>CAVLJG010000002.1:36886624-38101795 GCA_963669975.1 Acanthoscelides obtectus
CAGTTTTTTGTTGAAAGACATGTTCATCACACTGTTGGAGTTATGATTTGGAGTGCTATAGCTTATGGTTCCAGGTCACCTTTAATCTTCATCAGAGGTAACATGAACGCGCAGCGTTATATCCACGAAGTTCTAGAACCCCATCTTTTACCCTATCTTGACCCCCGGGCAGATCCAACTTTCCAACAAGATAATGCCCGACCACATGTGGCAAGAGTCACAATAGACTTCTTTCAACATAATGATGTCACATTGTTACCATGGCCACCAAGACCTCCCGACTTATCCCCAATTGAGCACGTGTGGGATATGATGGGTAGGAGATTGCTCAATTTGCAACGTCCTCATCAGACTCTAGAAGTACTTCGAGAGGAGTTGGTGGTTGCCTGGAATGAGATACCACAGGAGGACATTGACCACCTGATCAGAAGCATGCCTAGGCGCGTTGGAGAATGCGTAGCACATCAGGGTACATCCACACATTATTAAAGGGCTTTAAAGCAGTGCAATCATTTTGAAATTTTTATCATTTACTTATTATGCTTCATTAAGTACTTATACAAAATTTTATTAAAATAAAACCATTTAAACTGACATACCGTTGGGTTATTGAAAAACACGATTACTCCATTTTTCTACTTTTGAGTACTTTTAAAAGTTATTTCTGCCGATAAATTTACTCCACAAATAGCCAACTTTATTAAAGACAAAAGATGATAAATACCTGCTTAAAGAAGCTAATGATTGTGTTTCTTGTAATGTCCTTTTTATGGGAAATTTAATTAATATTCTTGTCTTATAGTAGTATGTTTTTCGATGAGGTTGACATTGAAATTATAGGTTTACCGACCTACGTAGTATTCATGCATTTAGCCCACCAGTGACTTTGCGTTAACCTCAGCGCCCTGTATATTAATAAGGAGCCACGTTCATATGAACTTTCCGTATTATTTTATGATCCATCCACCTTACGTGCTACAAATATTAAAACTGTTTTCCGAACTACCCTGTATTCATACATGAGGCATATCTGGGTTAATTAAACAGAGCCACAAAATAAAAAAGTGGTGTTTGTTCAGGGCCTAACTATGTTTTTACATGTACTTTTTCACGATGCACACGCATATAAACTCGTAATTGAGGGTCGGTCGACAAATAAAAAGAGTAATTCAGACATGAATATACGCATTTTGACATTTTTGGTGGATGTCCAGAATACCAAATTTTAATTCTGACGTCTAAATTACTTTCATATTTGTCCATCTTCTCCGAATTTTGGTTTCAGATTCATGATCAGAGTGAAACAATAGATGGAAAAAATGCAGGGTGTTCTCAAGGTTGAGACATTTGTTTTAAGTGCTTGTAGGACTTGTTAAAAGTAGTTGATATACCGATACCACTGTCGTGTAAAGTATTTGCATTTTTTTTAATCCTCTTATAGTTTGTGTTATTGTATGGTTTTCACTACAAGTCTTTGGTTCGATCAGTTGTATCAGTCTTTTAATGGTGCGTGTACTTTCATTGGTCTTATTATTTTGTGCAACAACATGGCCCGTGTTTACGAACACAATGAACTAGTGGGCATAATATTATCAAACGGAGATTGCCAACAAAATGTAGCCGCAGCATGCAGGTTCTATGCGGAGAGGTTCGTCTTCAAGAAAACATCCGGCCCCACGGATGTTTGTAAATTTAGTTATTAGACTTCGTGACACAGTATTTAAAAGAATAACGAGGAGGTCACGGTGGAAGACATTTTAGAAAGGGGGCTATTTGGAAGAGTTGGTGTATCATGATCGAGCAGTAAATACTCTGGAAGAACTTCTATAGCGCACTGAAGATGCTTGTGATTTAATTTGTGGACACCAGGATTTTATTTTAGAAGCTTGTAATGAGTCGTGGATTCGCCAAACAAGATTTTGCGTTAATCGAACAAGTGAAGACATTTTTAAACAGTTTTTGTAAACCATTTAACTTGATAATTATTTTTTAAATAATTTTTAATAATGTAAACTAACTCTCTTATTATGCAACTTTTATATAGGTGATTCTTGGTATATCAACTCCGTTTGACGAGTTCTACAAGCTATTAAAATAAATGACTCAACTTCAAAGACACCTTGCATCATGAGTCCTCCGCACATATTTTTTATTTACTCGTATTTGTCGAACTGTGGATCGCTTTTATGCTTTTCCTTTAAAAGGCGCAAAACATGTGGAAAATGGGCCCCAGTCGATTTGTCTAAAAATTCAGTATGATATATTTCTTGCCTTCCCGAAGAAAATTGTCCATGGGACCAAAGCAATCCTATGATTAGGTTCTGAGACATAGGCACATAAAGTATTATCTGATTTGCAAAAATGGTGAATGTGCATATTCTTCTCAGGTCAAAAACTCTGAGAATCGATATGCTAATAAACGAAATATTTCTTTAAACTCTGAATAAAAAAACTTGCAATCTAATAATAGAATTGAAATTTATAATACACAACGCCGCATACGCTGGGTAACATAAGGTTATTTATTTTGGTAACCAACATTTATTTTTAATCAATGCACTTATGTATTTATTTTATTCCACGCACAAAGATATCCTTTTGTGAATTGAAATTTATTCACCATGGTGTATATTAATGTAAATGAATTATTCATATTTCTATTGATAGTCATTTAAAAACGATACTCTAAGGCGTTCACATTACTTCTACCTCCAAAATCAACATGACCTTAATTTGACATTATAAAGGTCATAATCGAAGACAAGATAACAACCAGGAATTTTTTGTGCTCTTGGAAAGCTACCTGCCCGATTGAGTTTTCTGAATTCTCGAGCAACCCGTGCCAGATTTATTCCAGCATAAACATATGAAAATCAACTTGCCTTAAAACTAACTTTTTAAGGATCATGATCACGATCAAGCTGACACGTCTCATCACCTTCCTAATGTTAATACTCGTATGTTGTAATTTGGAATTTCCATTAATCAACCTTTCAGTTTTTTCTTGAATTTAATGGTATTATATTTTTTAATTTTTGCTGGTATGTTATTATATAATAGTGGAGCCTGATAGATAAATGATTTTAGCACCATGTCTGTCTCTGGGGTATGTTAAGTAATTTGAGAGTTTTTGTTTCTAGTATTATAATTATATATACTAAGTGACATATAAATCCGAACACCCAGTTTAAATGGTTTTAACAAAAGTGAATGTATTTATCTTACTGTAAATAACAAGTGAAAAAATTTTCAGCCTTATCAGTTGGACATTCCGGTTTTTATACTGCTTTTTTTTAATTCACTAACGCTCTAAAAATGAATATTTCAGCCGCAGTAAGGAATCAACGTTGGCGGATTTTGGTTCTTGACATCCTTTACGATCGGTTACGATGCCTAGAGTACGGAGACCTGTACGATTTCGTCAACTTAGTGAGTTTGATAGGGGCCGTATAGTGGGACTTCGGGAAGCTGGACTTTCTTTTCGGGCTATTGCAGTTAGAGTGCAAAGAAGTGTAGACACTGTGGTTAGGTGTTGTCAGGCATGGCTTCGAGAAGGCCGTACGCAAAGAGCAAGGGGCACTGGACGCCGCCGTAGAACAACAGACCGTGAAGATCGCCGCCTAAGATTATTGGCCTTAAGGGACCGTTTCTCCACTACCAGGACCATTGCAAATGAATGGTTTGCAGAACACGGAAGACCTATTGGCATGCGAAGTGTTTACCGACGACTGAGAAGTTTTGGCTTGTTTTCATACCGGCCTCACTGGGTCCTCGCTTTAACTCGAGAACACCGACGTAATCGCCTTGAGTGGTGCAGACAACGGTCACTCTGGGATCAGGAATAGAACAGTATTGTCTTTAGTAACGAGTCTCGATTTTTGTTTAGGCATGCACGATGGTCGTGCCAGGGTTAGAAGGCGACGTGGTGAAAGGAGGAATCCACAGTTTTTTGTTGAAAGACATGTTCATCACACTGTTGGAGTTATGGTTTGGGTGCTATAGCTTATGGTTCCAGGTCACCTTTAATCTTCATCAGAGGTAACATGAACGCGCTTTTCAAAAGCTGCCTGTTTCATGAATTCTCGAGCAACCCGTGCCAGATCTATTCCAGCATAAACGTATGAAACTGACCTTGTAAAGATCATGGCCGCGATCAACATGACAGCGCCCAACACCTTCCTGCAACGTGTTTTAACGAAATATTCCTTTTGGTGTACTGATTCTAATAATTTTTGGTTTGAGAACTACGATCGGCTCATTCACCATTTTGCAAATCAAGACAACTTTATCCGCCTATTTTTTCTTTGGTCCCATGGATACTTTTCTTCGGAAAAGCAAGAAATATATCATACTGAATTTTTAGACAAATCGACTTGGCCCATTTTCAATATGTTTTGATCTTTGTTCACGGAGCCCCAAGGCTGTGTTATGTACGAGGCCTGTAAATTAAGTGATGAGACTGGCAACGTAGCGTTCAAACCGGCAACACTGGAGGCACCGAGCATGAACGGGAAACAAGGGAACATGTGATCCGCCTTCAGTACAAGTTTTCATCAATTTCAAGCACCATTGTTATATCAGGTTTTGCTTCAGAATTGGGCACAGTGCAACGGAAACTCTTGCTAAACAGGCCTACGGATACAGTGTTTTTTCAAGAGCCCAGGTTTGTCGGTGGTTCGGGTAAGAGTTAAATTTGGCTCATACCACCGTTCATCAGATCAAGAACAACTAGACGTTGCATCACGATCATGCAGCTTGTCACACGGCAATGTCAATAAACGAGTTTTTGGTCAGTGAAAATATTCCTGTGGCTCCTCAGCACACAATGATGTTGTGTTTTCATTTTACCTTTTAATTTATTCGAGAGAGACAAAGTTAAGGAATAGTTGAAATGTCGTTTAGTGATTTACGAGTAGAAGAAAGTAAACTGAGAAGCAATTGCGGCACCAACATTTCCAATAGGTCATTGGAAGGTGTGGAAAGGTGTCGAAAAGCTCCAATTAACATAGCAATTCCTTCAACGCTTGCAACCTGTTCCATGCCACAATACCCGCGGCCGTCTAATAGCAAATTGTACCAACTGCACACACATACTACAAGTAGTATATCGTTCTTTATTATTTACATAGAGTCTTTGGAATGCAAAGCAATATCCGGATCCACAGAAGCATGCTTTTCAAACAGATCGCTAAAAATCAACCCGGGGGAATTTTGTGAGTGCTGGTATCGAGTTCGGGTTCAGGGGTCAATCGGAATCGATAATCGGTTCCTATACTGTGGTATCGTTTCTTTCTAGGGCAAAGGCGAATCCAGGGGGCAAGGGGGGAAGCAGTTCCCCCTTTTCCCTAGCTCGGCAAAAATTAAATGGAGAGTACATTTTTTACAAAAATTGAATTATCCATTTAGGGTTTTCCACAAGCTAAATCAACATAGATGAGAAATTACGGATGCTAGATATAAACATAATACCACGAAAAGCACTATATATGCTATGTGTGTTTCAAATTCGAATCTCGGAAACGGTAAAAGGAATGTCACACGATCCGTATTCACCTGCGGTCCGTATCATCAGTGGATTTCTACGTAACCATTACCCATCGACAATTACTGACTCTAGGCTACCCTAATGACGGTCAATAAATATCACATCTCGTGTTAAATATACTGTCGGAACGCAGTAAATACTGATCTTGAATAAATAACGAGAAGTACCTACTTTATAGGGGCAAGTTGCTTAGGTAGACATAAAAAGGAACTTGGAAAGTGTTTCCGAATTTACTCTAAGTCGTGTTTGTCTTTTCCTGGCTTTAATCCGGAACAAAGCTTTCCAACATCCATATTGTCTACAAATTACATAATAACATTACCAATTTTTCTCTTCTATACGGCGACATAATTAGAATTTCGATCTGACGCTTAAGCATTCAGTTTTTTAAAATTATACCGTTTTCGATATCTTCATTATAACCCTTAAATAATATAAATGAGCTACATTATGTTGTCCCTCATTCGATGATCTTAAACCAACTATACTAAGTGACATATAAATCCGAACACCCAGTTTAAATGGTTTTATTTTAATAAAATTTTGTATAAGTACTTAATGAAGCATAATAAGTAAATGAAAAAATTTCTAAATGATTGCACTGCTTTAAAGCCCTTTGACTTTTAATAATGTGTGGATGCACCCTGATGTGCTACACATTCTCCAACGCGCCTAGGCATGCTTCTGATCAGGTCAAACTCCTCTCGAAGTGCTTCTAGAGTCTGAGGAGGACGTTGCAAATTGAGCAATCTCCTACCCATCATATCCCACACGTGCTCAATTGGGGATAAGTCGAGAGATCTTGGTGGCCATGGTAACAATGTGACATCATTATGTTGAAAGAAGTCTATTGTGACTCTTGCAACATGTGGTCGGGCATTATCTTGTTGGAAAGTTGGATCTGCCAGGGTGTCAAGATAGGGTAAAAGATGGGGTTCTAGAACTTCGTGGATATAACGCTGCGCGTTCATGTTACCTCTGATGAAGATTAAAGGTGACCTGGAACCATAAGCTATAGCACCCCAAACCATAACTCCAACAGTGTGATGAACATGTCTTTCAATCGAGACTCGTCACTAAAGACAATACTGTTCCATTCCTGATCCCAGAGTGACCGTTGTCTGCACCACTCAAGGCGATTACGTCGGTGTTCTCGAGTTAAAGGGCGGACCCAGTGTGGCCGGTATGAAAACAAGCCAAAACTTCTCATTCGTCGGTAAACACTGCGCATGCCAATAGGTCTTCCGTGTTCTGCAAACCATTCATTTGCAATGGACCTGGTAGTGGAGAAACGGTCCCTTAAGGCCAATAATCTTAGGCGGCGATCTTCACGGTCTGTTCTACGGCGGCTTGCTCTTTACGTACGGCCTTCTCGAAGCCATGCCTGACAACACCTAACCACAGTGTCTACACTTCTTTGCACTCTAACTGCAATTGCCCGAAAAGAAAGTCCAGCTTCCCGAAGTCCCACTATACGGCCCCTATCAAACTCACTAAGTTGACGAAATCGTACAGGTCTCCGTACTCTAGGCATCGTAACCGATCGTAAAGGATGTCAAGAACCAAAATCCGCCAACGTTGATTCTTTACTGCGGCTGAAATATTCATTTTTAGAGCGTTAGTGAATTAAAAAAAAAGCAATATAAAAACCGGAATGTCCAACTGATAAGGCTGAAAATTTTTTCACTTGTTATTTACAGTAAGATAAATACATTCACCAACTTTTACTAAAATAAAACCATTTAAACTGGGTGTCACTTAGTATATATGAAGTTTCATATTAATGCATGACATGTTACATCCATATTCTATGAAATAAATAACTATATGATGGCTTCAAGGCTTACTCAGGAAACATTTTTTTTATAAAAATGTATGGCATGCTATAATATTTGAAATCAGAATGAAAAGCTATTCGCCCATGCAAAAATGGCATACATAAGAAAAATCAAAGTTGAGACGGGGGATAAGAGACGAAAAATCATATCAATGTTCTATTTATGCCACCTTGCAGACATCAAAAAGTGGCAATGTCAATGCGCAGTTTATTTTGAAATCCTACCTCAAATAAATTCAGAAAAAATTGGAAACGAGTTTGGCATGTGTCGTGCTCTCAATGTAATAGAATATCTCTCTCAATTTTTATGAGTTGTATTGCTGGGTAGTACGGTATATGCTGCACCAGGGCTCCAAGGTCAGGTACTTGTGATCTCCGTAGGTGAAAAAAGACCGCTGAAGCGACCGCTTTGCATAGACTGACCGTTGCTCAAAAAAAGTCTGATGTGCGCTTGAGAAATCAAAACGTAAAAGAATTTTTCCGCCAGATACCTAACTATTGGTAATCGGTGAAATTTGAAAATATGTCACACAGCTTTAGATAACTACATAGGTTATGGTATGCCTTGTACTATATGATTTTGTCTACAAATGCATACACTTAAGTAGTTCAATAGAGGTCACCTACATTTTGGCAGAACCGGTTACCATCGATACACACAAAAATTATAGTGTTTAAATGAAAAGTGATAATGGTCAGTTTAAAAATTCATTTGTGACTGTGACCCACATTGAATTCTACAACTGTTATAAGATCAAATCGCTCGATACTTGAAAAAGGAATAACTAAATGTTAGGACGATGCCATTCATAAAAGCATCAATAAAAAGTTCTTGGTACCTATTTATCCATAATTTTGTTCGATGAGCTTGAAAACACTTCTAAACAAATATATGGTAACTGAACGCTGAATTTTATGAATTGCCGTTTCAGAAATGGTAATTCACTTGTACTAGCTTACATTGGATTCTCAAACTATTCAAATCACATCAAATTTTATGTACCTATAAAAAACAAAATAAGATGAAGAGAGCTGTCATTCATGTGCGCCCGCGGGAGTGCCGGCGGGGGGACCCACCTGATAATCCGATTGAACCTTACAATTTGCAAATCTAGTGCAATTGTGTATATCATTTTGGAGATTCTTAAAATTTGCCTCCCCCCTGAAAAAAATGGCTAAAAGTTTTGGGGCAGATACATGTTATTTGTTGCTTATAATCGGCCCCCTGAGAAAAACTCCTGCGGGCGTCCATGCTGATATTCATAGATCCATTCACAAAAACTGCATATTTTCTGGAATATTTTTCATGATGAATCAAGATGAAATTCGTTTCAAAAACACGGAATGTTGCAGAAATTAGTGGTTGATAATCCTTCAAAATGAAAATACCTTAGTTATGGAAGCTCAACCCTGGATTTTGCGAATTGTTGTTTGAAATTTGCCATTCATAAAAATATATACTAAGTGACATAAATCCGAACACCCAGTTTAAATGGTTTTATTTTAATAAAAGTTGGTGAATGTATTTATCTTTTCAGCCTTATCAGTTGGACATTCCGGTTTTTATACTGCTTTTTTTTAATTCACTAACGCTCTAAAAATGAATATTTCAGCCGCAGTAAAGAATCAACGTTGGCGGATTTTGGTTCTTGACATCCTTTACGATCGGTTACGATGCCTAGAGTACGGAGACCTGTACGATTTCGTCAACTTAGTGAGTTTTATAGGGGCCTTATAGTGGGACTTCGGGAAGCTGGACTTTCTTTTCGGGCAATTGCAGTTAGAGTGCAAAGAAGTGTAGACACTGTGGTTAGGTGTTGTCAGGCATGGCTTCGAGAAGGCCGTACGCAAAGAGTAAGGGGCACTGGACGCCGCCGTAGAACAACAGACCGTGAAGATTGCCTCCTAAGATTATTGGCCTTAAGGGACCGTTTCTCCACTACCAGGTCCATTGCAAATGAATGGTTTGCAGAACACGGAAGACCTATTGGCATGCGAAGTGTTTACCGACGAATGAGAAGTTTTGGCTTGTTTTTATACCGGCCACACTGGGTCCTCCCTTTAACTCGAGAACACCGACGTAATCGCCTTGAGTGGTGCAGACAACGGTCACTCTGGGATCAGGAATGGAACAGTATTGTCTTTAGTGACGAGTCTCGATTTTGTTTAGGCATGCACGATGGTCGTGCCAGGGTTAGAAGGCGACGTGGTGAAAGGAGGAATCCACAGTTTTTTGTTGAAAGACATGTTCATCACACTGTTGGAGCTATGGTTTGGGGTGCTATAGCTTATGGTTCCAGGTCACCTTTAATCTTCATCAGAGATAACATGAACCCTATCTTGACACCCTGGCAGATCCAACTTTCCAACAAGATAATGCCCGACCACATGTTGCAAGAGTCACAATAGACTTCTTTCAACATAATGATGTCACATTATTACCATGGCCACCAAGATCTCCCGACTTATCCCCAATTGAGCACGTGTGGGATATGATGGGTAGGAGATTGCTCAATTTGCAACGTCCTCCTCAGACTCTAGAAGCACTTCGAGAGGAGTTGGTGGTTGCCTGGAATGACATACCACAGGAGGACATTGACCACCTGATCAGAAGCATGCCTAGGCGAGTTGGAGAATGCGTAGCATATCAGGGTGCATCCACACATTATTATAGGTCAAAGGGCTTTAAAGCAGTGCAATCATTTTGAAATTTTTATCATTTACTTATTATGCTTCATTAAGTACTTATACAAAATTTTATTAAAATAAAACCATTTAAACTGGGTGTTCGGATTTATATGTCACTTAGTATAGAATAGTTGGATTATTTTTTTGTGATCGGTATATCAAGATATTGTTTCTCCATTCAAAAAAAAATGTTTACTTTGAGCACTGGAAGTTGACAAATCTTCAACATTGGATTTTGTGAATGTTCATTTGGAAAATGATAATGTTCATTTTAGAAATGTATCTTTAGCAAGTAGTGATGACCTACATTCGATTCTCAGTCTATTCTCATATCAACCATCAACTCTTTTATTCGTATTGTGGTTTACATAAAATCAAACTAACCTGAAATGAAGGGTTGTCATTCACAAAAATAGCATACATCCTGGAACTTTTTTTCATGTAGGTACATATCAAGATGTAGTGTAGTTTGTGCGAAACAGTGATGTAGAGAAATTGGGGTTTGATAAGCCTTCCAAGTGAATGGGGATATTTGTTTTCATAGGTACATCAAGATGTTGTTTTTTATTCCAAAAAACCTGTTCATTTTGGGAACTAGAGGTTGACAAATCTTCTAAATGCAATTGCTTGGAATTTTTATTTGAAAAATCGTGAGTTCATTTTAAAAATTTATCTTTAGCAAGTAGTGATGACCTACATTGGATTCTCAGACTATTGTCATATCAACTCTTTTATACGTATTGTGGTTTACATAAAATCAAAATAACCTGAAATGAAGGGTTGTCATTCATAGATCCATTCACAAAAATAGCATACATCCTGGAACTTTTTTTCATGTAGGTACATATCAAGATGTAGTGTAGTTTGTGCGAAACAGTGATGTAGAGAAATTGGGGTTTGATAAGCCTTCCAAGTGAATGGGGATATTTGTTTTAATAGGTATATCAAGATGTTGTTTTTTCATTCCAAAAAACCTGTTCATTTTGGGAACTAGAGGTTGACAAATCTTCTAAATGCAATTGCTTGGAATTTTTATTTGAAAAATCGTGAGTTCATTTTAAAAATTTATCTTTAGCAAGTAGTGATGACCTAAATTGGATTCTCAGACAATTGTCATGTCAACTCTTTTATATGTACTGTGGATTATATAAAATCAAAATAACCTGAAATGAAGGGTTGTCATTCATAAATCCATTCACAAAAATAGCATACATCCTGGAACTTTTTTTCATGTAGGTACATATCAAGATGTAGTGTAGTTTGTGCGAAACAGTGATGTAGAGAAATTGGGGTTTGATAAGCCTTCCAAGTGAATGGGGATATTTGTTCAATCAAGATGTTGTTTTTTCATTCCAAAAACCCTGTTCATTTTGGGAACTAGAGGTTGACAAATCTTCTAAATGCAATTGCTTGGAATTTTTATTTGAAAAATCGTGAGTTCATTTTAAAAATTTATCTTTAGCAAGTAGTGATGACCTACATTGGATTCTGAGACTATTGTCATATCAACTCTTTTATACGTATTGTGGTTTACATAAAATCTAAATAACCTGAAATGAAGGGTTGTCATTCATAGATCCATTCACAAAAATAGCATACATCCTGGAACTTTTTTTCATGTAGGTACATATCAACATGTAGTGTAGTTTGTGCGAAACAGTGATGTAGAGAAATTGGGGTTTGATAAGCCTTCCAAGTGAATGGGGATATTTGTTCAATCAAGATGTTGTTTTTTCATTCCAAAAAACCTGTTCATTTTGGGAACTAGAGGTTGACAAATCTTCTAAATGCAATTGCTTGGAATTTTTATTTGAAAAATCCTGAGTTCATTTAAAAAATTTATCTTTAGCAAGTAGTGATGACCTACATTGGATTCTGAGACTATTGTCATATCAACTCTTTTATACGTATTGTGGTTTACATAAAATCAAAATAACCTGAAATGAAGGGTTGTCATTCACAAAAATAGCATACATCCTGGACCTTTTTTTCATGTAGGTACATATCAAGATGTAGTGTAGTTTGTGCGAAACAGTGATGTAGAGAAATTGGGGTTTGATAAGCCTTCCAAGTGAATGGGGATATTTGTTCAATCAAGATGTTGTTTTTTCATTCCAAAAAACCTGTTCATTTTGGGAACTAGAGGTTGACAAATCTTCTAGATACAATTGCTTGGAATTTTTATTTGAAAGACCGTGAGTTCATTTTAAAAATTTATCTTTAGCAAGTAGTGATGACCTACATTGGATTCTCAGACAATTGTCATGTCAACTCTTTTATACGTACTGTGGATTATATAAAATCAAAATAACCTGAAATGAAGGGTTGTCATTCATAAATCAATTCACAAAAATAGCATATATCCTGGAACTTTTTTTCATGTAGGTACATATCAAGATGTTGTGCGAAACAGTGATGTAGAGAAATTGGGGTTTGATAAGCCTTCCAAGTGAATGGGGATATTTGATGAATCAAGATGTTGTTTTTTCATTCCAAAAAACCTGTTCATTTTGGGAACTAGAGGTTGACAAATCTTCTAAATGCAATTGCTTGGAATTTTTATTTGAAAGATCGTGAGTTCATTTTAAAAATTTATCTTTAGCAAGTAGTGATGACCTACATTGGATTCTCAGACTATTGTCATATCAACTCTTTTATACGTACTGTGGTTTACATAAAATCAAAATAACCTGAAATGAAGGGTTGTCATTCATAAATCCATTCACAAAAATAGCATACATCCTGGAACTTTTTTTCAAGTAGGTACATATCAAGATGTAGAGTAGTTTGTGCGAAACAGTGATGTAGAGAAATTGGGGTTTAATAAGCCTTCCAAGTGAATGGGGATATTTGATGAATCAAGATGTTGTTTTTTCATTCCAAAAAACCTGTTCATTTTGGGAACTAGAGGTTGACAAATCTTCTAAATGCAATTGCTTGGAATTTTTATTTGAAAAATCGTGAGTTCATTTTAAAAATTTATCTTTAGCAAGTAGTGATGACCTACATTGGATTCTCAGACTATTGTCATATCAACTCTTTTATACGTATTGTGGTTTACATAAAATCAAAATAACCTGAAATGAAGGGTTGTCATTCATAGATCCATTCACAAAAATAGCATACTTCCTGGAACTTTTTTTCATGTACATATCAGTAGTGTTGTTGGTGCGACACAATGTAATGTAGAGAAATTGGGGTTTGATAAGCCTTCCAAGTGAATATGCTGTTCCATAGAATGGTGTAACAACTATGTAGGTCAACGGGAAATTCATACAGAATAGGTTGGTAGAATATGGTAGTGGCTGCAGTAAAATAAAACAGAAGCATTACATTCTCATGTAGCTTTCAAATGGTTGGGTGCCTGACCACATGCAATGCTAGGGGTCACCAATTTTTGTGCTCATACTGGCAAGCTAGATACGATTCAATGTTACGAATAAAAGACTACATGGGAAGCTTATGATAAATATCTAAGGCTATAGATTACTTCGAAGGATACACAAGGGGTTGCTAACTAGTCTACTGGTTTTTAACAATAAGTAAAATGCTAATATTTGTATGTCCGTACCATTTGGTAGCGATAAGCAGATGTGCAAGAGGACAATGAGTGTCAGAGATTTTGGAGCACCGTAAAGATGAAAAAACCGCATATCCACTCAATTATTCGGATCCAACGAATTTAAATTTTCTGTGTAAGTCGAACATTAGCTTAGTTTGTTTATTTATTTAATTTTAAGATGCTAATTTTAAAATTGGAAAAACCGGATTTTAATTTAGATCGCGATATATACGAGAAGGAATGTATATTTCGCATGTTAATACATTTAGCCACGTTGTAAAAACTACACGAGATGTAATACAACGATTTAGGTTAGAGTTTGGTTACATCATGTTTAGTGTATGTGCCGCAGCGCGTGTTTTACGAGTACTGAAGAAATGCATAGCTGCTAGCTGACTTCAACGCGACCGATCAAAGTTTCTCTAACCTGGCGCAAACGTATTCCAGCTCCTGCGCGTTGCTCAAACGGCAGTCTCTCGTACAGCAAGCTCATGCAAAACGCACATCGAAACCGCTTCCCAGAATTGGAGGATTGTCGATAGCAAGAACGGGAGGGTAGGGTTTTAGATTGTTACTCCGGCTGCCGAGAGATGGCGCCAGAAGTTCAAATCTCGAACATGAACGTCGATTTTATCATCGATTAACGCATTCTCCAAGAGAAGCCCATCCCTGTGCCGTATTTGGACATTCAGATTGAAACTCCGTCCTCATAACCTTGTTGCCAAGTAGAATCTCAGTAACAATGAACACAGGCTCCATCTTAGTCCATACACTAGTGGCGATGAAGTATTGTAATTGCGAAAAATTTCGAAAATAAGATGTTATGTTGTTTAGGTATAGACATCACACAAGGTCACTACTATTGAAAAGACCGAAAAATGTATGTAGTTTCTGGAAACCGGTCCAGTGGCGACGAGGCTACACGCACACAACTGAAAAAATAGAAGACGTCCAACATAGTTTTTTTTAGTTTCTCGATCATTTGATATTCATAGCTCGGTATCGTGCCTGGTCTGCTCCCTCGAGGCTATAATAAATATACTAAGTGACATATAAATCCGAACACCCAGTTTAAATGGTTTTATTTTAATAAAATTTTGTATAAGTACTTAATGAAGCATAATAAGTAAATGATAAAAATTTCAAATGATTGCACTGCTTTAAAGCCCTTTGACCTTTAATAATGTGTGGATGCACCCTGATGTGCTACGCATTCTCCAACGCGCCTAGGCATGCTTCTGATCAGGTGGTCAATGTCCTCCTGTGGTATCTCATTCCAGGCATCCACCAACTCCTCTCGAAGTGCTTCTAGAGTCTGAGGAGGACGTTGCAAATTGAGCAATCTCCTACCCATCATATTCCACACGTGCTCAATTGGGGATAAGTCGGGAGATCTTGGTGGCCATGGTAACAATGTGACATCATTATGTTGAAAGAAGTCTATTGTGACTCTTGCAACATGTGGTCGGGCATTATCTTGTTGGAAAGTTGGATCTGCCAGGGTGTCAAGATAGGGTAAAAGATGGGGTTCTAGAACTTCGTGGATATAACGCTGCGCATTCATGTTACCTCTGATGCACCCCAAACCATAACTCCAACAGTGTGAGGAACATGCCTTTCAACAAAAAACTGTGGATTCCTCCTTTCACCACGTCGCCTTCTAACCCTGGCACGACCATCGTGCATGCCTAAACAAAATCGAGACTCGTCACTAAAGACAATACTGTTCCATTCCTGATCCCAAAGTGACCGTTGTCTGCACCACTCAAGGCGATTACGTCGGTGTTCTCGAGTTAAAGGGAGGACCCAGTGTGGCCGGTATGAAAACAAGCCAAAACTTCTCATTCGTCGGTAAACACTTCGCATGCCAATAGGTCTTCCGTGTTCTGCAAACCATTCATTTGCAATGGACCTGGTAGTGGAGAAACGGTCCCTTAAGGCCAATAATCTTAGGCGGCGATCTTCACGGTCTGTTGTTCTACGGCGGCGTCCAGTGCCCCTTGCTCTTTGCGTACGGCCTTCTCGAAGCCATACCTGACAACACCTAACTACAGTGTCTACACTTCTTTGCACTCTAACTGCAATTGCCCGAAAAGAAAGTCCAGCTTCCCGAAGTCCCACTATACGGCCCCTATCAAACTCACTGAGTTGACGAAATCGTACAGGTCTCCGTACTCTAGGCATCGTAACCGATCGTAAAGGATGTCAAGAACCAAAATCCGCCAACGTTGATTCTTTACTGCGGCTGAAATATTCATTTTTAGAGCGTTAGTGAATTAAAAAAAAGCAGTATAAAAACCGGAATGTCCAACTGATAAGGCTGAAAAATTTTTCACTTGTTATTTAGAGTAAGATAAATACATTCACCAACTTTTGTTAAAATAAAACCATTTAAACTGGGTGTTCGGATTTATATGTCACTTAGTATACATTCTTTTGGATTATGTAAAAACAGATTAAAGAAATGCATACTGAATATGCTAAGAATCTAGACATTGATCTAAAACGAAATTTAAGCAACTTTCTTACTAGATTACCTCTATATTCAGTTTTTTGCGGATGACTGGCAGCTATATAATAATTTTATCCTGACAATATAATAATTGCTGAGGCTCAAATAAATGAAGAGTTGACATCTATGTAAGTATGCAAAAATCCATTATCTTAGATTAAATCCAGAAAAAACAAAAGCAATTATATTCTCTACTAAAAAAATAGAAATCAAATTAATAATTCGATGTTATCATTAAATGGTGAAATTATAAAAGTAAGTGGAACTGTAAAAAACCTAGGAATATCTCTTGATGAATGTCTGAATTTTATGCCTCATGTGAACATTGTTACAAAGTTGTTTTTTAGTACTTCTGCAATTATACTTGAACAAACAAATTCTCGATTACAAAACTAAAGAAATTCTCTGTGAGTCATTAATTATTTCAAAAATTACATACTGCGACATTGTATATCATCCGTTTTTAGATTCAGTATCTGTGAAGTGCTGGCAAAAAATTCAAAATTCATTTTACAGAATAATCTGTTACTCAAAAAATATGACGACCTTATCTCCTCGTTCATAAAATTGGAATGGTTATCTATTCCTAATCTGGTTAAATTTCATCAACTATGTTATATTCATAAGCTTTTACTTACCTCAAATCCTCCATTTTTGAAAGATAAGTTAAAACTTCGTGGTTCTATGCACTCACGAAATATTCGCTTTATTGATACAATAACATGCCTCCTCACAGAACTTAATTTTTTACTAAATGTTTTACTTATAATCTTGTACAATGCTTTACTCTCTGATACTAAAGCTTTAAGTTACGAGGATTTCAAAAAGTATTAAAAAAAATCATTTTTCTATCAGCATGCGGGAAGTACTCACTTTCAACACGCATTACGTGTTATTCTTATTAAGTTGGTGGTACTAGTCCTGCTTCAAGAACGCCTACAAGTTTTCATAATCCAAATAGCTGTTCTTTTACTTTTAATATTGTTAACTCTTATTATAAGTGAATTATTGATGTTTTTGATTTCACAATTATTACATTTCTAATAAAACATGGTACGTACCTAACTTGCGAAACGTGTATTTTCGGTATCGTTCGTGCAACTACCGTCGCGTGCGGAAAAGTATCACTTTCCGCACTTGTTAGGTAAATAACTATTCCGAGCAATCATTGACATAACTTCAGCTCTCAATTCCGCTTATAATATATGCATTAACAGCACTGATTTATTTTACTCAATTAATTCATTTTCATTTTCAGTTTCAATTTTATAAAAGCGTTCTTACAGATTTTGCTAAAATGACCAATGAAGAATTTCCGATATACACTGAAAATATGTATCAGATTGATGCTTGAAAATCCATGCATACTTACGAAAAATATTAGGTACTTCATCAAAATATAAAATTGATATTTAAAAATCTTTCCTCATATATTTCCAAAATATTTGGAAAAATATCGCAAAAGTATATGAATCATATACTTCGAAGTTGAGTCATTTATTTTAACAGTGAGTAGATCTGATCAAAAGAAATGTTTTTTTCCTTTACCATTTTTCTGGTAAAATTAAAGTAACAAAGTTATAGCCTTTGGAAGTTTGAGTACCGCCCTGTCTCAATAATAATATTATGTGCTCGTGTTCGGCAACAACGGATATAATCCGCCTTATCGGTTCATCGCATCGGAAACAAAAAAGCGAAAGAATTTGGAACGATGTTTTTACAATTATTTTATTCAGTTGTATACAGTCAGTGTCAGTCGGTAACGCGTGAGTGAATAGTGGTGTCTGTTGCGTGGCTCAAACGAAATCAAAAATGGCACATGTTTACGAAAATGCTGAACTTGTGGACATGATTCTTATTTACGGGGGGGGGAGTCTTTATGCGGATCGGTTTCCCAATCTAGTGCAACCAACCCCTCGTGCCTTTGTTAATGTAGTACAAAGGGCTTGTGAATCAGGTGACTTAAGACCTCACAGGGGAGGGCATGCCGGTGCTCCAAGACCGCACGATCAAATACAGGTCCGCACTGAAATACTTGTCGGGAGGATACTTAATATTTAACCAACATTTTTTAAAAATATTTAATAATTATTTAATGCTTTCCGGGTTCTTGTGTTTTGCTTTGCATTTTTTGCAAATCTCTCCAAACTTGGTATAATGTAACTAGTTTCCTCACACTTTGGTACACACAGTTAGGTAGATTTAGTCGGTATACGTGCCTTTTCCCAGTAAATAATGCACTCACGAATAGTAAGGTTCTCATTGACACGTAATTTCACTAACCGGATATTATAGAGCGAAACTGCTAGTACTTATCCATTAGAGGGAACTTCTGAACCGGTAATTTGATGTTTTACGTCCACTATTAAAATTAGTTGACTGTACGAAAACAGTACGTTTACTAATAGAACAAATGATCACTGCAATACGTTTGCTAGCGAGCATAATATGCAAGTTTTTAAAACTCGACACAGGTTGCCCCGGTTCTAGGTACATAAAACTTTATTTACAATTATTTTGACTTATTCAAGCAAAGTTAAAAAAAAAACATTTTTTGGGACACCCTAATGCCCATATATTCGGATACGGGTGTTACCTGAGGAAACGAAGATGATGAGGGAACAAAATGACGCACGAAATCACCAACAAGACCCAACCTACACATTGCGGTATAATGGCCAGAAGACCTCGGGTATTCGAGGCGACATCTAAGCACAACCACGCGGTTGATTAACCCCGAAGATAGCCTTGAATGCTTTTTTTCTGCTCGAGTCGACTTTCATTCTATTTGCGGAGTTGCCCATTATTTTTTTCTATTATATTATTATACAGGATGACTTTGAAGTTGAGTCATTAATTTTCAGATAATGATTGTAGAAGGAAGATAAACTAAAATATGTGTGTAAAAATAAAAAAAAATAAAAAAAAAATGTTACCTTGTTTTATAAAGTATCCTCCCGACAAATATTTCAGTGCGGACCTGTATTTGATCGTGCGGTCTTGGAGCACCGGCATGCTCTCCCCTGTGAGGTCTTAAGTCACCTGATTCACGAGCCCTTTGTACTACATTCAGCATTTTCGTAAACATGTGCCATTTTTTATTTCGTTTGAGCCACGCAACAAACACCACTATTCACTCACGCGTTACCGATTGACACATCGACTGAATACAACTGAATAAAATTGTACATTGTAGTAAAAACATCGTTTCAAATTCTTTCGCTTTTTTCTTTCCGATGCGACGAACGGATAAGGCGGATTATATCCGTTGTTGCCAAACACGAGCAAATAATATTATTATTGAGACAGGGCGGTACTCAAACTTCTAAAGGGCTATAACTTTGTTACTTTAATTTTACCAAAAAAATGTTAAATAAAAAAAACATTTCTTTTGATCAGATCTACTCACTGTTAAAATAAATGACTCAACTTCGAAGTCACCTTTATACGTTTCTCCGCATGACTCTTTTTTTTTGTAGATCCTTGATTTGGGCAGAGGGGCAACACTGGCTAATTTGTGTTTTAGAAAATACCTTAAACGGCATATTTAAATTTAAGTAATTTCAGGTAGTCGCTAGAAAATAATAACTCTTTGGGTAACAGACGGAATAAGTTCAAGAACCTCTGTTCTAGCTCATTTCCTTGCCTGGTTGTGTGATGTGTTGCATAAAGGGGATTCCACCCTCCCTATAAGGCCCTTTCCCGATATTGCATCTATCTAAGGGCGACCCTTTTTATAGGGAGTTATTTACTCTTGGCCTGATCGATGTTTCGATCTTTGCACCAATAGGTGGTGCCAGTATCACGTTTAGTCGCCAATTTGCGAGGAAGTATTGTAACCGCGAAAAATAGATATTAATCAAATTCAAGCGGATAACCAAATGAAAATGGTATTTACCATTTTGGGTTGGTATTTACCGATCCGTTCAAGCGAGTGTGGTTATCAGTTTGGTTATAAGATCCGTGACGTCATGAACCGGCTGTTATATGTCACAGTTATCACCGCAAAATTGTAGTATTTACCCAACCCATTAGTAGTTTTATATTTCTGGTTATTATTTGAAATGTGACAAGTTGCCGGATATTGGATATTGTTATTGTACTTCAGCTTCATTTTTGGGAAACTTGATACAGGCTGACTTCTGTGTCACTAACGTTCTAAAAATGAATATTTCAGCCGCAGTAAAGAATCAACGTTGGCGGATTTGGGTTCTTGACATCTTTTACGATCGGTTACGATGCCTAGAGTACGGAGACCTGTACGATTTCGTCAACTTAGTGAGTTCGATAGGGGCCGTATAGTGGGACTTCGGGAAGCTGGACTTTCTTTTCGGGCAATTGCAGTTAGAGTGCAAAGAAGTGTAGACACTGTGGTTAGGTGTTGTCAGGCATGGCTTCGAGAAGGCCGTACGCAAAGAGCAAGGGGCACTGGACGCCGCTGTAGAACAACAGACCGTGAAGATCGCCGCCTAAGATTATTGGCCTTGAGGGACCGTTTCTCCACTACCAGGTCCATTGCAAATGAATGGTTTGCAGAACACGGAATACCTATTGGCATGCGAAGTGTTTACCGATGAACGAGAAGTTTTGGCTTGTTTTCATACCGGCCACACTGGGTCCTCCCTTTAACTCGAGAACACCGACGTAATCGCCTTGAGTGGTGCAGACAACGGTCACTCTGGGATCAGGAATGGAACAGTATTGTCTTTAGTGACGAGTCTCGATTTTGTTTAGGCATGCACGATGGTCGTGCCAGGGTTAGAAGGCGACGTGGTGAAAGGAGGAATCCACAGTTTTTTGTTGAAAGGTCACCTTTAATCTTCATCAGAGGTAACATGAACGCGCAGCGTTATATCCACGAAGTTCTAGAACCCCATCTTTTACCCTATCTTGACACCCTGGCAGATCCAACTTTCCAACAAGATAATGCCCGACCACATGTTGCAAGAGTCACAATAGACTTCTTTCAACATAATGGTGTCACATTGTTACCATGGCCACCAAGATCTCCCGACTTATCCCCAATTGAGCACGTGTGGGATATGATGGGTAGGAGATTGCTCAATTTGCAGCGTCCTCCTCAGACTCTAGAAGCACTTCGAGAGGAGTTGGTGGTTGCCTGGAATGAGATACCACAGGAGAACATTGACCACCTGATCAGAAGCATGCCTAGGCGCGTTGGAGAATGCGTAGCACATCAGGGTGCATCCACACATTATTAAAGGTCAAAGGGCTTTAAAGCAGTGCAATCATTTTGAAATTTTTATCATTTACTTATTATGCTTCATTAAGTACTTATACAAAATTTTATTAAAATAAAACTATTTAAACTGGGTGTTCGGATTTATATGTCACTTAGTATAAATTTACAGTATAAGGAACAGAGAAGTGTTGTCGAGAACGGAAGAGAGTCCCAAATCAAACTCTTGAGCAGATCTAAGTTGACTACAGCTTACACTATTTAAAAAAATCAGGCGAATTTTACTGGATAAACCTTTCTACTCTATAAAAGAATTTTTAATGTGTGATTGTCTTTTTAATTGTTTTTATCTATTGTTTAATTTCAAATAGTTGATTTATTGTCATTTTGATTCACTTTCATGTTTATGATGAAATTATTATTATCATTATTATTATTTATGTTCTCTATATTTATGTGTAGTTTCCTTCTTAGAATAATCCAGGAATCGCTCCTTCGAGTTTGGCTAGGAATTTTATCAACACCCTGTAGTGTGACTGGACACTTCCCCTTTATGCATCGCAAATGAAATATATGAATCATAAAGTAAGATAATTGGAATGGCTGACTGCATTAACTCAAAATCGCAAATACAATTAATATGAAAACGTCATCTTTGAATGGACAACTTGATTTAACATAGGACAACAATTGGCGCAACTTCACGGGCAATAAATAGGCCAGATGTCGTTGAGAGCATGAATCCGTGTTTGTCCATCGCAGAGGGCCGTTGCGTAAAATTGACCGCTGTCCGGCGATGTTCTATTATTTCCGACACGGACGATTTGCCCTTTGAACGGCCATAGACGCAGGTCTTTTCAAGGCTATGAGTAAGGCACGAAACTAAGCCATAAGCCGTCAAAAAGATATTTATTGTTTTGCAAAATATCGGATTGGGTAATACAACAATAGTTAACACATTTATTCACAATTAATTACAGTAACTCATTTAACAATAATATATATAATAATACAGAAAAACTGATTCACGTGCTGATTGAGACAAAAATAATTAACATGCTGTGACAATTATAAGAGGAAAAACTGAAATCAGTGCCGGAGGATATTGCTTTTGGCACTTCAATTGTTGAAGGTTTATTATAATGCTAATTAATATATACGCGTACCCTATTTCATTTTTCAGTTTGTAGTAGATACTTTTTGTAGTTGACTTTGAATGAGTTGGAAGATAGTTTCTTAAAATGGAAGGGAATAGCTACATATATCCTATAAATATCTGTGAAATATAGAAGTTGGATGTTGAGGAGGAGAGATACGGAACTTACTGCGAATATTTAAATTATGGACATCATGTCTAAATTTTATCCTATTCCATAAATGTGTACTATAGAAAAGTGTGTATAGACACATATACTAAGTGACATATAAATCCGAACACCCAGTTTAAATGGTTTTATTTTAATAAAAGTTGGAGAATGTATTTATCTTACTGTAAATAACAAGTGAAAAAATTTTCAGCCTTATCAGTTGAACATTCCAGTCTTTATACTACTTTTTTTAATTCACTAACGCTCTAAAAATGAATATTTCAGCCGCAGTAAGGAATCAACGTTGGCGGATTTTGGTTCTTGACATCCTTTACGATTGGTTACGATGCCTAGAGTACGGAGACCTGTACGATTTCGTCAACTTAGTGAGTTTGATAGGGGCCGTATAGTGGGACTTCGGGAAGCTGGACTTTCTTTTCGGGCAATTGCAGTTAGAGTGCAAAGAAGTGTAGACACTGTGGTTAGGTGTTGTCAGGCATGGCTTCGAGAAGGCCGTACGCAAAGAGCAAGGGGCACTGGACGCCGCCTAGAACAACAGACCGTGAAGATCGCCGCCTAAGATTATTGGCCTTAACGGACCGTTTCTCCACTACCAGGTCCATTGCAAATGAATGGTTTGCAGAACACGGAATACCTATTGGCATGCGAAGTGTTTACCGATGAACGAGAAGTTTTGGCTTGTTTTCATACCGGCCACACTGGGTCCTCCCTTTAACTCGAGAACACCGACGTAATCGCCTTGAGTGGTGCAGACAACGGTCACTCTGGGATCAGGAATGGAACACTATTGTCTTTAGTGACGAGTCTCGATTTTGTTTAGGCATGCACGATGGTCGTGCCAGGGTTAGAAGGCGACGTGGTGAAAGGAGGAATCCACAGTTTTTTGTTGAAAGACATGTTCATCACACTGTTGGAGTTATGGTTTGGGGTGCTATAGCTTATGGTTCCAGGTCACCTTTAATCTTCGCGCAGCGTTATATCCACGAAGTTCTAGAACCCCATCTTTTACCCTATCTTGACACCCTGGCACATCCAACTTTCCAACAAGATAATGCCCGACCACATGTTGCAAGAGTCACAATAGACTTCTTTCAACATAATGATGTCACATTGTTACCATGGCCACCAAGATCTCCCGACTTATCCCCAACTGAGCACGTGTGGGATATGATGGGTAGGAGATTGCTCAATTTGCAACGTCCTCCTCAGACTCTAGAAGCACTTCGAGAGGAGTTGGTGGTTGCCTGGAATGAGATACCACAGGAGGACATTGACCACCTTATCAGAAGCATGCCTAGGCGCGTTGGAGAATGAGTAGCACATCAGGGTGCATCCACACATTATTAAAGGTCAAAGGGCTTTAAAGCAGTGCAATCATTTTGAAATTTTTATCATTTATCATTATGATTCATTAAGTACTTATACAAAATTTTATTAAAATAAAACCATTTAAACTGGGTGTTCGGATTTATATGTCACTTAGTATAGTAGTGATGACCGAAAGTCAAGTATTTTGGGATAAACAATTGGAAACTCTCAAAAACTACTTGACCGATCGACACCAACTTTGTTGTGGTTATTCAGAAGTTCGATTTGAAGAGTTTCAAGTAGCTGCGTCGCATAAGCCATAATCTGCATTTTGCCTCGGTATTCGACCATAACTTTTTTACTGTTAGTCAGATTTTTTCTCATGTGGTCTCATTCTGTAGGTCTCATAAATACCTAAAGATCTTATTTAAAGAGTGTTTTAATTCATACCAACACTTTCGATTTCATTCTTTGTTGTCGGATAAAAAGTTTTTATCCTTATCTTTCTTCAAGAAATAACTTTTTTGCCACAAAAAAACGCTCCAATCGATATTTTCGACAACAAAATGATAAACAAACCATGGGCGTAGTGAAGAAAAGCATTTAGTTATTAAGTAAATTCTTTTAGTCAAATTTCTTCTGAAAGTAGTACAAACTAATCTGATGTACCTATTAAAGTCTACTTTAAGCTTTAAATCAATAATTCTTCAAAACTACTGAACTGAAGCTCATGTATTTTACATCATTATAAAGGGAATTGAAAGACCTTTAAAATAAGGTATCACTCGATCCCCCTTTCCATTTAAGATTTTAGGGTTGTGTCACCCCCGCCCAGGGGGCTGCATGTGTTAACGTGATTTTTTGGCAAACTTGTGTCCCCTTCGAAAACAAAATCGACGGGTCTGAGCGTTTTTCCAAAAAAAAAAACTGAGCTGCTAGTAAATACGTCTGTTTCGTTTTCGATGCGTCACCCTGTATATGCTTTTAGATACTTTATATACTCGTAAATCTAAAGGTAACAAACTCTTTAACGCTTTTTGTTTATTTTAAAAACATTTATATACATATTTAGTCGTTTAAATCTTCCAGTTTCTTTAATACATTCACTTTTCATCAAAAACACGATTTTTGTTGTATTTCTTTCATACGGAGACCCCTCTTGAAGGGACACCTTTAGTCGGTCCCGTTGGTTTCCATCATCACTGTAGTTCGAAATGATCCAGAATCTCGAAATCAATTTTCTCAGGCTTCGATGTTTACACTTTACGGCCTTTTATTCTACTTGTTGAGATCTGCAACATACGATTTTTTAAAATGACCGAAAGCCAATCCCCATAAGGTGCTGGGTCTTTTATTGTAATCAAAACGTATTTCTAGCCCCTTTAAACTTAGTCCCTATTGACGCTACCATGCCCTACGTTTGTGGCCCAGCTGGCCACTGGTCACTGTGTTTTTATTACTAAATTGATTGTGTCCTACGTGAGACATGGATAGGGCCCCGGGGATTACACGATAAAGTGGCAAGCTGGTAGGAAGATTAAGATATGTTTGGATAGTCAAAAAATCAATGAGCTTATTTCCTACTGCACACTCCATACGAATTGCCGCATTATTCTTTATGTGCTAAAGGCAGAAACCTAAATACGTTAGGACATGATAAACTTCACACGTTTAATTAAAGTGATATATTCTAAGTAGAATTTAAATGTACAACGCCAATATGGCGTACATATGAAATAACAAAGTTGGTGATGAAAGTTGAAAGAAGAAACCTCTTATTGAATATTTGAAGAGGAGGGAAAATGGTAATGACGACATGCAATTTATTTCAAAATCGCATTTCAAAGTCAGGAAGAAATTCAATCAAACACTAGGCTTTATTCGACACAAGTTAGTTACAAAACAAAAATAAATGAACGAATAAAGCTCAGTACCGATAAATATGAAATACTTGTGCACTGTGCACATAACACTATTCTCTAGGCGCTGAAGAAAGAAACTAAACCCAAACAAATACACGCATATTGCTCGTGAGTGAGTGTTTAGGCGCAGGAGACATTACAGGACCGCATCAAGATATTATGGGTAGTCATCAAAAATTTCATACAAGATAATTATTATCTTTTACAGTAAATTTCAGTTAGAGATTCACAAATGAGTTAACTACACTTTTTAGTTATTAGTAAGTAAGCTGCGCGCACTCATTCAGAAGAGGAACTTGAATCTTCTGAATCGTTTAAATGAATTATTAGAGGTTCAATTTGGGTATCGATGACATTGTCCAAATCCCACATTTTGACCTCAACCTTCTCCCGAACGTGGCGGATACAGTTTTTCCATTCCTCTGCCGTAACTCTATTGACTGCGATGTGAAAGAGATTTTTAACATCAGAAAATTTATAAGTATTATTATTCGACGCCACGTATTGCTTTATGTTGGCCCAAATCAGCTCAATAGGGTTCAGCTCACAATGGTAGGGTGGCAGTCTCAAGACAGTTTTATTTTGTTTTTTGGCCATTTCGTCGATCATTTTAAAATCGTATTTGTATTTATGTCTATTGACTATACTTATCAATTCACCCGTGACTATTGTTTCATCAAAATCGATCTGTTTTGAGGCCAGCCATTGTTGTATGTTTGCTTTTTTAGTTGCCATTGTGGGAATTTTTTCTATTTTTCTAGAATGGTACGGGGCATTATCCAGTACAATAACAGCGTTATTCTCCAGCTTTAGTAACATTTTGGAGAACCAATTTTCAAAGGAATTGCCGTCCATCTCCTCATGATAGTCCCCTGTCTTTTTTGATTCAAAGGCCCACAGTGCTTCGGGAACAAAGCCGTCTTCACTACCTACGTGACAAATGATCAGCCGTTTGCCTTTTCCTGGAAATAAATTATTCCTTACACTATGGATTGATTAAATTTGAAGGAATGAGGCAATTGAGTTCATTTAGCTGAATTTAAGAGTCACGGAATGCTGATCAAAAACTGAAAAACGTAGAAAATTGAAGTTTGCAACTTCTCAAAACCCATTCAAAGCAAATTGACTGCACCCAAAAATGATAATAAATTTCAAAATAACGCTTAAAAGAGGGTCGAAGTTTTTTTCCTAATGACTACACTGCGAATGCACCATTTTTGGAGAATATCACACATTATCTGCTATCACAGCATATTATTTGCCCGAATTTATCAAAATTAAATTGCCGGATAGATGAAGGAGCTTACCGGCAGGATTTTTCAATCCAGCCGAAAGACCGTCTAGAAAAGCCTGCCTTGATGTTACTGATTTGTCGACCCAAACTTTCGCTTGAGTATGTCCAGCATTCACCCACGTTTCGTCCAAATAGTAAATTTTTCTTTTTTCATCGCGAAACTTCCGAATCTTCCTAAGGTATTCCCTTCTCCACACAACAATTTCTTCTTTCTCTATTAACATACTGTTTCTTTCCCGTTTCAAGAATCGAAAATTAAGTTCCTTCAAAAGTTTTCGGAATGTGGTTCTTTTAAATGATGGAAGATCCTCATCAGCATTAACTAATCTTAATATCTTATCTATTGTAGGTATCTCATTTCGGAAGAAAAAATTATGCACTTTCCTCCTGATGGCAGTTCTGTCAAAGTCATCTACTCCGTCCGTTATCCTTTTTCTTGCAGGATACGGTTTTGGCTCAGAAAGTGAGTGAGTGCTCCTATATTCCTTAATGATCCTATAAACACTGGACCGACATACTCCAGAAATATGTGCTACCTTACATAACTTCGTCCACGACCAAATCGGGTTTTTCTTGAATTTGGTTTTTGTATATATTTAATATTATTTGTTTTTCATTTGCACTTAAATGTAGCTTCTTAGCCCTTTTTTTGGGTGGGGTTGCGCTGATGTCAACCACTTCGTCGGCTGTATCTGTGTCAGACATCGTATCTTAGGCAATATATAAACAAAACGTTCCACTCGCGAAAAACGAGTATACGCTACTGAATGCGTAATGCGTATGCAATGCAATCCTGTGCGTGAATTAACTGTTAGATGCCTGTCGTGTCATCTACAATCACGTTTACAAGTCCAAACCTGTGCAGATTCGTAGAGCGCCGACGACTGCTAGTGACCTTGAATTTGTCTGTAGATCGATGTTACTCCAGTCAATTTAGGTTCAAAGTGGATGTTTTCTAAACCAATTTGTTGTTCCTACATCAAAAATATATCGATGATGTTTTCTACTGGGAGCTCATGAAAGATCAAGGTAACTTATTTTAACAGTCATCCTTTTTCTAGTCTCAAGATGACACGAAAAAGGGTCTGTGGATTCAATTGAAATACACTGCCGAGGATGTTTAGACCTAAAGTGACTGGAGTATATCCGTGGATGCTTTCGAGGGATCTGTTCACGTGCTGATCACTGTTTACGTTTAATGTCTTTCTTCAGCGCCCAGAGTATACAGTTGCTACAATACAAGTACATAATTACACTACACCTGATCACTAATTAATTAATTTCTCCATTATTTGCCGTGGTTGGTCCAAAATGGATTGCTTTAATGCTTTATTGAATGGCATCAAGTTGGTAAAATGTCGTACATTCGAACTAAGAGTAGTTATTGTACAGCTTGGGAACAATATAGGATAAACCGAGGAAAGATGGCCATAGTTTTTTAATGATCTGTAATATTTTTAATAATTGGGTTTCAACAAAAAATATAATATTTGAGGGTAGGGCATGGTAATTATTATTTGGTGCTCTGTGTAAATCTATTATAAATATGGTTTCCCATTTTGTTGATCATTATAGGTACTTTTTAAATTTGGGCCTATAGTGTTGAATAGAGATGGCTATATCATAGAAGGTAAGATGGCCATATAAAATTTAAAGAAAATAATGAGTTTTACAAGAAATACTCGTAAAATACCAATGAGACTAAACTATTACACTGGACAACAAATTTTAGTTTTTTAATTGTATCTGGTGGGAAAAGTGCATTTCTTTGTTAATTTTGGGGCGCTGAATCCAAAAATGACAATGATAATATAATAATAATAATAAAAAAATTAGTTGCGGTTTAGAAAAAAACTTTTTATTTTTAAGGATATATTAAAAAAAGTAACAAGATTCATATACTTATAAGAATCACTATATGCGCTGTCTTTTTGCTGTTCTTTTATGGATCGTTTCTGGAGTATCTCTACCAAGAGTTCAACAGTAGTCTGCAAGCATGGAAGGATTCCACTTTCCCTGGTACCTTTTTTCCATTGTTGAAATATCCTGATGAAAACGTTCGCCGTGCTCATCACTTACGGCTCCGCAATTGTCAGGAAAAAAGTCCAGGTGTGAGTGTAGGAAATGTATCTTAAGAGACATATTACAGCCCATCTTTTGATACGATGACAGCATATTTTTGACAAGGGTTTTATAGTTGTCAGCTTTTCTATTTCCCAAGAAATTAGTGACCACCAGACGGAAATCATTCCAAGCAGTTTTTTCAATACCTGTTAAAGTGTTTTCAAACTGTGTATCTTTCAAAATATTTCGAATCTGTGGCCCAACAAAAATACCTTCTTTAACCTTTGCCTCACTTAGTCTTGGAAATTTTTGACGCAGGTATTGAAAAGCTGACCCATCTCTATCTAATGCCTTGACAAAGTTTTTCATTAGGCCCAACTTGATATGCAGTGGTGGTAATAAAATTTTTTTCGAATCTACTAATGACATATGCTGTACATTTTTTTGACCTGGCTCTGGGAATTGACGAACAGGCCAGTTTTGTCTGGTGTAATGAAGTGCCTTTGCCCGACTGTCCCATTCACACAAAAAACAGCAAAACTTTGTGTAGCCTAGCTGCAGCCCAAGTAAAAGTGCAACAACTTTCAAATCGCCACAAATATGCCATTGGTGCTCATCGTATTTTATGCATGTCAATAGGTACTTCATATTGTCATATGATTCTTTCATGTGAAATGCATACCCTACAGGAAGAGATGGTAAAATATTTCCAATATGCAATAACACTGCCTTTAAACTCAATGTTGAACTGTCTATAAACAATCTCCATTCTTCTGGGTTATAGTTTATATTTAAAGCCGCCAGTAAGCCGTTAATGTTACTGCAGAAAACCAAGTTATTCTCCATATTGAAAAATGGTTCTAAGTCTTTGTGGCGTTTACGAAAAACACATACCAAAACATCGTCTTCTAACAAGTTCCACTGCTGCAGTCTTGATCCAAGTAACTCTGCCTTACATTTTGGAAGTTCTAAATCTCTTACAAGATCATTTAATTATGACTGTGTTATTTTGGTGGCATGACGTGCTCGGTATAAAATCAGGATCTCTTGACGTTGATGGCATATCTTCTTCATGACGAATCACTCGATCGCCATGATCTGATTCGTTTTCTGATTCGCAAGTGTAGGGTTCTGGGGGTTTTGGAATAGGATTTTCGTCACTGTGAGGCACAGGTCTCATCGCAGATGGTATGTTTGGGTAGTTAATAACCGATTTTTTTTCTTGGACATACCTGTGGCTTGTCCAACACAAGGTACCATGCAAAAGTAACAATCATTAATATGATTTGTAGGCTCTCTCCAAACCATTGGGACAGCAAAGCGCATAGACCGTTTTTTGCCATTTAACCAGCTCCTCAGACTTGAAGCACATGTATTACAGCAGATGTGGGGTGCCCACTGTTTGTCTTGATCACCTAGTTTACAACCGAAATAAAGCTGATATGCCTTTGTTATTAGTGGAGTAATAGACCGTCTCTGAGACGCAAAAGTCACATCACCACACACGTAACAAAACTGATCTGGATTGTTTACACACTTTCGAGACATGTAGCACGTGCATTCTTGTGAATTACAGTATATTAACACTGTCACAGCAGGAACACATATAATTACCGTATCTCTAAAACTTGAACTAATATTGAAAAAATAAGTTTCATTCCGGTTTTAGCACATTAAAAATAGTAATATTTTGTTGATTTTATTTAGGATATTTTTTGGCTGTTGATCAGTGTTACATATAACAATGTACTAAGTACATCATAAAAAACAAAAAACTCAATAGCCAATCCTTTTGCCAAAAAAGGAGCTCACATTAAAAAATTAACTAACTAAGTGAATTAACTATAAACCACTACAAAAAAAGAACAACACAACATATGTACTGTGCCAAAATCACGTAACCTTTTTTTTTACTAATTATCACTTATCCGTAATTTGAATTTCTCTTCATTGATAATAGAGTGCCCATTCCTAGGCCAAACCCTTTTCAATGATTTTCTTTTGGCAAATTTAATAGTTTATTTCTTTCTCAGCGATTCAGTATGGTGTTGACGATCCGTTAGTTGGTTTTCTATAAAACATATCTTTTTCAAGGCCACTCAAGATACCTTCTTCTAGAACGTTACGTGTTCTGCGTGATTCGCTTTTCTATTTCCGTTGAGGCCGTGGTGCAGGGGTCGTTTCGTCATTTTCCGCACTCTGAGATATTAGGCCCCAAGCGCCAATTCATGGACTAGCACCCTTTTTTTTGTGTAACTCAAGTTTAGTCATTTTGGTTTGGGTTCTACGTCTTCCACGTGCCTTAATGCGTGTCCTGATGACGTTCGTTCAGTATCTGTTTTCTTTTAGTCAATAGAAACAGAAGAGAATCATCATCCGTTCTCCTCCAGTTGGTTGCATCTTGTTGGAGTTTTGCAAATTGGTGGAAGCCATCCCCTTGAAAAAAGTGCGACGGTTTTCAATGAGTAGTTTTATCTCAGACAGGGGGTAGAGTTGATTTTTAAACAGTCTTTCTCTCTCTGGGGTTTTTTTACTACCATAATTTTTGGCAACGAGGCAAGCAGCCCCTGCCCAGTGACGTGCCCACTACTGGCCATAAGCCACAAAGAAGACCTACAGATAAGATTAATATAAGCTTGCGAATTTTTATATTTGGAGCCATTTCTATAATGAATGTGTGGTCCACTGTGTCTTTTCCGAATAGACGTCAAACTAGTACTGAATGGAAATTGAATCAGAAGCGTGTACCCAAATAATAAACATGGTAAATCCGTAAGTCCATGCAAATTATATGAGAGTCGGTAAGGACCATGAAAAATTGCCCTTTTAAAAGGAGGTGTCAGTGTAAGATGGGAAAGGGAAATTTCACTGTATTTGGTTTTTCCGTCTCTCTCCGGAAGTACTTTGAATTTTGAAACTTTCTAAGCGGTATTTTGCTAGTTACCTAAGTACGCAACAAGCGACTTCTCGCCGTTTCCGAGATCCCAATGGTGAGGGTCGAATTCGAAATACCCGGTACACAGCAAATAGATCGAGAATTACATCTAATTATATAGAATTTAGTCGCAAAGGTGATATCTCTTCCTTCGTAAACGGTATTTGATCTTCCTTTGTCAAATTCTTCGATCTATAATATTCTAATTTTGATCAGTTTGAACCCTCGTTAAAATTTAACCAATCATCCAGATCTAATTTGTCAATGCCAATAAATCCCTGAACAATCCGACTAATTTTTATTATATTAGAAGAGATCGAAATCATTGGTGTAGGGATGTCAGATCAGGGGGTGAGGATATAATGTGCGAGATCAATAACTTTTGAAACATGTTTTAAGCTAGCCCTATACAGGGTGTTCCGTACTTAACTGGACATAGTGGACTGGTAAGTAGTATCGTCGGAGACCTTTCCATGTCTGAAAATCAAGTTCCAAATTTACTTTTCATGGATATACAGGATGATTTATGGAAACATGCTACATGTTTAATGTCACATATACAGGGTGACTTTGAAGTTGAGTCATTAATTTTCAGATAATGATTGTAGAAGGAAGATAAACCAAAATATGTGTGTAAAAATAAAAAAAAATCAAAAAAAAATGTTACCATGTTTTATAAAGTATCCTCCCGACAAGTACAGTGCGGACCTGTATTTGATCGTGCGGTCTTGGAGCACCGGCATGCCCTCCCCTGTGAGGTCTTAAGTCACCTGATTCACGAGCCCTTTGTACTACATCAACAAAGGCACGAGGGGTTGGTTGCACTCGATTGGGAAACCGATTCGCATAAATCCGTGATGCCGCGAGCATTTTGTAAAGACTCCCCCCCCCCCCGTAAATAAGAATCATGTCCACAAGTTCAGCATTTTCGTAAACATGTGCCATTTTTTATTTCGTTTGAGCCACGCAACAAACACCACTATTCACTCACGCGTTACCGACTGATACATACTGACATCGTGATAAACGTTTCAAATTCTTTCGCTTTTTTGTTTCCGATGCGATGAACCGATAAGGCGGATTATATCCGTTGTTGCCAAACACGAGCACATAATATTATTATTGAGACAGGGCGGTACTCAAACTTCTAAAGGGCTATAACTTTGTTGATTTAATTTTACCAGAAAAATGTTAAAGGAAAAAACATTTCTTTCGATCAGATCTATTCACTGTTAAAATGTTGTTGTTGGAATTTTGCGCGATAACAAAGTTATCTAGGAGTAATGTTAAACTACTCGTATTATAGATGATCGGCTGAAAAGTGAAATGTACGACTATGTACAAAAAAGTCTATGAATGGTGCTAATCAATTAGCAAAATAAATTGATTGTGCCCCTTTTGGTTTTTGGTTGAAACATTTTATTTATTAAAATATCTCATTTTTAGCAGTTTATATTTCAAGGGTAACAACTCGGTTTCATAAAAAATTTACAGAATGATGCTTAAAATTAATCTAAAGATATCTCGGGACTTCAAAATTCTAGAGTAGGATCCAGTTTTTTTATTTATTGTATTTGACTACGTGTAATTTCACTATGTCCATTAACGCACGGAACACCTTGTATATTATCACATATGATTTTAATGGATTTAGATATTGATTAATGCCATTTACTTTAACCTATTTCGGGTACGCATCGACTACTCAACAAATTGGCTTAAGATACTTGAAAATTTTGGTTTATAACTGATGAGAGCAATTCGGCTGAAATATTTTCAAAATAGTAGACTTCCGATTCTACCATCTTGCTTATTTTAAATAGAACACCCCGTATACTAGGCATTTAATTTTTTTATTCGAAATATATTTCATATACAGGGTGTTTCAGTTTATTGTTGCATAACTTTAAGATTCGATAGAACTTTTAAAATTAATGCATAAAGTCTATATAAACATGGGTCGAAAAATGCGTGGCTTCCGAAATACAGGGTGTTTAAATTTACTTTCTAAAATAGTTTTTTTTAAATATTTCGTACAATATTTGATGTATAACAGTGAAAATTGGTATACAAGGGTTTTCTGGTACGACAAAACGAACCATGGACATAGTTTTACTGTAGCCGCTAGAGGGCGCTCTCTACTGTACCTGTAGGGTATAAAAACGACAGAAATTTTTTCTTAGTGCAATTTTTTGCTTTTTGAATAAAAAAACTGATTCTTCGCACTTTTCAACATAAAAAAGCTCTCATGTGAATTTTCGTTATAGTTAGCCGTTTTTGAGATATTTTGATTTTTAAGGTTCGATGCATTTTTAATTATTTATGATAAAATAACGTTAAAAAGTCAGTATCTCGATAATTTTTAGAAGTAGGCTGTGCCTGCAAATATTTTTGAAACTGAAACCAGAATAAGGTTAAACGTCAATTAGTTGACAGTTAGTTTTGTTGTCTGTTGAAACCTGAATCGTTTTTTTGCAATCGTGAATGCACGAAACTTAGTTTCTTTTACCTGTTTTTTTTTGTAAGTTTTATAATATATAATAAATGCCATTTTTATTTTCCGATCAAGAGTTAGCGGATATTCATTATAGGTTTGTAAATGGAAACGCAGCAGAAACAGCCAGAGAATACGCACGAAGATTTCCAAACAGACGACATCCAACTCGCTCAGTATTTGTAAGAGCGCATCGCCAAATAATTGAAAATGGTTTTGGAAATCTCCAAAGGGATCAAAACATAAATGTTCGTCAGCGCAGATTTACCCGTATGATTCTGCGTGAGTTTGATAGAGATCCGACCACAAGTGTTAGGCGAGTTTCTGGTGCCTTGGGAATTTCAGCAAGTCATGTTCACCGTGTTCTTAGAAATGACCATAGACGTCCTTACCATTTGCAACCTGTGCAAGGACTACAGCCAGGGGACGGAGAACGAGGAATCACATTTTGTCAGTGGATTCTTGATAGAACTGATAATAATAGGGAGTTTTTAAGTAACGTTTAATGGACCGATGAGTCATGCTTCACTAGACGTGGAGTGGTAAATTTTCATGATCAACATATTTGGTCGCATGAAAATCCGCACGCAGTTCGGGAAAGAAATTTTCTGCATGAATTTAGTGTGAACGTGTGGATTGGTATCTACCGTAATCGACTATTTGGACCCTACCTTTTGCGTGCAAGGTTAAATGCTGCGACCTTCTTGGAATTTTTAACATGCAAATATGTGGGATGATGTTATGTTAGATTTAAGAAGATTGGCCTGGTTCCAGCTTGATGGTTGTCCAGCTCATTATTCGAGAATAGTTAGAAACTGGCTGGACGAAAATTATCCAGAAAGATGGATCGGCCGTGGAGGACCAGTCGCCTGGCCTCCACGATCCCCTGACCTAAATCCATTAGATTTCTTTGTGTGGGGATTTCTAAAAGAAAAAGTGTACCAGACTCCCGTAACCACAAGAGATATGCTATTAGACAGAATCAGGAATGCATGTGTTGAAATAAGGCCTTATTTGAATAATGCTATACCAGGTTCGATCATTCGTAGATGTGAATTGTGTATTGAACAATTGGGTTTACATTTCGAGCAACTACTTCAGATTTTGTATGTTTCTCCTAACTATCCAATAGCATTTTAGTTGTAGATAATTAATTTAATTTGTTAAAAATAATATTGGAAAATTAAACAAATTAATATTCTGTTTTTTGTGTTTATTTGGAGTAAGGAATTATTGCTGTGTTTAAAAATACAATCTAAACGATTAATTACCAAATCGAAAATGTAAAAAATAATATTATTTTCCCATAAATAATTAAAAATGCATCGAACCTTAAAAATCAAAATATCTCAAAAACGGCTAACTATAACGAAAACTCACAGGAGAGCTCTTTTATGCAGAAAAGTGCGAAGAATCAGTTTTTTTATTCAAAAAGCAAAAAATTGCACTAAGAAAAATTTTTCGGTCGTTTTAATACACTACAGGTACAGTAGAGAGCGCCCTCTAGCGGCTACAGTAAAACTATGCACATGGTTCGTTTTTTCGTACCAAAAAACTCTTTTTTCGACCCATGTTTATATAGACTTTATGCATCAATTTTAAAAGTTCTGTCGAATCTTAAAGTTATGCAACAATAAACGGAAACACCCTGTACATCATCCTATACCTAAGTCTAACCGATTTTGAGATATCCCAAAATTTGCGTGTAGGAGGATTCGTATAGTCAAAAATACTGCTAGTTTCACTTGAACATAATGGTATAACTGCTATCTTCCGGAAATCTTAAAGAATTATTCCGATAACTTGGCATTTAAGGAAGTTATGACATTTTCTGTGTCGAGCGCTGTAGCTTCGACGTCTTTGCTTGCTTATCGCATCAATCCTTAGCGCTCAAGCTAACCACGCGCAATATATACGTATTGTTAGTATCTTGGCCTAGACTGATTTGCGATGATAAATAAGTTAGAAGACGGTTCCACTACTCGCCATAATAATGGTTAAATATACTATTAGAAACTTTTATGTTTTGACATCCATTAACGTTTATGATTAAACCCACATGCAATCGACGTTCCATTAGTTTAAAAGTCCTAAAATATGGAAAGAAAGATTTACTATATTTTACAAAAAAAATATCCAATTCTACGTTTTCTAGGTCGTTGATATGATATTATTTATCAAAACGGCGGTGTATCTTTGTAAAAAATAGTTTAATCGAGCTCAAATGTAAGGTTTAGATGGTTTCAGGGTCGCTAATTACGAACTTGATATCGATTGTGCAGAAATCTAAAAAGCGGTTCAATATGGCGGATATGTTTGCAAAAAAGTTTTTGATTGCGCTCAAAATTAAGCTTCAAGCGTTTTTAAGATCGCGAATAACGAATTTAATATTCATTCTTAAAAACCTGAATGACGGGTACAGTATGACGGCTGTGTTCGCAATTATTTTTAAGCGAAAACCGTGCATCGGATTGGCAACACCGCATCTCGTACAATCCAAGGCAAGGTTTCCACCTCCATGATCACAGCGCGAGCGATTTTCTCTTTCTAACATGTGTTGACACACACTTATCTCTTGTACACAGTGGACTCAATCCGTCAGACAAATTTTTTTTTCCCTGTTTGCCGAACCTCATTAAAATATTCAAAGTAGTATTACAGAAATGTTTTTGAAAAAATCTCAACCCTGTATGTCAAATGTTGAGTTTTCTCCTTAAAATGGACTCAAAAATCTAACTCTCAAATATTGACATTCATTTATGGAGCACCCTGATGTCATGTAACATCATTTCCGAAATGTTTCGCAATTGCAGTACTGTTGTTGGAGTGGATAAGTAAAAACATTATTTGCTAAGCCTGGATGAAAAATGTGCTATCGCCGTTTATGGTCAACGCGTTCAGGTGTATGATTGATCGATTTCCAATGTTTCAAAAATTTTAATCCGCTCTCCCTATCGATAAATGAGCACTTATTGTGTGCGAATGTATGCGGAACTCGATGAGCGTGCTGTCGAATATACTACAACCGGTTCGATTGGGTGATTGATATTATAGTTACATCAATTATTGTACTGTATTGAAGGGGTCTTCATTTTTTGGTCAGACAACAGGGAATATTTTTATAACCGGCAGTGGCAAAGGCTAGTCCTAGTAGTAATGATTAGCATATTCTTCAAGAAGATGCCCAACTATATGATGTATTTGGACGTTAACATACAATTTACATCGTCTCAGTCATGTTGCCGATTAGGATCGCGGTAATTCCCTGATAAAAACAGTCTCCATTTTCTTTTTGAATGAAATTGTTCATTCTTAAACCCGATATCAATATTCCAAGAAAACCTCCCTCGTAGTTATTTGAAGGATTTTATATATCATATTAAGCAGCCGCGTACGCAGAAGCCTAAATACCAGTGCCCCGCGACTGCTAAGGACAAAGGAGTGGTCGTATCGACCAGTCCTGGATGTACGAAGATCGACACGATTAGGATGGAAGGCCCAAGTCAGGCGGGTCTGTCCGGCAGGCACATCGCTCGGCGGCATCATGGAGAATAATTATACTAATCTTTATTTCCACACGAATGTCTAACATTATGGAAAACGTCAGTTGTAATCAGCGGTATCTGCACAAAAACAATGTATAAAAACAGATTCGATGTATACATATATATATATATATATATATATATAACTTGAGACGTGGTCATTGTCGTCTAGACGAGCGAAACCGCTGGCTTCCATATTCAACCTAATTCTAAAATCAGAGACATATCCAAATATCTGGAAGACCTCTAAAATATGTCCTATTCACAAAAGTGGAGATATCTCTGATATTTCCAACTATCGCCAAATAGCAATCCTGTGCAATTTCAGCAAGTTGTTTGAGATCATCGCTTATGAAACGGTTTACTGCTCGGTCAGGGGTGCAGTCTCTATTAATCAGCATGGGTTTATGAGAGGCAGATCTACGGTCACCAACTTGGCTCTAATTACTCAATACATTTCTGAAGTACTGGACGGTCAGGGACAAGTTGATGTCATCTACACAGATATTCAGAAGGCTTTCGATCAAGTTGATCATTATGCACTTCTGGATAAGCTTAAAACAGTGGGTATGTCTGATGCAATGCTGTCGCTCATGAATTCATATTTGAGGGATAGAAGGTTATTTGTCGAATATGGTGGTCATAGGTCGAGTTACTATCGGGCCACGTCTGGGGTACCTCAAGGGTCAAATCTAGGTCCATTATTGTTTTTAATATTTATTAATGACTTGTCTTTTGAACTGAAGTGTTTCCAGTTGTTTTTCGCTGATAACCTCAAAATCTGCACGTCATTCAAGACAGTCGAGGATTGCGTCATGTTGCAAGATGACTTAGCTCTAATTTCGTCATGGTGTTCACGAAACTGTCTCAGTCTGAATGTTTCGAAATGTAAAGTTATGACTTATACAAGAAAAGTGAACTATTTAATTTATGATAATTATAACATCAATGGTCAGGTTATAGACAGATGCACCTCTTATAGAGACCTTGGAGTCATATTTGATACCAAGCTAACGTTTACTGAGCACATACTCAATATCTCGTCGGCTGCCACTCGACTACTTGGTTTCTGTATCAGAAACTGGAAGGGTTTCTCCAATGTTGATACATTAATAACTTTATTTTTTACTTTTGTCAGGAGCAAGTTGGAGTATGCAACTCTGATCTGGTCTCCTATATACCAAAATTCTGTCGTGATCCTTGAGGCCATTCAACGTAAAGCTTTAAAGTATTTTCACCTTAAATGCACAGGTTCTTATCCAGAAAGAGGTTGTGACCATAGTGCCCTATTAGAGTCTTTCAATTTGGATTCACTGTCAACAAGACGAAACATATTTGCTTTGTCGTTTTTGTATGGCCTCATTCACAACAAAATTGACTGTCAAAATTTACTTGAAAAAATATGTTTCCGCGTTCCAAGGCTAGGGAGTCGACAACAAATGGCATTCTATTGTCAAGCTGGCCGTAAAAATGTTATGACAAAATCGCCAATTAATTTCATGTGCTGCGTCATGAACAGGGTTACTGAATCGTGTGATATTTACAGTGACAGTTGTGCAACGATTATTAACTGTTATAGATCATCCAATCTTATTTAGAATGTGTGATACTATAGATTTAAGTCCAAGAACCATGTCTCTTTAATTGCTATTTTTTTCAGCGTTTCCTGTAATTGGGTTTCACCTGTTGGAAAATAAATAAATAAATAAATAAATAAATAAATAAATAAATAGACCAGTTAGGTGAAAAATTGAAGCTTCCGCCTTTTGTTGGGTACTTCGACAAAATTTAAGCAAAGAGGACTTTTTATACTTTTTTAATTCTCTCTAACTTTCAATGGACTTCGCCATCATCATTAGGAGCTGCAATTACAATGATAACAGTAGCAACAATAGTGTAAAATGAATTTAAATTGACTCAACTTACAGTAGTATGTGAGGATGTTGCTAATTGTTGTTTACGTATAGGATGAGGGAAACGTCCAGTAACATGGTGAGAGCTGGATAGATGGTACAATGGTCAAAATTATATATATATATATATATATATATATGTCGGCGTCAAACGCTGAAATCCGTCATTCCTTGAAATACCTAGTCAGTCCACGACCATCGTGCATGCCTAAACAAAATCGAGACTCGTCACTAAAGACAATACTGTTCCATTCCTGATCCCAGTGTGACCGTTATCTGCACCACTCAAGGCGATTACGTCGGTGTAAGGGTTAGAAGGCGACGTGGTGAAAGGAGGAATCCACAGTTTTTTGTTGAAAGACATGTGCATCACACTGTTGGAGTTATGGTTTGGGTCACCAGGTCACCTTTAATCTTCATCAGAGGTAACATGAACGCGCAGCGTTATATCCACGAAGTTCTAGAACCCCATCTTTTACCCTATCTTGACACCCTGGCAGATCCAACTTTCCAACAAGATAATGCCCGACCACATGTTGCAAGAGTCACAATAGACTTCTTTCAACATAATGATGTCACATTGTTACCATGGCCACCAAGATCTCCCGACTTATCCCCAATTGAGCACGCGTGGGATATGATGGGTAGGAGATTGCTCAATTTGCAACGTCCTCCTCAGACTCTAGAAGCACTTCGAGAGGAGTTGGTGGTTGCCTGGAATGAGATACCACAGGAGGACATTGACCACCTGATCAGAAGCATGCCTATGCGCGTTGGAGAATGCGTAGCACATCAGGGTGCATCCACACATTATTAAAGGTCAAACGGCTTTAAAGCAGTGCAATCATTTTGAAATTTTTATCATTTACTTATTATGCTTCATTAAGTTCTTATACAAAATTTTATTAAAATAAAACCATTTAAACTGGGTGTTCGGATTTATATGTCACTTAGTATATTTACTTGGAATACACTTTATTACCGGTTTTGTCTGTCCAATAAAGTACTCGTTAAACGTATTTGCTAACACATTTGGATTATCAATGAATGTATTATTTTCTCTTATCTTGAGGACAGAACTCTGAGGAGCACAGCTCGTTGACATAGCGGTATAAGAGAGCTAGTGGAAAAATCTAACGCGCCATTCATTGTCGTGTGGTTTTAGCTTCGCGAGATGTTGTCGATTGAAACATGGCTATTGCAAGATTCAATAAGACACTTTATGAGTTTCGTGTAACATTTTAGCTATCTCGCATGAGACATTGACCCCCTGCCTACGAATACAATAATGGAAGTAATTCCATTTTATGCTGGATCCTGAAAACACTCTATGATAATAAGTACAAAAAATTTGAATACGATAATATTGGGTAACCGTAACAATATGTTTCAGCACATGACCTAAAATGGCGATTTTAAATCCCCCTTATCTTACGTACACATTTTCTTTCTTATATGCCTAGTCGTTGGTCGTCTGTCTGTCCCTTTATGTACAATAACCAATCACTAGACCGCGTAGGGTTGTAATCGTTACCAGTGGCGTACATTATAAATAACGTCCAACAGTTAAGGAAACCATCTACAGGACAATCCTAAGAAAAGACAAGTCAAACTAAAAAAAAAGAATACATACAAAAAGCAGGTGATTCCATCTGAAAGGAAAAACAAAGGAGAAAAAGAATCAACGCACAGATTTCACTCAAGTGAGAAATTTGTTATAAATCCTAGCTGCTCCCAGAACGCTGTTCAAACTGACAGCATGAATATCACAATAATTAGATACCTATGTCATTGAAAGTTTCACATATTACGTACGTGTATATGGGTGCTTTCAAAAATAAATTTGTGCGAGCCCTGTCACAATAAACGGTTTTAACGGTACGAGTTTGAATAGATGGAACAATGAAGTTTAGTTGAACCACAATCTCATTAGTAAAGTTGTGTATGTGGAATAGGTAGGTAGAGTGGAATAGGCAAATATCTCCAAAACCAGTAGCGACACCTGCATTTTGATGGCATTATTTACTCTTGTATCAGTAGCGTAACTATCTGATCAAGCTGTTTTATCGATTAAGGCGCATTAAAATTGTAGGAGTTATTCAGTATAATAGTAGAAAACATTTGAGTATAGGGACCCATATCCGGAAAAGTGTCACTACGGCACTGCGGCCCTAAGACGCGTTAAAATTTAGAAAGACGATGAATTGCCTAAATAGGATTTAATGCATTTAATTTTTGCCTTTTGTACATGATATCATCACAACAATTGCTCAAAATGTCTTCATCCAACCTGAATACACCGTTCCTGTGGAGACATGTAAAGCCTTTGGTTTACGAAACTCCAGTAGAAACAGAGCAAGACTTAATTGGACGAATTACATCAGCATTTGAAATCATACAAAGAGTGGAATGGAGGATAGTGAAGGTATCCTTATCAGGTAACAATAAGGCGGTCATATTACTTCCCCATGTTTCAAACCACATATGTTTGAAATTCCTCTTTTTTCTACGACGTCGCGCATGCAGCATTTAAGTCGAGGATTGCATAATAATTTTGTGTGGGTGTTCGCGTTCGGAGGACTTTTGGCGTTTTCGAGACGATGGACGAGGGTGATGTGTCTGGTACATTAAAAGACAAATAACCTCATGCTCGCTTGTAGCTTGGAAGGGCTGGATGTCCTTTTGATTTCGCGCATCTCAGCGTGTTACAGGATCTTTCAGACTATTGTTGTAATACGCTGTATAGGAATGCGAAAATGAAACGAAAGTAAACAAACGAAGGGTCACAGATATATAACATATTTTGCCAAAAATGTGACAATTGTACTTGAAGAATATCATCGTTGTGACCGAAACGTTGTACAAGAAAGGCGAATCTTGAATGTAAGTGGTTTGATTCGGCCAGAGAAACATGTTGGCCTATCAACGTCAAATCACAGGTTGAGTTTCTGATGTTACGTCACATTATTTAATGAAATTCAGGACATCTTGAACATTTCCATAAGGTGCATGTGACTATACCTGCTGTTCCCAACAGCTGAGCTATTTTGTTGCTATCATTCCACTGCCGATAAAGAGCCTAATCATGGGAGACCAGTAATTATCGTGGTAGCATCGAAATACCATCAGAAGCAAGTAAATCTTATCGCTAAATTTTACTTCGCTGTTCTACATACCAACCTGATTAGAAGTCTCTATTGATTCTAAAATATTTAATTTTTATGTGTTTTTACAGGGTGTTCAAGCTTAATAAATTCAGAATAGGTATGAGCTTGCGACAGACACCAACATGATTTTATAAGTCCTTTGGCCATTGATTCCATACCATTTTTTGATGGTACAGGCGGTTGAAATTCCTGATGCTCCTGAAAAAGCTGAGAAAAAACGGCGACTATGTATAAAAATAGCTTAAAGATCTACGTTTCCAATTGTAAATTCGTTTTTTCAAATCAAAAAATTTTCATGTTTGAAAAAAACGTATAAACCATATGTTGAGACAACCCTCGTAACTAGGGTTTTGCAATGTCAATGTCAACATATTACAAAGTTGATGCGAGAGGACCAGAGCCAAGAACAAGTGGGAATGTTAGTGTGTAAATTATTATAAAATCGCACTACAAATAAAGTCGGGAAAAATGCGGTTTTTTCATTTCTTTCCGGAAGTATTATGGATCTCAAAACTTTATAAGCGAGGTTTTGTCAGTTACCTAAATACACAACTTTGCGGGACTTCGTATCTCTTACCGTTTCCGACATCCCAATGGCAGCCAGATTCGTTCTACCATTCTGGCGTGATTGAGTCACAAACCTCCGCGCTTTCTCCTTTATAATATTAGTAGATATTATAATATTAGTAGAGAAGTAGGGATTTTGTGTTTTACGCCGCCCCTGGTGCATAGTACGAACCCACTCAAAATTTCCCTGCAAAATCGGGAACAAAAACACTAGGTACCGGCCGTTCGACGTTGTGTCGACGCGTGGCGGCAAATGCGTGGCGTGCGGCGTCGACGGTGTGACAGGGAGGAAACTCTCTTTCCCACGATAGGCTCCCTTTACTTAAATCGGGGTGCGGGGTGCATATAGGACGAAGGGCCACCCCACTTCAATTATTGCTAATCACATTTATATCACAGTCACGTGATTATTTGCTTCTGGAACTAATATTAATTGTTTACTTCTGTTTGAAAAGACATTTTTATACCGAAGGAGGCAGAAACTGAAGATTTCTTGGTGTTCATGTATTTTTCAGGAGGCACAGCAGGTGATAGGACCAATCATGACCCCGTATGAAAGTACAGTCTTACATAAAATTTCTAGCCCTGCACGAAACAGCTGTCAAAAATAGTGGTTGCTATTTGAACTGACAAACTTGACCTCTCATGTCATTACCTAGGTCATCTTCAAAATAATCGACAAATAGGTATCCTAAAACTTTCATTGAAAGTTTTTTTCAAAAAAAAATACGTGTTGACTATGTTTTTTTCGAAAAATACACAACGTGTACTTTTGAGGCGTTATAATATGTCATCAATATGATGCCATGCGCGAATATGCTGTCAGAAATGATGGTTGATTTTTGAATGTACAAGCTTGGCCTTCAAGTGACCTCTGAGGCGATCAAATCAGTGGTCACCAACCTTTTCAGTGTATTGAGCTACTTTGTGATTTTTGGAATAAACTTAAATGAAATTATACACAGTCGTATGCAACATACATGTTGTTTATTTTACTAATATTAATACATACGAATAAACTTAAACTAATAACTAATGCATACTATATAAATAACTAACATATATCCATTCGTAGGTGTTTGAAAAATAAACAAAATTTTTCGTCAGCTAAAATGGCATTTCATACGATTTAATAAAGGTAACTTAAAATAAAAAAAGCAACGCACTATTTTAAAGAAAAACTGACAATTTTTTTAATGTTTGGAGTATAATATGATACCGCCATTCGAATATAATTATCCAAATGTTCATCTGTAAGTCGATTACACAAATAGGTTGAACTAAATAACGCTTTCTTTCACTTTCAAGGCAACACTACATAAAACTGAATATCTATCTTTACTTACTGAAGGCCAAATACATTTTGTATTTGAGACTAATGATTTTAAAGCTAAACCACGCAATCACTTCCATTTCTGTCGCAGCGTTGAATATCAATTTCCATGAAGGGTGAAACAACAAATTGCGACACTATAGCAATTCTGCTGAAATCCTTGAAACGATTTTTGAAGTTATGCTTCATGTTAGAGACTGTTTCTATATGATATATACTGTTATATGGTTCTAATGTACTTTGACAAATCTTTCCTGAAAGAACAGGAAAATGCCTGGTATCGCCATCGATTAAGTTTTCTTCCCAAAACTCAAGCTTTGTGATAAACGCTTTTATATCAGAAATCACTTCTGATGGTTCTTTGTCTCTCCCCTGAAAATGCAAATTAGGTTCATTTAATTTTTCTGTAATGTCCACAAGAAAACCACAATCTCTAAGCCAGATTGAATTTTCCAGTTCCGGACTCGGTTCATCACGTTGTTTGAAAAATTGAACTACCGAAACATCGTCTTCTAACAAGTTCCACTGCTGCAGTCTTGATCCAAGTAACTCTGCCTTACATTTTGGAAGTTCTAAATCTCTTACAAGATCATTTAATTCTGACTGTGTTATTTTGTGCAGTTGGTGGCATGACGAGCTCGGTATAAAATCAGGATCTCTTGACGTTGATGGCATATCTTCTTCCTGACGAATCACTCGATCGCAATGATCTGATTCGCAAGTGTAGGATTCTGGGGGTTTTGGAATAGGATTTTCGTTACTGTGAGGCACAGGTCTCATCGCAGATGGTATGTTTGGGTAGTTAATAACCGATTTTTTTTTCTTGGACATACCTGTGGCTTGTCCAACACAAGGTACCATGCAAAAGTAACAATCATTAATATGATTTGTAGGCTCTCTCCAAACCATTGGGACAGCAAAGCGCATAGACCGTTTTTTGCCATTTAACCAGCTCCTCAGACTTGAAGCACATGTATTACAGCAGCCCACTGTTTGTCTTGATCACCTAGTTTACAACCGAAATAAATCTGATATGCCTTTGTTATTAGTCGTCTCTGAGACGCAAAAGTCACATCACCACGCACGTAACAAAACTGATCTGGATTGTTTACACACTTTCGAGACATCTGTCATGAACGCTGTCAGCCAGCTGAGGAAAAAATGGCTAATATAAAACAATATAATGTACACGTATGTATAACGTAACACAATCATGCCGATTACATCATCTTTCCTTGCCGAATATAAAAATGTAGCACGTGCATTCTTGTGAATTACAGTATATCAACACTGTCACAGCAGGAACACATATAATTACCGTATCTCTAAAACTTGAACTAATATTGAAAAAATAAGTTTCATTCCGGTTTTAGCACATTAAAAATAGTGAAATTTTGTTGATTTTATTTAGGATATTTTTTGGCTGTTGATCAATGTATTCTTTTAAGGTCCCATAAAAAATTTCAGAAAGTCAAATTACCCGAGTGTGACGAGTTTCATTTGTTTTTAACCTCACATAACTAAAATGAAAGTTTTACCCTACAAAGTACTGCACATATTTTTGAGGTTTGACATAAAAAATTTTTGAGTAACTGCGTTTCTGTGGTCTAGACAAAAACTCGTTTTTGGATAAATCAGGTACGTTGACTAAGGATTCGACGACGCTAGGAGCTACGGAGAATCCTAAGCGAATCATGCTCTACCACAAATTTGCTTCGTTTCTGGCAACACAAAACGTTAATGCAATGATTGTTCCACTAAGTTCTATTTCTTTTTCTGAAAAAGCCCTTGTTCAATGCTTAAGATTCGTTTCTTGGGTATCCCAGCCGACCTATTTTGTACCTTAAATCCGACCCGACGGGACCGAAAACTTTCAACAACTAAGAATATGCACAGTCTATTTTCCCCTTTTTACAAGCTTAAAAACATGTTTCACGCCTTACTAACACCTCTATTATTTCTTTCAAAAAGGGTTTTCTGTGGTAATAGTAATTTTTTGCGAATGAACGGTCAAGTGACCAATCACAAAAGCTGTGGCCCTTAATGCCCAGTAACGAGAAGTGTCTATGCATGATGGACTAGTTGCTCGTATTACCATTGCATAGACGAGTGGATGATTTTTTTACATGTCGACTGACCGCTCTATACAGGGTGATACAATCCTGTCGGCATGTCTGTCCCATTTTTATTCAGAAGCAGCCGATCTGGCAGAAGCCTAAAATACAACCATTAACATTAGTAGTATCAATTTATATTGTTATTATCAACACCTGTTTTAGTGCCGTATCATCAGTCGTTCCTACTTTTGTTTAGTTTTCTACTGTTCCGTGTCAGCGCTCTATTTTGAGGTTATGTTACAAGGATCTATTTGCATCAAATTGTTCATGCTTTTGATTTATATCATCTGTTATATTAGACTGAAATTTCATACAATTCAAAAAGAAAACCTAGCCTCACAATAGGAGAGCACTGACGCTGACACGAACAATAGAAATCGAAAAATATCCCAGCATTTCTGAAGGAGAGAAAATCAAAATCAAGGATGCCATATAGGCGTCCTACAATTGTAGCAACGACTGACGATACGGCCCTAAAACCATTAAATCTCAATTCTAGTGACTAGCTATATGGACCACAGTCCCAAAGACAACAAAGGAGAAACTCGAATCTCGATAGCTTAGGGGCAAAGGGACGGTCGTACCGGCCAGTTCAGGTTCTACGAAGTTCGACACGGTTAGGATGGGCGCCGGGTTGTCTGGGAAAGAGGTCTGAGAAGCAAAGTTCGTTGAAATAGCGGTATAACAGCTCTGTTCATCGACGACCCGCAGTGCGAAAACATGTGAGTAGAATTCGAGGCTAGGTCATAACTGGGCCTTGTACAGAGTGAGCAGATTACACGGACAAAAGTACTTCTTAGCCCTAAACAAGTAGCCTTGCGTCTTCCCTGCAACGCGATTCATGAAATGTATTCGTGCTAGATCAAGTCCTCGGGGATCTGGACTCCGACCAGCTGACATGAAGGGCTTTTTGGTAGAGCTCTGTTATTGATCGGAACCGAATGAGCGCTAGGGGCTTGTTGTTAGTCAAGGTGCAGTACTGTATTTTGGAAGCATTAAACTGTGCCAGATTATTGCGTCCCCAATCAGTGATAACCTCCAGGTCTCTTGTCAGAAAGGAAGACGCTGCCATACTTCTTTTCTCCAGCTTACTGGCAGAGATCGACATGGAATTCCTGCATGTTGTAGATGGGATTGATAGTGTAGGAAACGAGATCATTGATATGTAATAGGAACAATGTCGGACTCAAGACCGATCCCTGGGGAGCACCCGACTTGACGTTGTGGGCACCCGTCAATTACATCGAATATCTTGCATCCAAAGAGGAAGTCAGCCACCTATCTTCAAAGCTTCTCTGGGAGGCCATAGTATAGGAGCTTGCATAAGAGGGAATGTTTTTGTAATATCAAGAGCAATGACATGAGCTCATCATATGACTCGATGAGATTTTGATACAAGGTTACTTCAATGCCAAGGACAAAAATACTTGGAAAATCGATCCAGTTGCGGTGGAGCTATGTGCAAGGAACGGAAAACAAAAATCGCCCAAACTTCGTTTTTTGACGTTTCAAAGACTCCTGCACTATTTCAAAAAAAAAAATGTTTGAAGAGGTTGAAGATGGGGGGCTATAGGCATTTGAAGGTTATGAATGTTGCATATGTGGTATCACTGAAAGATGTTTCATTATGCAGGATATTCGTTATAAACCGCGTGGTGGCAGCACAAGTATTAAACACGATCCCTTCAAAACACATATAGATAGATAGATATTCTTTATTTGTTCAAATGTTAGAATAAACATAACAAAGACCCGGAGGGGTGAGGAACAATGTCACAATACGAAAATATGCTATTTAACGATTTCCTAAGTATTAATATTATAACTGTACCCATACCTATACAATTACATAAATATTAAATAACATAAATCAAAAGCCAAAAGGTATTCTATAATAACCAGATTTTTCATCCTTTTTCTTGACCGTGGGTGCTTGATAGGTTTATTCAAGGATCATCTGCCATTTAAACCCGAAGCATTGTAAAATTCACTAATGCTACAAAATGATTTACTAAGCAGATACTTATATACTAAGTGACATATAAATCCGAACCCCCAGTTTAAATGGTTTTATTTTAATAAAATTTTGTATAAGTACTTAATGAAGCATAATAAGTAAATGATAGAAATTTCAAAATGATTGCACTGCTTTAAAGCCCTTTGACCTTTAATAATGTGTGGATGCACCCTGATGTGCTACGCATTCTCCAACGCGCCTAGGCATGCTTCTGATCAGGTGGTCAATGTCCTCCTGTGGTATCTCATTCCAGGCAACCACCAACTCCTCTCGAAGTGCTTCTAGAGTCTGAGGAGGACGTTGCAAATTGAACAATCTCCTACCCATCATATCCCACACGTGCTCATTTGGGGATAAGTCGGGAGATCTTGGTGGCCATGGTAACAATGTGACATCATTATGTTGAAAGAAGTCTATTGTGACTCTTGCAACATGTGGTCGGGCATTATCTTGTTGGAAAGTTGGATCTGCCAGGGTGTCAAGATAGGGTAAAAAATGGGGTTCTAGAACTTCGTGGATATAACGCAGCGCGTTCATGTTACCTCTGATGAAGATTAAAGGTGACCTGGAACCATAAGCTATAGCACCCCAAACCATAACTCCAACAGTGTGATGAACATGTCTTTCAACAAAAAACTGTGGATTCCTCCTTTCACCACGTCGCCTTCTAACCCTGGCACGACCAACGTGCATGCCTAAACAAGACAATACTGTTCCATTCCTGATCCCAGAGTCACCGTTGTCTGCACCACTCAAGGTGATTGCGTCGGTGTTATCGAGTTAAAGGGAGGACCCAGTGTGGCCGGTATGAAAACAAGCCAAAACTTCTCATTCGTCGGTAAACACTTCGCATGCCAATAGGTCTTCCGTGTTCTGCAAACCATTCATTTGCAATGGACCTGGTAGTGGAGAAACGATCCCTTAAGGCCAATAATCTTAGACGGCGATCTTCACGGTCTGTTGTTCTAAGGCGGCGTCCAGTGCCCCTTGCTGTTTGCGTACGGCCTTCTCGAAGCCATGCCCGACAACACCTAACCACAGTGTCTACACTTCTTTGCACTCTAACTGCAATTGCCCGAAAAGAAAGTCCAGCTTCCCGAAGTCCCACTATACGGCCCCTATCAAACTCACTAAGTTGAAGAAATCGTACAGGTCTCGGTACTCTAGGCATCGTAACCGATCGTAAAGGATGTCAAGAACCAAAATCCGCCAACGTCGATTCTTTACTGCGGCTGAAATATTCATTTTTAGAGCGTTAGTGAATTAAAATAAAGCAGTATAAAAACCGGAATGTCCAACTGATAAGGCTGAAAATTTTTTCACTTGTTATTTACTGTAAGATGAATACATTCACCAACTTTTATTAAAATAAAACCATTTAAACTGGGTGTTCGGATTTATATGTCACATAGTATACAAAACTGATTTAAGTTTACTTCTCGACAAACATCTAATTCTCTCTGGCAGTAAGTTAAAGATCTTTACAGCGCAGTGCTTCAAGTTTCTTTGCAGATAAGTAAAATTGCACTTTTCAGGTAACAGACTATCTTTGTTGCGAGTATTATAAAAATGTTTCAAATCACAATCCAAAAAGAGATCTCTATCATCATACACAAATAACACCGTATCTAGTATATACATTCCTATCACTGTCAGTACTTGATGTTCCAGAAAAATAGGTCTACAGCTTTCTTGCTGCCTCACACCAAATATACTCCGCATGCACCTTTTCTACATGACCACAATTCGGTGTACATCAGATGAGCCGCCCCAAAGAACAACTCCATCTCGCAGCCTAGACTGGATATAGGCATGGAAGGCGCTCATAGCAGCCAAGATGTCTACCTCTTTTGCTATTACACTCAGAGCATAGCAGTATTTAGATATACTACCTGCTAGGCCCTCATTGTGGGCATTCCAGTCCAACCTTCGATCAATTTACACCCCCAAAAAAGAGCAAATTCTCCAAAAACTCAAGCTGTTCACCATTATAAGATATTAAAACCTCATTAGCATTTCTGTTACCAAAGGTAAGACACTGCGTTTTAGTGACGTTCAACGATAAATCATTTTGCAGGAAATATTCATCAAGCAGGTCCATGCGCCCTATAAACAAGTATTTATCTAGTTTTCTCACCAGATACAACACATACTTCATCAGCATAGAAGACAATGTGCTCCTCAATGATATTCGGGAGCTCATTAGCATAGATAATATACAATATGTTTTGACTTATTCCTTTCCGATGCCCCGCCGTTGCCGGTTTCATCGCCAATGTCAAAAAATAACTTACTCGCGTCATGCGTTTAATAATATACTAAGTGACATATAAATCCGAACACCCAGTTTAAATGGTTTTATTTTAATAAAATTTTGTATAAGTACTTAATGAAGCATAATAAGTAAATGATAAAAATTTCAAAATGATTGCACTGCTTTAAAGCACTTTGACCTTTAATAATGTGTGGATGCACCCTGATGTGCTACGCATTCTCCAACGCGCCTAGGCATGCTTCTGATCAGGTGGTCAACGTCCTCCTGTGGTATCTCATTCCAGACAACCACTAACTCCTCTCGAAGTGCTTCTAGAGTCTGAGGAGGACGTTGCAAATTGAGCAATCTCCTACCCATCATATCCCACACGTGCTCAATTGGGGATAAGTCGGGAGATCTTGGTGGCCATGGTAACAATGTGACATCATTATGTTGAAAGAAGTCTATTGTGACTCTTGCAATATGTGGTCGGGCATTATCTTGTTGGAAAGTTGGATCTGCCAGGGTGTCAAGATAGGGTAAAAGATGTTACCTCTGATGAAGGTTAAAGATGACCTGGAACCATAAGCTATAGCACCCCAAACCATAACTCCAACAGTGTGATGAACATGTCTTTCAACAAAAAACTGTGGATTCCTCCTTTCACCACGTCGTCTTTCGCGTTTTTCACCCTAATTTTAGTCCCATGACATTTTAGATTTTTCCATGAATTGAGCATCTCAGATTGCATGATTCTTTCGTACATAGCCACCGATACCAAAAACGGCTTTTATCACCACTAAGTGGCATAGTTCATCAACTGGAATGACCCTGTATGATATGTTTTTCAGAGGAACAGTCCAATTATTGTAAAAATCCTTTTTTGCTGACCAGGATTATACTCTTGACAAACGGCTGATGAGTCGAGGAGTGTAGCCCGTTGCAAACAGGTTTTGCCAATTTGCAAATAGGGTGGTGGTGACGCAACACTGACAATGACAATGCCAACATTTTGTCGAAGGGTGACGAGGCCGCGAAACGAAATAATTTTCTCTTGTTGTTTATGGTTTTTTTAAGTTTGAATGTTTGACATTTTAGACATAAATATTTGGGGTTGTAGAGTAAATTATATCACTTGCATATTTTATTTTATACTTCAAAGTAATATTATTTTACATCGTCTTCAGTATTAGTCAAGGACGTTCTATCATGACGAAGCTTCTGCACCCGGTAACAACGGGAAAATTAACTGATAAAAGTCCGGTGTATAATGTGCTCATAATTTGAAATAACTCGGCAATGCTGCATCGTCATGGAGGCCACTGTTGACTGTGCAACGGGTAACAAACTCCATCTGGTCTGAGGTGGTGTCGTCACTGACACACCGCTACAGGAGAAATGATGACTTAACTGTTTTTATATCTACACATATATTTTTCTGAATTTCATGATCCTTAAATCTACCACCGTGTTACTCCATCCCTAATGGTTCTCTAAGTGTCTCGTCAAGTAGATTAGCTCGGTCGTTATGACGCAATGATATACGGCAGATCTGGATTGACAAACCGACATAAATGGGAAATACGTACTTGTGTGATGAAAGGTATTTTTAAGCAACAGAAAACGTGTGAACCCAAGTTCAATACGTCCATCTTTTAGGTAGTAGTAGATTTTGAAAATTGATTCAGAGGCTGCGGAAACGAGATCGCTTGAATATGGTGTTACTTTGCAAAGATTCCTGCTCATCTACATTGTTTGAAGGGGATGAAAATTGTAGGTTGGAAACTGTATGCGGTAAATGGTTGTAAATTGTTGCATATTTGGTGTCAGCGAAATACCTTCTATAACACTGGACAACAAATTTTAGTTTTTTAATTGTATCTTGTGGGAAAAGTGCACTTCTTTGTTAATTTTGGGGCGCTGAATCCAAAAATGACAAAAATTAGTTGCGGTTTAGAAAAAAAACTTTTTATTTTTAAGGATATATTAAAAAAAGTAACAAGATTCATATACTTATAAGAATCACTATATGCGCTGTCTTTTTGCTGTTCTTTTATGGATTGTTTCTGGAGTATCTCTACCAAGAGTCCAACAGTAGTCTGCAAGCATGGAAGGATTCCACTTTCCCTGGTACCTTTTTTCCATTGTTGAAATATCCTGATGAAAACGTTCGCCGTGCTCATCACTTACGGCTCCGCAATTGTCAGGAAAAAAGTCCAGGTGTGAGTGTAGGAAATTTATCTTAGGAGACATATTACAGCCCATCTTTTGATACGATGACAGCATATTTTTGACAAGGGTTTTACAGTTGTCAGCTTTTCTATTTCCCGAGAAATTAGTGACCACCAGACGGAAATCATTCCAAGCAGTTTTTTCAATACCTGTTAAAGTGTTTTCAAACTGTGTATCTTTCAAAATATTTCGAATCTGTGGCCCAACAAAAATACCTTCTTTAACCTTTGCCTCACTTAGTCCTGGAAATTTCTGACGCAGGTATTGAAAAGCTGACCCATCTCTATCTAATACCTTGACAAAGTTTTTCATTAGGCCCAACTTGATATGCAGTGGTGGTAATCAAAATTTTTTCGAATCTACTAATGGCATATGCTTTACATTTTTTTGACCTGGCTCTAGGAATTGATGAACAGGCCAGTTTTGTCTGGTGTAATGAAGTGCCTTTGCCCGACTGTCCCATTCACACAAAAAACAGCAAAACTTTGTGTAGCCTAGCTGCAGCCCAAGTAAAAGTGCAACAACTTTCAAATCGCCACAAATATGCCATTGGTGCTCATCGTATTTTATGCATGTCAATAGGTACTTCATATTGTCATATGATTCTTTCATGTGAACTGCATACCCTACAGGAAGAGATGGTAAAATATTTCCAATATGCAATAACACTGCCTTTAAACTCAATGTTGAACTGTCTATAAACAGTCTCCATTCTTCTGGGTTATAGTTTATATTTAAAGCCGCCAGTAAGCCGTTAATGTTACTGCAGAAAACCAAGTTATTCTCCATATTGTAAAATGGTTCTAAGTCTTTGTGGCGTTTACGAAAAACACATACCGAAACATCGTCTTTTAACAAGTTGCACTGCTGCAGTCTTGATCCAAGTAACTCTGCCTTACATTTTGGAAGTTCTAAATCTCTTACAAGATCATTTAATTCTGACTGTGTTATTTTGTGCGGTTGGTGGCATGACGTGCTCGGTATAAAATCAGGATCCCTTGACGTTGATGGCATATATCTTCTTCCTGACGAATCACTCGATCGCCATGATCTGATTCGTTTTCTGATTCGCAAGTGTAGGATTCTGGGGGTTTTGGAATAGGATTTTCGTCACTGTGAGGCACAGGTCTCATCGCAGATGGTATGTTTGGGTAGTTATTAACCGATTTTTTTTCTTGGACATACCTGTGGCTTGTCCAACACAAAGTACCATGCAAAATTAACAATCATTAATATGATTTGTAGGCTCTCTCCAAACCATTGGGACAGCAAAGCGCATAGACCGTTTTTTGCCATTTAACCAGCTCCTCAGACTTGAAGCACATGTATTACAGCAGATGTAGCGTGCCCACTGTCTGTCTTGATCACCTAGTTTACAACCGAAATAAAGCTGATATGCCTTTGTTATTAGTGAAGTAATAGACCGTCTCTGAGACGCAAAAGTCACATCACCACTGTCACAGCAGGAACACATATAATTACCGTATCTCTGAAACTTGAACTAATATTGAAAAAATAAGTTTCATTCCGGTTTTAGCACATTAAAAATAGTAATATTTTGCTGATTTTATTTAGGATATTTTTTGGCTGTTGATCAGTGATAATTAAGAAGCTGCTGATCTCAGTGATAATGCACCTGTTAGACATATATTCCCTACATCTACCATGAAAACAGAAATATGATACATTTGCTTTATATAGCTTGACATGCAGAGATCGAAGATGCATCGTACCTAGGTGAACCTACCTAATCACGATTTCGCCTTCTGAAACGACTTGAAACCTCCAACGAAGGCGTGCCGATGACCTAAAAATAAAAACTTTTCCAGTGACCTTGCGCCTTCTATAAGAACCATTAAGGACACCTTACTTATCGCCGCCTTGCGCGGGCCAAGCGTCAAGACGCGGTCCCAACACCCTTACACGTGCTCAGCCGTTCGCGGCGTCTCGCACCCTCCGTCCTACAGAGAAAGTGGGGGTAAAAACGTGGCAGGCCACCGCCCGATCAACAGGGCACACAAGGGCACACATACGCGTACGGCCGTTGATCACACGTTGCACCGTATGCACCCACAGTCAGACACGCGGCTTCACGTGACGTCTTGTGCCCTGCATCAGGTCAAGTGTCAACTGCGACGTTCGTGCTTAAGACGTGCCACCTACGCGCATGTACCGACTTACGCGCCTAAGAAGTGATTTTTAAGATTCCGCACAAGTATCTTAAAACTGGACTTCATGCATTTCATCGGATCAAGTTTTACAAGTGCTACATTCGCGTATGTGCTGACTTACGTGCCTTTGAAGTGATTTTTGAAACTTTCGACTTACGTGCTCTTGAGTAATACCCTGAAACTAGAGTTCGCGCTTCAAGACTTTGAAACCAACGCGCCTGTACCGACAAGCTCACTTCCGCGATACTCGTGTCTCTGTTTCAAGTGACCTTCAAGAGTCTCTAAGTATTGGGATAGTTTGCAAGGTTTTCGACTTACGTGTTTTGAGCCTAAGTGTTTCAAGTCACAGACATCTTATTGAAAAAAGAAGCACGTATAAAGTGTCGAGTTATCTCAAGAGTCATAGAAAGACTGTTTCACGATGGAACATTCTATGCCTCAAAATACGCCTTTGCACTGGGGTTACTCGGGAGGGAACGCAGCGCCATCGACTTGGACCAACGTTACAAGGAGCAGCGTGAAGAGACCGATATCCGAAAGTGATTGTGATGATGTTTATTCTGAAGAATCCTCAAAAGATCAGTAAGTTTGTTTTTTCGCAATTAAAAAATCGTGAACAAATCTATCAGGACCTTATAACCATCACTAATTTTACCAGTTGGAAGTCCTACCAACAATGGCAAATAATTATTATCAGTTGAAAACAACTGACCATGGTAGTAGAGCACAGAATTAATTTCCTTGCTTGTCGGAGGCGTCTCGAGATATTTCTCCATCTCAGGGAGTGTTAATTTGCAGTTCACTCTTCCGTTTCATCCTTAATTATGTTTGGAGTTAGTCTACCAGCCGATCCCCGGTAGTCATAAATCTTACATTAGGCACTGTCCTTGCAAGAATATCAGTCATCTTATTACTACGTAAATACCTACATAAAAATGAGATCAGAGCGCTGAAACACAAACACTACAAGTTGTGCAATTGTAAAAATTCGCTGTACATTTATAATTTCAGTGAAATCTCCTTAAGACGGATACCAACGGGACCGACTGAAATTATCCGTTCACGAGGAGTGTCCATATAACAAAAAACAACAAAAATCGTGTTTTTAATGAAAATCGAATATATACTAAGTGACATATAAATCCGAACACCCAGTTTAAATGGTTTTATTTTAATAAAATTTTGAAGACTCGTCACTAAAGACAATACTGTTCCATTCCTAATCCCAGAGTGACCGTTGTCTGCACCACTGAAGGCGATTACGTCGGTGTTCTCGAGTTAAAGGGAGGACCCAGTGTGGCCGGTATGAAAACAAGCCAAAACTTCTCATTCGTCGGTAAACACTTCGCATGCCAATAGGTCTTCCGTGTTCTGCAAACCATTCATTTGCAATGGATCTGGTAGTGGAGAAACGGTCCCTTAAGGCCAATAATCTTAGGCGGCGATCTTCACGGTCTGTTGTTCTACGGCGGCGTCCAGTGCCCCTTGCTCTTTGCGTACGGCCTTCTCGAAGCCATGCCTGACAACACCTAACCGCAGTGTCTACACTTCTTTGCACTCTAACTGCAATTGCCCGAAAAGAAAGTCCAGCTTCCCGAAGTCCCACTATACGGCCCCTATCAAACTCACTAAGTTGACGAAATCGTACAGGTCTCCGTACTCTAGGCATCGTAACCGATTCTTTACTGCGGCTGAAATATTCATTTTTAGAGCGTTAGTGAATTAAAAAAAGCAGTATAAAAACCGGAATGTCCAACTGATAAGGCTGAAAATTTTTTCACTTGTTATTTACAGTAAGATAAATACATTCACCAACTTTTATTAAAATAAAACCATTTAAACTGGGTGTTCGGATTTATATGTCACTTAGTATATTTAGTTTTATCTATATGTAGCTAAAATTTTAATATATTACTCATTACATTCACTTGTAATTACGGACCTAGTTTTTTTTTTACAGAGCTTTGCTAAATCCAGAATAAGTCCTGACCTGCACACATTGCTTTGATTTCCGTCTAGATAGTTATTCTAAAGAAATCATCGGCATTACTTTCTAACCCCGGAAATGTTACAGTTAGAATTTCATTTTTGTCTGCTCACAGAAAATGAAAACAGTACCGTTTAGGGCACAGTTAAAGTAGAAAGATAAAAGACAGGTGGGATGTCGGTACTATCCGTAGTGTCCCAACTGCATCTGTAGTTGTACCGTTATTAAGCATTGTGTTCACTTTCATTACGCTCGCTCTCTTTTATTTTATTTTTTTTAATGAATTAAATAATTTATGATATATTTTCTTGTTGCAGATGTACGTCTCCAGGAGATGCGGACAGCTGTCAAATGCTGTCAAGAAAGAAGAGAAGAGGCATTATAGAGAAAAAGCGAAGAGACAGGATAAATATGTCGCTTAGCGAGCTCAAGCGACTTGTGCCGAGTGCTTTCGAGAAGCAAGGATCTGCTAAACTCGAAAAGGCCGAGATTCTTCAAATGACTGTGGACCATCTCAAAATGCTTCATGCAAAAGGTGGGTTCTTATTGCTAGGAGTAGCATTAAGGCTCCTTGTAAACTATTGAAGAATGTGGTGATGTGACCCAGTGGAGTTTCCCTTACTTTAGCCACAGAAAGCCAACGCTGCTCCAGAAATGGGAATTTTTTTTCTTACAAAAGGTGCAACAGGAAATGTTAACATTGCTATCGTTAGAAATCTAAACTGGTTTCATCATAGGACTGGGCATTAGCTGCCATTTCACGCGCTTAAAGCCGTTTTACACACAAGAGAAATACTCCGAAAATTATGGTCATAATTATGCCGCAAATTTACTTGGAAAAAATATTGAAGATTTTCTCTACAACCTGTATGACACAAGCAAACAAAATTTCGGAGTAATTCATATGATACGCCTGCGCATTAGAGTAATATTCTCCAATATAATCGGAAAGACAACAGACGTCGTTGATTTAAATTTATTTTTGAAATCGAGATCTTGGTTAATATTCTAAAACTTCTCAATGCTTGGACTATCGCATCCAGCGCCTGACGCCGCAAATTTCTGTTTTTGTATTTGGGTGACTTCACCTTGTACAGGTTTGGCCATTTTTGGTACTCCTCCAACAGTGTAACTTCTTCCCGATTCCACGACATTATGAATAGACAATAACAATAAACGCTTCTTCGTACGACTCGAACAGGACCACAGCCCCAAACGTTAAGTGAGGTTATGTTGTTGACGTTGACATTTGATATTGACATGCACGGAAATAATCCTCTGCGCCGATTCTCGCGCATATTCTATAGAACGGGTTTTATATTTTTACCATGAAAATTTTCACAAGAATTTTTTTACGTGTAATACGATAGCAAACATTTTCGGCATAATTATGACCATAATTTTCGGAGTAATTCTCTTGTGTGTAAAACGGCTCTTAGTCAATAATTCTCTTTCAAATTGTCAATCTTGCATACAAAGTGAAATTTTCCATCATTTTGATGTCATACAATTTTAGCATGCAGTTACGAAAAACTTAACGTTAATGTTACAAGTAATATTTTTGCTTATAACTGCTAAGGTTGTAACCCAATATTATATATGGCCTCATTCCTTTTCATAGATAATAAAATTTGCTACAGAAAACTACATGTTTGCGCCATCTACCATAATCATTACCTATGATTAACAATGCCATTTTTAAGTAAATCAATCTTTTTACTGCTACGCGTAAGTATGGGAAATGTAATATTTTCGGATGATTACGCATCATTAAAATGCAAATCATGCACTTTCACCAGTCTGCCTATTGTCCATTTCGCCAACGCCGCTTTCCAGTGCTTTTGAATTGAACTCTAGCGAATGTGCAGGGGAACGCGACGATACAAACCCAACCTGTTTTTTGATGTTTTGTTTGGACGCTGACAATTTGTATCACACTGCCAAACAATGAAAATGTAAACTCATTTTGCCTTCATTTTTAGAATCATTGTCAGCATTGATGCCTGATGATGCTTTTAGAATGAAGACGCAACACGTCAGAGGTCTGCATTTTTATTGTAAAGCTTGTGGGTAAATTTTCAAAGTGTCTAGTTATAGATAAATACAACTACCAGCCGCTATGAACTTGCCTTCTTGCGCTCTCTTGTGATCTTTCTTCTCAAATGTACGTTGCGCCTCTGGGTCATAACATTATCAGTTTTTAACCATCCTACATTGTCTGGTATCGGTTTAATGTGGGTTTAATGCAGAACAAAAACAAAATACGGTGGAAAACATAACCTAACAATCTTGACACATTGTCATTTTCGTTATTCCCACTATTTTGGAGCGTATAACACCGAATAAAAAGCTGTTGCATGATGGGGCAAGGGATTTCAAAAACGAGCAGTTCAAGTGCATGACACTCTAGAGCACTGGAACGGTATTGACAGGTGGTGGGTAACTCCCAGTTACTCTGATTAACACAAGTGAGGCAATGGAAAGGGGCTCTTTAGACGTGAATATCGTACGTAGCAGGCAGAATATGCCGCGCCAGTGTTTTGATATGAAATTTCGGCTTTCAATCCTTATGAATCATCAAGCCGCCGAGAAAATGTAAGAGACCTTTTCTGTATCAAATTTTCTGCTCTACAAAAGAAGATAATAGTCTTTATACGATTACATTGTTTAGTTATTATAAGCGAACTCATTACATGTGGCTTTATCCTGGAATTTTTGGTAAAATGTTGATTATATGGAAAAAATGTATAGATCCAAAATTTAATTCGGTACAAAATTGTTTTTATTGCTTTTTATATAGGATCGACATCTTACGAGATGTTTGATCAAACGCGTTTGGTCTCATATTTGAGAGATTCAGACAGAAAACGTATATATTATCTACTGGGTATGTTTTCTGCCCTGAGTACCATTAAGGAAACCAAGTGTTTTGTTTATTTACTATTAGTTCTTATATTTCTATACTTGACTCCTTTTTTCTTTAAATTTGTGTCGTAAATCGTGATTTTGCTATGATCACATACATTTGTTCTTTGGCAGACGATTCTGGTTGAGCTGTCTATACTATAACTATCTAAAACTGTAATGACTCATCGATGTTCACGTGAACATCACTTAACTACCAGTAGTCGGCTGTTCATAGGCGGGGTATGAATGTTTAACATGGGTGAACTAGATTTGTCACATGCTTAATAAAGAGTGGTTTGAAACATATTGTAAGTCAAAAATTTGGGAATTACCTTTATTCATCGTCGCTTCTACTTACATCTGACAGTAATAAACTGTCGCTATTGCTTTCCTCGTTGAAATTGACTATAACTGGCTCTATGATGGTGTCGATGTGGCGGTCAAGCTGCCACATTTTTGTTTCTTCCTTCACAACCTGACGGATAGCATTCTGCCAAGCTTCGGGCGTTAATAGCTGTATGGAAGTCTCAAGTAAAACCTTAACGTCTGGTAATTTGAAGGTTGTGTTATGGCGCGCAATATAACCCTTCACTTGAGCCCAGATGAGCTCTATTGGGTTCAGTTCACAGTGGTAGGGCGGTAACCGCAGCACAGTGACACCACATTGACGGGCCATCTCATCAGTCACGTAACTAATGTTCGCAGGTTTGTGCTGGTTAATTTTTTCATACAATTCCGCTTTCACACATGAATCGTCAAACGGGATTCCTTTGACGGTCCACGAAGACCTGTTGACAAACCTTCAATGCTTGCTTGTCGGTTACTCACTAAGTTTTTGTCTATCCAGGTTTTTTTAACTGTGTGACCTGCATTTACCCATGTCTCGTCCAAATAGATTTTTCTGCTTTGTCGCCTATATTCAATCATTTCGCGTAGGTATTTTCGACGCCAGGCGACTATTTCAGGTCTCTCTATCAATACTGACTTCCGATTACGCGTTTCGTAACGAAAATTAATTTCGTGCAGGGATTTCCTCATTACCTCGACGCTCATTTGGGGTATAATTTCATTTTCCTTGATCGCTGCATGTACAGCCTTGAGGGTTGGTATCTCATTCCTAAAGAAGAATGAATGTACGGTTCGCCTTAACGCCATTTTGCTATCGTCATCCAATTTAACGGCCTTTCGTCCCTTCAAATTAAACTTTGGATCAGTAGTAGCTCCAGTTTTCTTCTTTTCATGCACCACCCTTGCGAATGGTCCACTCTGGAACGCCTGTCATACTTTCACAACGCGCGAGTGCATCTCCCTGCGACATAGTTCTGTTCAGATAATTGAACACGTTGAGCACGATTTCTTTCGCGTCCCTCTTCAGTGCTTTACGAAGCCGTCTACTTGTTCCCTGGCTTTCAGTACTTCCACTCGTGCCATTTGTACTCTCCATGGTTAAGTATAACCAAAACAGTAACCACAGAAATCACAACAATAACAATCACACAACAATTCTTATAAAAACACACAATATGCGATCGCTCAACGAAACACGTTCCAATGCTTTGCCGACGCCTATGAGTCTGCCGGTCGAGGCGCGTCTTTGATTTCATTGGTTCTACCGGCGGAGAACAATCAGCCATTATTTCCATCTCTGTCTGTGCTGTTGACCACCGCAAAGCCACAGAAACGACATATGTCGTAGGCTATACGGCTGTACTGGAAGGAAGCCGGGATCGAGCTCTGATCACGTGTTGATCACGCGTATGAGTCATTACAGTTTTAAATAGTTGTAGTATAGTTAATAATCAAATGAACATCATAGTCCTATGCTATGGAACATGTCGCCTTCACGTGAACAATTCATAGATGACCTTAAATATGGCCTAGGGGTCATGGAGGTCAAGTTAATAGATTCAAATAGCAACAACTATTTTTGTCCAGAGTCAAGCTACTAAGTGGTTCAATCAGTATGACCTACTGAAAAAGACGTGCACGCCCGGTAAGCTTGTCAACTACGTATTTTTTTTAAAGGCTCTTACGAAAGTTTCTGAATTTGTTGTTCAACCCAAATATAACCTAGGTCAAGTTTGTAAATGACATAGAAAATGCAGCACCTAGTAGGAGTGCTGTAATTTTAAGCATACAAATACTTTTACAAGTTTTAGGACTACTGATAAATAGAAATTGATGAAAATTTTAACTCGAAATTTCTCAAAATAGTTATCCCACCTTAATGTTAATAATGTGTTGAAGGTCTTCTGTTCGCTATACATTCGTTAAGTCGTCGCGGCATTGACTGGATTAGGTGATTTATGTCTTTTTGGCGTATTGTATTCCATCTATGTGAATTTCGTTGTTTCGTAGAGCCTCCAACATTTTTTTGTGAATTATTAAAAACAAAAACATTAGTAGTTGAAGACCAAAAAACCCAAAGATATAAATTTCCGGACAACTCAATATAGATAGAAGCTGTATTGAAACAAAGCTGTTTTATTCAATAAGGACTCATTTCAACGAAATCAAACTACATTTTTTAGCTAAATGGTCGTAATTTCTAAAAATATTATTATACGTGGTGGGATGACCTGAACGTTGTGGTTTTCCTTTTCAGAACCACCTACATTCGAAATAACAAAGCTAATTTGCGGTTAAACACCACCGGAAACGTAAAAAAGAAATTGTAAAGTAAAATAGTCACTATACATTTGATAAGGAATTTTAAGTGCTGACCTGTCACATGTTTTGTTTATAAATAGTGCTCGAAGTTGGTTTCCATCTCCCTAAACTTGCAATATTTGGGGCTATCTAGGCCTTCTACTGTGTCCACCAAGACGGCTCTTGCACGATATTAGGAAACCTACATGATGGAAACATCGAGGTCGACACTCGTCGACAAACTAATATCAAATTGATGACAGGCGAAAGGATACAGTCCAAGCTGTGAGAAATGTTGGGAAATTGTTTGAATTGTGTAAACACTATGGTAGTTCAAAGTCGACAGTGCAGGTGCGGAATAAAGCAAAAAATTAGTTTCTTGTTAATTTTTTCCCTAGTTTGTATGTATTTTTGATAAAAATATAAAATGGACCCGGTACGAGTGTCTTTAATTTCGTTTGCTCAACGTCATTTCTATTCTACTGTCACAAATTCTTAAATACCGTTCTATCTAAAACTGGCCAATGAAATACATAACATATATGATCACCTCCAAAAGCATTAGTTGTGTTATCTTGAACAAAAAATTTCCTAGTTAGACTTTGTATTCCACTTTTGTCTAAACTGTCTCACTAGCACATTCACCGTACGCATTACTAATGTGAGGTCAAATTAGGTTGATACGTGTAGCTGATAATTTGAATGGTTAATATCTCATCCCTCCTAGTTTTTCCGTAGTTCCCATATTATATTGGAACTAGCGAGGATAGTGCAAAAGAACCCACTAGATGGCTTTGCGCAGGTGATTCGCTTGAGGCGTGGGAAGTACTGAGATAATCTCCACTTTTTTAATAGAGTAGCAATACCGGTAGCTATAGGTGATTTGCAAAAAGATTCACACGAATTTGCTATTGACCATCTGGTGGGATCTTTCATCCCTCGCTTGGGTGAAGCCAAAAATTGAATGGATATTCATATCCCCCCCTCTTTAGCTTTCTGTCCCTTCTACTGATAAAAATAATACCTGTTGCAGTTATCAGCGACTAATCGGCAAGTGTTTCCCACGGAACACCGTTATGTCCTAACCCCTCCCTCACTATATATACCATGGGCGTAGGGGATCATGTTTATGGGGCGACGAGATTTTCAAATAATTCCGAATTTTGTTTTCCATTGTAATAGATTTGTCAACAAACACCTTGATTCTTTTATGGTTAAATTTATTCTATATATAAATATTTGTTGCTAGCAGTGTTGTCGAACCGAAAAAGACCAAATCGGAAGACAGTGTCATTGAAATTAATACATAACACAAATGATAGACGAGCTTATTACTTTACAACATTGTAATGCAGCTGATGTGACACTTAAATTTATAGTTTACTACTCCTAAATTTAAATATAAAAGTCACTAGCAGATGTTAATAATACAGAAATATTCAAAACAAATTTAAATTTTTAGCCAGAAACAGAAAAGTACACCAGAAAATAGAAAAACAAAAAAGATGATTAGGGAAGTAAAAAAAGCATTATTGTTTAATCAAGTAATTACAATAACGATGATTTCACTTTTTGTCGAAAAGCTGGTAATGAGTAGTGCTTGTACAATTTGGCTAAAGAATCATACAGGGTGTTTCCAAATTGAGTCATTTATTTTAACTGCTTGTAGGACTCGTCAAAAGGAGTTGATTCAATAAAAATCACCCATATAAAAGTTGCATAATAAAAGAAATAGAAAAATATTAAGAAGTAAAAAATGAGAGTGTTAGATTTTTTGATATTTTTGAGAACTACCGTATACACTCTTAGCGTTTTTTTGTTTACTATTGTTATCGTTCATCTAAATTTGGCAAACTTTTCGTCTTATTGTATGGTTTTGAGTACGAGTCTTTGGTTCGATCAGTTGTACCTAGTCAGTCTTTTAATAGTGCGTATACTGTCATTTGTCTGATTATATTGTGCGCAAAATGGCCCACGTTCACGAAAACAAAGAACTAGTGGACACAATACTAACACACGGAGAGTGCCGACAAAATGCAGCCGCTGCATGCAGGGCCTGCTCAACCTGAAATGTTACAAATTGGAAGAACTGAGCTACCAATACCTATGTGATTTAATTCAAACAGCAGTCATTCATGATTGATGCTGTCAAAAGCTTTCGGAAACTCTATACGTATAGATTGACGTTAATGCAATTTGCTTATCTAAGGCTCCCAAACTGTTATCTTGGAAATTGTGATTTACCAAGTCAAAAGTATTTCTTGCATTTATTTCCATCTACCTAAAACTCAAATTTCTACTATATTTTAACTTTTCATGGCGTGAACTTATTTTAATTATTAAGCGTATCCAGCTTTACAAATTCCGATAACAGCGCTGAATAAGGAAAATATAATTTAATCCTTCCCCTATTCACTGCTAAAGCTTTCTTATTTGGATAACGAATAATGGAGGATTGTGTAGCTACTGCGCAAAATAGAAATAAGGAATCATAACGAAGTAGTAAAACTAAAAACTCTAATACGATTCTGCAATGTCATGAGTTTCATGGTAAGAACCCTCCCCTACGTCAATGGTAAACGCCCCAGTAGTCCTGTGTACAGACCATTGCGGCTGCGGGTTCAGCAATAGCAATAAGCACAGCGATAATACAAGGGTAACAGCTGCGTTCCCACGCACACGTGGATGGAGGGTCGTTCCACCGAAGAATTAGCCACCTCTTGACTGTTACAATAACCATTAAATTCTAGATGTATACCAAAAGGGTTCAGGTGTAAAGTGACATTTATTCAAACATGAGTTTCGAACTTGGTGGTCTCTTGTCTGGTACAACCATTCCTTACTACAATAATGCTAATAATATACTAAGTGACATATAAATCCGAACACCCAGTTTAAATGGTTTTACTTTAATGAAAGTTGGTGAATGTATTTTACTGTAAATAACAAGTGAAAAAATGTTCAGCCTTATCAGTTGGGCATTCCGGTTTTTATACTGCTTTCTTTAATTCACTAACGCTCTAAAAATGAATATTTCAGCCGCAGTAAAGAATCAACGTTGGCGGATTTTGGTTCTTGACATCCTTTATGATCGGTTACGATGCCTAGAGTACGGAGACCTGTACGATTTCGTCAACTTAGTGAGTTTGATAGGGGCCGTATAGTGGGACTTCGGAAAACTGGACTTTCTTTTCGGGCAATTGCAGTTAGAGTGCAAAGAAGTGTAGACACTGTGGTTAGGTGTTGTCAGGCATGGCTTCGAGAAGGCCGTACGCAAAGAGCAAGGGGCACTGGACGCCGCCGTAGAACAACAGACCGTGAAGATCGCCGCCTACGATTATTGGCCTTAAGGGACCGTTTCTCCACTACCAGGTCCATTGCAAATGAATGGTTTGCAGAACACGGAAGACCTATTGGCATGCGAAGTGTTTACCGACGAATGAGAAGTTTTGGCTTGTTGTCATACCGGCCACACTGGGTCCTCCCTTTAACTCGAGAACACCGACTTAATCGCCTTGAGTGGTGCAGACAACGGTCACTCTGGGATCAGGAATGGAACAGTATTGTCTTTAGTAACGAGTCTCGATTTTGTTTAGGCATGGACGATGGTTGTGCCAGGGTTAGAAGGCGACGTGGTGAAAGGAGGAATCCACAGCTTTTTGTTGAAAGACATGTTCATCAAACTGTTGGAGTTATGGTTTGGGGTGCTATAGCTTATGGTTCCAGGTCATCTTTAATCTTCATCAGAGGTAACATGAACGCGCAGCGTTATATCCACGAAGTTCTAGAACCCCATCATTTACCCTATCTTGACACCCTGGCAGGTCCAACTTTCCAACAAGATAATGCCCGACCACATGTTGCAAGAGTCACAATAGACTTCTTTCAACATAATGATGTCAAATTGTTACCATGGCCACCAATATCTCCCGACTTATCCCCAATTGAGCACGTGTGGGATATGATGGGTAGGAGATTGCTCAATTTGCAACGTCCTCCTCAGACTCTAGAAGCAGTTCGAGAGGAGTTGGTGGTTGCCTGGAATGAGATACCACAGGTGGACATTGACCACCTGATCAGAAGCATGCCTAGGCGCGTTGGAGAATGCGTAGCACATCAGGGTGCATCCACACATTATTAAAGGTCAAAGGGCTTTAAAGCAGTGCAATCATTTTGGAATTTTTATCATTTACTTATTATGCTTCATTAAGTACTTATACAAAATTTTATTAAAATAAAACCATTTAAACTGGGTGTTCGGATTTATATGTCACTTAATATATTTGTCATTTCTACAATAGCATCTTGAGTAGATTTACCTTCTGGAAAACCATATTACTATTAAATTATACTTATTTGCAAATTCGGTGCTGGGTTTCTCTCTCTCTCTGCAGATTTAAATAATGGTTTAATAATATCGTTTTTTAAACATGTCGGGAATATTCCTTTATTCATATAAGAATTTATCAAATATGACAGTATGATCGCTCCTTTGGTCTTAAACGTCTCTGATCGACTACTAACCCAAGATATCACCTTAATTCTCTAATGAGAAGTAGCTTTTCTCTCCCTATGTGAATAATCAAAACAAAAAACACCCAAGTATTTGATTAATATGATTTAAAATTGTATTCTGATAATTTCATTACTTCACTTTGATAAGTAATCTATGTATCTTGAAATATTTGAAAATAAGCGAGAAATTGCTAATGTTAGGCATAGCGCCATATGTAGTTTTTTGAATACCTCAAGAATCCAAATAATATTAGAAGGCGGTTTTTAATGCTAGTAAGAAGAAAACAACCAACCAGCGTTTGCACCTTACTCCCCTGTCTCTTCGAAAATTGACCAGTCCAAATCTGCAATCCGTTCATTAAAATTTGAGTTTGTCACCTTGACAATAATAGGCAACTAGATCCTTTAAATGGTAGCTAGGCAACATCATATTATTAATTTCTTTGGATGAGTGTATTTGACACCCTCTGATAGTAATAAATTCCTTGTTGGAACAACTGCAAGTATTGGTAATTCCTGTTTTACTTCGACAATAAATCCATGCATTTGTACACGAATTGAATGTATGGTCAAATTGAACTGAACTTCTTCTTGAATTTTTTCACGCTAGTAGAACCTGTTCTACATTTTGCCAAGTCGGACGTCAAACTCCATGGTGGCAACCTTTTTTTCCTTTCCATTAACAGATATTGCGCCTTCCAATTCAAATATAGAACTTTAATAGTATTGAATAATATTGTTTCTGTTTATGAGATTAACCTCAAGATCAAAACCACAATATATATAAAAACTCAACATGTCTTTAGCAAGTATTTGTTGTGTAACAGGCACTGCTGGCAGAACTGTCGGGTTATCCAGGTTGATGACCTTGAAAAAATCCATCTGAATAAATTCGTGATTAACTTATTGATGTAAAACGGGCATAGAGTAAGACACGTAATGGTTGTTGATTTTGTTATAAGTAAATAAGAACAAATGGAGCTATAATCAATGAAGATATCGAATATAATGTCAATAGTTCCGAAAGTTCTGTGTTTACCGCGTTTGAGAACGTCAATACTGAGATAACATTATTGTAAAATTGCCAAATAATGGGAATCTTCTCAAACTTCTATGTATACTCACTATACTATACAGGATTTCGCATCGAAAACGAAACAGACGCATTTACTAGCAGCTCAGTTTTTTTTTTGGAAAAACGCTCAGACCCGGACACAAGTTTGGCAAAAATGACGTTAGCACGTGCAGCCCCCTTAGCGGGGGGTGACACCACCCCCAAAATCTTAAATGGAAAGGGGGTCGAGGGATACCTTATTTTAAAGGTCTTTCAATTACCTTTATAATGATATAAAATTAATGTACTTCACTTCAGTAGTTTTGAAGATTTATTGATTTAAAGCTTAAATAAAACTAAACTGACGTACTTATTAAAGTCTACTTTAAGCTTTAAATCAATAAATCTTCAAAACTACTGAACTGAAGCTCATGTATTTTACATCATTATAAAGGGAATTGAAAAACCTTTAAAATAAGGTATCACTCGACCCCCTTTCCATTTAAGATTTTAGGGTTGGTGTCACCCCCGCCCAGGGGGCTGCACGCGTTAACGTGGTTTTTTGCCAAACTTGTGTCTCCCTCGAAAACAAAATCGACGGGTCTGAGCGTTTTTCCAAAAAAAAAAAAACTGAGCTGCCAGTAAATGCGTCTGTTTCGTTTTCGATGCGCCACCCTGTATACTACTACTATACTGTACTTCAGATTTTAGTAAATTACAAATGCACTAAAGCTTTTCTTCTATTCCAGGTTTGGACTCTTTGGCGTACGACCCTCACAAATACGCGATGGACTACCACGGAATGGGGTTCAGAGAATGCGTGGCTGAGGTCATCCGATACCTGGAGCGAATAGAAGGTCTTGACGTCCAGAATCCCCTCAGACTTCGCTTGACCTCACACCTACAGTGCTGTGCAGCTCAAAGGGAACTCGCCTCAAAACAGACCCCGCCTGCTCCTTGGAGCTATAGCGCCTCCCAAACATATCCTCCTTTAAATACCCTTCCACTTTCACCAGCTCCTAATCATCCTCCTCCGCTAGGAAACCTGAATCCACCTCCGCCAGCGTTACATCACCAAAATATGCACCACGAGCTGGGGCATTTCGACATAGCGACATCCTGTCCCCCGCAGACTGCTACAACAGTGTCAGAGCCCTCTAGATTGACCCCCTCAACTGCTGTTTTAACTCCTTTGACTACTGCGACGTCTACATCTTTGGCTCATAGTCAACATCAGTATCCCGTGAATGCGTTCAGTATACCCACGTCGCATCACCACCAAAATTACAATCAGAGCATCCCTACGTCACAAGGGATGAAGCCGTATAGACCTTGGGGTGCTGAGGTAGCATACTGATATTAGGTTGTGCAGGTCGATTTTAGTTTAGTTCTGTGATCAATTGACATTCCATTTCCTTTTAAAGTGACCTTGCACAAACTATGGCCTTACATGCAAGTGCCCTGTATCGTATACAGATATTATCGTTACCTTTTTAATAGTAACGATACTACATATAGTAAGAGTTGTATATAGTTACATATTTATATTTTGTCTAGCGTCAACCAATTTTAGTCATTCCATGGTACCTAAATCTTTATTTATTTATTGTAAAATAGTTAGGGTAAGCATATACAAAAATTAAAATCACAACGAAATCTAAAATGAGAGTGTTCCCGTAGAAGTAAATGAAATCTTGTGAAGATGACCAAAGAAATTTAAAACGTTAATGAAGGTATGATATATCTGAAGTCACTTGAAATAGCATAAAAACCTTTGGTCGGCGCGTCCTTTGTAATTTCATGACGTATCATAGGCGTGCGGTGATTTATTTAGAACGATAATAATAATGTTTTTATATCACAATAAATGGATTTTACTATCTTCTTATTTTTTTGATTTGGGATAAAAAATACTTATATTGGGAGTTTAATTTATGTTGACTGAAAGTTAAGAAATGGAAAAATTACAGAATTCCAACGTTTGACATAGGCAAATATTTACATAGCAGGTAGTTATATAAAAAGGTATATAAAGACTTACATTATAGGTATTTATATATCATCCTCACCTTCGGAGCTGTCGCTAGAGTCATCTTGTAGAGGAATTACAACGGGATTTACAGGAGGCAAAACACAATATTCATTTTCTTTTTCAATAATATGCCTAGAACACTGCTTCCATAGGTCTGTGGCAGCAATATGAGATACTGCATCTCTTATTGTGGCCAATAGCGATTCACTTAATTGAGGGGTCTGATTATGTTTTCTTACTTTGTTTTTTAAAGCAGCCCAGACCAACTCAATCGGGTTAAAAATGCAGTGATAGGGAGGTAGGCGTAATACTTCATGGCCATTTTGCTGAAGCAGATTGTCAACAACATACTCTTTTTCAAATTTTTGTCTTTTAATAAGATCCAATAATATGGCTTTGGTTGATTTTTGTGGTATTTCCATTCCCTTATCCTTCATAAAATCAATAATGTCTTGTTTTTTTGTGCCTGTATTCGGAATTTTGTTTTTCTGTCGGGAATGGTATGGCGCATTGTCCATAATAATCACTGAATTTGGGGAAATGTTTGGTATTAACTGCTGCTCTAACCACTTTTCAAATAAGTCGGAGGTCATGTCCTCATGATAGTCGGCACATGATTCTTTGATATTTTTCGCAGATAACAGCAAGGCATTAGGTATAAATCCATTTTCACTGCCAGCATGGAGAATAATGATTCGTTTTCCACGGTTGCATGGTGCATTTAAAATGCACTTGTTGCTGTCGTCAACCCAGCCGTACTGCACAACATCATGGGTATCATACCACGTTTCATCCAGGTAAATCAGATTTTTTTTTCTGCTCTCTATAGATTTTAACTTTGTGCAAAAATTCTTGGCGCAATTCAATGATTCGAGACGACTCCATAATCACCATTCTTTTATCTAATTTTTTGTATTGAAAACCACACAGTTTTACAATACAATGCAGTGAGTCTAAGCATTTGTAATTATAAAAATCTTCAGGGTAATCTTTTAATTTATCCCGTATCATTTCCAACGTGGGTACCAAATTTTCTTTATAAAATCCGTATATTATACGACGAATATCTTCCTGAAAACCCACGTCTATTCTTTTTAATTTTTGCCCTATGCGCTTTCTGTGGAAGGAATGGTTGACTACATCTCCCCTTTTTATAACCCGATAAATGGTAGACCGACTGATTTTTGTCAGGATACAAATTCTGTTTAAAATTTGATTTTGCGAGGAATCTGGATTTTCGTTTTTCAGACAATCATACATATTTAGGATTACTCTTTGGGTCTGTTCCTCTAAATCTTTATGAAAGAATTCTGCCTGCACAGGTTCATCAACCATCTCCTCGTGGCTTGGAGCATTTTCCCAAGGTCTCCAAAGAGCCATATTTAGGACACACAAGAACAATCAACACAACAATTAAATCAACAAGTAAACAGAGTATTCAAAAGTCAAAAACACACAAACTAATAAAATCTATGAAAAAACACGGACAGACTAAAGAAAACACGTTTATTCACCGCTACACGGCACTGGCTAAACTGTTTCAATTTTCAGTAGGTACACCTGCACTTTTTCGGAGCTCTGAAATACACGCTTTCTCATTGGCTATGCCCACGCATAGGCGTGCTTTACTCCACGTGGACCGGTGAAACTGCCTTTGATCTTATATTTGCTGCGAAATTTGGCGATTTTTGCAGCAACAGAGCGTGTTAAATATAGTTATATAAAACGCACCCGGTATTTCACAGTGTTTCAAGTGACTTCAGATAAAGTATACAGAGGTATTGTACAATCTATATTATACACAGGAATGTTGTAATAAAAGAATACACTCTTTTGAGACTTACGTTTAAATTTGGATGACCCTATATTTTAGATCGATTTGTCATGGTTGCAACCTGTTTCAGAATAACTTGATCTCACCTTATGTATATATCATTTAAGATTTATATTTATAAAGTAATAAAATGTTATTAACATAAACTTGCTGTTTCTATCTACTCAGTCCCACGGTCATGTAACGAGGTTTGATTCCTGTGTTTCACCTCCCTTTTTTAATTTCTGACGACCAGAATGGGGAATGCACAATGCACAATTCAAGCCTACTTGGTGGAGAATAGTCATAGCAATTCAGAAGGTATGGCTGGAAGCATTATGCTGATGTTGCAATACGTCATTTGTTAACTTTCCCCGATGTTTCTTTTTAAAAATATGTCACAATTTTTAGATCAAGCTCAGTGGCATAGCTTGCTCCTCAGCGGCCCCATATCAAAAGTTGTAGGCGAGTCCAAAATGGGAGGTAAAATTTTAAGTACAGATTTTTAGAAAAGAAACCTAAAAGCTTGCATTGAATAATGAAATTATTGAAAATGACATCGAAATCTAAAACGAGCGTATTATCATGGAAGTATATAAAATCTTGTGGAGATATCCAAAGAAATTGAAACTTATAAGGTACAGAGATATCGAACAATCTGTCCACTATCACGAAATACTATTTATGGCAATGTGTCTGTCTACAGAATCGGAGAGAACCTATAGTCATGTTACGAGGGTTGATCCCTATTTTCCATCTACTTTTTTTGCTTTTTTGCATACTTGAACCATCACGAAAGAAAATCGTAAAGAATCGTAAAATTTGCAGTTACTAAACCTACATTTTTATTTGTTAGCGATTCCTGGCGATTTTTTGCAATCTACTCGAAGTAGGAGGTTGTAAATAAAATTTGACTTCTGTTCAGAATACATAAGAAACATACTAAGTGATATATAAAATGCAACATCCAGAATAATTTTTTGAATTCTGATAAAAACTTGTAAACATATTTACTATCATGGAAGTATATGCTGATAAAATGTTGAAGGCATTCCCTGCCGTACTTTTCATAAAGGTTTTTTTGTCATATCAGGATCCGAACAATATGAACATGTTTACTTAATATACATTCGTACACCTGAATTTTTCCCATAGCATCATCTTTGTAAGCTATTTTCAACATTAAAACAGTTTCAGCAGCATCTTTACCAATTAGAAAGCAACATTTCACAGCTGCACGTTGCTCACTGAAGCATGCCATCGTAAAAAACGAAACAAGCACGAAACGGCTCTAGAAAAAATAATGACTACAGAGGAACGAAACAAGTCAGATCGACAACTCAGGTGGCACTGAACTGGTAATGAGTTGCGCTGTACGCCTTTAGGGGCAGTAATGTGTACTACACAAGCTCCGCCCACTGAAATGCTATTCCGTATTCCGGTTATGTTTGGGTACCTAATCAAGGTCGATTTTTAGTAATTTTTTTATACTCCAACTACCACGAAGGCCTAAACACCCATGGGGTACCGTGGGGCTATAGGGGATACATGGGAAATGGGGAACGCCACACGGACTCTGGCGAGGGAACACGTGTGTATGCAACATGCACACATTCTGGCTCCGCCTACGAGATCCGCCGGGTGGTACCTCCGCGTTCGACAGTCAGAGACCGTCTACCACCTACGGACAATCACAACATCCATAACCAAGAGAAAAACTTCTCCTGGGACGGGATTCGAACCCGCACAGCGCACGGCGACTGATCAGGAGACGCTGCTGCCTTAGCGGTGACAATTTACTCAATATTTCCAAGGTGTAGAGGACAAACGGACCTCAGGTTCGGATTGAGCGCATCGAATTACATAACCCTAGGTAGTTCTAGTCAAATGTACAAACCACTTTTTATTTTTTGGGTTACTGTTATTTTAAGAGAAATCGTACCATCGATGTCTGCAGGTGAAAATACGTATGAACGCCACTGGTGGAAACTAAGAAACGAAGTGCTATGAAAAATGTCTCTTGATACATAGTACATATACAGGGTGTCCCAGAAGGTGACGTCAAGCCGGAACGGGGGATAGGCCAGTCATAATACCTATCAGAAAAATATAAAAAAATCCGTGTACTTTTCAACTTATAGTCTTTAAAATAATCGGAAAAAACTACATCCTGTGTTGATCTTTTAGGTCTAATTACTACAAATTTCAATTTTTTCTTAGACGGAGTGACGGACAGTGTCATTCTACATAGTGACAGCAAGACAGAGGGAAAGGCCCCTTTTAATAATTCGTGATTAATAATAATATTTTTATTCGCAAAAGTGCAGAAATGGGCAAATAAATATGAAGAAGGCACGGCCTGTGTGTGGATTATATCGTAAATAACTAACAATCAATTATATGTGTATAACAATTATTGTTAATTCTCAAAAGTATTAATATAATTGGAATTTTGTAGTTTCAGTTTTATATATACTAAGTGACATATAAATCCGAACACCCAGGTTAAATGGTTTTATTTTAATAAAATTTTGTATAAGGACTTAATGAAGCATAATAAGTAAATGATAAAAATTGCAAAATGATTGCACTGCTTTAAAGCCCTTTGACCTTTCATAATGTGTGGATGCACCCTGATGTGCTACGCATTCTCCAACGCGCCTAGGCATGCTTCTGATCAGGTGGTCAATGTCCTCCTGTGGTATCTCATTCCAAGCAACCACCAACTCCTCTCGAAGTGCTTCTAGAGTCTGAGGAGGACGTTGCAAATTGAGCAATATCCTACCCATCATATCCCACACGTGCTCAATTGGGGATAAGTCGGGAGATCTTGGTGGCCATGGTAACAATGTGACATCATTATGTTGAAAGAAGTCTATTGTGACTCTTGCAACATGTGGTCGGGCATTATCTTGTTGGAAAGTTGGATCTTCCAGGGTGTCAAGATAGGGTAAATTGAGCAATATCCTACCCATCATATCCCACACGTGCTCAACTGGGGATAAGTCGGGAGATCTTGGTAGCCATGGTAACAATGTGACATCATTATGTTGAAAGAAGTCTATTGTGACTCTTGCAACATGTGGTCGGGCATTATCTTATTGGAAAGTTGGATCTTCCAGGATGTCAAGATAGGGTTCTAGAACTTCGTGGATATAACGCTGCGCGTTCATGTTACCTCTGATGAAGATTAAAGGTGACCTGGAACCATAAGCTATAGCACCCCAAACCATAATTCCAACAGTGTGATGAACATGTCTTTCAACAAAAAACTGTGGATTCCTCCTTTCACCCCGTCGGCTTCTAACCCTGGCACGACCATCGTGCATGCCTAAACAAAATCGAGACTCGTCACTAAAGACAATACTGTTCCATTCCTGATCCCAGAGTGACCGTTGTCTGCACCACTCAAGGCGATTACGTCGGTGTTCTCGAGTTAAAGGGAGGACCCAGTGTGGCCCTTATGAAAACAAGCCAAAACTTCTCATTCGTCGGTAAATACTTCGCATGCCAATAGGTCTTCCGTGTTCTGCAAACCATTCATTTGAAATGGACCTGGTAGTGGAGAAACGGTCCCTTAAGGCCAATAATCTTAGGCGGCGATCTTCACGGTCTGTTGTTCTACGGCGGCGTCCAGTGCCCCTTGCTCTTTGCGTACGGCCTTCTCGAAGCCATGCCTGACAACACCTAACCACAGTGTCTACACTTCTTTGCACTCTAACTGCAATTGCCCGAAAAGAAAGTCCAGCTTCCCGAAGTCCCACTATACGGCCCCTATCAAACTCACTAAGTTGACGAAATCGTACAGGTCTCCGTACTCTAGGCATCGTAACCGATCATAAAGGATGTCAAGAACCATAATCCGCCAACGTTGATTCTTTACTGCGGCTGAAATATTCATTTTTAGAGCGTTAGTGATTTAAAAAAAAAGCAGTATAAAAACCGGAATGTCTAACTGATAAGGCTGAAAATTTTTTCACTTGTTATTTACAGTAAGATAAATACATTCACCAACTTTTATAAAAATAAAACCATTTAAACTGGGTGTTCGGATTTATATGTCACTTAGTATAGTTATTCGGTACACAGTACAAAGCCAGTCTTTTAATTTTCAATTGGTCTAACCTTATTAAATTCACAATAAATGTTCAAACTGCCTTCCTTCAGCAGCAATGCAAGCTTGACATCTTAAAAATGATAAGGTTATCAGACGGACGAATCTTTCGTTATTAACAAATTCAGATGCTTTCTCTATTGTCCCGTAGCTCAGCTATTTAGAATCCCGGTCCACTTGTTTAAAATAATACTGCGACCTATCTTGTCTCATCAAATATGGATTTTCGACATGAAACTCGTGTAAGTTGTGTAGATTCATGTAACTATCTTTTTTAAATGTCAAATTTAATTGCTCAAAAATCGTCCCCTTAGATATTGAAACGATCCTTTAGACTAATAACATTGCTCGTTACCACAATGGGAAAACTCTCATACACGTTTCGGAAATAGGGGGTAACGAGGTTCTCACAATAGATTAAGGGCGACACTGGAGAGAAAATCGGGCAATGTAAGGGATTAATCAAATTTTCAGGGCTGGAAGACACCAACGGATGAAATCATGCACTGCGGTGAGGGGTAAAAGTCGAGAGGGACTCATTATTATGGCCGGTTTGAAGTCCGAGGCCCCAAAATGGACTCGTAACAAGTTGATTCACTTTCGCATGGCCTTTTGCTTCCCATGCCAAGAGGAAAGGGGAGTATTTTAACTTAAAAAACCACGTACTGAGAACGGTTTTTAGAAATCTGTATATTTTTTACTAAAAAGTTCTATTGGCTTATCAGTGACGGATCCAGGAAAGGACCCCCCGAAATATTCGAGGCAAAAAAATAGTAACGCCTGTTTCAATTTGCAGTCAACTGAACCGCTGCCCAACCCCCCACCCCGCTCTTCAATTTTCAATCAGATATACTCTCGAAACGGGCGTCTTCAAAAAAATTCATCAGATGGACCAACATATTTTCTAGATCCGATGGGGTTTAGCATCAAGATCCTCAACCTCCGAGATAATTCAGACTAGTTAGGTTTGAATCCCATAAAACTATCTACCTAAATATCCGCTTGGTTCAAATGCACTTTGCATCAAAGTTTGGTACCAAACTTCTTACTTTTAGAAGCTCTATCCAAGTATGCAATACAATATATTAAAAAGAATACATGTTTGCTATGACACGAAGTGTATATATTAAAATAAAAAAGTATGCACTAGTAATATGTCAAGGTTACAACGAAAACAGATTTTTAATTACTTTCCTTTTTGGTTGGGACACCCTGTATAGCTTGACCATTCCTTGAATTGTTCGGGTCGATTAATTGGACGGAATTTTCAAAAACACATAATTAATTCATTCACACAAATTCCACTATTTCTTAGTTAAATGGTTGAGATGCACATGGACATACTTTTATATTTTTTAGACAAAGTACGTAATATACTAAGTGACATATAAATCCGAACATACAGTTTAAATGGTTTTATTTTAGTAAAATTTTGTATAAGTACTTAATAAAATAAGTAAATGATAAAAATTTCAAAATGATTGCACTGCTTTAAAGCCCTTTGACCTTTAATAATGTATAATAATGGTGGATGCACCCTGATGTGCTACGCATTCTCCAACGCGCCTAGGCATGATTCTGATCAGGTGGTCAATGTCCTCCTGTGCTATCTCATTCCAGGCAACCACCAACTCCTCTCGAAGTGCTTCTAGAGTCTGAGGAGGACGTTGCAGATTGAGCAATCTCCTACCCATCATATCCCACACGTGCCCAATTGGGGATAAGTCGGGAGATCTTGGTGGCCATGGTATGTTGAAAGAAGTCTATTGTGACTCTTGCAACATGTGGTCGGGCATTATCTCGTTGGAAAGGATCTGCCAGGGTGTCAAGATAGGGTAGAAGATGGGGTTCTAGAACTTAGTGGATATAACGCTGCGCGTTCATGTTAGCTCTGATGAAGATTAAGGGTGACCTGGAACCATAAGCTATAGCACCCCAAACCATAACTCCAACAGTGTGATGAACATGTCTTTCAACAAAAAACTGTGGATTCCTCCTTTCACCACCTCGCCTTCTAACCCTGGCACGACCATCGTGCTTTTGATGACGTTCACAGCGATCATAGCGAGAAAACGTGGAATGAACTATTTGCACACTAAAAACTACATGGTCTGCAAGATGACATTTTGTCCGTTTTTTTTTTTGAAGTTTTTAGGTTTTTTACATAATACCCCTGCCGAGCGGTAATTCTCAAGTTATAGGCGGTAATAAGATTAGCAGACCGACGGAAATGAGTGACATGGTTTTTCGAGATGTAAGACCCAAAAAACAGTATCCCATTTCCGAAAATTTCGATGATTGCAATGCTTCCCCGCCAGTAGACGTAGCAAATAAAAACAACTTTGATACCCAGTTCAGTACTGGGACACCTGGTATAATCCTGCACGCCTTTCAACAGGTCCAGAAAACCGCATAAATTGTTCGCCATCTGGGTTATTAACCTGGGAAGTGATAACGCGTGGGAAGGACTGAAGAATCTTTTTTCAATTTTATCGGGCGGGGGATGTACACCCCCCAATGTCTTGTTTGTCGTTTTTTGGCGACATGCGATTATCCAATATCCCACGACGTATCTGCTTATCTACCTTATGAACAGACAAATAAAGTTTATTCAGTATTCAACACAGAACAGCGAGTATGTGGGGTAAAAGGCATGGGGTTGTAATGACATGACTAGCTTAGGGTGCCTAAACGTGGGAAATCCGTAGGAAGCGGACTCTCATACACACGCCGCTTCGAGCAGTGTTATGACCAATAGCCCGGTAAGTTTAGGCATAAAATCTAACAGGGCGATTCTGTAAGGAATGTAGCGCTATACTGGCGAGGAGGTAGGTCTTGCAATTGCGAAAAATTTCAAAAATGAGACTTTGCCAAGGACGAAAACTCTGTGGATTCAGGGATGCTAGCGACTCACTTTTTTCACTTTTTTCTATCCATCTCATTTTTAATCACTTTTCATTGAAAACATTCACTTTTCTCACTATTTTCGCTCTCATTGTATACTTTATCTGAAGTCACTTGAAATAGCATAAAAACCTTTGTAATTTCATGACGTATCATAGGCGTGCGGTCATTCATTTAGAACGATAATAATAATGTTTTTATATCACAATAAATGGATTTTACTATCTTCTTATTTTTTTGATTTGGGATAAAAAATACTTATATTGGGAGTTTAACTTATGTTGACTGAAAGTTAAGAAATGGAAAATTACAGAATTCCAACGTTTGACATAGGCAAATATTTACATAGCAGGTAGTTATATAAAAAGGTATATAAAGACTTACATTATAGGTATTTATATATCATCCTCGCCTTCGGAGCTGTCGCTAGAGTCATCTTGTAGAGGAATTACAACGGGATTTACAGGAGGCAAAACACAATATTCATTTTCTTTTTCAATAATATGCCTAGAACACTGCTTCCATAGGTCTGTGGCAGCAATATGAGATACTGCATCTCTTATTGTGGCCAATAGCGATTCCCTTAATTGAGGGGTCTGATTATGTTTTCTTACTTTTTTTTAAAGCAGCCCAGACCAACTCAATCGGGTTAAAAATGCAGTAATAGGGAGGTAGACGTAATACTTCATGGCCATTTTGCTGAAGCAGATTGTCAACAACATACTCTTTTTCAAATTTTTGTCTTTTAATAAGATCCAATAATATGGCTTTGGTTGATTTTTGTGGTATTTCCATTACCTTATCCTTCATAAAATCAATAATGTCTTGTTTTTTTGTGCCAGTATTCGGAATTTTGTTTTTCTGTCGGGAATGGTATGGCGCATTGTCCATGATAATCACTGAATTTGGGGAAATGTTTGGTATTAACTGCTGCTCTATCCACTTTTCAAATAAGTCGGAGGTCATGTCCTCATGATAGTCGGCACATGATTCTTTGATATTTTTGACAGATAACAGCAAGGTATTAGGTATAAATCCATTTTCACTGCCAGCATGGAGAATAATGATTCGTTTTCCACGGTTGCATGGTGCATTTAAAATGCTGTCGTCAACCCAGCCGTACTGCACAACATCATGGGTATCATACCACGTTTCATCCAGGTAAATCAGATTTCTTTTCTGCTCTCTATAGATTTTAACTTTGTGCAAAAATTCTTGGCGCAATTCAACGATTCGAGACGACTCCATAATCACCATTCTTTTATCTAATTGTTTGTATTGAAGACTACACAGTTTTACAATACAGTGCAGTGAGTCTAAGCATTTGTAATTATAAAAATCTTCAGGATAATCTTTTAATTTATCCCGTATCATTTCCAACGTGGGCACCAAATTTTCTTTATAAAATCCGTATATTATACGACGAATATCTTCCTGAAAACCCACGTCTATTCTTTTTAATTTTTGCCCTATGCGCTTTCTGTGGAAGGAATGGTTGACTACATCTCCCCTTTTTATAATCCGATAAATGGTAGACCGACTGATTTTTGTCAGGATACAAATTCTGTTTAAAATTTAATTTTGCGAGGAATCTGGATTTTCGTTTTTCAGACAATCATACATATTTAGGATTACTCTTTGGGTCTGTTCCTCTAAATCTTTATGAAAGAATTCTGCCTGCACAGGTTCATGAACTATCTCCTCGTGGCTTGGAGCATTTTCCCAAGGTCTCCAAAGAGCCATATTTAGGACACACAAGAACAATCAACACAACAATTAAATCAACAAGTAAACTGAGTATTCAAAAGTCAAAAACACACAAACTAATAAAATCTATGAAAAAACACGGACAGACTAAAGAAAACACGTTTATTCACCGCTACACGGCACTGGCTAAACTGTTTCAATTTTCAGTAGCCACCTGCACTTGTTCGGAGCTCTGAAATACACGCTTTCTCATTGGCTATGTCCACGCATAGGCGTGCTTTACTCCACGTGGACCGGTGAAACTGCCTTTGATCTTATACGGGGGATATTTGCTGCGAAATTTGGCGATTTTTGCAGCAACAGAGCGTGTTAAATATAGATATATAAAACGCACCCGGTATTTCACAGTGTTTCAAGTGATTTCAGATAAAGTATACATATTGTAGTTTATACAAGTTTTCGAATTAACCAATCTGAGCCAATATGTATTATATGAGAAATTACTAGGATTAGTTAAAGTCTACGTTGAATTTGAATTCAACTTTGCGAAAACTTCAACATATAAGCGTTATTTTTGGAGTGTACCAAGAACCAAAGGTAACTAGAATTCCCCAAAAAATTGATGAAATATTAGAACAAGCTGTAATCTGACAATTTATTCATGCATTTATTGTTGTGAAAAAGTTGATTTTTTGTTTACACGCTCCAACTTCATCAAGGTTAAAATATTGTTCAATTTATTGGACCGTATAAACGGACAATGTGTGGGCGCGATGCGCAATAGGTTCTTACTGTAAAAATAATCCTCGTACTCTAATCGATGATTGCACTAAAATGACGTAACTATAACCACCGAGGCACACACGAGCACTGCACGACAAGGCTTATATGGGTACCAAGTTAGGGCGAGTCGATGCACCGTTGCACCTGACTTTAACGCCTGCAAAAATGCGCTTTTGAAGATGCACGTAACGACGCACCGGCTGTGCTTGACACTTGAAGATATAACGCGAACACTTCTCGTCAATCGTGACCGTAGTTGGGAAGAAGCCGGGATAAAAAAGCCAAAGATCCTGGAAATTAGTTGCGCATCCACTTTTTCTGATCCATTCTTGAAATTACATATGTCAATTTGCTGAATTTCAAAAATGAGAGAGATAAGAAATAATTATATACACTGTCGAATTACGCGAGGGTTGACCGACTCTTGTTTTTTTTTTGCTGATAAATGCTACATTATGTCTATTACGCGCAAACTTGTTCCAATCGGATTCATATATAACGCTGATAATTCGCAACTTAGCATGTGTGAAGAGTTTCATGACTTAGGTATATTATTTGATACCAAACTTACATTTGTTTCGCATATTGATGCTGTCGTTAGCAAGGCCTATAAAAGTTTGAGCTTCATTATCAGGAATTGTAGGGATTTTAATAATGTAATAATTGTTGAAGTGTTGAATAGAAAATGTTCATCGTTTATAATTCGTTCACTCATATCTTCACAAAATTGTAATCTCCGATCAAAATCGTCTTCATTAAGTTCTTGTACCAGGTGAATTTTATACGGATGAAAACTATGGGCCTTCAGAATCCGATGGGCAGTACGTCGACTAACACCACATACAGTCTCCAATTTGCGGGTACTTAACGTAAGATCTACATAAACTTGCCCGAAAATCCCCACTTCTATTGCTTCGTTCCTTATGAGATTTTCAATGTTGCGTTTTTTATTGGCGACTGACCCAGTTTCCCGAAATTTAGCTACAAGTTCTAGAACATATTTTCGATGCACGTTACTGTTCTTATGTCGCTCATTAAACATTTCTGCTGTTCTATTAGCGCACTGATTATTTCCGGAAAATATTTCGATAATTTCAACTATTTCTGCTGTGGAATATACCATGGTTAATTTATGTAATAAAGCGTTACAAGTTATTTTAGGAACAAAGTTTAGTCAAATCAATCTCAAACTATGTACTAAATTCCTATTTAAAATAAGTACGAGATCTTTCTTCAAGAAATAACTTTTTTGTCTCAAAAAAAAACGCTCCAATAGCTATTTTCAACAACAAAATGATAAACAAACCATGAGCGTAATGAAGAAAAGCATTTACTTATTAAGTAAATTCTTTTAGTCAAATTTCTTATGAAAGTAGTACAAAATAATCTGATGTACCTATTGAAGTCTACTTTAATCTTTAAATGAATAAATCTTCAAAACTACTGAACTGAAGCTCATGTATTTTACATCATTATAATGGGAATTGAAAGAGCTTTAAAATAAGATATCACTCGACCCCCCTGTCCATTTAAGATTTTAGGGTGGGTGTCACTCCCGCCCAGGCTCAAACTTGTGTCCCCCTCGAAAACAAAGCTTTTTTCCAAAAAAAAACTGAGCTGCCAGTAAATGCGTCTATTTCGTTTTCGATACGCCACCCTGTATATTATGTAACAACTATGAACGTGCAAAAAACGTTGTAGATTTGTTCTTTTGTAATTTGCGGATTACATAACAGTAGGTTAAATCATTTGACAATATTAAGTTATTTTAGAATAATTTTATGTCTTAAAATTAATTCCTGTGTCCCTATCCGTTAAATGGTGTAATAAACCATTCGGATAGTGTATATACACTAGTAAATAAATAAATAAAAATAGGTCACAATATATGTTTATAATTGTTTTGTATCTAAAGAATATATAGCAGCTTCAGGTGTACCGCAAGGTTCCAACTTAGGTCCGCTTCTATTTTTACTGTACATAAAGGATCTTGCAACTTGTCTACTTGTTCTACAGCAAAACCTTGATTCTATCCACGATTGGTGTCTAACCAACAAGCTTACTTGAATGTACCTAAATGCAAAATTCTAACATTTTCAAGAAAAAAGCAAATAATTCATGATGAATATAAGGTTGCGAATAATGATATCTCAAGGAATGATCAAATTAAGGATCTGGATGTATGGTTCGATGAAAAACTGGCTTTTAACTATCATATCAACTAAAAATATCAGACCTATATATATCAAACCTATAACGGACATTTCTGAGGTTAATCTGTGTTATGGGTTTGGTTTGTCAGTCCTTGATTAGAGGCGCGTTCAATTTTCGGCAATATTTTAATATAAACCGTTGCATAACAAGATATATTTGTATAGTATGCATCTATTCATAGTTGAATTTCAACTTACCGCTATTCAGGCTAATTTTAATATTATTAGTGACGTGTGTGATGTTAATGCTGACTGTCGCGTCTTTTTTTTTTGATAAATCAGCTGAACGATATACTCAGATGAATAATACAGTCGCTTATTTTTTATATTCTTTTCATTTCTTTTAGATATGTAGATTTATTATTTTTTGGTGTTCAACTAGTTGTGAGAACCAGTGGCGTGCATTTAGAAGGTTTAATGAATGGTAAACTTCTACGCCACTGACTGAGGATAAGACACACATCATGATTCAATTAATGTTGTTATGAGGTGCCACAGATTTCTTCACATGCCGTATAGTGTTTCCAATATCAAGCTTCATAGTGTTTTCAGGATAGGGGATGCCAAGCATTTTCATGAGAATATTTTAGGATTTCACCAATATTCAAACCTAAATATCTCCAAAACGAGTGATCTGACAAAAATTCCTTACGAGACAAAACTCTTGGAAAACTGAATGGCATCTGATAAAATTCACTTCTTTTCTCCGAAAAGGGCAGTGGTGTAGAAGATATTTTCTATTAGGTCCCCGGGTTCGCCCAGTTTCTACCTCCCTGGCTTTGTTTGGACCGGAAAGCTGTGTATGTTTATTGATTATGATATGCCCACTGAATGTCTGAAGTATTAACTCTGTATCTTTACCCACTCCGTAGATATATTTTTTAAATTTCGCAAATAAAACGTCATCACCCTGTATCTCGGAATGGGAGCATCTTTGGACCCATATTTATAGGGACCTTTTAGGTTATTTTTGGGTGTACTTTCCACCCTCAAAAAATATTGAAACACCCTGTATAAAAATGATAGTATTGCGTCACTATAACCCTCCTTACATGTCTTTTGTTAGTTTTAAGTATGAGTCGTCATTATCCGGAAACTTTTGATTGGTAGTGTATATCCAAAGATGAGTGACTCTTCCTAATCATTAATAACTATTAGGATACAAAGCCTGCTTTGTCCAATGACTAACCCTGGCAAGTCCTAAATTAAACAAACAATCTGCAAATTTTGACTAACGCATGCAAGCTAAATTGGTTCTACGAATGAGTAGTAATTGTTCCTATATTGACTGACAAGGAGATAAACGCTATCATCTGGTCCTTATCAAACTGACCCGAGTAGCCAGTTAGACGAATGTGATACTAAACTTAGTTGCATTTATATTTACGGAAAAGTATAACAAAAAAATGATTCAAAAAAATCACGTCGTGGTGGTTGGAGCTCGAGACGAGGATGTGCCAAATTCTAAAAGTCTCGCTGTTTGTAAATGCATTGTTTGTATTTTTATCACATTTTTGTTGGTAGTGAATTTGTTGGTGGTGACTCGTTTGAACAGTATGAGTCAAGAAATTGAAGCTTTGAAAATTATTGTTAGTGGAAATTTAAACAGTGTGAGCTACAAAAGTGATGAGGTAAGTTAAAATTGTGTCAATGGTTTTGCTTATAAACAGCGTAAAAATGTTTTTAAGCGTTTTTATTAGATTCAACGTACTAGACAGGGTGTGGCACAATACACAGATAACCATTTAGTTGTGGATAGAAGATATTGTAATTAGAAAATTTGGCTAATGAAAGAGCGAATGAAATCTTGCCCTGTTAGGCGGATCCCACTAAATTGATTCAATTGTGTGTTAAATGGAAGTTAATGATGAGATAATATCCACAAAGCCCTACGGCACCTTGTTATTTTGTTCTTGAGCTATGAGCGATCGAATTTTTGCTTTGAATTAAATAGTCAATCAGAGATAATATACTAAGTGACATAAATCCGAACACCCAGTTTAAACGGTTTTATTTTAATAAAAGTTGGTGAATGTATTTATCTTACTGTAAATAACAAGTGAAAAAATTTTCAGCCTTATCAGGTGGACATTCCGGTTTTTATACTGCTTTTTCTTTTAATTCACTAACGCTCTAAAAATGAATATTTCAGCCGCAGTAAAGAATCAACGTTGGCGGATTTTGGTTCTTGACATCCTTTACGATCGGTTACGATGCCTAGAGTACGGAGACCTGTACGATTTCGTCAACTTATTGAGTTTGATAGGGGCCGTATAGTGGGACTTCGGGAAGCTGGACTTTCTTTTCGGGCAATTGCAGTTAGAGTGCAAAGAAGTGTAGACACTGTGGTTAGGTGTTGTCTGGCATGGCTTCGAGAAGGCCGTACGCAAAGAGCAAGGGGCACTGGACGCCGCCGTAGAACAACAGACCGTGAAGATCGCCGCCTAAGATTATTGGCCTTAATGGACCGTTTCTCCACTACCAGGTCCATTGCAAATGCATGGTTTGCAGAACACGGAAGACCTATTGGCATGCGAAGTGTTTACCGACGAATGAGAAGTTTTGGCTTGTTTTCATACCGGCCACACTGGGTCCTCCCTTTAACTCGAGAACACCGACGTAATCGCCTTGAGTGGTGCAGACAACGGTCACTCTGGGATCAGGAATGGAACAGTATTGTCTTTAGTGACGAGTCTCGATTTTGTTTAGGCATGCACGATGGTCGTGCCAGGGTTAGAAGGCGACGTGGTGAAAGGAGGAATCCACAGTTTTTTGTTGAAAGACATGTTCATCACACTGTTGGAGTTATGGTTTGTTTGGGGTGCTATAGCTTATGGTTCCAGGTCACCTTTAATCTTCATCAGAGGTAACATGAACGCGCAGCGTTATATCCACGAACTTCTAGAACCCCATCTTTTACCCTATCTTGACACCCTGGCAGATCCAACTTTCCAATAAGATAATGAGTCACAATTGACTTCTTTCAACATAATGATGTCACATTGTTACCATGGCCACCAAGATCTCCCGACTTATCCCCAATTGAGCACGTGTGGGATATGATGGGTAGGAGATTGCTCAATTTGCAACGTCCTCCTCAGACTCTAGAAGCACTTCGAGAGGAGTTGGTGGTTGCCTGGAATGAGATACCACAGCAGGACATTGACCACCTGATCAGAAGCATGCCTAGGCGCGTTGGAGAATGCGTAGCACATCAGGGTGCATCCACACATTATTAAAGGTCAAAGGGCTTTAAAGCAGTGCAATCATTTTGAAATTTTTATCATTTACTTATTATGCTTCATTAAGTACTTATACAAAATTTTATTAAAATAAAACCATTTGTACTGGGTGTTCGGATTTATATGTCACTTAGTATATTTTAAAGAGACTTTACATTCTTCGGGTTACGATTTGGCCCCAGTTCTATGTCTTGAAAGAGACTTGCTAGTGTCGTATATTCCTTACTCAAAAATAAAGGATTTTTCGCGAAAGTGCCAGCCTCAACGTTTGTCAAAGTTTCAAAAAATGCTAACTTACGAAAATTATTATGTCAGAATAGGCAGGTTGTAAGGTTTTTTTGTAAGATGATTTTACAAAAGTATTCATTTAATTGCACGAAAAGAAATTACGAAATTGCTGTTGATTTGTAAATAACAATATGCATTGAACATTGAGGAATAAATTATATATCATTTCTATTATTTACTCCATTTAATAGTACATTTTAATGGATGATAATTGCCATATAAACGAACAAATCATAAATTTAACTTGCGTCGATTGCAAGAAATAAAAAACCTTCGAGCAAGCAGAAAGTTTTTTCAACTTATTTAAGGTAAAACACACATAATTTACATTCCACAGAAAATCTCTTTGGTCAGAAAGCTTCGATGCAAACCCCGCGGATTTAATAATTTTCTGAAAAATTGGTGCTGATGACTGATGATGGCTAATTAAATAAAGTCGTATGGAATCTTCACGAGATGAGGTTTTGCTTCTTTGTGCAAAGCTACATAAGTGGGATTTATTATGCGGAAGTTTAGCTAAAGCTATTCCTACACTTGACTATATGAATACAAAATAAAGATTGTAAAAGAGATACAAAACAATAAAGGTTTTCTGTTGCAATTTCACATCAGTATTTCAACCGGTTAGGTAAAACAAACTATTCATTTAAATGCCTACAAACACACAGCTAAAGTGCTCATAACCTAAATTACATATGTATTCTTAACAAACAAAGAATTGAACAAAGAAAAGAAAAATTATAACGTAGAGTGAATACAACCTTACATGCTTACATGTGCATTCAAGAATTTTTGAAACTTGGACAAATGGTGAGACTGACCTTTTCGAAGAAATATCGTCCTTACTTTTAAGTTGCACACTTTAAGACTTTAGGAATATACAGGATGGTCCATAAGTCCTTTGAAATTTCAAATTTGAATAAAATTTAACGGGTGAGCGCGAGCGGCGCGGGCGAGGTGGGGGCAGTATCTTCAGTGTCTGGGAATTCAGTCGCCATGGAGTGTTCCACTGGAGCGGATCGTGCTTTTTGTGTGCGCGCGTTTTATCAAAATAATGATTCGGCAACCATTGCGCGGCGTAAATATCGAGAATACCACAATTTACACAATTTTACAAAGTGTCCAACAGCTCAAACGATTAAGAACTGAGTTGCTAAGTTCGAAGAGACTGGTTCGACGTTAGATAAACAGCGGTGGGGTCGACCAAGGACAACTCGTATTGAAGAAAACATCAACATTGTGGCACAGTCTGTCAAAATCCTACCCAGTCTACTCGTAAGCGTTCCAGTGCACTAAACGTACCCAGAACATCTTTATAGCGGATTTTAAGGAAAGATTTACGTCTGCACGCTTACAAAATTCAGTTAGTGCAGGAATTAAAAGATAATGACGCTATTCAGAGACTAAACTTTGCGAATGAAATGTTGAATCGATTTTCTTCGCTCAATAATGTGTTGTTCTCGGACGAGGCTCACTTCCATTTAAACGGGCATGTAAATAAACAAAATTGCCGTTATTGGAGCCCCGAAAATCCAAGGCGTAAGCATCAGAAGCCCTTACACAGCCCTAAAGTTACAGTTTGGGCTGCTATGTCAGCGCATGGCATCGTAGGCCCTTATTTTTTTGAGGACGACAGAGGTCGCGCATTAACTGTTACTTCGGAGCGGTATGTAGCAATGATAGAAGAGTTTTTGACACCAGCGTTGCAGAATTTTCCAGGCTATAATACGCAGACCTGGTTTCAACAGGACGGAGCAACTGCCCACACCTCCAACACTTCTATGCCCGTCGTCTGTCAACGTTTTCCCAGCAAAGTAATTTCTCGAAGAGGAGACGTTTCCTGGCCACCACGTAGTCCAGATTTGACCCCAATGGACTCCTTTTTATGGGGCTACCTCAAGAGTAAAGTGTACGACACCACTCCGCGATCAGTTGATGTCCTGAAAGAAAATATCCGAAGAGAAATGGCAAGCATTACAGTGTTGACTTGCCGCGCAGTCATCGACAATTTTAGACGTCGTTTATATGAGTGCCGTGATCGTAATGGATTGCATTTAGACGATGTGATTTTTAAAACATAATTCCCATTCAATAAAGATGATAACAAAATATAATAATTCTTCATAATGTAACTAGTTTGGATTTACTCCTTTTTTTCCAGCTCAAAGGACTTATGGGCCACCCTGTACTACACTAACACGGCTCTATCAACACATAGAGTTGGTGACCTGGAAGATGTAAGGTCTCCTTGTTAGTTTTGAATTCTCTTAGTGTGTCTTGCCATTAGGATACATATAAAAACACTTTATCCATATAATGGTCTAAAATCGAAAATATTTCGAAAGTACTATTATATTCTGACGAGCATTTTTCATCCGGAAAATATCTAATTCAAAGAACTGGAAAATCAAAATGCAAAACTCAATTTGAGATTTTGGGAAAATTAAAGTCTCACACAAAATATACTAAGTGACATATAAATCCGAACACCCAGTTTAAATGGTTTTATTTTAATAAAATTTTGTATGAGTACTTAATGAAGCACAATAAGTAAATGATAAAAATTTCAAAATGATTGCACTGCTTTAAAGCCCTTTGACCTTTAATAATGTGTGGATGCACCCTGATGTGCTACACATTCTCCAACGCGCCTAGGCATGCTTCTGATCAGGTGGTCAATGTCCTCCTGTGGTATCTCATTCCAGGCAACCACCAACGAAGTGCTTCTAGAGTCTGAGGAGGACGTTGCAAATTGAGCAATCTCCTACCCATCATATCCCACACGTGCCCAATTGGGGATAAGTCGGGAGATCTTGGTGGCCATGGTAACAATGTGACATCATTATGTTGAAAGAAGTCTATTGTGACTCTTGCAACATGTGGTCGGGCATTATCTTGTTGGAAAGTTGGATCTTCCAGGGTGTCAAGATAGGGTAAAAGATCGGGTTCTAGAACTTCGTGGATATAACGCTGCGCGTTCATGTTACCTCTGATGAAGATTAAAGGTGACCTGGAACCATAAGCTATAGCACCCCAAACCATAACTCCAACAGTGTGATGAACATGTCTTTCAACAGAAAACTGTGGATTCCTCCTTTCACCACGTCGCCTTCTAACCCTGGCACGACCATCGTGCATGCCTAAACAAAATCGAGACTCGTCACTAAAGACAATACTGTTCCATTCCTGATCCCAGAGTGACCGTTGTCTGCACCACTCAAGGCGATTACGTCGGTGTTCTCGAGTTAAAGGGAGGACCCAGTGTGGCCGGTATGAAAACAAGCCAAAAGTTCTCATTCGTCGATTAACACTTCGCATGCTAATAGGTCTTCCGTGTTCTGCAAACCATTCATTTGCAATGGAACTGGTAGTTAAGAAACGGTCCCTTAAGGCCAATAATCTTAGGCGGCGATCTTCACGGTCTGTTGTTCTACGGCGGCGTCCAGTGCCCCTTGCTCTTTGCGTACGGCCTTCTCGAAGCCATGCCTGACAACACCTAACCACAGTGTCTACACTTCTTTGCACTCTAACTGCAATTGCCCGAAAAGAAAGTCCAGCTTCCCGAAGTCCCACTATACGGCCCCTATCAAACTCACTAAGTTGACGAAATCGTACAGGTCTCGGTACTCTAGGCATCGTAACCGATCGTAAAGGATGTCAAGAACCAAACGTTGATTCTTTACTGCGGCTGAAATAGTCATTTTTAGAGCGTTAGTGAATTAAAAAAAGCAGTATAAAAACCGGAATGAAAGGCTGAAAATTTTTTCACTTGTTATTTACAGTAAGATAAATACATTCACCAACTTTTATTAAAATAAAATCATTTAAACTGGGTGTTCGGATTTATATGTCACTTAGTGTAGGACAAATTTCTTAGTTGATATCTCGGTCAATTGGTTATGACTGAATATTACCATATCTTGTTTGACGTTTCGATTTATTTCGGTTTCAGCTTTTAAAAACCACTCAAGCAGTGTGAATTGTGCGGCCTGTACTTTTACGGGCTAGTTTTCTGAAGATGGCTCAGTGTAAAATAAACCGAATCGTCAAGGAAAACTTAAGAATATTCATAATCAATCGACCGGAATACCATACAACCAAAGAAATCTACAAGAGCATGGTAATCAATCAGATATTCTTTACTAGTACAGTTTATCTTGATTCCAGGAAAATACGTATATGAAGTTTGCTGATTTTGATGGCTATCAAGAAAACGAAGATCAGTTGATACCAGATAACATAGAGGAAACCGAAAATCAGAGCAAAAATGTAGAATATTTTGAAATGTGAGTCCAATATATTTAGTACTAGCAACATGGTTCCGTTTCCAAAATAACCGAATTTGAAAAGTTTCGGTTCGTGGGAATGCTTTTTGTTTTTTTTTGCAACTTTGACCACCTACAATGTTAGCAATATATTTCCCAGGCTTCTGCAGTTTTACGCAAACAGCTTTATCTTTGCCTCTTATCAGTTTATTTCACATTACAGGTCTTCGAGTCAGGAAAGAGAAAATGATACAGATGACGACACAAGAAATGACACTAGAGTCAGAAAAAGAAGATCAACAAAAAAGCTGGCTTCAAGATCTATAGACGTGTTTCACAATTCTGATGTAAGTCTTTGACTTCCCTGTTAAATTTAATTTTAAAAGCCTCTCCACACTCACGCGAGAAAAACATGAGAAATATGAATGTGGAAACGATTTTGATAATCTTTGCAGGTTCTTGGCTTGTTCTCCGATTTTTGTCGTTTTTTTTTTGAGCTGAGAACTCGAGAACTTGTATTAACTCCACACTCGCACGTTTCTCAGTGGCAGGTGACTAGCCGATTAGTTGTGCGTGGAATTTACTACTACGAACTAGAATTGGCATTCCTAGAATATTTTCAAGCAGAACCGATTTTGTGAAATACAAATTTAAAAGGATATAAAAATAAACTAAAAGCCTACAATGCGTGGAAACGTATTAGTACATTGATGGAATTACCCATTGAAGAATTAATAAGCAAACAAAAATTCGTTATCAGCCAGCTACAGAGGGTATAAGAATTAACCCAAGAAAAATCTGGTGCTGGTGTCGACGACATCTATCAGCCAATATGGTTCGCAAACGAATCTTAAATATAGGCGTAAGTATAATACGCCACTGTGCAGAGTAATAAGCTTGTCGCAATATTTAATTCCTCGTCCATCGTCATCCAGAACGAGAAATGTATTGAGAAACTTGCGAGTGTGTACCCAAAGAAGTTCTCGCCGAGATTTTCGCTGAGATTCTTGTTGAGATTTCCGCGTCAGTGTGGAGCGGCTTTAGGAGATATCACACTGATCGACTGAAACTAGAATCCTAAGTCAAGAGCCCCTGTGCATTCTGCGTCAAGAAGGTGCCGATGATTAACACTCTGTAGTCTGTTTCTGTTGTTTCCAGAAGAATTACTGCATTTCTAGTTGGCAACATGGCAGCCTGACAGATATTTCGTGATCTGTGACTTAGTCACTGATATTTCTAAATCACTAATAATAATAATAATAATAATAATAAACGGCTTCATTTCTAATGATACATTATAAATTGGCGAAGCTTAGCCTCGACTATTCTTCCACTTAATCTTGGTGTGAAATCGGATATTAGAAATATACATCTATACATATTCACCAAAAAATTTAAAATAAAGCAATGTAAAAGTTCAATACTAAAACCATTACAATTGCCTTTTCAGAAGATGAAACTTCAAATTTCGCTTAAACTCATATTTTTCAGGTTGTTTAGTAGAGAATCGTATGAAGAGATTGCAGTAAATATAAAAGATATTGTGAAAATAGAGGTTTTGTGTTGAGGCATAGTGAATATATCTGGAAAACGAATCATTCTGTTGGGGTAGATTATATTATGACGAGGAATGAATTTCCTGTATAAATATACAGGTTTCTTATAGAGCATTGTTTTATGTACGAATGTAAGCAACAAATATTTGAATAAGTCTTTAACACTTAATCAGTTCATAGAAATGATATGGCCTGATGTGTGATCATATCTTGTTAAATTGTTTATCAGACGGCAACAGTAACTTCGGATTTTTTGCAAACGTTTTGCTCTATATCGGTCTAGGTAGAGATAATACATACTAGAGACCTCTGGAAGGCCATTAATTCTCTTGGCATCAATTCTAAAACCAGCATTTTTAGGTTCTCGAAATACAGTCAAAATTGTCATTTTGAGTTTATATCTATATCCAAACAGGCTGCAATTGACTTTTTGATGTCCGCCGGTATACCTGTATTTTCGAAAATTTTAGAGAAAGCTGTTAAAACTCAAATATGTGATTATTTTATGGCCAATAATATTCTCCCTGAACGCCAGTCGGGATTTAGAGCGGGTTATAGTACTACAACAGCTCTAGCACATGTCTCAGATGACATTATCAGAGAACAAGATAATGGTAAAGCTACTTCTTTAGTAGATTCCTCAAAAGCCTTCGACACCATAGACCACTCACTTTTATGTTCTAAATTATCTTACTATGGCTTCAATAGTACAGAGATAAATTTCTTTCTGAACGTCAGCACGTGGTGCACTTGGATAACCAATACTCTAAATCTTGCCTTGTTACATCTGGTGTTCCTCAAGGCTCAGTACTTGGCCCAATATCGATAGACCTTATACACCGAGCCATGCTGAAGAGTTTCCAAATAGCACGAAACATTTATCCATGGTTGGTCGCCTATGGTCTTACGAACGAAAGCTACAGTATATTCAGATAAGAGATAGACCGGACATAAACAAGACCACGTGATCATCGAACGCTGTAACATTCGGCAGGGACGTATTAAGAGTCACGCAGTACATATTTTAGATAGTAGATGCTGCTTTGCGTAACTTTGTAGTAAATTAGCACAATTCGATGTGTATACGATTGGTGATGGATATAGGATCATGTGGGGGTGGGGTAAGAAATATATAATGATGTAAATATACATAAGGGTTACAAAATTTTCGCTTCGATTTCCAGCTTCGGATGCCGCCTGATGTTTGGTGAAATACAGTCGAATATAATCTCAAAATGGCATTTAAATTAGCCTAAATTAAAAATAATCGTATATCTCTTAAAATTGCTTTTAGAATATTGATTAGTAAATTTTTTGATTTCTAGGTAAATATGTAACCAAATTAAAATGTTCAAAACGTAAAAAAATGTGCATGGTTGATCATTGTCAGAAAGTAGATTCTTGAATAGGTTTTGCCAAAATGGGTTCAAAAATGTCAATAATTAATTAAAAAATACAGTAGCTTTATAATTACTTATAACTTACCGAATTTGATGAACGACATCTTTTATTGGAAAGATGAGCTTGATGAGCTTTCATCATCGCTACTGCCTGAAGCACCAACGTCAATAATGAATGGCTCGACTTGTTCCTCTAAAATATGGTCCAGTTCCCACATTCTCTTTTCAACTTTGTCTTTCACGTGCTCAATACAGTTTTCCCATTTTTGCGCTGTTATTAATTCTAGTGCTTCTTTGAAAAGTCCTTTGAGGTCACAAAATTTAAAAGTTGTATTGTGCTTAGCTATATAATTTTTAACCTCTGCCCATATGAGCTCAATCGGATTGAGCTCGCAATGGTATGGAGGTAAACGGAGCACAGTTTTATTTTGACTTGCTGCCATTTCGTCAATGGCGTATTTTTGATATTCCGTCTTGTGATCCTTGACAATTCTTAATAATTGTACTTTCAGCATTGCTTCTTCAAAGTTGATATTTTTCGAGCGGAGCCAATTTTGAACATCAACTTTCCTTGAAGCCGTTGTTGGGACCTTCTCCATTCTTCGAGAATGATAAGGCGCATTATCCAACACAATTACTGCGTTTTCCTCTAAGTTCGGTAAAATTTTTGAAAACCACTGTTCAAACGATTCGCCATTCATTTCCTCGTGGTAATCTCCAGTTTTCTTAGACTCAAAGCACCACAGACCGTCAACAACAAATCCATCCTCACTGCCAATATGGCAGATAATGAGCCTTTTCCCTTTACCTGGAAATCGAAGTACTAACTTGTGTAGATTTATTTCAATAAGCGAACCTTTTTCAAATGTTTTCATCACATTCAGCGAAAAAACATTGAGACATGAGTATCAGATTGCTATAATTGGGATTATTTTGTCCGATTGAAAGAAAGAATATTGAACGTCGTATGATTACTCAGCGCTTCACAATTTAATTTAAAGTTATAAACCTTTAAAAAATGAATGATCAGGAACCTGAAATACGCGCAAATATTAATATTAACAAATTATAACTTTATAAAGCTTAAAGTATGAATTAAAATGATTAGAAATATTAGGAACGGTACACAATATAAAACTTAGTAACTTTTTTTAAGTTTATAATATTCGACATATTTTAAGATTATATTAAAAAATTATTGAAATATCGAAAACACATAAAAACATGGCTTAAAAAAGTTCTAACAAATGAAAATGACAATAAAACATCCACGCATTTTATCGAAAGTTATAAAAGTTTTGTTACTTGTAATATGTTTTATCTGCCCCCTGGAATTAATGTTTAGAACCTTGTTCCCAAGGTTTGAAAAACATCCGATTGTTGTCTATTACTCGTATTTACCTGCTGGATTTTTTAATCCGGTGGACAGTCCATCTAGAAAGGCCCTCCTGGATGAAGTTACAGAATCATCAACCCATACTTTACTTGTAGTGTGTCCTGCGTTTCATCAAGGTAATAAATCTTCCTGTTTTGATTTCTATATTTCCCAATTTTTGTTAAATAATCCCTCCTCCATAGCACAATTTCTTCTCTATCCAGTAGTAAACTATTACGACCCCGTTTTTTCCATTTGAAATTTAAATGCTTCAGTAACGCATGGAACGTTGATCGTTTGAAATTTGGCAACGTTGTATCTCCATTTACCTCCTGCAGTACTTTATCTATAGTAGGTATTTCATTCCTAAAGAAGAATTCATGCACTTTCCTCCTAATCGCATGCTTATCAGCTTCATCCAATGGTTTAACAATACTTTTGCGATGTTTACTGGTCATTGACTCAGAAAAGGTGTGATTTTTTTTGTATTGTCTTAACACATTAAACACTGATGCGCGACACACCCCAACTTTGTGAGAAACCTTCACAACAATTTCTTTGATGGTTGATGCCTCGTTCTCCTCGCGCTCGATCTTATATATATTCAAAATGACCTCTTTCATTTCGGCACTCAGGTGTCTTTTTTTAGAGCGATTCCTAGGTGGACTACAGGAGTTTACAACTTCATCGGCAGTATCTGTACTACTGGGCATTTTGCGCAAGCAGTTGATAACAATAACAATCAATAACAAGGTATAGCAATAACAACGACAAACTCAACAACTTAATAAGATAACAAACGAAAACGTCCAAAGAAATATCAAATTGCAATGATGCACACGACATACGTAACACGTCTGAACCTGAATGTGACTCTGCCTTGATACGACTGCTCTGCCGCTCGGCATAGGCATTTAATTGCGAATTGACCAATGAGGGCTCCTGTTTTACGTCGAGACGGCGGCTTTAGCGTGAAAATCACCCGAACCTTTTGTTTACATCCGGTCTATCTCTTATCTGAATATACTGTATATTATTAGTTTGATATTGGTCATGGTCTAATGGAAATTATATGTGAATGTCCAAATACAGTTATAGCATTGGGCATATTCTTGGAGAATATGTTACACTGTCTACTGAGACTGTACTAAAATTAGTTTAGATCACTGTTTATTTAAAAAACCGTTTATGTGACATTCTAGGAGGAAGCTACATATTCCCCCGACTTCAGAGAGAGGGAGAACAGTTTCGAACATCACGGAAGTTTCAAGCACAAACATTTGGAAGTTCTGACAGAAAGACACCCCAGGGTAGGCAGGATCAAACCGCTGCCTTCAGCTCATTTCAGTGGAGACACTTCTAGGTACATCCTGGGTCAACATCCGAACTTCAACGGTAAGCACTTTACGAGGGTTGATCCTTATGCTTCGCTCCTGACCTCTGCGCAGATGCTTTTTTAATGAATCTGGTGACAGTAGAGCAAGTGCATTACCCGTAATTTTTTAATTACTCCAAGTAACTAAAATATTCGGTTTAATTAAACTGATTTTTTTCTTTATTTAGGTAATTTCGTTTAAGTAGGCACAGTGCCAGTAACGCTCTTCGAACTCCTCAGTTTTATTTGTGATTTGCGAGAAGCTCCATATTCGAACGTTACCGTTGTTGGTGTAGTAGCTGTGAAGTGGATCAATGATGGTGATCAAATCAAATATTCGAGCATAAGGCACCTAGTGACCTATGCTTCAGCCTATACGCAGACACAAAAAATATTCTTTAGTAACTTTTAAAGAGAACCTAAAAGATGACGTTGAATTCAACCTTAAAATTCACCTTCAGTCATTTCAAGGTCAACCTTATTTTTAACTGATACACTTTAAAACCGGTAATGGGAAGTTCGAGTTATAATGCTTTCTGATGTACAAATATGACTTTGATAGTGAGGTTCATGGTCCAATTCAAGATTGATGTTGAGATCCTTGTCAAAAGTTGCTGAAACACCGAACCTGATTTTTTCATCAATAATCCATTCAAGTGACATCTGCCGTAGAGGAGGTTTTCAGCTTACAAGATAAAATTTTTACTCTGAGGCTATTGAAAGACTGGGGAAGGGAGGGCATTTATAGTAGAAATAAAAAGTATCAGTTAAATGTAGCTTTTTGCAAATGGGTCAGGGGCAGGGCATAGGAATCAACCTTCGTATTGAGTTCCCACCTAACAAATAATTATAAGGGAAATCACAAAGTAACATTCGTACTAAAAGGCTGCAAACTGACGGACAGGATGACAGATTAAGTAAGAAAGGTGAAAGAAATGAGATACTTTGCTGATAAAGGGTGTGCCTAACCAATATAGAGGAAAGGAACACAATTTGAGACGGGTCGATTTTCCGAAGATAAGAAGGGTGAAAAATGGGCAAAATGCAGCCATTGTAGCGGATGAAGATTGTGAAGAGATTACCAATAAAATTTTCACTTGCACTTTCTGCAAAGGAACGGGATTTTTTGAATAGTATCACAAATTAGGGAACCAGATGCAAATTCACAAAAATATTTACTTTTTTTAAAATATACCTACCTTTTGTCTGTAAAACAATACACTTAATATTATTTTTTTATTTTAGAGTATGCTAGGAGCATCAAATCGCAAATTTATTTAAAAATATACGCTCGTTTAAAGCAACAAGTACCTACTTTATTTTTCCTTTTCAAAAAAAGTAACTCAAATTTGGTTCCTTTCCTCTGCACCAAGACCTTGCGATATTTAATCCTCGCGATTTTTTTGTGAAGAGAAAAATTACAGTAACCATTGCATGTGTTTTTATTTCTATTTTTTGTAAAATAAAAGTGATTATGTATTTTCGAAGTTGCAATAAAAAAAGCATGCTTCCGCCAAGTTTTCAGCAGGCAGCATCAGTGATTGCCAATACGGCTGAATCTTACTTCAAAGATCCGATTTGAAATATACTAAGTGACATATAAATCCGAACATCCAGTTTAAATGGTTTTATTTTAATAAAATTTTGAATAAGTACTTAATGAAGCATAATAAGTAAATGATAGAAATTTCAAAATGATTGCACTGCTTTAAAGCCCTTTAACCTTTAATAATGTGTGGATGCACCCTGATGTGCTACGCATTCTCCAACGCGCCTAGGCATGCTTCTGATCAGGTGGTCAATGTCCTCCTGTGGTATCTCATTCCAGGCAACCACCAACTCCTCTCGAAGTGCTTCTAGAGTCTGAGGAGGACGTTGCAAATTGAGCAATCTCCTACCCATCATATCCCACACGTGCTCAATTGGGGATAAGTCGGGAGATCTTGGTGGCCATGGTAACAATGTGACATCATTATGTTGAAAGAAGTCCATTCTGACTCTTGCAACATGTGGTCGGGCATTATCTTGTTGTAAAGTTGGATCTGCCAGGGTGTCAAGATAGGGTAAAAGATGGGGTTCTAGAACTTCGTGGATATAACGCTGCGCGTTCATGTTACCTCTGATGAAGATTAAAGGTGACCTGGAACCATAAGCTATAGCACCCCAAACCATAACTCCAACAGTGTGATGAACATGTCTTTCAACAAAAAACTGTGGATTCCTTCTTTCACCACGTCGCCTTCTAACCCTTTCACGACCATCGTGCATGCCTAAACAAAATCGAGACTCGTCATTAAAGACAATACTGTTCCATTCCTGATCCCAGAGTGACCGTTGTCTGCACCACTCAAGGCGATTACGTCGGTGTTCTCGAGTTAAAGGGAGGACCCAGTGTGGCCGGTATGAAAACAAGCCAAAACTTCTCATTCGTCGGTAAACACTTCGCATGCCAATAGGTCTTACGTGTTCTGCAAACCATTCATTTGCAATGGACCTGGTAGTGGAGAAACGGTCCCTTAAGACCAATAATCTTAGGCGGCGATCTTCACGGTCTGTTGTTCTACGGCGGCGTCCAGTGCCCCTTGCTCTTTGCGTACGGCCTTCTCGAAGCCATGCCTGACAACAAAAGAAAGTCCAGCTTCCCGAAGTCCCACTATACGGCCCCTATCAAACTCACTAAGTTGACGAAATCGTACAGGTCTCCGTACTCTAGGCATCGTAACCGATCGTAAAGGATGTCAAGAACCAAAATCCGCCAACGTTGATTCTTCACTGCGGCTGAAATATTCATTTTTAGAGCGTTAGTGAATTAAAAAAAAGCAGTATAAAAACCGGAATGTCCAACTGATAAGGCTGAAAATTTTTTCACTTGTTATTTACAGTAAGATAAATACATTCACCAACTTTTATTAAAATAAAACCATTTAAACTGGGTGTTCGGATTTATATGTCACTTAGTATACGTTTTTCCACAATTTAATGAAATGGCTCAGCATGCATTTAGAGAGTCTTAACAAATAATTGCTTATCTCGTAAAACGCATTTTGGTATCCTCCTACTCACAAGTCTACAATTCCTTTGATCCAGGATCACGTCTTTGCGGGGGGGAGGCAAGTGAGTTGCATACTTTCAGGGGGTATTGTTAGGCTGTTTGCGCTTATTATAAAGTGATTAGGAAGGGAAATAATAAACAGTGTAACAATGTGGTCTCTCCTTCTTTTTCATTTCATTTTTTACTGCAAGACTGTGGCCTTGGGGGGGGCAATGGCACCGTTGCCCCCCTGGATCCGCGCCTGAAAGATCCGCCTCTTTCCTATTATGCTTAGCTGACTTGATTAGATGAATTTTTGTTATACATGATCGAAGCTAAAATTCATCTGTGCTACCACAATCCTTTATGCACCCACTTGACGTTATTTATTTACAGGGAATGGTCACTTGAAGCATCTCCAAAGGATGTTTATGGACTGGAAACCTAGCGAGTGGGCGCACCACACTGGACTGGATTCACATTTTCAGTTGAATTTGGGGATTTTGACAGTCAAGGAATCTGGATTATATTTCATATATTCCCAGGTAAGCATAAATTTAGGTATGCTTTGAAGAATGACATTTAAAAGGTTATAAAACAGTTTCTGTGGATCATTTTAAGAACCTATTCTCAGAGTTTTGTTTGCAATTATGGCTATTCAGATACCTGCCATCGAATAGAGCTCGAGTCATATGTTGTTTATGCAATGAACGTGTATTACGCCGTATTATTTAAAGGGAAAGAAATATATTGCCTTACATAGATTCTGCCTAAAATTCACATCTACTTTTAAGAAATGTGTCCCATAAAAAAAATATTTTATGGAAGGTGACTTTGATGGTTTTTGAACTACTTAATTATGACCGTCTAATGTCATACCCAATTGACGTCATTATAAGTGACGTCATAGTATGTCGTATAAAAGACCAAATACAAAGTCGATATGACGCGTGTATGTCGTCTATCTGAGGTCATTATGACGTCTATGTGACGTCGATATGATCTTCAGTCGTTCGCAAAAATAGTCGCGCGGTATATTCAAATGCTCCTGAAAAATTGAGGATGTGACGACGACACCCCACACGCAGCGAGTTCGGGGGTGGTAGAAAGGCACCGAAACTCATATTTTACTCACCCACAACTCTTGAACCCTCTCGTTCCCAGACGTCGTTATAACTTTCGAAATTTTTCAGGAGCATTTGCACCGAAGTGGTTAATAAAGAGGTAAAAAACACCGTTTGATCTCAAACACGTTCCAGTCCTCCGATGGTTCAAAATTTGCTTGTAGCAATTTATCAAAATTGCTTTGCTTTTTCTCAGGAGGCCAAAACAAGCTTGGTTATTGTTATACAGAGGATTTTCTAATAAATTTGTTTTTTTACGGGAATAAAACATGATGTAAGATGGCAATTTGAAATATCTTAACATGGAATATTATTATTAGGAAAGTCATATTAACAAAATATTTTTGGTCGAACAATTCCTGATACTTTTTATTAATAACAATAAAGCAGTTATTAGTATTTAGATATCTAGTTTATCTTGCTGTTCATCAAGTATATATACTAAGTGACATATAAATCCGAACATCCAGTTTAAATGGTTTTATTTTAATAAAAGTTGGTGAATGTATTTATCTTACTGTAAATAACAAGTGAAAAAATTTTCAGCCTTATCAGTTGGACATTCCGGTTTTTATACTGCTTTTTTTTTAATTCACTAACGCTCTAAAAATGAATATTTCAGCCGCAGTAAAGAATCAACGTTGGCGGATTTTGGTTCTTGACATCCTTTACGATCGGTTACGATGCCTAGAGTACGGAGACCTGTACGATTTCGTCAACTTAGTGAGTTTGATAGGGCCGTATAGTGGGACTTCGGGAAGCTCTACTTTCTTTTCGGGCAATTGCAGTTAGAGTGCAAAGAAGTGTAGACACTGTGGTTAGGTGTTGTCAGGCATGGCTTCGAGAAGGCCGTACGCAAAGAGCAAGGGGCACTGGACGCCGCCGTAGAACAACAGACCGTGAAGATCGCCGCCTAAGATTATTGGCCTTAAGGGACCGTTTCTCCACTACCAGGTCCATTGCAAATGAATGGTTTGCAGAACACGGAAGACCTATTGGCATGCGAAGTGTTTACCGATGAATGAGAAGTTTTGGCTTGTTTTCATACCGGCCACACTGGGTCATCCCTTTAACTCGAGAACACCGACGTAATCGCCTTGAGTGGTGCAGACAACGGTCAACAAGATAATGCCCGACCACATGTAGCAAGAGTCACAATAGACTTCTTTCAACATAATGATGTCACATTGTTACCATGGCCACCAAGATCTCCCGACTTATCCCCAATTGAGCACGTGTGGGATATGATGGGTAGGAGATTGCTCAATTTGCAACGTCCTCCTCAGACTCTAGAAGCACTTCGAGAGGAGTTGGTGGTTGCCTGGAATGAGATACCACAGGAGGACATTGACCACCTGATCAGAAGCATGCCTAGGCGCGTTGGAGAATGCGTAGCACATCAGGGTGCATCCACACATTATTAAAGGTCAAAGGGCTTTAAAGCAGTGCAATCATTTTGAAATTTTTATCATTTACTTATTATGCTTCATTAAGTACTTATACAAAATTTTATTAAAATAAAACCATTTAAACTGGGTGTTCGGATTTATATGTCACTTAGTATATTTTCTTTGTAGGTGAGTGTTGACTGACTGTCCAAAAAAAGAACTGGCATCAATAAAGGCGTCATTTTTTTAGTCAATGACGTTTTCGACCAAAAATGACCGAATAATGACGTCATTTTGGCGTCATCATGTTCACTGTTGCGCGTCTGAAGCAATAGCATATTATTAGATATATGTACATAGGTATCATTTTAATGTTTTCTGTAATTTCTACATTCTTTTCAGATCTACTATTTGGACGAGCACGACATAATCGGGTACAAGGTCTTCAAAAACAGCGACGTAATTCTACAGTGTACAATTACTGTCCACACTACAGAAAGGCGTATGAAAGGCAACACTTGTTATACTGCAGGAATGGAATACCTGCAAGAAGGCGACAATATATCCATAGAAAACGTATACGATGGAAGATACTCTTTATTTGAACCTGGAAAATCTTTCTTTGGTGTTATAAAACTTGGTGATATTAGGATTAAATAGTTAGATGCTTGGTGTATGGAAAATATATACCTGTACAGCACGTAACGTTTTTTGTACGTAATTGATTAACGTATTCTACCTGAAGATAGTCAACCTAATGCCGTCTTCACGCATCCAAAAAATTATCCGAGATAAAATAAAATACCCTAGCGTGGTCTATCTGTCCTTATCATAGCTGTTGTTTTATAGGGTGTCTGCAAAGTTCCGGAATCCCACGGTAATTTGTGAACTAGTAATGGTATGAAAAAGCCCCGATCGATGGGAGTTTTCTCCAGCTATCCAATGGGGACCTTGAATTTGACCTTGAGCATGAACATCAAGGTCATTTGAAGTTTAATTCGATTTTTTACCCCCTACATGACAAGAGCAGAGCATTCTACGTTCAAACATGGTCTTGATCATTCTTAAATTTGGACCTTGGGAGATCATGGTCAAGGTCAAACCCAAGTACGGTGATATAACTTTAAAACCAGTAGTCATATAGGGAAGCTCCCGAGACATTTTTTCATGATTTTGCCCCGGATACTCAACGGTGACCTTAACCATGATTACCTTCAAGGTAATGTGAAGGTCAAGTCGATTTTTTACCCCGTACATGACAAGAGCAGAACATTCTACGTTCAAACATGGTCTTGATCATTCTTAAATTTAGACCTTGGGAGATCATGGTCAAGGTCAAACCCAAGTACGGTGATATAACTTTCAAACCAGTAGTCATATAGGGAAGATACCGAGACATTTTTTCATGATTTTGCCCAGGATACTCAACGGCGACCTTAACCATGATTACCTTCAAGGTAATGTGAAGGTCAAGTCGATTTTTCACCCCGTACATGACAAGAGCAGAACATTCTACGTTCAAACATGGTCTTGATCATTCTTAAATTTAGACCTTGGGAGATCATGATCAAGGTCAAACCCAAGTACGGTGATATAACTTTCAAACCAGTAGTCATATAGGGAAGATACCGAGACATTTTTTCATGATTTTGCCCCGGATATTCAACGGTGACCTTAACCATGATTACCTTCAAGGTCAAGTCGATTTTTGTAGCCAGGAAACAATCCTGAAAGAACAGTGAAGTCAGTTTATCTGAAGATTACACAGTTTTCTGAATCATCAAGGTACTCTTTTTGTTTGACCTTGATGATCAAATCCAGGGTCAAGTTCCAAAAGTGGTCAATGACATAACATAAAATCTTCCCGTTTCTCCATTTCCGCAATCAAAAGTATAGGGTTCTATTAACAAAAGAGCTAATCTAAAATGAGCTTGAAAGTCACCGCCAAGGTCAGACTATCTGAATATCTTCAAAAGTGGCGGCGCTGGACTCTATTGCAGATGTTCTAGGGTGTTCTATCTAAAAAATACATGTGTGCTATGGCACGAAGCGATGGAACACCCGGTACATATTAAAATTATGCATATATATATTTCAGTTTGCTCGTAATACTACTTTCCGTTTTTGTAGGGACACCATGTATTTAACAAAGCTTAGGGCAGTGACGCGTCTCCACCGACACTCCGAGGTTTTGTATCGCGATTTCGCGAAACAGCTGCTTCGTCGGGCACGAGGACCATATCGACACAGAAACGATATCAATATTATTCTTCTTGCGTCCACGCGTACATAGGCAACCTATAGTCCAGTACAATATACACGCGGTTGCCTACTCCATGTCTCAGGAACTAATTAAAGTTCCGATTTCATCAAATCCACATTGATCACCTAACCCAAAATTTAAGTTTCTGACGCTTGTATCTTTCTTTTCCTATTCCGCATTGGTCAACTGAGAATAATGCGAACCTAAAATCTTCGGAAACTTGGATTATTTTTAAGAAACTGACCACTGCTCTTTCCTTTCATGTTTGATAAAAAAAATTGTTAAAAATAGAATAGAAGTGTTTTACTGCACCTAAAGGAATTATAGCAATCATACTTGACAACACGAAATTATGAATAAACGTCCAAATACAGCATATGGTTGAGCATCTTCTTGCTAAATACGTTTATTAATGATATAATCTATACATCAAAAATTGATAGTAATCTTAGCGTACTATTATATGGAATGTAATTATGTAAGATTTTAACTTATTATGCAATTAAACTTAGAACTGGCATAAGCTTGAACGTAATTTTTTTAAGTGTGTCTTTTACGATATACATTTAATAAAGACATGCTTGTTTTTGCACATATTTTACGACCTCAAAAAATGTTTCGCATTGCCTTGACCAAACTCATATTTTGGCAGCAGTCGCACCAGCGGCGAGTGTAAAAAAATAACAGTAGGCTCTGTATTTTTTTCCGGTAAGATATTTTTGAAGACGCTCAAAGTTAGGTCTATACTAACTTTGAACATGCGAGTTTAATGGTAACCTTGGACATGACCTTAAGCCTATCATATAAGCTCATTTCGAGGTCATCATATGGTTTTAGACTTCGGCAATCGAGAAAAAAAAAACGGAAAATTCTATGTATCAAAATTCAAGATCAAGGTCATTAAATGTCAAATGTGTTCGGCTAATGGAGTAAATTCCTGGAGCTTTAGCAGGATTAACGATGAAAAACATTATAAGGACAGGCCCAGTTACTACCTTTAATTAGGATTTTAATGATGACCTTTGATTCAAATTGAATAATTGGCAATAGTGCCTCTCATTATTGTGCTCTGCGATGACCAGGACTTTGGAATCGTTTTAACTGCAAAAACCGTTAATTACAATAAGTAAATTCAACTTTTTTGAATACCATCATTTAAACTACACTAATCTGCATTTTGAATGCAATTCTTTATTTTTATCGACTTCTGTACTTAAATCTTAGTATTCCAAAGTTCAAAGCACCAGCAATGGAAAATTTTACGTCCTAATACGTTTCCATGTACTACTCGTCCTTAAAGGTGAGACTCAAGGTCAACGTCAAAAAATCTTGTAAGGACTAACATGATCCTTTAGGGGCTGTTAAGGATAAGGTCATGAAATAATAAGCATATATTCGATTCACCTTGCTACACAATAAAAATATCAAATATCTATAAAAAATAGTTTTGCAAATTGACATGGACAAAGTATTCACAATTTATTTGTAAGTTCAGGTACAGCTTTGAATAAGTCTTCAACAAGCCCATAGTCAGATACCTGGAAGATTGGGGCTTCAGGATCTTTGTTTATTGCTACGATAGTTTTACTGTCCTTCATTCCAGCCAAATGTTGAATTGCACCAGAAATACCAACGGCTATGTAAAGATCCTGAAAGTAGATTGATACATCGTTACAACGTTCATTTACGGGGTCAAAAATGAGGGTTCCATTAACAAAAATCGACTTGACCTTCAAATGACCTTAAAGGTTATAGTCAAGGTCCAATTTATGGTCAGTAGTTGAAAGCATAAGCAGCTGGCTGAGTCACGGTAAATATGCCCATTTTCGTGCAGGCACGACTTTGAGTTGGGTATCTTCTGGTGGAATATGTTTATCAATGTAAATACATGGGATTTTTATTTATTTTTGCAAAATATATTATAAAAGCACTTACAGGAGCAACGATCTTGCCCGTTTGGCCTACTTGTAAGTCATTTGGAACATATCCTGCATCAACTGCAGCTCTTGAAGCACCCACTGCAGCATTCAGTTTGTCTGCTAGATCATACAGAAGCTTGAAGTTGTCTGCTGATTTCAAACCTCTTCCTGAAAAACAAAGAAAATATTTCGAGGAACTATTCACGCATCTTGGACACAAACATTGAAATTAACAAGACATTGACTTTCTACCTTTTTCCATATTATGTTGCATACTTTGAATGTGAAATGATCCAAATTTTCTTACCTCCACTAACAACAACTTTAGCTGCAGTGAGCTCAGGTCTGTCGGACTTTGTGAGTTCTTGACTTACAAAGACAGTCAAGTCTTGAGCACAGCCTTCAGCAGCAATCGGTTCTGGTTTAGCAGACCCGCCTTCAAGAGGGGTCGGTTCAAAATTTGTTGCTCTTACTGTTAACACCTTGATGGCATCCTTGGCTTTGACAGTTTGTATGGCATTTCCTGGAAATAGATAACAGTAGGTAATTTTTTTAAATTGTTACGAAAATTTGAACTAGTTTACTCCGTCATTCTGGTGCATAGATGCCGAATCTGAAGTCAATTTGATGCTTGCACCCATGGGGAGTCCCAAACGACCCATTTTTAATCTCATGTTAAGTCCCACTGCATTTCAGGATTTTTTCACAGACATGTTTGAATTCAGCACCTCAAATCAACTAGTTGTACCAAATTCAATTCTCATACAATGGAAGATGAAAATAGAAAATTTGTCCTACAAAGGCCTTTAACACGTTCACCACCGGCATCTCTACTAATAAGAGCCTTGTGTGCCACGCGTATCTTCAAAAGTAACTTCAACGAATCTTTTACAGGTATGAAGTAGTCTAGGTTGTGTGTTTAGAAGTCTAATGCACCTTAAGGGCACAAACGTCATACAAATGAAAAGAATGCGCTACGCGGGTTGGCGGTTTATAGCATGCGAGTATGGCTGTATACTTTATCTGAAGTCACTTGAAACACTGTGAAATACCGGGTGCGTTTCATATATCTATATTTAACACGCTCTGTTGCTGCAAAAATCGCCAAATTTTGCAGCAAATATCCCCCGTATAAGAGATCAAATGCAGTTTCACCGGTCCACGTGGAGTAAAGCACGCCTATGCGTGGACATAGCCAATGAGAAAGCGTGTATTTCAGAGCTCGGAACAAGTGCAGGTGGCTACTGAAAATTGAAACAGTTTAGCCAGTGCCGTGTAGCGGTGAATAAACGTGTTTTCTTTAGTCTGTCCGTGTTTTTTCATAGATTTTATTAGTTTGTGTGTTTTTGACTTTTGAATACTCAGTTTACTTGTTGATTTAATTGTTGTGTTGATTGTTCTTGTGTGTCCTAAATATGGCTCTTTGGAGACCTTGGGAAAATGCTCCAAGCCACGAGGAGATGGTTGATGAACCTGTGCAGGCAGAATTCTTTCATAAAGATTTAGAGGAACAGACCCAAAGAGTAATCCTAAATATGTATGATTGTCTGAAAAACGAAAATCCAGATTCCTCGCAAAATCAAATTTTAAACAGAATTTGTATGCTGACAAAAATCAGTCGGTCTACCATTTATCGGGTTATAAAAAGGGGAGATGTAGTCAACCATTCCTTCCACAGAAAGCGCATAGGGCAAAAATTAAAAAGAATAGACGTGGGTTTTCAGGAAGATATTCGTCGTATAATATACGGATTTTATAAAGAAAATTTGGTGCCCACGTTGGAAATGATACGGGATAAATTAAAAGATTATCCTGAAGATTTTTATAATTACAAATGCTTAGACTCACTGCACTGTATTGTAAAACTGTGTGGTTTTCAATACAAAAAATTAGATAAAAGAATGGTGATTATGGAGTCGTCTCGAATCGTTGAATTGCGCCAAGAATTTTTGCACAAAGTTAAAATCTATAGAGAGCAGAAAAGAAATCTGATTTACCTGGATGAAACGTGGTATGATACCCATGATGTTGTGCAGTACGGCTGGGTTGACGACAGCAACAAGTGCATTTTAAATGCACCATGCAACCGTGGAAAACGAATCATTATTCTCCATGGTGGCAGTGAAAATGGATTTATACCTAATGCCTTGCTGTTATCTGCCAAAAATATCAAAGAATCATGTGCCGACTATCATGAGGACATGACCTCCGACTTATTTGAAAAGTGGATAGAGCAGCAGTTAATACCAAACATTTCCCCAAATTCAGTGATTATTAAGGACAATGCGCCATACCATTCCCGACAGAAAAACAAAATTCCGAATACAGGCACAAAAAAACAAGACATTATTGATTTTATGAAGGATAAGGGAATGGAAATACCACAAAAATCAACCAAAGCCATATTATTGGATCTTATTAAAAGACAAAAATTTGAAAAAGAGTATGTTGTTGACAATCTGCTTCAGCAAAATGGCCATGAAGTATTACGTCTACCTCCCTATTACTGCATTTTTAACCCGATTGAGTTGGTCTGGGCTGCTTTTAAAAAAAAAAGTAAGGAAACATAATCAGACCCCTCAATTAAGTGATGCAGTATCTCATATTGCTGCCACAGACCTATGGAATCAGTGTTCTAGGCATATTATTGAAAAAGAAAATGAATATTGTGTTTTGCCTCCTGTAAATCCCGTTGTAATTCCTCTACAAGATGACTCTAGCGACAGCTCCGAAGGCAAGGATGATATATAAATACCTATAATGTAAGTCTTTATATACCTTTTTATATACCTACCTGCTATGTAAATATTTGCCTATGTCAAACGTTGGAATTCTGTAATTTTTCCATTTCTTAACTTTCAGTCAACATAAATTAAACTCCCAATATAAGTATTTCTTATCCCAAATCAAAAAAATAAGAAGATAGTAAAATCCATTTATTGTGATATAAAAACATTATTATTATCGTTCTAAATAAATGCCGCACGCCTATGGTACGTCATGAAATTACAAAGGACGCGCCGACCAAAGGTTTTTATGCTATTTCAAGTGACTTCAGATACACCATACATGGCCATCGCGCCTCGCGCTTTTCACTTTGAATTGTGATTTCAGTTTTTTATTCCAATGTCAATAAAATTTGCAAACAAAACTTACATAAAATACAAATAATAAAAAAAGTGAAACCTGTATTACCAATACAAGTTACTTTCATGAAATTCCTGACGTTTTATTGTAATTTTTGCTTTTTAAACAAAGATAAAACATAATATACTAATATACAAAAGTGGAAACAGTACTTCTAAAATTTGTCACTTTCATGGAAATTCCTGATGTTTACCATTAGCAGAATAGGAACTGATTGCTTTAGTGAATAAATACATAAAACGCAGTAGGCACATTAGTGGCACCGAACGTAAACAAGACTAAACGTGTTTGGCATGTTGAAAGTATTAATTTATTTTAAAGCTTCCTATAAGGAAATTTTCAAAGTCTCCCATATATCTGATTTAGACAACAACTTGTTTCCTGGGTAAATCAGGTCTGTAGCTTCCAAACCCAGTGCTCTCCTATTGTGAGACTATCCTTTGTTTTTGAATTGTAGGAAATTTCAGGCAGACATAACAGAAGACATCAATTAAAAGCATGACGATACGACCCTAAGTGGAAAAACTCGTCTTTGGGGAAATTGACTAACTATGCAAAGTGTCTTCTAACTTGACCTTTTGATCATAGAAAATGTGGATGAGATCACATAATAGGATGATCAAATACTGGGTTTAAGGTTCTTTTTGAAAAAATATTGAAACCCTAAATCAACACTAAAAATGCCATGTTACCTGCATATATGCCTCTGACAAATGTGTCTGGAGCTTTGATATCGATAACATCAGACACTGGTGAGACATCAAGTTTAGCAGCAATTCTCGGTAAGATTGCTTTTCCAAATGCTGACGCCCCCGCTATAATATGTGTATAGTTATTCTGCTTCTGTGCATTCAATACTAGGGTTGTTAAGCTTTCAGCAGTGAAACCTTTAAATGCCTCATTTTCTGCTACTAGAACTTTTGTAACACCTGCTGCTTTTGCAACAGCTTCCGAGGCCTGTGAATATGAAAAATGTTATAAAAAAAAAATAAGCAACATATGTTACAGCAACATACTGGTCCACATTTGGTGCCTGCAACAAGTACTGAAACATCGGATCCTAATTTCTTTGCTGCTGTTATAGCATTTTGAGTAATTGGCAATAGTGCCTCATTATTGTGCTCTGCAATGACCAAAGTACTTTGGAATCGTTTTAACTGCAAAAACCTCTTATTACAACAAATTAATTCAACTTTTTTGAATACCATCATTTACCTGATTTCCAAACTGTCGTGAACAGGAGGAAAACATTTTGTTAAACTACACTAATCTGCCGTTTGGATGCAATTCTTTATTTTTCTCGACTTGTGTACTTATATGCTAGTATTCCAAAGTTCAAAGCACAGAACACATAACACAGAGTTCAAAGTGTAATTGTAATTAATATAAACAAAATAAAGTTGGAATTTATTCCAATATTAACCAGAGTAAAAACTAGGTCTGTTCCAACTATGCAATATGCAATGCTCATGTTTACACGAACAGATCGTGATTAAATTGAGAACTAAAACACAGGATGCGTGTAAAATTAATAGGAACAAGCCTTTGAGTTTAGTCGGAGTTGCCGACCACAAGTTGAAATTGAGTATGTCAGTGTTGCCAACAATTAACTGATAAAACTAACGCCAACATTGTAAGAGCCAACCAGCCAGCAACACCGATAGATTTACGTTTATAGTGTAATGGCAACACTGACCGATTCATGTTTAAAGAATTGTCAAAGTGATATGATGTCAGTGTCATTTGTCATAACAACGATGTTTGTGGTTTTGTGCTGTCCAGTCTTCAAATAAAAAACAAAGTGCCAAAAATGTTTCAAACATAGCATTTTTAAAAGCTACAAAATTATTTTTTTTTAATCTGGGGTAACATGGAAGCATCTTATTGCCTCTGCGGGCAACCATACGATCCAAATGTCTTTATGATCCAATGTGACGCTTGTAAAGATTGGTTTCACAGCACGTAAGTTCAAACACATACCATAATATTATTTTGTTTATGTTTAAACTTTTTTAGATGCTGTAATTTCCAAGAATATCTCGCAGTTGAAATAGATAAGTACCATTGCCCCAGATGTGCCCCTACTTTTGGACCATCCATAAGTAAGTTGGAATCTCTAGACTGAAACTAACCTCTGCTAGTCATAACATTAGCAAGATACAGCTAAAATATTAGTATGAAATACTGGAATCTAGTTTAATTTGGTGGGAAAAATAAGGAAAATTATGCTTCAATTGCAAATAAAACTCCATAGTCATAATATGGCAATTTAGCATATTGATAAGAGTGTCTAGACTGTATAAGCCCAGTCAGCAAGTTATTACTATAGACAATTCTCATTATAATAATCAGTATTATTTTCACTTTTGGTATTGGTATTTGAGTAATATGCCTTTCACTCAATATGAATAAACATAATCTCACAATTAATAAGTTACTAATAAGGGCTGTTGAAAACAGATTTCTGAGTCTACTGCCTCTCTGCACTTTTTGGCGATTTATGTCATGATAGTTTTACTAAAGGGCACACCCATAAAGTTTAAATACGCATGTAGAATGATACACTTAATTGCTTATTCACTAGATAATTCTTCACCTAGGTATTCTAGTGATTATGCAGTGAAATGCTATGTAAATATGGCAGATGCATTTTGCAAATATATTGAATGTGACTTGCAGATAATGCATTGTATGTTTCAGGAAAACCAATTTGTAACTGGCACCGACATGACTTTTGGGATGAAGGTGCTGCAAACAAACCAGTACAAACTGGCACATTGGTTTTTATACGAGAACTATGCTCAAGGCACTTTGTACCGGAAACAGACATTGTTGTGCACATGCGTGGGCAACAACTCACTGAAAGTCTTTTGAAGGCCCATGGTTTCAGTAACCCAATTGTAATAGATAGCAAAGAAGGTTTGGATATTGTGCTACCTCCAGACACATTCAGCCATTACGATGTAGAATCTTATGTTGGGAGGGATAAAGAAATTGATGTAATAGATGTTGGCCGTCAAACTAGTGCAAAAATGAAGATGAATGATTTTATTGAGTATTACAATAGCTTGAATCGTAGCAGAATATTCAATGTAGTTAGTTTGGAATTCTCCAACACAAGGTGAGTATTCCTAAACTTGAATTAGTTGATGATTTGCAAACATATTTTCCACACCATACACAGTTGGTTGAATGGATAAAAGTAACTTTCACACAAAAATTATTTAGAGTGCATTTGATATGAGACTGGCAGCACTGCATTGTGGCCTCTGGTGAATAGAATTGCATTGGAAGATCATATCTAACAATAGAATCTATTCATGTAGTAAGAGTGGTGTTTTGTTCCTGCAAATTAAGATCTATTTTCTCTGTCAAAGCGATTTTAGTAGGTAGAATACAATTGCCATGCTTGGACTTGAAAATCATGAGATTTATTTTTTCTTCATTTAAGACTAATTTGTTCTTTGTAAACCATTGTGAAACCTTACTGTAAAAAATCAAAGCTTTTTGGACTCCTCAGTGTTTTGTACAGTGACCAGAATACTAGCATCACCATCTCTCAGAGGAATAATCAAGACATAATGATATGTTATGGGCAAAAATACTATATAAAAAGGGGGGGTCCAAGAATCCTACCCTGAGGGATGCCCACTGATGTATGAATTTCATTTGATTTAGCAGGATTAGCATCTTTAGCAATCACAATTTTTTGCTTGCACTATGAAAGATAAGATCAAATATGGCTTCCAGTTGTACCATAATTTTCCAGCTTGGTTAACAGTATCCTATAGTCCACATAATGATATAATAAGAGGTATATCTACATTTACATAAAGGTATATCAGTTTGTACCAAAAGCCTGTGTCCATTGGATACTGTCGATTCTGGCGATATAGTAGTTGATAGCCTACTTACATTTGAAAAGCAGTAGTACTGCTTTCGTCCATCCGACCAACGAGCCCTCTGTTTATATTACTAGTTTACATCTACTGTCAAGCTAGAATCGACAGCATCAAAATATCACAGTGTGGACTTTGCTTTCGATGTGCTTTACAGTTCAAACAGTTAGCTGCTATTCACTCTCAGAGTAGTTGTTTCTGGTAATAGATGTCACTTGTATAATGATAATAAAGAGACATTAAGTGTAAAATTCAAGTAAATCTTTCTTTTTTAGCTTGGGCTGTTTAGTAGAGGCACCTCTGATTGTGAGGAAGCTCGATTGGGTAAATAATGTATGGCCCCCTGATTGCCCTGGACGCCCCCAGGTCTCCAAATACTGCCTGATGAGTGTTAAAGATTCTTATACCGATTTTCATATTGACTTTGGTGGAACTAGTGTCTGGTACCATGTGCTGCATGGTGAAAAGATATTCTACTTTGTCAAACCTACACCTGCCAATTTGACACTTTATACACAATGGATGACATCAACTAATCAGAGTGAAACCTTTTTTGGTGATCAGGTACTTACTTATCTATTTCTAAAAAATATATATTTTTCTCCATTGTTGTCAGTGGAGCTTGGTACATGTGGTTATTTGAGGTGCTCGTTATTAAGCCACTCTTTTTTCTTTTTTGAATGCTCATTTTTCTCTTTATTTTGGGATGTTTGATAATGGAGTGAGCCCTCCTTTAGGCGCTTAAGTACGTAAAGTGTTCCAATAAATCGAACAATCAATATTTTAGTTTTGTTCCTATCTTGAATTCTGGCATGTTACCATAACCATTCGATACCCTTTTATTTGCATGCACCGAATTCATTGATATAAAACTGTTCCACAACAATCTCAAAACTGGTATGATCAAAGTACAGAATCGTCCTCCTTCAAAAACAAAGCATTGTTAGAACACTTTTTCCTAAATGCACCGTTCCAAAATGGTTCTTCTACCAGTGGGAATAGAATAGCCCCCCTATGGACGCGTATAGGAATTTTTTTCAGGGAAGCCTGTCATTGATAACTTTTTGCCCCCAAAAAAAGTTGTAGAGTGGGGCGAAAGCAAATTTCCGAGGGGGGGGGGTAAATCCTCAAAAGTGTACACAAATATTTCAAGGTCCAACCAGATTCCCAGGGGCACCACGCTCTCCACTTCAATTTCTTCACTCGCCTCATGCTTTTCAATAATTCTCATTTGTCTGCAACATAACAATCGACTATTTTCATTCATATCATTAACTTTTTTTTGAGGACTCAAGTTCCAAATCTATCACTTGATTTATCCAACGAAGAGTCATCACCTAGATCACAGATACGAGGGTGGTTTGAAAAATAACGTTCCCAACGCTGAAACTTTGCCGCGCTTGATGCTAGGCGAAATCTGGCAACACTATGTAGAAAAGTATCTTAAAGCTCAACGTTTCTAATGATAAATTCGGTTTTTCAAATAAAAAATTCCTTGTGCCTGAAAAAAATGTGGGAATCTTATTTTTGAGACAACCCTCGAAATAAGGCGATCTTGGAAATTTCAAAATAAGGGACTTTGTTGGACAAAATTTTTACTTTTATACTTTGTGTTACAAGCGACTGAAATTTCATGCATTCAGGTAATCTGAGGCGCTGTATACAAATATGACCGTAAAAGATCGTTATGAGTCACAGAGTTGAATTTAAGGTCAAATTGATATCCTACTCGGAACCTATGCATTCGATTTATCCATGAATTTCCGTGCAAATCGTATACACAGGGATTTAAAATTACCTCATACGAAATCTGAAAATATTGATTAATTAAAATGGAGCATCTAATCATGTAAAATATTTCATTTAAGGTTGATCAGTGCTTTAAATGCACGATTCGTCAGGGACAAACAATGATCATACCAACTGGCTGGATCCATGCTGTTTATACTCCAGTGGATTCTCTCGTTTTTGGAGGGAATTTCCTGAATCACCTCAATATACCTATGCAGTTGAGGTAATGCTCATTTAAATACTATAACAATTAACAGAATTTGAGACTAGGATAAGACCCAGGACCGTCCTGTCGTTAGTGTAAAAGGGCGTTCTCGGTGACTAGCGCTAATAGAATAATGCTTTATTTGTGTGAGCATGTGCACAGGATACAAAACGCCAAGCACATCGAAGATAATAATGATAACTAATACATAACATGAAAAATTTGGGATATAAAAATACATATAATGATGACAAGTTACTCGCACAAAGACACATTTGTACTATAAAATGCCTTATTTAGCAAAATGTTCTTAAGTTTATTTTTAAACGAAGATGAGCTGGTAATCTACTCAATATCTACATAAATGCATCGGACTCTTCTTATAAGCACACATTGTGTCTAGTATTGTTATTGTATTCGTACGTCACTGGTCTGGGGGAATAAATCTGTTTTCTTTAACAAATAAGCATGACTCGTAAATCAATATTGACGGTAGCGGTAAAATTTTATTGTCTTTAAATACTGATCTACTAAAGACTAATCTAATCAGCCACTTTTGTAGAATAAATATTCTCTGTATGTCACAAGAAATGAACCAATATATAATCAGGTAACTCATGTGACAGTATGCCATTGCAAAATAAGTATCTAAGGGATACCCATGACTAACAAGTAGGACTTTTAATGCAAACTAGCTGAGCTATAAGCTTACTAGCCACATACTCAATGTGTGTTTGTCAAGAAAGTGTTTTGTCCATGTAAAAACCCTGAAATTTTTGGCAGGTACAGTTCGCCTTTTATAGAAAACTATATACTTTGTTTTGGATGTATTTACTATCAATTTGTTTTCCGCAAATGTTTGCCTTATTTTTGGGTTGTGAGGTTCTCACTATTACAAAGGACCCACTCACATCACTCTTAAACAGCAGAAACAAGATGGGTGATAACTTACATCTCTGAGGAACCCCCACGCTTATTTCAAATGTATCTGATGTGGTATCACTCGCTCATACTTTTATTTTTCTGTTCGATACAAAAGATTTCAAATTATCTACTGGTGACGTGAATTCCGTATGTCTGAGCTTTTCAAGGAGTAGGTTATGATTAATGCAATCAACAGCTCGAAGAGGACAGCCTGGGTCTATCGCCCACTAACGACAGACTCGTAGGTATAGTTTGAAGGTGTGAATGCAGCTGTATTTGTGGTCTAAAAGGCCTAAAACAGTATCGGTTTGCTCAAAAAATTGAGCTTACGTTGATGAAGTTGCTAAGTCTATGGTGAACAATTATTGCTTCAAATAATTTTGAAGACGGTTTTCCCTCTATAATTTCGGGTAACTCTCGGTCTTCCTTCTTGTAAATAGGAATGATGGTGACTAGCTTCAAGCTATCCGGAAATGTTTCTGTATTCATAGAGATATTAAATATATACCGTACAATGTATACTAAATAATCAGTCACAAACTTTAGCGCCTTAATCGGTGTCTGGGGGAAAAAGTGCCTAATAAGTTGCCTTAGCATCAGTGACTATCAACATTGATTAAAAAATTACCCGAGATTGAGTCATGTTTCCTCCACATTGATTAGAAATTTACTTTGAAAACCATCTATCAGATACTAACATTTTCAAAGTTGACCAATAATTATTGTGGAGAAAAGTATAGCTGTGACAAATTCTCATAGGAGACACCAGAATATCTCATTATATCTCTGATAATTTTTATGTAGAATACGTTAATCAAAGCTGTTAGCATTGGTTTGCCTCGCCTGTACACTCATTCAAAATATTTTTCCAGTGTATACGAGATAGAAAAGAAAATAAAAACTGCAAAAAAGTACCTGTACCCCAACTTTGAAATGATAAACTGGTTTGCTGCTACGTACCTGCTAGAACAATTAACTGAAATAAATATGTTAGGAAGTCGATGCCCCGAGTACTTATTAGCGGGGATGAAAGCTTTGCTACAAACTTTGAAACAGTGGAATAGCGAAAAAGATGTAAGTATACAAAAGCAGTATAGGAGTTAAATCAATTCGCTGGAATTTTTTTCGTATTTGAACCTCTTAAGGCGATGCTACCCAAAAACCAAATATTACTTTCAACGACCGATAGCCTTGGCCAAAAGGTCAAACCAGCTGAAAGAGTTCCGAGCTTTTTATTGCTATTAAAAAAAGCTTTTGCAAATATCGTGCATGCGATTGGTAAATACGAGGTCTGCAAATTAAGCAACGAGACAGTTTTTTTAATTTTTTTTTATTCAAATATAATTACAATTACAATTATATTGTCACCGCAAAATAACTTCCTTCTGAATCCATACAGAGCTGGAAATAGTGCTTCCACTCCTCATAGCAGTGCTGGCACTCCGATACTGCAATAGCCTTCAGCTGGTCGGGTATAGCCGTGTCAGAATTTTCGACTGTCCAAGAATGTTTTTACTGGACAAAAAATCCTTTATTTACATTCTATGTGACAAGGAGCATTATCGTGATACAAGACGCAGTTGCTTATGATCTGATGAACGGTGGTGTGAGTCAAATTTAAATCTTTCCCGATCATTCTGAACGCACAATATCCCGAATTCTGTCGATATTTCATCGGTTCTTGAAGATAAACTCCTTCCGCTTCGTGGTTCGTCTTCAATCGACTCTCTCCCTTCGGAAAATGCCTAAGACCACCGAAAAACATGGGCTTTTGACAAAATACTATTTCCGTGAGCTTGTTTAGCAAGAGTTTCCGTCGTACTGTGCCCAAGTCTGAAGCAAAACCTGGTAGCACACCGTTGCTTGAAATTGATGTCACTAACTTTTAGAACACGATAGAAAAAACTGTTTCACAAAAAAAAACGCTACGGATAACCAAATGACTCAAGCGAGTTCAAACTTGCTTGTACTGAAGGCGGATCCCGTCTCTCCTCCAAGCCCGGTGTCTCCAGTGTTGCCAGATCGAACGCTACGTTGTCAGTCTTATCACTTCATTTACAGACCTCGTATGATGAATGGATGAAAGCAATTTGCAAATATTCAATTCCATTCAACCGACTTTATTGTAACAAATGCTTACAGTTACAAATGGCAAAATCTGGCCACTGGCCATTCATACTTAACCATGTATTAAGTTTATCACTACGTTAACCTAAAATTCAGCCTAAAGGAAAATAATCAGATATAGAAAAAAATGTAATCCAAGTATATTGCCTAGTCGGCCTTTGTACTAATAATATGCATCAGTAACAGACATAAGATGAACATTGAACATACTATTTAAATTGGAGAAAAAAAAAACAAAAATAAACAATTAAGCATTTAATAAACAGATGTCATAGGTTTTTTTTTAAAAGTTGCTAATAAAGTTTTTGTCAAATGGAATTGTTAATTTCACCACATTGTACGTAAAAGAGCGTTGAAATATGGCGATCCTGTATTGTGGCAATGTGACGAGATGGTTGTTGCGTATATTCAAATTGTGAATCAAATTTCTATAAACAAGCTTTTGCCTAAGGTCAGAGGGAACATAGGATTTTAATATTTTGATCACATATGTGACATGTGAACATATATGATAAATACAGGGTGTCCGCAAAGTTGGGGTTTTCCTTTTCAGAAACAACTACCCTTGAAATAATAAAGGTAATGTGTAGTGAAACGAGGGCGACCAAGTAAAAAAAAATAAAGGAAAAAGTACTCACTCTCCAGTTGACGAGAAGGGCTAAGTACGTCTCTGCCCGAAATCATACCGCTCCAACAGAAAATGAAATCAGCTGAGCTACCGAGCAGACGTAAACAGTCTAGGTATTGCATCCCGTCCAATCGATTTGGGAGACTAAATGGTCCAATGAGCCTACCGTTCAGCATGCCAGCCCAAACATTCACCGAAAATGTGCCCGACGGACAGCGTGCGGATTTTCTACTGACGAAACATGAGTTTTGCGAAAGTTATTCACCCCATTACGCGTGAACGTAGATTCGTCTGTCACCAATTTGCACTTCAAAAAGTCCGGATTATTGTCATGTTGATGCAACAACCACTCACAAAACCGCACTGTTGCTGGAAAATCGTCAGGTTGAAGGGCTTGTACACGTTGGACGTGAAACGGATACAGCCCCTCTTCACGCAGCGTTTGTCACACTTTAGTTTTTGATACTTGCACTTCTCTAGCCACGTCTCTAGTGCTTATTGAGGGATTCTCGTCTACGCGATTACCTCTACACGCGTGACCGTAACCGTGGGTTGAAGGTTGCATACTGACCTGACACACTGACTCCGACCCCCGACCCAGTTCTGTCGTCGGGTTGAGCTAGTAGCCGGTGCCAGTTGGGGATATCGCGAGTCGTGGCTACAGGACGGTATTCAGATATTTTTGATGTTGCAGAGCCCTTTATCTCGGTTCCCTTAAGACATTGGTGTATATGGTACTAAGAAAAGTTGCTTATGTTTTCAAGATCTACACGTCGTGTAAAGGAAAACCCCAACTTTGCGGACACCCTGTATAGTGAATGCTGTTTGCCAATATTGTCACGGTTGTGTCTTGGCGGATCCTAGCAGAGCACTCGTGATTGGTGCAGCATAAAACGCAGAAGTGCACGTAAATCAACTTGATTGAACGTAAAATCATAAAAAGGAAGTACTTACTATAGTAGGCACCAATTAGTTTTTATAATAAAAAATATCTGCACTATAAGAATACATACTCATCGGCAGATATGGTTTAGGATACCTATTCCTAGGCTTTGAGCTAGTGAGCTGGCGCGTGTTAAGCCTTACAGGGTGGTGATTCGGGACAATATCGTAAATTTGATTAATAAACACGGTGGATGCGATTTGCAAATTTAGTGAATGTCTGTATACTTGAATTAAAGATAATTATTCGTATTGTAAACAAATATTCCAGTACAATACGTCTGTCAGAGAACAAATCCCCATCTCTCTAAACATCCCAAAGTTGCTGAAAGATATGGGAAAAGAAATAAGACATGCAGAAAGATATATAAATCATCTCAATCCTCCGAAGCCTGAACGTGAATCTAAAAGAAAAAGAAAGAAGCCTGTGAATAAAGATTTTGTTGATTATCCTCTGTCACCAAAATCAACGCAAGAGGTAAGCGCTACGTAATATCTTTTTTAAAATCACGAACCTAATAAATATATGAATTTGTTTCAGTTTGCTCCGATAGTGGAGATGCCGCCGCCTGTAAAGTACCCCAAGCAAGTGCAATCACCCCTAAAATTGACATTACCAAAACCTCTCCTATACCCTTACGACCAGATGAATTTGACTTCAGGTCAGGCAAATATTAGCCAAGAAGGTTGGCCTGGTAATGATGTGATTAGGCCTCAGGAAACAGTTGCCATACATAGAGGAGGAACTGTCCTTAAGTTCAAAATAGGGTTAGTTACATATCAGCTTTGAATCGAAAAATGCTTACAGTAAGGGTTGAATGCACAAATCACACACAAATCTCGTATAAAGCTGATAAAAATATGACCCAATTTCTCCCAAAATATGTTGCTATCACAAGAAAGACATTTTTTGTTTATAAGACAATAAGCGAAAATAAATTATATTTGTGCATCCCTATTTTTAGTTGAATGATTACCTTTAATTTATTGGCTGTAAATAAAACAAGTTTTCCAATTACTATTCAGAGCTAGTTGACCTTAGCACACTGAGCTAGAGTTAAGTGTGACCTCTGTAAGTAGTAATTTAGGGACATTTAAGTTGAAGATTCTACAGCACCTTATAATTATTATGTAGTTATTTGGAGGCTGTGATATATGATGTAAAGGTTGACTGGAACAGTCAGAGCATAGATAATGAGAAGCAAGACCACGGGCATGTTAGCTAACGAGTCACAATGACATCCACTGATCTTTTACCTAGCTTGAGTTAAGTGTGACCTCTGTAAGTAGTAATTTAGGGACATTTAAGTTGAAGATTCTACAGCACCTTATAGCTATTATGTAGTTATTTGGAGGCTGTGATATTGGATGTAAAGGGTGACTGGAACAGTCAGAGCATAGATAATGAGAAGCAAGACCACGGGCATGTTAGCTAACGAGTCACAATGACATCCACTAGTCTTTTACCTAGCTAGAGTTAAGTGTGACCTCTGTAAGTAGTAATTTATGGACATTTAAGTTGAAGATTCTACAGCACCTTATAGCTATTATGTAGTTATCTGGAGGCTGTGATATTGGATGTAAAGGGTGACTGGAACAGTCAGAGCATAGATAATGAGAAGCAAGACCACGGGCATGTTAGCTAACGAGTCACAATGACATCCACTGATCTTTTACCTAGCTAGAGTTAAGTGTGCCCTCTGTAAGTAGTAATTTAGGGACATTTAAGTTGAAGATTCTACAGCACCTTATAGCTATTATGTAGTTATTTGGAGGCTGTGATATTGGATGTAAAGGGTGACTGGAACAGTCAGAGCATAGATAATGAGAAGCAAGACCACGGGCATGTTAGCTAACGAGTCACAATGACATCCACTAGTCTTTTACCTAGCTAGAGTTAAGTGTGACCTCTGTAAGTAGTAATTTATGGACATTTAAGTTGAAGATTCTACAGCACCTTATAGCTATTATGTAGTTATCTGGAGGCTGTGATATTGGATGTAAAGGGTGACTGGAACAGTCAGAGCATAGATAATGAGAAGCAAGACCACGGGCATGTTAGCTAACGAGTCACAATGACATCCACTGATCTTTTACCTAGCTAGAGTTAAGTGTGCCCTCTGTAAGTAGTAATTTAGGGACATTTAAGTTGAAGATTCTACAGCACCTTATAGCTATTATGTAGTTATTTGGAGGCTGTGATATTGGATGTAAAGGGTGACTGGAACAGTCAGAGCATAGATAATGTGAAGCAAGACCACGGGCATGTTAGCTAACGAGTCACAATGACATCCACTGATCTTTTACCTAGCTAGAGCTAAGTGTGACCTCTGTAAGTAGTAATTTAGGGACATTTAAGTTGAAGATTCTACAGCACCTTATAGCTATTATGTAGTTATTTGGAGGCTGTGATATTGGATGTAAAGGGTGACTGGAACAGTCAGAGCATAGATAATGTGAAGCAAGACCACGGGCATGTTAGCTAACGAGTCACAATGACATCCACTGATCTTTTACCTAGCTAGAGCTAAGTGTGACCTCTGTAAGTAGTAATTTAGGGACATTTAAGTTGAAGATTCTACAGCACCTTATAGCTATTATGTAGTTATTTGGAGGCTGTGATATTGGATGTAAAGGGTGACTGGAACAGTCAGAGCATAGATAATGAGAAGCAAGACCACGGGCATGTTAGCTAACGCGTCACAATGACATCCACTGATCTTTTACCAACTGGTTGGCAACTCCAAACCGACTACCGACAAGTACCAGTGCTTGTTGAGCAATTAGTTGGGACGTCGTATCTCTGTTGTGAACCTGTATTTAAATACATTTGTCGAGTTGGGTTGTACTTAGCAGTTATTTTCAATGTCAACGCTTCCTTAGAGTCACATTGATAAATGTCCCTTGAGGATTGAGTGCCATTTGAGGAATGATTTCTCCCTGGATCTTGAACGAACAGCAACACTTCAAAGGAGGATTTAAGATTTGAATTTCACATTAGACTATTACAGTTTTCATCAGAGGCTACGATTGGAAGATTTTTATTTGCTGGCCATATATGTTTAGCATTTTGGTTTGGTTTGATTTCTTTGTGCTAAATGTTATTAAGAAATGCAAAGTAGTAATGAAAAGTTGTGGCTTTTCCGGTTGTTTAGCGATTTTATAGCAGAGCGGAGTAGGTTAGATATACTTAGTATATTTATATCATCTGTTCCTTCACAATTTTAATTTAGGTATATGTAATAGCTCATAATAATGTTAATATTTGTTTCTAAACTTTTGTCCGCTACTGTATTTGTTTTATTTTCAACTGTTCTGTTCCACTTTTTAGTATCTGTACTAATGACATTTTCTCTTCGGATTTCTTTTTATAGATTAATTTACAGATTGTGCGTAAAATAACTTTTAGGCAGTATGTCCTTAGTATTGCAAGAAAGTGAACAATTTTACTTTGCATTGCTGAGTAACATTTAGCACAAAAAATCAAACCGCCCAAAACCTTTCATCAAAATGCTAAATTGATAGAGACAACAAAGAAAAATGTTTTTGACATTGATGACAGCCTGTTGGCTGTTACAGCCTAATATAACTGCAAATGTTACATACTCCCTTGAACGTTCCTCAAGTAATGCGGGTCCCACACGATGCTTCCAACGTTCGACACCCCACAATTGGCAAGTGTGTCTCCTACACGATGGGATGAATTTTTTAGTTCCGGACGTTCGACGTATGGTGGTACCACTGTCTATTATCGGTGTCAGTCTCGCGCTTGAACCTTCAAAACTGAAGGAAAAATCATACAAAATGAACGATGAAACAATAATTTCAGATCTGTCTTCAGCGACCAAAATCTAAGTCTGTCAGATGCCTAACCACACGTGTGGGAGCGGTTAAAGTGGTATTGTGCGTTTGAAACCCAAGAGGAGATCGTTTCTGAAACGGCACTCAATCATCATATATCGTTTTTAAATGTGACTAGAGAGATTGCGACATTTTTTTATAATCTGGTTGGAATCTGAAATTATTTCCAGAGCGAAAGATATATTACCTCAAATAAATGAAAATCATATATTAAGCCAACATATACCTCAAAACAAATACGACTTATGCAATTTGGACTCCCAGGACATTTACGATTTTCATGACGATAGTGATAGAGATGAAGACTGTCTAAACATTGCCCTAGATGAAAGCCCTCAGAAAAAGCAGAAGAAATCTGGGATAAAGACGTGTTTGCCAGGTAATATATTGAATTATTGATAAACTCATTCCATCAGAAGATGGTCAAACTTCACTTGTGCTTACAACTGTATACCTCGTCTCTAGGTGTCCTTGTTGCCATATTTCGGTCTGTTTCCGCAGGATATAGGATTTCCTTTTTGTCCTTGAGGAATTCTAGAATACAAACTCTAATAATAGTTACGACAGTGGTTTCGGGGTGATCCTTCCTTGGAGGGTTGATGTCATGTTTAAGAATAAACAATATACTTCAAAAGGAAACTGATTTATTTTCTTATTACTTCTGATGGAATTACTACGATCCTTGTATGTCAACGTCCAAATACAGCATCAGGCTTAACACTTTCTTGGAGAATACCTTAATCAAATTTTGAATTTAACTTTTTCCTTTGATAATATTCTGTTGTTTCAGTAAAAAAGCAAAGGCATAGAAGCAGAGATGGCCCCGAACCGACCAGTGGTATAGAGTCACTTATACACGCCTCAGCATTGTCTGTCCCACCGTAAGTAAACTACTTTTTGCGCAATTCGCCATAGGCCTGCAAAGTCATGTGGGTTCTTGACAGGGTTACCAAAGCTATGGTTGTTATGGTAGATTTATCGTTTTGAATCTTCTGCTACCGTTGTAGAGGTGTTTTAAAACGTCGTGGGCCATGACCGTTAGACGACATGCGCGGATTCAAATCTGTGGAGAAGCAGACGCGTCACAATACACGCATTGCTAAAAACATAACTGATTCTAGGTCTGCTTTAGGTTAGTCAAATTATTTCGGTAATTTTTGTCACACTTCACTTCGATTCAAAGAATTAATACTGCATGTGTATAAAATCAGTGATATTTGCTGTGAAAAAATTGTTACTGAATATGCTGCCCATGAAGTATATCTGTTAGCAGTACCAGACTGGTTATTTGTGTTCTGAAGAGAGATTATTTTTAAAGTTATAAATTACAATTTTCCCCGTTTTTTGCTATTTCAAAAACTTTGAGAAGCACTACGAGGAATCATCACCGCGCCCGCGTTGTGTTTAATTAAGCCACGTCACAGAAAAATTAGGAATGACTCCTCACACACAAAACATTTTCGCGGTGTCTCACATCTAGGCGCTGATTTGTATTTTCTACTTGACGTTTCGTCTAAAGTATACAACTTACAGCTTCAACCTCCAATAATGTCAAATCTGAAGCAAATGTTACTTCACAACAGAGCCAAACCAAGATAGTTCAAGCATGATGACGTTTAGGCAACACGCACAGCTACACAACGAGTGCACATCAAGTAAATAACAGCTATTTCCAAATTGACATCTTATAGGAAAGCTACATAGTCACAAAAAATATATAATGACAAAAAAATCGACATAATGTCACTGTTCAAGAAACGTAATGTCCCTGCGGGATGGAAACACCCTGGAGAACGATCTAAATATACTCGTGAAGTATCAATAGCATATTGAAGACGCTCAGGGTTAACTAACATCAATTTGATAACTATGGTTATTGCTGTAGGAATGTGCCAATTTTGATTTTTTAAATCTGATTTGTGAATAGGTTATCCTATGCACTGCGCGGCGCCTGATTTAGATACTGACGCATGTCCTATTTTGTGACGTTGGGTGTTGGCTTGGTTCATTCAGACTTTTTCAGAAACTAGTACCTCGGTTATCTTAAGATTTTGATATGTGTGAGTAGGAAAGTTTACTCATTATTATATGAACTACACTGTGTAAGGTGCCAACTTTTGAGGCCAATCACGGATCAGTCGGCAGCACGGAAACGACCATCAAAAACTGTACACGGACTTGAAAGCAGATCCTATATTGGCAATGTCCACGAACACAACTGTCCTAGTGTACAACTTCGATTAAAACTATCAAACAATAGTACCAGAAAGGAAAGCATGGGAGAAAGGAAGTGATACATATGCCAAAAGCTACTGGTACACAGAAGGCTGGAAAACTCAAGACGGACCTGGAGCTGGGATTTATGGGACAAGGTCAAAAACTAAGATCTCTATAAGTCCGACAGGGTGCGGCCAATCGCGTCGTAGATCCAGAGTGTTTCTGTGGCGTGACGAGAACACGCACTTAACAGTCCATAAGAAATTGGACCAAGAAACTCTCTAGAATGGTGGAACAGCCAAGCATTCACAGAGGACCTACTCGGATTTAATAGGAAGGCCATAAGGATCATATTGGGCCTCCTGACAGGACACTGTCGTCTAAATCGACATAATGAGGCTCTCTGCAGTGCATCTCCTGTGTGACTGTGAAGTCCTGGCAAGGTATTAGGAACCATAGGTCCTACAGCGGAAAGCTACATGCAAGGTCGTGTGTCAAGGCTATGGAGTCTGACTTATGATGAAGGCTGGACACAGTGCTTTAGAAACTATATATCTGGTTCCCCAATAGGTCCATTTAGGTCGCAGAGACCCTAGCAAGCCAACCTCTTTCTTTTGTAATCTGTAAAAAAGTGGCAACTTCGTTGAGAAATCAGCAGAATACCAAGTTTCAGGAATAAATACTGTTTTCATTATTTCTAAGGGAATTACCGCGATATTACTTGGCAGCATTGCTGTGACGATGGAGAATATGTTAATCAATGCTTGAGGTCTTGTTTTACATGTGCTTTATATATTTTTCTTATAGACCGGGTGGTGGCACATCTCCTTCAACCGAAGAAGCGATTGCAGGCATGCTCTCTATCAGCCAGAATTGGCCAATGGCCAAACCACTTAACAGAAAGTATACCCATAGTCTCACAGAAGAGAATATCAATAACGTTCATCAGGATGAAGAATATGGTAAGTTCATAGGAACATGGGATTTTTAGAATTTCTGTGAATGAGTAGGCTAAATACGGGTGTCTCCAGAACATGGGGAGAGATGCAATACATAGAAACTATATAAAAATGAACAAGAAACTATTTTTTTCCTTTAATAAATAACATTTTGTCCGACTACTGGTAGTGTCCGGGTTACTGGCACATTCACTCTATGTGAGAGTCGACCCGACTTCCATATTTTGGAACCACCCTGTATAATGATTGCATAAAAATATCCATTTATATATACAGATTTCCGAAGGTGAACACTTGTCACATAAACATGTTTTTCAATCGCAGTATATCCATCTTTAGACAATTCAGACGACGAGGACGTGCATATCTTCAAACCACGCGGACGTTCAAAAGTAGACGAAGCTTGGAACCCAAAGGCTCGTGTCGGACCATTGCTACCGAAAACGAACAGGCCCGCGCGAGAAGGCACCAAAAAACAATCTGTGGAAAAAGTACTGGAAGCCGCAGCAGCAAAGAGACTTCATCATCCACCAGAAAAGGTTCGATAAATAAAAGAAAGAAATAGGTTTTTTTATTTTTATGTAGCTTACAATTAGTCCATAGGCAATCTTCCCCTGCCCTACTAGTAGTTACCGACCGTTCGACATCTGCGCGGCATCGCTGCAGCGAGTTGTCTTTCGTTTCGTACAAGGTCCAGGCAAATATTTTTTGAGCTTCAATATATATAATATAAGGTTAGCCACGCGGTGGGCTTAGATAGGCACGAGAACACAGATCCAAAACATTTCTCCATCACTCTGTTTTAAAGATAAATCTATGATGTGTGAAATATGGCTAATAGGTGCCTAGAATAACCGGGATGCTACGCGTATAAATATACTAAGATTTCTTATACCCTTCCACCACCCCTTGCAACGCCAAAGTTCAACCGTTACAATTTTTTCTGAAAAAGATCAGAGCCCTCCAAAACGTCAAAAAACGAATTTTGAGCGATTTTTATTTTTTCGCTTTTGTGGTCTTTTTATGCGCCGCTACTGGACCGATTTTCAAAAACTACAAAGCTTTTACGTCCTTGGCATTGTAGTAACATTATGTAAAAATCAAGCGGTACTTCTCAAGTATATACAGGGTGACTTTGAAGTTGAGTCATTAATTTTCAGATAATTATTGTAGAAGGAAGATAAACCAAAATATGTGTGTAAAAATAAAAAAAAATGTTACCTTGTTTTATGAAGTATCCTCCCGACAAGTATTTCAGTGCGGACCTGTATTTGATCGTGAGGTCTTGGAGCACCGGCATGAACTCCCCTGTGAGGTCTTAAGTCACCTGATTCACGAGTCCATTGAAGTACATTAACAAAGGCACGAGGGGTTGGTTGCACTCGATTGGGAAACCGATCTGCATAAACATGTGCCATTTTTTATTTCGTTTGAGCCACGCAGCAAACACCACTATTCACTCACGCGTTAGCGACTGACACAGACTGAATAAAAACATCGTGATCAGCGTTTCAAATTCTTTCGCTTTTTTGTTTCCGATGCGATGAACCGATAAGGCGGATTATATCCGTTGTTGCCAAACACGAGCACATAATATTATTATTGAGACAGGGCGGTACTCAAACTTCTAAAGGGCTATAACTTTGTTACTTTAATTTTACCACAAAAATGTTAAAGGAAAAAACATTTCTTTTGATCAGATCTACTCACTGTTAAAATACATGACTCAACTTCGAAGTATAAGGGTATAATATCTCCTTTTGTATAGTGTTTATCTGTAATTGGGTTTTATGGCTGTCGATGAATATACGAGACTTATAACAAAATAGTTCGGACATAATCTAATTTTATCTTAAGTTTGTTTAATTTTTTAAGGTTAAAAATGATTTCTTTCTTTTATAAGACATTGATATATATTGTTCGTACATCATATTAACAAAATTATGATCACGTGATACATTTTTGTGTCAGGGCTCGTATGAATAAAATGAATGGACTAATTGTATAGGTCTGCTTGATTGACTTGATCCATTCAATTTTTGTAGATATTCATAGCTACGAACCGATAACAGCGCTGTACGGGAAACGCAGAATCATCCTACCTGACGCTATTTTTATATGTTCTCTTCCAGTCACCAAAAAGGCAGTACAAACGCAAAGTTGTGAAGCAACCCAAAGCAGAAGTGAAAAGTAGTACCGGGCCTGCGACAAGCACAACCCCACCTGCTTCAGGTGCTGCCGGTAGTACTACACCAAAACCTAGGAAAGGCATGAAGACTGCGAAACAGCGTTTAGGAAAAATTTTGAAAATTCATAAGATGATTCATTAGTTCTTAATAGTTACTTTTCAGCTCAGTACTGGCTGTGTTCAGGGGGTAACAGCGACATAGCTTACACGATACTACACAGTAACTCAACTCCCGACGATTCGTTACTTGAAAATTATGTTTTGATTAGATTAGGAACATTTCTGGTACAAGCAAGTTGAGGCATGGGCAGTTGAAAGTAGGTGACGGGTTGACGGTTGGAGATAATACGCAAAGTTGGGGTTTTCCTTTTCAGACACAACTATGCCTGATATAACAAAGCTAATGTGTGGTGACACGTGTGAGCGAACAAGTAAAATAAATAAATGAAACAGTACTCACTGTTAAGTTAAATTGAAATTCGTGCGTGCTCGACGTAGCCAAGCATCGGTGCAGGCTTTTATAGTGGAGTACATTAAGGGCCGTATCGTCAGTCGTTCCTGTAATTGTAAGACGCCATTATGGCCTGCTTGAATTTCATCGTCTTTTCTCTCGTTCAGAAAGGCTGGGGTATTTCTAGATTTCTGCTGTTCCGTGTCAGCGTCAACACATGATAAAAATCAAGTTTCATCAGCCTGCAATATCTGAGGATTCAAAAAGAAAATATAACTTCAAAATAGAGCGCTTATATGAAACATTAGAAGTTAAGAAATACCCCTGCCTTTCTGAATGTCAGGAGATACTATGAAAATGAAGGAAGTCATACATTTGTAAGAACGACTGACGATACGGCCCTAAAACATAGCATTCAGGCATCAATTCCACTAGCCAAAATTCCAGGTTGCTAACTTGGCCTATTCAAATAAGTGCTGAATATGATCTGAACATGATTTCAGCATTTTGCTGGAACAGCCCTGTCACTTTGGTTGCCTTTTCAAAAACCCGTGGCACGGCATCTAAAACAGAGTAACTGTCAGGGAGTTGTGTTGCTGCATACAGTGTGTCCCAAATTCGTTTCTCTATACAAGGATTTCGGCTCCTGTTATACCTACAGCAAAGGTTAAATGGGGAAAGCTTCCGATGAAACTTGGTGCATTCTATAGCCGGCACAGATTTACGATCGATCAATTGGTTTTGGAAATATCGGCGAAAACTTATTAAAACACAATTTTCATACTTTGAATTATTTAACGTCAAAGTCGCCAGAGCCTCCTTAGATGAAAAAACTGCGTTACTTATTAATTTTATATTTTCTGACAAATAAATCATGGCCTCCTTAGGGAAAAACTAATACATAACATTACGTGTGATGATATTTCGGTGATACTACTATTTCATGAGACATCACTAGACTGGAAATTTTACACTCTTTTCAAAAATCAAAAGATTCATTATGGCGGCCATAACAAAAATGAAATTTGAGGTGGGTTGCTGGAAAACAAAAGACGATTGAGACATGTCATACCTACATGCTATCTTCTTTTTCGTACAAAAATGTCCGAATGATGTTACATTTTGACATCTGTCAAATTAACCGTTTTGGTTTTACTGGCAAAAAACAAATTCCGATATTTTCGGTTTTTCGCTGATATTTTCAAAACCAATTGACTGATCCCAAATCTGAAGCCGGATATCGAAATCACTAAGTTTCCTCTAAAACTTCCCTCATTTAGCCTTTGCTGTAGGGTATAACAGCAGCCGAGATCCCTGTATAGCGAAGCGAATCTGGGACACACTGTATGCCGTGTAGGACTGGTGTCGTTTCTGAATGCGCCCATTGAGTAGTTTTGTTCATTTCATATCTTTTTGTATGCAGTTCATGAGAGACAAAGATGTTGCACTTTTTTCGAAATAGTTTGTATTTTGTACAAAAATACAGACGCGACGTTTTGAGAATCCTCATTATGAGTCATTGTTGTTCAGCTTAGTTAATGTTCAATTTTGTTCATTTTTCTAACTTCAGGAGAAAGATGGATGTGTTGTTCGTACTTTTGACACAAACACAACCTTAGGAATGATTCTGAAAATTCGTAGTATTTTTTGCTTGTTGGTAGCTGTTTTGGGCTAATTTGTTGTTTTGTTATTATTGTTGTTACATGCAATTCGGCTGAAATATTGCACTAATTTTTGGAAAAGCTTGTATTCTGTACAAAAATACAAATATTTTGAAAATTAAGGGCCGTACCGTCAGTCGTTCCTACAATTGCAGGACACCTTTATGGCCTCCTTGATTTTCATCCTTCAGAAGCAATGGTATTTCTAGATTTCAACTGTTTCGGTAAGCGCTCTATTTTGAGGTTATATTTTCTTGTTAAGTTCTAAGATATGTCTGGCTGATTTTTATCATCTGTTTCAGCAGCCCGAAATTTCTTAAGATTCAAAAAGAAAACATAACCTCACAATAGGAGAGCGCTGATGCTGACACCGAACAGTAGAAATCTAGCAATACCCTAGCCTTTCTGAAGGAGAGAAAAGACTATGAAAATCAAGGTGGCCATAAAGGCGTCCTACAATTGTACGAACAATTGGCGATACAGTACGATTTTCTATTTGTTGATAGATATTTTTCAGCTAATTTATTTTGTATTCTGTTGGTTTTATTATTTTTGTATACAATTCAGGAGGGATAAAGATGCATCTTGTACTCTATACAAAAATACATTCCTCAAAAAGAGACTAACTGGCAGTATGTTGTAATTTTTGAGATTCTATATCTTGTGCACAGTCTGATTATGAAGAGAATGTAATTAGTATATATACCTTTATAAATGTTATTTTATTTGCTGATAATTTGGAAATAAATGTTGGATCTGTATTGTACATTCACAATACCCATATGTGTGTTATTAATGCATGACACTGGGAATTAGAAAAAGAGGAAATTAATCCTAAACATACTTTTTACTATTATTCTCTTTCTCTACAATGTATTGACAAGTCAGTGTCTAATATTAGCAACTCTGGGCTATTTCTATGATATGGGACACATACAGTAGTATAATCATATTAGCAAATTTCCCCAAAATAATTCTAATGTCTGGTTTTATTGGCGCAAGTTGTTCATGGGGGTATTTAAAACATGGACGCATAAAATGGGTACATTAATTTTTGTGGGAAAACTCGAAAAAAGAGCGCGTGAAGTCAAGGGGGTGAAGCGCACGATACACATACACTGAAGATAGGATATTGCGCATGTGGGCGGAGCTTCGTGACGTCACCCGGAGAGTTATCGGCTCGTGGTTACCAGCGACAGGATTGTCGTAACGTTACTACAGTTCACGTGTATCGTGGTTAATACTATATAGTGCGATTTGTTGGTGGTTTTGTGACTTGTTGTATTAGTTATACATACCTTATATACGCTGTGTGGTTGATTAATTGGTAAAAAATGCGGTGTGCTGCTGTGGGATGTAATTCCGACAATCAATCTAAACGGAATCTTTGCAAAGACATGAAGTTCCACAGTTTTCCTCAAGACCCAAACTTTAGCAAACAAAAAATGGCTACATCTCACAAAAAGATAAGACAAAGTCAATGTAAAAAGCGCTAGAGTTTGCTAGAAAATGCTCTAGACTCTAGAGGATCTTAAACGACGCTTCAACGTCCAATACCTGTTAACAAGACGTCTCAATCAAGATGTGATAGAAAACTTTTTCGGAGTAATTAGGGCAAAAGATGAATCAAATCCAAGCGAATAACCAAAATTTCTGTGTTACGTACTGCGGTTATAATATGGTTCAAGATGACACACGGGTTGATGACGTCAGTTACACGAATCGCTTGAACGCGTAGGTTTTAACCGCGGTTTTGTTGCAAGTTGTTTATTTTAGAAAAGCGCGTATATAATCTCTGATTATTTTTATTATCACTTAATAATCGGTGCTTTTTCGTCTACAACTGTATATGGAAAGTTTAAATAAGAAACCTTTCATAATATTCATGGGAGAAATGTTTTTTTCAGATTTTTTGTTTAATGATGGAACCATGGCTTTGTAGCTATGATAACTTTCAATTCTCTAAATTTTTCCGCATGTCAAAGAAAACATTTATTGATTCAGCAGAAATGATGAAAAAAGATATTAGCAAAACCGTATACAGGTGGACATCATCCAGTGAATTTATATGGCCGTAGTTTAATATTCTTGTGGTATATGGCTACACAGGATACTGTGTATAGGAACTAGATTTAAAGTGTCCCCGACAACAGTAATGATTATAACTTATAAGGTGCTCTACTTTGTGCTAAAACTGAAGTCAGCCTGTATCAAGTTTCCCAAAAATGAAGCTGAAGTACAATAACAATATCCAATACCCGGCAAAATTCTAACTTGTCACATTTCAAATAATAACCAGAAATATAAAACTACTCTTGAGTTGGGCAAATACCACAATTTTGCGGTGATAACTATGACATATAACAGCTGATTCGTGACGTCACGGATCTTATAACCAAACTGATAACTACACTCGCTTGAACGGATTGGTAAATACCAACCCAAAATGGTAAATACCATTTCCATTTGGTTATCCGCTTGAATTTGATTATGGTCTTCATGACCATACAAGTCCTCTAGAGTTTAAGAATAGAATAAGGTCATCTATGTTGGGGCGAAACGAAGGCGCATACTCAGAGTACCTATTGCAGCGTAGAGTCAGAGGATACTCCAGAAATTCCAGTAACCACTACATAGCAACATTGGCTACCCTGAAAAAGCTAAAAGACTGTTTTTCAGGTCAAGGATGTTCTTGCGGATCTAAGAACTGAATGAAAGTTTGAAAGACCAGAAAAATCGTAAAAGGAAATAAATTGTTGTTTAGACTAAGTCATTTCCATTTATTGTGATACCACCAAATTACTGCAAAAAGATAACTCCATTTTTCTACTTTTCGAGTTGCGTACATTTTCACACTTACATGTACTTAGGATGTTATGTGGAATAAGGATAAATGTAGTACAGTATTATGACATGAACATGTTAATCCTAGAAGCCGTTTAAGCTATAGCCTGTGAAATAGGAATTACAGGGTTGAAATCTTTTATTAAAATCCACCATATTGTTTTGTATAAAATTTTAATGTAGCTATTGTCACGCTAAGACGAATCCAACGACACCTCATATGTGAAAATCCGTCCAGCCGTTTGGCCTGTAGGTGAAAATATGCACGTTATCCATATCAACCCAAATGACAATCACTCTCCGCGTGACAGCGGTATGCCCTGGGTGAAACGTCTTATGAGCGAACTGGCAAAACCAAGGTCATCCTCTCCAGGGAAAATCGAGGTAACTGTATTCCCGGCATCATGTGACGTGCTGCTTGCTGGGATCCGGGATTCTTTATTTGAATGTAAAAATATCAAATATGACGCTTGTTTTAGTTAATGTCCAGAAAAAAGAGCATAAAATATAAAGCAACACTATCAGTAGCTGTGATGGTATACGTGAGATGTATTGTGACTATTGTGGGACATGCAGAAGTTCAGGAGACTCTGTCATGTCATGCCACAGGTAGGCTGTAAACTTAACATATCAGCATGATGTATTTGGTAGATTATTTAAAATTGCATGTCTGGCTTCAGACTCTTTATAATCCTTGTAGTTGGCACCGTTAGATAATGTCTGGAAGGCATAGAACTGAGCAAACTGAAAGTGACTAGCTTATTTACAAAGAATTATGAAATACATTAGCGTTTTCTGTATGTTTCAAAATTATCAAGAAGTGGAGACACTTGTGTTTTGCAATACTCAACATTAATTTAAAATAAATCTATATTTTCATGTAATGCAATTTTTATGCCATTGTCAACAGCATATGAATATTTTTTGAAACTAAATAAATTTGGTGCTTCATAATCAGGGTTGGATTTTACTGAACCTTTTTCTCAGCAAAACTGCTGAAAGAGATATTACCCTCATTGGGAATATTTTTTTGAATATATGTTCATGAAATAATGCTCCCATATCGGAAATATCATTTTCAGCAGATTTTAAATTATGAACAAACAAAATCTCAGGCACATTCCTTATTCCAGGCGCATTCTTTCGATAGTTCCTCCAGATCTCCAGGCAAGTAGGCGGCGCAACCATCTGACAAACATCAACGGTGTTGCCATTGTTTAACGCGCAGCTCCCACTTATTCAGCCTTATGTGTTTTGTGAGCGAAGTTTTGCACAAATGCATATTCAAAAAAGGTGAAACTGATATTGCGCTACTGCATGAAAATGGAATTTCCTGAAAAAAAAAATATCACCGCTTTTTCTCGTTCTGTTTTTAGAATACTAGAAAATAAGAGCAGCAACCAGTTATGGGACTGGACCGAATAGATGTGGTGAAAAAAATGTATATATAAGAGACATATATTAAAAAAAATGATATATGCCAAACAGGTAGCATAAAATTATCAATAAAATCTCCTTTATGGTAGAGTTATACAAAGTTAAGGGAAATATAATAAAATTCAATACATTTCAACATTAGAAAATGTGCCCATTTCATACACCAACTGTTCTGTCAATTTGCATACAAAAAATAGGTTCAAGATCCATGAGCCAAAAAATAATGTAAATCGATATGGAAGATACTTTGGAACGAAATGATGAAATTCAGATGCTATACAGAATTAATGACATAAACTGTGTTGATGGCAAAAAATCCAAAGACTTGCAGTGAATGTATGAAGTGAACCATTTTTTGAGATAAGCACCACATTATGCTTATTTTAAAAACCCATTTTATAAAAATATTCTTACATTAAGTGATAGTATATACAAATATAAAATTCACAAAAATTTCTCAGACCACCTTTTAACAACACTTCTCTGATCTTTTTCCCATAACACTTTCGATAAATTTCCTTTAGTTGCTCTTGAAGGTTCATTCTGCATCCAATCTAGCAACAGCTGGTATATTACCTAAAATGAAAAAACAAAAACATGAACAAAACCTAGGGTTCACAAATATTTATTTGTAATTTAAGAAAAATAATTCTAACCTCCTTGATACCATAAGTATTGTGATCTAAGACAAATTGTTCAATCTGTCCTTCAGAATAGTCAAGTGCTCTGCCAACATCTTGCCAGGTGCCATTAACATGTGTAGAAACAAAAAGAATGTCATCACGACTAACAGGTTCTTGACTACTGAACAGATTTCTTATGACACTATTTTCTTCAATATACTCCTTAGGCTTAGGTGTCTCAAATGCTTCAGAAACATTGTAATATATTGTATCACCTACATGGACGTCTTTTGAGTTATTGATATTTATTATTGTAGCCTGGCCTGAAATTGCATGGAAAATATAAAAACAAGGTGCTAATTTTTGTAACATGATACAACTCTCCAAAAATTGGCCAACATAAAGTAAAAAAACAAAAGATTTTGTAAACTATTGATTATTGGCACAAAGCTAGCAAAATTATATAGTTATTTAGAGATTAAGAATCTATGTCAAGAAGTGGTTCTGTAAACACGTTTCATTAAAGTAAATTACAAATTGGTATATTGGTCTTTGAGCTGGTAAGTATTATCTTTAGGAAAATGTCTAGATAGAATGTTTATCTATCATTATACTGATAAAGAGAAACAACTGCTTACCAGGAAAAGCTGAAGTAGTTTTCTTTAACCTTGTCAACTTCTGCTTCAATCTTTTGTGATTGAAAAAAGCACTGTTAGCATGCAAAGTTTCTGGTGGGGTGTCTTGAAAATCATTCCTATTTTCATCTCTGGGATTTGGCACTGCGTCTGTTGTTAAGTTGCTATCTTCAGTAACCGCAGACATGCTTTTGGCTATATTATGATGTTATATTGTATTGATAGCCTGATAGGGAATATAGCGACACGAAAGTGTACATAAGTTTAAAAACTTTGCCAACCTGTTTGAAGAAACAAAACTTGACATATTTAAAATTAGCGATCTTTGTATGCCTTCTATGTACTCTAAAAGGTCAACTCTTATCGAATAGATGGCGCTTTTATTACAGAGGACGGCGACATCTATTCTACCAAAGGTTAACTGTTCAGAATCGTTTAGTAGTAATCTGTAAGTTGATCTACAAATGCAATGAGCCCGCCGTAGCCATGCCATAGACAGAACAATATTTCCATCTGACGTCACCTGTTAAAGATACGCAGTTATCCAAGAGGAGAGAGACAAATTGCCTGAATCTGCTTAGCTGCAATCTATAAAGTTGCAGGCACTCGATTAGTTGAAGCTATCTTCCGACAGAGTACGCTACAATATTTTTATGCAGCGCTCTCTCTTGGGGATATTTGTTACTATATGATTATTTTTTGCAGTGCTGCCCTATTATCCCTTATTATCCAAATTGCCGATTGATGAAAAGCTGGAATATATATGCCCATGATTTAAGTATATTGCTAGTAGATGGTACTACTATGTCATTTGCCAACAATGCTTGTATGCATGTAATGGTAAAAAGATATGAATTACTCACACTCACATCAATTTAACTAGCATTTTTTTCTTTATACTCTAATACTTGATATTTACTTATTGTTACACGCTTACTGGCGAGGAAGTATTGTAATCGCGAAAATTTTCAAAAATGAAGTATTATCTTTTTTGGATGTTATATGACATGTAAACTTACATCACGAAAAACCATGTCATTCAATTCTGTCTGTCGGTTTGTTTGTCTGTTATTGGTCTGTCCGCTAATCTTGTAACCGCCTATACATATCTTGAGAAGCTCGGATTACGACGTTTTACACAATGAGTACTATGAGAATAACGTAAAAGCTTTGTAGTTGTTGAAAATCAATTCGGTTTTAGCTGAGAAAAAGGCTTAACACGAAGAAAGTAAAAATCGGCAGTTGAAAAAACGGAAAATTCTACTTCCGAACATGGTCAAGGTCAACGTCAAGGTCAGCTCTAAAGATCAAATGTAAGTCAAATGTGAGAACTTAGGCAACATTTCATGTAGTTTATAAAAATTATTGATGAAAAGAACAAGTTCAGATCTTCAGTAGGTGAGTTCCAGCAATGATTTGAATATTGGTCTTGGAATGATAACCCTAAGCCTCACCTGCAAGGTTATAATACTTCATGATTACGTATTAGAGCGCAAAATTTGCCATTGCAAGTGTGTGAAATAGGGTGGCCTTGACCTTGAACTGACTTTGAATTTAAGGCTCAAAGGCGAATCCAAGGTCACCATTAAAACCCTTGTTGAGTCCCTTGTTGACCTGTTTTCAAAAATACTTTATCTGGAAAAGTACAGAGCCGTTCTGTTACTTTTGTATACGGGATGAAATTTGTTGCATTTCAGCAGGAGTATTGGAAGGAATACGGCGAATTACCAGTAACCCTGTACATGACCGCCAAAAAATCCTGAAAGGTCATGGCATCGAATTCAGTCGCTGTCCGCACCCGATTAACCAAAAAGACGAGCTTTCGTCATGATCACACATACAAATGTGTTTTTGTGATGTCTCTTTTAAGCAAACTCAAATGCCAGGATCGTCACGTTTGTTCCACTTTGTTATAGGACTCCATTGTTTGACCGAATCAAAATCACATATATGTTTAGATTTCAGCTACGTTTCGATCGCCACTGTGGTATAATTGACATCTGCGGCAATATATTTTGTCTTCTGTCTTCCAGGTGACATTTCGTTTCTTTTTTGCTTTTTCACAACACCGTACAGGGTACTTTAACAATAGCCTGAACGTTCCCGTAACATCGTAAGATTGCGCACATTCAAAATAAGCTGACACTGATCGTAGCGCACATTTTTTGTAACAAAATTTTCTAAATAAGATGCCAAGACCGATTATTAAGTAACTATCGAACTTGATCAACATACAACAACCACAGATTTCTTTCATGCTTGCAACAAATTAAGATTGCAAGTTCCGGTGTGAATATTGTGTTTATGCATTGCATGGCGTCAAATCACCCGAATTAACACTTGCAAATATTTGCGAACGCCCCATCTCTAGAATTCGTTTTCCCTCTCTACTCTTGACAGTTGATACATTTGTAGTGCTGCCAAGGTAATAACAGTAACATGTAATAAAGATCTTACTAATTGATGTCATATCAATCTAGGCATTAACTCAAATTTGATTCACGATTCCGGCAGGCTTCATTGCTGATCCAGATCATAGGTTTTGATCTCTGGATCAAGCGAAAACATAGTATGTTTTTGTAGTTAAACCAGTTGTTTTATAAAGTTCTCATCCAAATCGTATACTACTTAGCAAGTTTGAAACATATAAAAAATCGACTATATTCATTAGATCCATTACTAGAAAAATGCCTGTTCATTGGTTCATTACTCGTATTATCCGGATCAATAATTTTGAACCCTTGTTAATAAAATCGGGCCTAAGTAAATGAAACTTGGCTTACCTTGGTTTTTCGAGACGCTAAATGCGGACATACCTCACAAAAAGTTGCTCAGTCTAATCCCCTCATTATGCTCACTTTCTGTTGGGAGAAATAAGAGTGAAGTCTGGCAATCTAGTGGCCAATGCCCTTTATAGGGCGAATAGTTAACTTGTCAGCACACTTAATGGCGGTGATAAGAGTTTGGGTGAATACGCCGTAAAAACTGGCTATAGGGCAGACGAAACACCAAAGGGGATGAAGTCCAGTAGAAAAACTATAGGAACACAAACGTGTTCGTTAAAGAAATGGCCCTATTGATGACCCTCATCTACTCCCCTTATCTCGGTTTACCACAGGATTTTTATTGATGCGCATTTGTACTATAACTAATTGTGTTGTGTGGTTTTACGAAGTTTCTTATTTCAAACGAACTTTTCCAATCAGGTATTAAGGTCTTCGATCTATTGACAGCTAGGATGGTGCCATGAACGTACCGTATTTTGATGGTGACAGCACACTTTGTACTTGTCGAACAGGAATTGCAATTACTAAAAACGGAATCCGCATTCCCGCGGGATCGCGCTTCACTTATTGGCCTGTGGGATCCCGCACCTCCAAGATTCAAATTCGCTGATCCAGTAAGTTGAGAAATTGGCTCTAGATAGACTTTCTTCTTTTTTCACACAAGGTTACTACTATTCCAAGGAGAAAAAAGTTTGAATGCTTTGAAAATCGGTGTAGTGGTGGCGAATCTAGGGGCAAAAACACGGAGAAAATAAAAATAAACTTAAACTCCGTTTTTTAGTGTTTCAGAGGCTCCTGATCATTTTTGTAGCGGTTGAAACTTGAGGGTTGTAGAGCGTAGGGTGTTGTAAATGTAACGACTTTAGTAGGTAATGGTCAAAGGTTTTTATCATTAGAAGCTTCTGATCCCGGAAACAACGGAAAAATTAAATGACCAAAGTCTGATGTATACGTATAATGCTCATAATTTGAAATAACTTGGCAATCGGCATTGCGTGCACGGCGCGATGCTGCATCGTCGTGGAGGCCACTGCCGACTGTGCAATGTGCAACAAGCTCCAACTGGTCTGCGGTGGTGACGCACCGATACAGAAGAAAGATTTATATCTTTTAGCAATATTTGGATATTAGGAGTACGTACCACTTTAGCGTTCTGCGATGCTTTTGTATACTAAGTGACATATAAATCCGAACACCCAGTTTAAATGGTTTTATTTTAATAAAAGTTGGTGAATGTATTTATCTTACTGTAAATAACAAGTGAAAAAATGTTCAGCCTTATCAGTTGGACGGTTTTTATACTGCTTTTTTTTAATTCGCTAACGCTCTAAAAATGAATATTTCAGCCGCAGCAAAGAATCAACGTTGGCGGATTTTGGTTCTTGACATCCTTTACGATCGGTTACGATGCCTAGAGTACGGAGACCTGTACGATTTCGTCAACTTAGTGAATTTGATAGGGGCCGTATAGTGGGACTTCGGGAAGCTGGACTTTCTTTTCGGGCAATGGCAGTTAGAGTGCAAAGAAGTGTGGTTAGGTGTTGTCAGGCATGGCTTCGAGAAGGCCGTACGTAAAGAGCAAGGGGCACTGGACGCCGCCGTAGAACAACAGACCGTGAAGATCGCCGCCTAAGATTATTGGCCTTAAAGGACCGTTTCTCCACTACCAGGTCCATTGCAAATGAATGGTTTGCAGAACACGGAAGACCTATTGGCATGCGAAGTGTTTACTGACGAATGAGAAGTTTTGGCTTGTTTTCATACCGGCCACACTGGGTCCTCCCTTTAACTCGAGAACACCGACGTAATCGCCTTGAGTGGTGCAGACAACGGTCACTCTGGGATCAGGAATGGAACAGTATTGTCTTTAGTGACGAGTCTCGGTTTTGTTTAGGCATGCACGATGGTCGTGCCAGGGTTAGAAGGCGACGTGGTGAAAGGAGGAATCCACAGTTTTTTGTTGAAAGACATGTTCATCACACTGTTGGAGTTATGGTTCGGGGTGCTATAGCTTATGGTTCCAGGTCACCTTTAATCTTCATCAGAGGTAACATGAACGCGCAGCGTTATATCCACGAAGTTCTAGAACCCCATCTTTTACCCTATCTTGACACCCTGGCAGATCCAACTTTCCAACAAGATAATCCAAGAGTCACAATCGACCTCTTTCAACATAATGATGTCACATTGTTACCATGGCCACCAAGATCTACCGACTTATCCCCAATTGAGTACGTGTGGGATCTGATGGGTAGGAGATTGCTCAATTTGCAACGTCCTCCTCAGACTCTAGAAGCACTTCGAGAGGAGTTGGTGGTTGCCTGGAATGAGATACCACAGGAGGACATTGACCACCTGATCAAAAGCATGCCTAGGCGCGTTGGAGAATGCGTAGCACATCAGGGTGCATCCACACATTATTAAAGGTCAAAGGGCTTTAAAGCAGTGCAATCATTTTGAAATTTTTATCATTTACTTATTATGCTTCATTAAGTACTTATACAAAATTTTATTAAAATAAAACCATTTAAACTGGGTGTTCGGATTTATATGTCACTTAGTATAAATGATGACTTGACTGTTTTTATATCTACACATATTTTTGTGAACCACCCGTTTCGTCTAACCTTTGATTTGTGTTACTCCATTTATGATGGTTCTCTCAATTTTCGTCAAGTAGATTGACGAAGTACTTATGACTCATTGATATACAACAGACACGGAGTAACAAACCGACATGAATGTGAAACACGGACTTGTGTGATGCAGATATATTTAAGCAACAGAAAACTTGTGAACCGAAGTTAGAATATTATCGCATCGTTATAAAATTGCTGTAACATAGTTTTACGACGTTTCAAAGATTCCTGTTCATTTTCAGACATTGTTTGGGATGAATTGTAGGTTGGAAGTTGTATGCGGTAAATGTTTGTAAGTTGTTGCATATTTGGCGTCAGTGAAGCTGCCGATCCCGGTAATATTATGCACCTGTTAGACATAATCAGTCACACATATTTCCCTACATCTGCCATGGAAACAGAAATATGATTTTATATAGCTTGATATGTAGAGGTCAAAGATTTATCGTACCTAAGTAAACCTACCTAATCACGACTCGATTTCGCTTTTTGAAATGATTTGACTTGTCCGTTTTTTTTGAAACCTCCGACGAAGGCGTGGAAAGCATAGAGTCAATGTACTTGACGTCATTTTTCGGGTTTAGGACGAAGTTAAAAATTTGTTTGAGAAGCTCAATGATTTTGAGAACAGATGTGTTGCATGTTTCATCAATCACTGCCAATCACTGTAGTGTTCGCGCACTTAAAACGTTATGATGTTTACATTTCACGCCACTAGCATCTGTTCGTAGACAGAAGCCTAAATACCGAGGCACCGCAGTTGCTATAGGGAACATCGTGAGGACACAGGGGCAGTCGTACCACCTTGTCTGTAGTTCAGAAGGTACATAGTATATACTGCTAATTTTGGTAAAATTTTAGCAATACGTGGTCCGTAAATTAAGTGATGAGACTGACCCTCAAAGTAACTTCCTTCTAAAGCCACACAGCGCTGCAGCTGGCTCTTCCACCTACCATAGCAGTACTGGAACTCCAATACTGGAATAACCTTGAGGTGATTTGTCAACTTCGGGAAGAGAAAAAAGTCACAAGGACTCAAGTCTGGCGTATAGGGAGGCTGAGGAGCCACAGGAATGTTTTTCTGGACCAAAAATTCGTTTATTGACATTGCTGTGTGACAAGAAGCATTATCGTGATGCACGACCCAGTTGTTCTTGATCTGCTGAACGATGGTGTGAAGTTTGAAGACAGTGGTACTTCCTGCGCCATAGAGAATAATATGTCAGATCACAGGACAGATTTCTTCGAATTCCATGAAAACATCTCAACAAAAAACTAACCTAATATCTGAAAAAGGTGCTATTATGAAGACTCAATAAGCAAATTTATATTAATCCCCGCGTTTGGATATTTTTTTGAGGTGTTTAACTACCACTTCCAAATGAATTTTCCACGGCGAATGTATACGATTTCAACCACAAGAAAAACGTGGGTCAACGAAGAAATCGTGCGTTCTTCGGTCAAATGTCACGCTTAAATCACAAACCGTTTCGTGCCAACTGATTACGTATCCTCCGATAAGGGTAAAATATACTAAGTGACATATAAATCCGAACACCCAGTTTAAATGGTTTTATTTAAATAAAATTTTGTATAAGTACTTAATGAAGCATAATAAGTAAATGATAAAAATTTCAAAATGATTGCACTGCTTTAAGGTCCTTTGACCTTTAATAATGTGTGGATGCACCCTGATGTGCTACGCATTCTCCAACGCACCTAGGCATGCTTCTGATCAGGTGGTCAATGTCCTCCTGTGGTATCTCATTCCAGGCGACCACCAACTCCTCTCGAAGTGCTTCTAGAGTCTGAGGAGGACGTTGCAAATTGAGCAATCTCCTACCCATCATATCCCACACGTGCTCAATTGGGGATAAGTCGGGAGATCTTGGTGGCCATGGTAACAATGTGACATCATTATGTTGAAAGAAGTCTATTGTGACTTTTGCAACATGTGGTCGGGCATCATCTAGTTGGAAAGTTGGATCTGCCAGGGTGTCAAGATAGGGTAAAAGATGGGGTTCTAGATCTTCGTGGATATAACGCTGCGCGTTCATGTTACCTCTGATGAAGATTAAAGGTGACCTGGAACCATAAGCTATAGCACCCCAAACCATAACTCCAACAGTGTGACGAACATGTCTTTCAACAAAAAACTGTGGATTCCTCCTTTCACCACGTCGCCTTCTAACCCTGGCACGACCATCGTGCATGCCTAAACAAAATCGAGACTCGTCACTAAAGACAATAATGTTCCATTCCTGATCCCAGAGTGACCGTTGTCTGCACCACTCAAGGCGATTACGTCGGTGTTCTCGAGTTAAAGGGAGGACCCAGTGTGCCCGGTATGAAAACAAGCCAAAACTTCTCATTCGTCGGTAAACACTTCGCATGCCAATAGGTCTTCCGTGTTCTGCAAACCATTCATTTGCAATGGACCTGGTAGTGGAGAAACGGTCCCTTAAGGCCAATAATCTTAGGCGGCGATCTTCACGGTCTGTTGTTCTACGGCCGCGTCCAGTGCCCCTTGCTCTTTGCGTACGGCCTTCTCGAAGCCATGCCTGACAACACCTAACCACAGTGTCTACACTTCTTTGCACTCTAACTGCAATTGCCCCAAAAAAAAGTCCAGCTTCCCGAAGTCCCACTATACGGCCCCTATCAAACTCACTAAGTTGACGAAATCGTACAGGTCTCCGTACTCTAGGCATCGTAACCGATCCTAAAGGATGTGAAAATTTTTTCACTTGTTATTTACAGTAAGATAAATACATTCACCAACTTTTATTAAAATAAAACCATTTAAACTGTGTGTTCGGATTTATATGTCACTTAGTATACTATCTGTTGTTTTAAACTTTGCATTTAGCGATATTCAGATGCAGTTTTCTTAATAGAACTTAGATAATTGACACTGTATCAAAGGTTCTACTAACCTTAGATGACTGAAATACGAACGACACTGGTTATCATGGAAGATATGTCCTAAAGCCCTACACCTTTCCTACAGCGAGCGAAAGTCAGATATTAATTGACAAATCCATCAGTTTAAATTAAAAATGCTGCGACGGAATCGTCTTTAATCATAATTTAAAAAGTATATGCTGAAACTTCTTCATTCTTTCGCTTTATTAGAATCTAATTATTTTCGAATTAAGGTTTGGCGACCTCTAAGCGTATTCATAATATTAATAAAAAGTAATTTTCGTGGAAATTTTAAATAAAGCAGACAGTTCCTAATTGTAATTAAATATCTGGAATAACTTGGTGGCATCTGCTCCTATTGCCCAGCTCGGAAACTCCAAATGAAAACGAATTAAAAGGATTGCCGGCACCACGCATTTATTACGAAAACTTACTCAATATCAACTACCCTTCTTTTTTCACTTTTCTGATCCACCTTCTACCATGCCTTCTACTCTTTACCTATTCGATAAACCACAACCACAACCACAACTGTGGAACCTAACAAATATTTAGGGGCCTGTAGCTCTGTTACCTGTGATAATAATAATAATAATAATAATATTTATTCACTCAATGTACAAAGATAACAAACAATATGAGTAAATAAATATAAAATCAAAACAGGCCCAATAGAAGGCATCGCCTGTACATGGACCAATAATTTAAGTTGAAACTGTAGAATGCAAATGACAAAAAAGGACAAAAATTAGCTACAGTAGATTATGTATTTAGTTGATGTTCGTATTTATGAGTTTATGAATTTCAGTCCTAGATATAGAATGTAGCCACTTTTTTAAATTTCTTTTGAAACAATTTCCGAAACGTAAATCTTTTAAGTCTTTAGGTATAATTTCATAAAATTTAGGCGCTAAATAGAGATATGATCGCTGCATTATAGATTTATGCGGTTGAGGAACTACTGTGCCACGAATTTTGTACCTGGTATAATGATTATGTTTAATTTTTTGGTCGGTGTTTACAAATTTATGGTAGTGAGTGATACTGTGTAAGAAATAAAGCTGTCTTATATCATACATTCGAACATCTGCGTATAATTTTTCAGTGGGATAAAGTTTCGGTTTCTTAAATATCATTTTTAGAATACTTTTTTGAAAAACATCTAAATTATAGATATGTGAGGAACATGCAGCTCCCCATGCTAATATACCATATGTGAGATGAGGCTCAATCAGTGCATGGTATAATGTTTGAAGATATGTTTCTGTCAATATATTCCCAAGGTATTTAATTTTGTAGGATACAAATCTAACTTTCTTTAAAATATAATTGACATGGATGTCCCATCGTAAGTGAGGATCCAAGACCACTCCAAGGTATTTTATGTTGGGCAGTCTATTAATTTGGCAGATGTCTAGCATAAGATCCAAATGGTAAAAAATGTGTTTTAGAGTAGTTAATGCTTAATTTTCTACTGTTAAACCACCGAATAATTTTGATAAAATCATTTTCAATTACATTTTTCAGATCAGATCAGTCAGTGCCTTCATATAATATTGCAGTATCATCTGCAAAACTAGTTATTTTGCCAACACAATTAATTTGGAAAATATCATTTAAATATATATTGAATAACAGCGGACCTAAGACAGCTCCTTGTGAGACACCACACTTAATATACATTTCTTTACTAAATGATCCTGATATCTGCACAGATTGTGGGCGATTTGACAAATAACTTTCGATCAGTGAGTACGCGTTTCCTCTAAAACCAATTCTCTCCAATGCTTCTAATAATAATTTGTGATTAACTGTGTCGAAAGCTTTCTTTAAATCAACAAAAATGCAGATTAAAGGGATTCTGTTATCAATATTTTGATGTATTTGATTTACAATTTTAGTTATTGCGTCCGATGTAGCCTTCCCTTCTGTAAATCCATATTGATTTTCACTTAAAATTTTGAATTTTGTGAGGTATCGAATCATTCTAGTAGATAAAACTTTTTCAAAAACCTTTGCTACACTGGATATTATTGATATTGGTCTATAGTTGTTAACATCTGTTTTTGTTCCTGATTTATGTATCGGTATTATATTACCTTTTTTAAAATTGAGGGATATATGCCAGATTCAAAGCATTTGTTGATTAGGTAAGTGAGTGGTTCTGTTATGTCCTCGGCTATAATTTTCAAATGCTCGCTTTTAATACCATCGAACCCAGGACTTTTCCGATTTTTTAAGGACATAACAGTGGTGTATACTTCACATTGTTCGACTTTATCAAAAATAAATGAGTTCAAAGTTCTTTTTGGAGGCTGAGTATTTTGTACGTTTGCTTGTATATTACTTGCTAAATTTTCGCCTATGCCAGTAAAGAATTGTACAAATCCATCGCATATCTGTTGAGTATTTTTTAATACTGTTCCCGATGTTGTATTTAACTCAGTGACACACTCTTTAAATTTTGTTTTCCCAGTAATCTCATCAATAGTTGTCCAAAGCCGCTTAGGAACATTTAAGTTATTATTCAATTTATTTAGGTAATGTTTTCGTTTGGTTTGCCTTGCAAGCTCTATAAATTTATTTTTATATTGGTTGTAACAGTCGGTATTCTCTGTAGTTGGTGTTAGTTTCATTACATTATATAGTCTTTCTTTTTCTATTGCCGATGTTATTAATCCTTTGGTAATCCAGGCATTTCTGCTTTTCTCTTTGTGACTAATTATTACTTTATTGGTACTAATATCTATTAGTTTTTTAACTTTGACTACTTTAAATTAATTTTGAAAAGAATACAAAGTGATATAGATATAATCATTCTATCCGAAACATGGCAAGTGGGCGATGTGACTCTGTTTCATTTAAAAGGGTACGATACATTGTATAATTTTGGAAAGCATAATCAAAACGATAGAGTGATGGTGTATGTACGAAACAATCTGCCTTATAACCATACCATATTTACAATCAACAATGAACTAAAAGGTATCAATCTAACAATGCAAATTGAAAATCGTAGAGTCAAAATTACTTGTGTTTACCGACCACCATCTTCAGATCCTCATACATTTATAAGAGACATAGATGAACTATTAAAAAACAATGAAAACAATCACCTTCATAATCAAATATTTATAGGCGACATCAATATAAACATTTTAGAGGAAAATTCTATGGCGAAAGAATATTTAAACATTTTATCAAGTAATGGTTTTTTATCATACATAAATAAAGTAACACGACCCACCAGTAAAACCTGCATTGATCACTGCTTTATAAAGGATATTTCCAATATTTTTTCTTACATGCCTATTATCTATGAAACCGATATTACAGATCATTATTCCACTGTATTATTGATATCTTCACAAAATAAAACCCAGAACTGCCCAAGGACAAAAAATGAAAGAAACCTTGAATACAAATATTTCACTGACAACTCAAAATTAATATTTAACGCACAAACGGAATCGTGGGACGAAATTTTTTTAACAAATTCTTTAGACGAAGCTACAAATTTATTAATAGACAAAATTCAAAAAGTCATTGAAGTTAGTACTAATAAGGTTAAAATAAGTCACAAGGAAAAAAGCAGAAATGATTGGATGACCAAAGGACTAATAAAATCTGCAAACGAAAAAGAAAGACTGTATAAAATCATGAAATATTTACCCACGAAAGAAAATATAGATCATTATAATCAGTATAAAAACAAATTTATAGAACTTTTGAGAGAAGCAAAAAAAAATACTATATAAAACAATTGAATAATAATTCACATGACTCTAGACACCTATGGTCCACTGTCAATGATATATTCAATAAGTCATCCTATTCAAAAAACAATATTAATGAAATAAAAACAAAAACAGGACAGAAAACAGACAATATTCAGCAAATATGTGATAGAATTTTTCACGAATATAGGAGGAAACTTAGCAAATAATATCAAACAAAATGCTGATATTCATCTGCATGAAACAAGACTGAATAATTCATTTGTATTAACTGAAGTAGACTATCAGGATGTTTTCAATGCCATTATGACTCTAAAAAATAAAAAAGCCCTGGAGTTGACGAAATTAGAGCTGAACATCTAAAGATACTGGCCAAACAAATAACAGAACCGCTTGCTTATATCATTAACAAATCCTTCCAATCTGGAGTATTTCCATCAGCTTTCAAGACAGCATTCATCATACCTATCTATAAATCTAATGATAATACGGACGTCACTAACTATCGACCTATTTCACTTATATCAAGTTTAGCTAAAGTTTTTGAGAAATTACGCCTTAATAAAATGATTACTTTCTTAATAAATTCAAAATTCTAAATTCAAATCAATATGGTTTTATAGCGGGCAAATCTACAACAGATGGGGTATTAAGTATAGTAGATGAAATAACCCAAAATATAGATGGAAAAGTACCATCGATATGCGTATTTGTGGACTTACAAAAAGCGTTTGACACAGTTAACCACAATATACTTTTGGAAATCTTAGAAAGAATAGGTTTTCGTGGAAAGATGTACATATATACTTTAATGGAAAATTATTTATCAAATAGACCGCAATCAGTAAAATTATTAAGCTCGTATAGTAAAGAAATGTTTGTTAAATGTGGTGTTCCACAAGGTACAATTTTGGGTCCTCTGTTATTCAATATCTATTTAAACGATATATTCAAAATTAACAGTACTGGTAAAATAGTCAGTTTTGCAGACGATACTGCTATACTCTATAAAGGTAAGGATTGGAACGACTTAAAAGATATTATCCAAAATGACTTTTGCAAAATTATTCAGTGGTTTAATAACCGAAAATTAACAATTAACTTTACTAAAACTCATTTTTTACCATTTTCATCACTATCTAATCATCTACCAAAATATAACCACCTTCGGTTTAAGGTAAATGATAAAAATATAAAAATCAATAGAGTTAATGATACAAAATATTTGGGAATTTATCTAGATCCCCACTTGAGATGGGATGTACATATTTCTCACATACTAAAGAAAATTAGATTCATAGCATATAAAATAAAATTTCTAACCGGTATATTAACTGAATATTATCTACGAATAATATATCAAGCTTTAGTCGAGCCACACATAACATATGGTATAGTAGTGTGGGGTGCTGCATGCACGACATACTTTAACGATTTAGATGTACTTCAAAGAAGAATTTTAAAATCAATGTTAGGCAAATCAAAATTATACCCAACTAATGACTTATATAATGATGCACAAGTATATGATACTAAACAACTTTACTTCTTACATACCATCACTCATTATCACAAAACTATTAGTGAACACGACATGATTAAACATAATCATCAAACCAGATATAAATTACGCGCAAAAAATGTTCCTAAACCAAACAAATCCCTAATGAAACGATGTCACCTGTATATAGCTCCTAAATTGTACGAACATTTACCAAATAATGTAAAACAATTACGCAATACATTAGGCTTCAAAAAAAAATTAAAAAAATTTATTAACACGATTGGGAGAAATCAAATTAATAAAATAATACACAATAAATGCTCTACCATTCTTACCAATAATTTCTCTTTTCTCTCTATTTTATTATATTTTGCAATTCAACATACATATGATCCATGCACAGGCGTTGTCCTCCTATGGATATATTATATTTATTTACTCGTTTCATGTTCCCTGTATTTTAGAGTAAATAAATATTATTATTATTATTATAGCGGCTAGGTCTGTTCCAGACTAATTCGAGCATGGTTGCGCCTATGTCTGTTGTATAAACTTCTAATTGATATAATTTTGCCCCTCACGAAAGGGTCAAAGTCAAGATATTATTCAAGAAGATTGGGCAAACGTAAGGAATGATCGTAATTTTTCTAAAGCAGAGAAGATAAATGCAAGCAACTGTAAGCTTCTGAGCGGGCGTTATAAGCCCATTAGTCCGAGGTGACATAAACCGAGAAAACCTGTGCGAAGACAAAATTAGTCTTGTTTTTAATTATTGCCTGGAGATTAAAGTCTGCACGCTGAGATGCAAAAGGATATTACCTCATTTATAAAGTTATAAAGGAAGAGCAAAACTTTTCTACCCGCGTCCTTCTCTCCAGCCTTATACTTAACTCTTTACCTCGTTTTGTTCTTATTACGTCTATTAGCTTCAAGAAAGCGTTTTATTGCTCCAAGCATTAGGGTGGTTTATCAAATCACAACCGCGAATCGCAAAAGAAAGTTTTTAGATTATGACGGCTCGCAATGCTTCCAGTCAATATTTGACCATTATATTAGCCTAGATAGAACTTGCCTTCTAGTGGGAACCATACTTTTCGGGTAGAATAATAGACTAAGAAATTATGAGGGTGGTAAATACGAGGGCGGTCCGATAAGTACTGAGCCTCACCGCCCGATGGCACCAGTATCGCAAGACAAATTTTAAATACACAAACCGAGTCTACCGGTTCGGCACTGAATCAGAAACCCAAGGTCAATACGAACAGAGGAAACTACAGGGTGACTTTGAAGTTGAGTCATTAATTTTCAGATAATGATTGTAAAAGGAACATAAACCAAAATATGTATGTAAAAATAAAAAGAAAATGTTACCTTGTTTTATAAAGTATCCTCCCGACAAGTATTTCAGTGCGGACCTGTATTTGATCGTGCGGTCTTGGAGCACCGGCATGCCCTCCCCTGCGAGGTCTTAAGTCACCTGATTCACGAGCATTTTGTACTACATTAACAAAGGCACGAGGGGTTGGTTGCACTCGATTGGGAAACCGATCCGCATAAATCCGTGATGCCGCGGCAGCATTTTGTAAAGACTCCCCCCCCGTAAATAAGAAGCATGTCCACAAGTTCAGCATTTTCGTAAACATGTGCCATTTTTTATTTCGTTTGAGCCAGGCAACGAACACCACTATTCACTCACGCGTTACCGACTGACACATTGACTGAATACAACTGAATAAAATTGTAGTAAAAACATCGTGATAAACGTTCCAAATTCTTTCGCTTTTTGTTTCCGATAAGGCGGATTATATCCGTTGTTGCCAAACACGAGCACATAATACTATTATTGAGACAGGGCGGTACTCAAACTTCTAAAGGGCTATAACTTTGTTACTTTAATTTTACCACAAAAATGTTAAAGGAAAAAAACATTTCTTTTGATCAGATCTACTCACTGTTAAAATAAATGACTCAACTTCGAAGTCACCCTGTATAAGCGAAGTTATCATCCCGAAAGAGATCAGCTGAGTTCGCCATATAAAGAACATCTGTAAGGCGTATTTTGGTAAAAGACGTTAAATTGCACCAATATAACCTTCAACTAAAAACTGTTAGATGAGTGATTTCAATTTATAGTTGTATATTAGATGCTTATTAATTTACTTATACTACTTTACAGACCTAATACGTATTATAATCATCACAATGGAAAATGAAAGTTTTTGTAAAAAATATAGGACTTTTGATATAATAATTCTGATCTCGATATTAAAAAGCAGTTCAAAGTGATACAAAAACAATATGAAAAAAGTATTCAAATTGTTGTTTCAACTAGTAATACAGCTTAAAAAAATAACTTTTCAAATTCCTGGTGAATTTTATTTTTTTGACCTGGCAACACTGAATATCCTACCAGAAAAATACAACCAAGGCTGGCGTTAGGTCGCCGGGTGCAGCAGCTGCGGTTGGTAGGTACGCGATCCGCCTGCAGAGAATATTTTTCCAAGTGCTAAGAGCTAATGTACGGAGAAATCTGTGATGTGTGAAATATGTCTAAAATGTGCATATAATTACCAAGGTTGGCGACGTATAAATATACATGAAAGCTCTCCTTGCGGACAGCTCCTATAAGCGGACATCTCTTTTAACCGGACAAAGTTCCTGGAACCGAATTTCAGCCATCAAGTTTCAATGTTAAATGCATTCCGATAAACGGACGCTCTTATAAACGGACGCGGACACTAGATTTTCCTGTATGTGATCAAAAAATCTCCCATAAGCGGACGCGAAACTCTAATACCCGGACGATTTTTTAGTTCCGCTTATTGCAATGCACATATCTACATACATAAAATTCGGTAATTCCCCGATTTATATTAGGTGATTCCCCATTTACGCATTTCGTTGGGTAGCCTGTATGTAATCTTGTGGCTTGTCTTCAGTTCAGGCAAATTCGTAGTTGATTGAGTTACGTATTTTATTATTGTAACTGTAAAATCGCACCAAAAAAAAGGATGCTCTCGTTAAAGGAAAAGACGGAAGTTGTTAACGTATTAGACAGAGAAAGTGTTTCAGTTCGTCATTTGGCAAAGAGGTTTAATATTGGGAAAACGCAAGCAGCTGAAATTGCCAAAAATAAGGAAGGTATCAGGAGTAAATGGCAATCAGGAACTAATATAAATCAAAAGAAGAATTTTTTAAAAAAGGAAGGTTTTGCTATAGACAAAACATGTTTTGAATGGTTTGTGAAAGCTAGAAGTCAGAACATTCCAATCTCAGGGCCGTTAGTGAAAATGAAAGCTAAAGAAATCGCCACTACTTTGGGCTATAATAATTTCATTGCGTCCGACGGGTGGCTGCAAAAGTGGCGCAAGAGACATAGTGTGAGTTTCAAATGCATATCTGGCGAAGCTGCTGCAGTAGATCAAGTTGATGTGTCACAATTTTTGGAGAAACTTCCGTCCATGTTGCTTGGCTACAAACCAGAAGATGTGTACCTACAACGCAGATGAGAGTGGACTTTTTTTTCGCGCATTGCCCGACAAAACTCTGTCCTTTAAAGGAGAAACATGTGTGGGTGGAAAGTTGTCTAAAGATAGACTAACCATTTTATTCTGTGCAAATATGGCCGGTGAAAAATGCGATTTGAGTGTGATCGGGAAAGCGGCTCGTCCCCGTGCTTTAAAAAACGTTGCTATTAAGGATCTACCAGCGACTTGGAAATCCAACAAAAAGGCATGGATGACCCGAGAAACCATGTCTGAGTGGTTAGTCGAATTCGACCGGAAAATGAGAATCCAAAAAAGGCAAGTTCCTTTATTTTTAGACAATGCATGCTCTCATCCTCGTGATATGAAAATGAAAAATGTGAAAATTATATTTTTACCGCCAAACACAACTTCTGTTTGTCAGCCCATGGATCAAGGTGTCATACAGAACTTTAAATTTTATTATCGGCACTTGATTTTAAAACATATTTTAACAAAAATTGGCGATGGTCAAAGCTTATCTGAGCTTACAAAGTCTATCAATGTGTTAGAAGCTTTGTATTTTATAAAATCAGCATGGAATAAAGTAAATTCCTCTACAATTAAAAACTGTTTTGGCAAAGCTGGATTCAGAAAAAGTGAATGTAGCTCAGAATTTGCTGAGCAAAATTATTGCGATGCTGAAGACGATCTGCCCTTAGCGACACTTGCTCAGTTACTGCGACATGCCAAACATTTAGGAGTAGCAGATCCCCAGAAAGTAGATGATTTCCTGGCCATAGACAATAACATAACAGCAGAAGAAAATGCCGTTGGCAACTTTTCGAATTTGGATGTAGAAAGCCCAGGCCAACTTCAATATGGTAGTCCAAACGACTCAGAAAAGAAGTGGAACTGGTGGACTCACTAAGCGGTTCAAAAACGATAAATTCATATGGGGAAGCTCTAAATCATATTTCTATATTGAAAAAATTTGCTAAAGATGATTTCACTGCATTTCAACATTTGAAAAAAGTTATTACGAAAATTGTCTCCTTCCGCAAAAGATGGTGAAATTTCGTCAGACAAACATTTTAAACTTTTTTCAACAAGCTAAAGAATAATGTTTTTTTTTTAAATTCTCGTACCATGTATTGAATCATTTATGTTTTTGTATGCGTATATGTACATATATTATATAGATATAGCATAAATACATACTTTAAAAATGTGGCGAGTTTCTGTTTCATTTTTCTCATGATTATAATACCTCATTTCCTCATGATTATATACCCCGTTATTTATACTCTATACTTACATACTCTCTTTTAAACGGACACCTCCCATAAGCGGACAAAAGTTACGGAACCGTGAGTGTCCGCTTATGGGAGCTTTCACTGTACTAACATCGCTGAGGAAGACATATCAAAAGCTATTTTATCTTTGACACATTAGTAGCTTTGTCTCAAAGCTCCATCAAAATGCCAGTAGTAATTTCAGAACTAGAGGAATATCGGACTTCGTTGCTTTCACAGAGCAATCATTTCGCAAACTCATGCTATAACTAAAACTGTCGACCATACACAAAACTTGGTTGATCCTTTATACAGGTTGACCCATTTTAATATCCCCAAATCAATACAATATCATAAATATCAAAACAACAACAAAAGTGGCAGAGTTTCAAGGGGGAACGACCTTGAACACGACCTCCGAGGTTATTTCAAGGTCAAATGGATATTTTCAAATGGAACCCCCTCCCTTTGCACAACGGAATTGAAAAGAGAAGGCAATCTTATGTCCAAGCGCAACCTTGATCACGACCTTATATCCATTTCAAGGTCAAATCAAGACATCGAAAATAATTTGCAAATATTTGCGATTTTACTGCTTACAGGTGTATATACTGGTACTGAGTGCATCTACTTGTCTCCAGCTTCCTGAGGCCTGGTGAAATTCCGCTAGGGTTTTCCACCAGAAAAGATCGAAATGCGAATTTCTGAAGCTTACACCGCAAGTTCTATGATGATGAAATAATAATAAAAAAGTTAAATTAGCTTGGAAGTAATGGAAATAGTGCGAAACTTAGTCAAGCAACAAATTGCGTTCGCGTGGATCGCCGGAAGCCGGAATTATGTGTGGCAAAGGAGAAATAGATACGAATGGAAGAAAGTCAACAACAAGCCTCAATCAGTCGATAAATCAGACGACAATGAGCGTGAATGACAAAATGGAAACGGAAGTGTCGGAGTAAAAAGCTACAATAAACCCAGAAATACATCAAAACAATTTAAAGTTTTATTTCATGGGAGGCAGAAAAGAACTGGCTAGGTTCAAGGGCGGCCGTGGAGCATTCTCGCGGCGCGCCAGGGTAGTACGCTGATTGCAATTACTAATTCAGTCATTTCAAGCATCGTAAGTCACACAACTTGAATTTTTCAGCAGACAATAAAACTCCGTCACTGACAAATAAACCAGTTTTAAAAAACTGCATATAGTATTTGAGTTTCAAAAGATTGGAGTTTTGATTAACCCTTCCAGTTTATTAATGATAATGGAATAAACCCAAAAACCTGCCCTTGACTCATATTGTTTTAGCAAGGAATAGGGTTAGTAGGGTAATAATTTAAGCAAAGGAATCACATTAGTCATATTCTTTTACTCATGATTCAAATTACACCAAAACATTGACTTATTAATATGTTACATGTTTAAACCTTAACATCTTTAACGTATGTAGGGAAAACCTTGGTAAAATCGAATTTCCCGTTTAACATTCCAACCATGAACTAGTCCTAGACTTATACGCCCAATCTGCTCCAGCAATATGTTGCAGAAGAACCCACGTGCTTATTTAACTATCAAACAAATTAGGCAACCACAGTAACAGCATCATGTATCGCAGCTTGCCGCGTGCTGAGAAGCTTCGAGAGAGATCGCGTTCACGTGCGTAAGCGATCGAGAGGGTACGGTTGCATCGGGAGCGTTCGAGAAATATCGCGCTAATGTTCTGGAGGGGTTCTGGATTGGTCGATTTCAAAATATATGAGCGCGACGACAGTGAAGGAAGTCACAGTCGAGTCAGTCGACAGTGAGCGTGGATTTAAGATTTATTACTAGTCTATTTTTAAATTTGTTATAAATTAGTTGCAAGTATTACAAGTTAGTGGAAAAGTGATTTGTCTTTAGGAGCATTTTGACAAAATGTGCCATAGGTGGTTTATGAAATGGCCAATTAAATTGTTATTATAATATACTAAGTGACATATAAATCCGAACACCCACTTTAAATGGTTTTATTTTAATAAAAGTTGGTGAATGTATTTATCTTACTGTAAATAACAAGTGAACAAATTTTCAGCTTTATCAGTTGGACATTCCTGTTTTTATACTGCTTTTTTTTAATTCACTAACGCTCTAAAAATGAATATTTCAGCCGCAGTAAAGAATCAACGTTGGCGGATTTTGGTTCTTGACATCCTTTACGATCGGTTACGATGCCTAGAGTACGGAGACCGGTACGATTTCGTCAACTTAGTAAGTTTGATAGGGGCCGTATAGTGGGACTTCGGGAAGCTGGACTTTCTTTTCGGGCAATTGCAGTTAGAGTGCAAAGAAGTGTAGACACTGTGGTTAGGTGTTGTCAGGCATGGCTTCGAGAAGGCCGTACGCAAAGAGCAAGGGGCACTGGACGCCGCCGTAGAACAACAGACCGTGAAGATCGCCGCCTAAGATTATTGGCCTTAAGGGATCGTTTCTCCACTACCAGGTCCATTGCAAATGAATGGTTTGCAGAACACGGAAGACCTATTGGCATGCGAAGTGTTTACCGACGAATGAGAAGTTTTGGCTTGTTTTCATACCGGCCACACTGGGTCCTCCCTTTAACTCGAGAACACCGACGTAATCGCCTTGAGTGGTGCAGACAACGGTCACTCTGGGATCAGGAATGGAACAGTATTGTCTTTAGTGACGAGTCTCGATTTTGTTTAGGCATGCACGATGGTCGTGCCAGGGTTAGAAGGCGACGTGGTGAAAGGAGGAATCCACAGTTTTTTGTTGAAAGACATGTTCATCACACTGTTGGAGTTATGGTTTGGGGTGCTATAGCTTATGGTTCCAGGTCACCTTTAATCTTCATCAGAGGTAACATAAACGCGCAGCGTTATATCCACGAAGTTCTAGAACCCCATCTTTTACCCTATCTTGACACCCTGGCAGATCCAACTTTCCAACAAGATAATGCCCGACCACATGTTGCAAGAGTCACAATAGACTTCTTTCAACATAATGATGTCACATTGTTACCATGGCCACTAAGATCTCCCGACTTATCCCCAATTGAGCTCGTGTGGGATATGATGGGTAGGAGATTGCTCAATTTGCAACGTCCTCTTCAGACTCTAGAAGCACTTCGAGAGGAATTGGTGGTTGCCTGGAATGAGATACCACAGGAGGACATTGATCACCTGATCAGAAGCATGCCTAGGCACGTTGGAGAATGCGTAGCACATCAGGGTGCATCCACACATTATTAAAGGTCAAAGGGCTTTAAAGCAGTGCAATCATTTTGAAATTTTTATCATTTACTTATTATGCTTCATTAAGTACTTATACAAAATTTTATTAAAATAAAACCATTTAAACTAGGTGTTCGGATTTATATGTCACTTAGTATATTTTTGCTATTATATACTCTGGGTCTTAAATTTTACACAGTTCACAGATTTTGGAAGAATAGACAGTTTTTCCTAGTAATATTAAATTGTTATTATAATATTTTTGCTATTATATACTCTGGGTCTTCAAATTTCACACAGCTTATAGATTTTGGAAGAATAGACAGTTTTTCCTAGTAACATATACCCCCAAGTTTAAATATTACCGAGATGCTGGGCTCCTCAAAAACAATCAAACCTAAACAAAACCTAGTTCGGTCCTGGACCTCGATCAGATCAAACGTGAACACGTACGATGCGCATCAGTTTTCAATCCAGGCACTGGCCGCGCTGATAAACAAAACCTTCACACATTGGTTCTAGAAAACAAAAATGGCACACTTATACAGCAATATCATTTTAATTTAGGGTGTGGGTCTTTGGAATGCTATCGAGGCTTCGCGAGTGAATGCAGATCGTTTTTCGAGGTTATTCCTGATTTCTTTTATGTTTGGGGTCAAGTGCAACATCTGGTGTACAAGACGGAGGTGTACACGGGTGACGAACTACCTGTGCGAATTTATCAGAAACAAGTCCAATGGTTTGACAATGAGTTACGTGGCATGCGCGATCACTTAACTTTCTGGATAGAATTGCAAAAAATCGATTCATCAACTGTAACTAAATCCGAAATAAATTGACTGAAATCCAAGTACAGAGCTGAAATAGTAAAACGTAAGCAAGATGCACACGTAGACGCTAGCGTTGCATGGCTCCGTAGTTCTGGTTTGAAGAGCGGAACAGGAAACCTCTTGATTGCTGCTCAGGACCAAGCCCTTTCTTATTTTTTGGAGCTCCCTAATGGCCATTACAAACGTTATTTATTTACTTATGTGTAATTTAGTTGTCAATATTCACATAGGGGAAAAAGCGACATCTCAGTAGAAGAGTGGAGTAAATAGTGGGTATTTCTCGCGATAGTAGTACTAACAATCCTTTCTCTTTATTCCCTGAAGAGCACAAATCACCCACCATGGGTGAGATAAAGTTCAAGATGTCTAAAATTCCCTTTCAGTTTATCTATATATCCTTCTCCCCTGAAATTACCAACTCCGATGCTTATGGGCGAATATCTTATTAGGCTTCTTATTTGGGAGACAGTCGAATAAATAGTGATCTAGGTGGAAAACGTATAAATGAGAATCGCTAAGTGCAGTCTTCCTCCACACCTAAGCCAGCGATTTAAATAAAATCCAAGTATCATTCGGGTGGGCAAAGCAGTTTATCAGCCATATCCCGTTCAATCAGGGGGAGTGAATAAGAGAAAGAGAATACAGGTCGCATAAACGCCTGCAAAAAATCAACTTGCTTCCTTCCTTCTCTTTGACGTGAGAGAGAGGGACGGGTAAAAACCCTGGATGCTTATAGCCCAGGCATCTTTAGACCTGAATTTCCAGCATACAACGAATTTGAATAGACGAAAATGAGTCAAGCCTATAATCTTTTGTCGCCAAAATTGTGTAGTTTTAGTTCATATTTTTGGATGATTTGCCTACCAGAGTGACAAACCAATACGTCGACGTACATTTTTTCTCTCTAGAGGATACTCAAGTAGCCATTCGTAATGAGTGTACTCACCTTTAGCAGGTTTAGACTGAGTTTTTTCACTTTTTTGCTTTCCAGCTTCACCTTGTTCTTTTTATTTTTTTTAGGCTGAGTTGGTAAATACCATATAGGTACTCCACCTTTTCGATTATCATGTTAATCTTTATGATTCTGCCAGTTATCTTGTTAATTTTTTTACAAAATCGAATAAAGACACAGCGACTAACCTAATTTGTTTTTCGCAATTCGTTTCTGAATTCATAGATTCCGGAGTGCGAACTCGATAGATTGGACCATAATTTGCTACCAACAAGACTTGATAGAAAGGGCTTTTCAAATGATTTAGTATGCCTTTTAAAATCCTATCTATCCAATCGTAAGCTGTTTGTGGAATTCAAGGGATCCAAATCTCAAAAGTTTACTCCAGCATTAGGTGTTGCACAGAGATCCTCGTTACGATCTCTTCTTTTTATTATATACTAAATGACATATAAATCCGAACACCCAGTTTATATGGTTTTATTTTAATAAAATTTTGTATGAGTACTTAATGAAGCATAATTTGACCTTTAATAATGTGTGGATGCACCCTGATGTGCTACGCATTCTCCAACGCGCCTAGGCATGCTTCTGATCAGGAGGTCAATATCCTCCTGTGGTATCTCATTCCAGGCAACCACCAACTCCTCTCGAAGTGCTTCTAGAGTCTGAGGAGGACGTTGCAAATTGAGCAATCTCCTACCCATCATATCCCACACGTGCTCAATTGGGGATAAGTCGGGAGATCTTGGTGGCCATGGTAACAATGTGACATCATTATGTTGAAAGAAGTCTATTGTGACTCTTGCAACATGTGGTTGGGCATTATCTTGTTGGAAAGTTGGATCTGCCAGGGTGTCAAGATAGGGTAAAAGATGGGGTTCTAGAACTTCGTGGATATAACGCTGCGCGTTCATGTTACCTCTGATGAAGATTAAAGGTGACCTGGAACCATAAGCTATAGCACCCCAAACCATAACTCCAACAGTGTGATGAACATGTCCTTCAACAAAAAACTGTGGATTCCTCCTTTCACCACGTTGCCTTCTAACCTTGGCACGACCATCGTGCATGCCTAAACAAAATCGAGACTCGTCACTAAAGACAATACTGTTCCATTCCTGATCCCAGAGTGACCGTTGTCTGCACCACTCAAGGCGATTACGTCGGTGTTCTCGAGTTAAAGGGACCAGTGTGGCCGGTATGAAAACAAGCCAAAACTTCTTATTCGTCGGTAAACACTTCGCATGCCAATAGGTCTTCCGTGTTCTGCAAACCATTCATTTGCAATGGACCTGGTAGTGGAGAAACGGTCCCTTAAGGCCAATAATCTTAGGCGGCGATCTTCACGGTCTGTTGTTCTACGGCGGCGTCCAGTGCCCCTTGCTCTTTGCGTACGGCCTTCTCGAAGCCATGCCTGACAACACCTAACCACAGTGTCTACACTTCTTTGCACTCTAACTACAATTGCCCGAAAAGAAGGTCCAGCTTCCCGAAGTCCCACTATACGGCCCCTATCAAACTCACTAAGTTGACGAAATCGTACAGGTCTCCGTACTCTAGGCATCGTAACCGATCGTAAAGGATGTCAAGAACCAAAATCCGCCAACGTTGATTCTTTACTGCGGCTGAAATATTCATTTTTAGAGCGTTAGTGAATTAAAAAAAAGCAGTATAAAAACCGGAATGTCCAACTGATAAGGCTGAAAATTTTTTCACTTGTTATTTACAGTAAGATAAATACATTCACCCACTTTTATTAAAATAAAACCATTTAAACTGGGTGTTCGGATTTATATGTCACTTAGTATATTTATTAACACCATTGATTACGTCATTGATTGCAACTTTTTTTTTATATGCCGATGATTTGAAAATTTATACTCAAGTTAGCAGCAGCACTGATTGCAAACATCTCCAAGAAAATCTTAACCGGGTAATAATTTGGTGGCTGACTTCTTCTCTGACCGCAAGATATCCGTCGTAATGGACGGGTTCTCCTCTTCATCCCACAATCTCAACGCGGGTGTTCCACAGAGATCGACTTCGTTCCTCTCACATATCAACAGCTTTGTTGGTGATATCAGCATGCAGGAATCGAGAGTGACTCGCCTGACAATCTACATGAGGAGGCATTTCCCAGTTATACTAAGCTTCAGTTCAAAAATCGGATTAACAAACCTTCTTTAAGCTCCTTACAGAACCCGCGGTGCCCTGGTATTTAGGCTTCTGCCTGCGCGGTTGCCTCGGTGTAAAAGAACATTTCAAGCTACTGGAATGTTTGACTATGAACAAAAAAGCCAAGGAATGGTACTAATTAATTAGTAGTTTTTATATACTAAGTGACATATAAATCGGAACACCCAGTTTAAATGGTTTTATTTTAATAAAAGTTGGTGAATGTATTTATCTTACTGTAAATAACAAGTGAAAAAATTTCCAGCCTTATCAGTTGGACATTCCGGTTTTTATACTGCTTTTTTTTAATTCACCAACGCTCTAAAAATAAATATTTCAGTAAAGAATCAACGTTGGCGGATTTTGGTTCTTGACATCCCTTACGATCGGTTACGATGCCTAGAGTACGGAGACCTGTACGATTTCGTCAACTTAGTGAGTTTGATAGGGGCCGTATAGTGGGACTTCGGGAAGCTGGACTTTCTTTTCGGGCAATTGCAGTTAGAGTGCAAAGAACTGTAGACACTGTGGTTAGGTGTTGTCAAGCATGGCTTCGAGAAGGCCGTACGCAAAGAGCAAGGGGCACTGGACGCCGCCGTAGAACAACAAACCGTGAAGATCGCCGCCTAAGATTATTGGCCTTAAGGGACCGTTTCTCCACTATCAGGTCCATTGCAAATGAATGGTTTGCAGAACACGGAACACCTATTGGCATGCGAAGTGCTTACCGACGAATGAGAAGTTTTGGCTTGTTTTCATACCGGCCACACTGGGTCCTCCCTTTAACTCGAGAACACCGACGTAATCGCCTTGAGTGGTGCAGACAACGGTCACTCTGGGATCAGGAATGGAACAGTGTCTATAGTGACGAGTCTCGATTTTGTTTAGGCTTGCACGATGGTCGTGCCAGGGTTAGAAGGCGACGTGGTGAAAGGAGGAATCCACAGTTTTTTGTTGAAAGACATGTTCATCACACTGTTGGAGTTATGGTTTGGGGTGCTATAGCTTATGGTTTCAGGTCACCTTTAATCTTCATCAGAGGTAACATGAACGCGCAGCGTTATATCCACGAAGTTCTAGAACCCATCTTGACACCCTGACAGATCCAACTTTCCAACAAGATAATGCCCGACCACATGTTGCAAGAGTCACAATAGACTTCTTTCAACATAATGATGTCACATTGTTACCATGGCCACCAAGATCTCTCGACTTATCCCCAATTGAGCACGTGTGGGATATGATGGGTAGGAGATTGCTCAAATTGCCTGGAATGAGATACCACATGAGGACATTGACCACCTGATCAGAAGCATGCATAGGCGCGTTGGAGAATGCGTAGCACATCAGGGTGCATCCACACATTATTAAAGGTCAAAGGGCTTTAAAGCAGTGCAATCATTTTGAAATTCATTTACTTATTATGCTTCATTAAGTACTTATACAAAATTTTATTAAAATAAAACCATTTAAACTGGGTGTTCGGATTTATATGTCACTTAGTATATTTATTCAAATACGAGTATATTATTTTTACCAGTATATGTGACACAAAACTCAAAATTTCAAGGTCTATGAACTTGGTCTCGTGAAACTTTTACAAAATTTTCCAGCCACGACCCATTTTGGTGCCGGCCTCTATTATTGCAATTTGAATAGTGCATAAACGTGTCGGGATGAGTTTAAACGAACAAGCTGTTTGAAAGGAACGACACTGCTTGGATTCGAATATTGATCAGATTTCTTCTTACCGGTCCAGGCAGACGTAACAGACTTGACTTGACGGTACCTTCTGGTACTAAAATGTTAGGCCTTCGTGGTGGCTGATGTGTGAACAAGTCCGATATTTTAAATTTTATCAAGTGGGCTGCTGAGATTCAAACCCGGTAAAAGGCATCGCAGCAGCTTTTTCTGATTTAATGAGTTTGATGTCATTATCCAGAATGATTTTCGCCGTTTGCCCCCCCATCCGATGCCGTTTAGAGGTATTCGCAATCGTTGGTGTGGAAAGAGATTCAACCAGACGGCTTCAAACAGCCAAAAGCCCTATAGCCAAGGAAATAAAGGATCTTCTTAGCCTTCACTTAGGCGTGGCATGCGTGTTGTATGAAAATAGAATATTAAACTCAAACTCAAATTCCTTATTTTCCTATTGATGTTGTAAAACACATATAGGGAGTGTTAAGAAAACTTATACTAGCGACAGAATAACAGCACTTGGTTTGTGATTAGAGAGCTGTTCTATGACCATGAGAACGTTGGCCTTTTATGGCTAATGTAAGGGAAACTCCGCTGGATCGTACCATCACCTATTTCCAGCACTGAGTAGAGCAAACAAGAGGCACAATAGGGGCTAAGTACAGTAATCTAGACTGACGTTCTTCCTCCAATACATAGGGTCGGAAGAGAATCGTTGAAATGTCGTATTCAATGTAGTGAAATAGTCAAAACGACTCCAGCATATATGTTTACTTTTCTTTGTCTTTCTCAAACGCATTTAATACGCGACCTCAATGTCTCTCTGCCGCACGGATATCATATAAAAAACTTGCAGACTAGGTAGTTTTTAGAGCGCAAGCAGTCAATCCACGTTTGCTCACTAGGATCGTTGTGAACGTCCATCTATGGAGGAATCAGTTAACTAAGCTACACGCATTATTGGTTGCATAGTTTTGTGACGCTGAGTAATCAGTGTCTGTAGTTGTTATCTCTGAGAAGAAAGCTGGTTGAATAGCAAGTTCGCATCTGGATGAGTTGTGCTTTCTGAAGAGAGGTTATCTTCAAAGTTATAAATTACGAAAAACTGAGCAGAATTACGGGAAATCGTCACCGCGCCCGCGTTGTGTGTAATTACTGTTAGCATGTACTTCGGCAGTGTACAGTGAATAAAATTATTTCTGATCTCTCTCCCTTTTGAAATTCAGCAAATTTGTATATGTAATTTCCAGAATGTATAAGAGCAAGTGGCTGGGCAACTAATTTCTGGCTTTGAATCTCGATTAAGTGAATTTGAGACAAGAACCCAATGTAATTATAAGCAACACATACAACTTACAGCTTAGACCTCCAGTAATGCCATTTCAGAAGCAGTTTTTACATCACATCAGAGCCAAAGATTGATACCAAGCCTCATGACATTTAGGCAACACGTATAACTTAGTTCTCAGTTAACATCTTGTAGAAAAACCTACATAATGTCAAAAAAACCAGCAAAAATCGGCATAATGTCGATTTTCAAGATACGTGATAGCCGTGCCGATCCTGAAGGGTGCACCTTACAAATATGGTGCTTGCAATTTGCAAATAAGGCAAATTGCGATTTTTAAATATGATAAGCGAATTCCGCGAATACGGTGACAGTTGTTTGCAACTATGGTGAATGTTCTTTGCAAATAAGGCGGATGGTGTTTGTAAATGTGGTGAATGTTGCTGATAAATATGGTGAATGCTGTTTGCAAATATGATGATGTTCTCAAAAAGGTGGTATTTATTCATTTATTTTGTTGTTGATATTACAAAACATACAGCAATTAAAGGGTGCACCTTGCAAATATGGTGCTTGCAATTTGCAAATAAGGCAAATTGCGATTTTTAAATATGATAAGCGAATTCCGCGAATACGGTGACAGTTGTTTGCAACTATGGTGAATGTTCTTTGCAAATATGGCGGATGGTGTTTGTAAATATGGTGAATGTTGCTGATAAATATGGTGAATGCTGTTTGCAAATATGATGATGTTCTCAAATAGGTGGTATTCATTCATTTATTTTGTTGTTGATATTACAAAACATACAGCAATTAAAGGGTGCACCTTACAAATATGGTGTTTGCAATTTGCAAATAAGGCGAATTGCGATTTTTAAATGTGATAAGCGAATTCCGCGAATACGGTGACAGTTGTTTGCAACTATGGTGAATGTTCTTTGCAAATATGGCGGATGGTGTTTGTAAATATGGTGAATGTTGCTGATAAATATGGTGAATGCTGTTTGCAAATATGATGATGTTCTCAAATAGGTGGTATTCATTCATTTATTTTGTTGTTGATATTACAAAACATACAACATTTGTCGATGAATCTTAATACTAGGGACAAAATAACAGTGAAATGACACATGTGACGACAAAGTCAGATTTTCGGCACTAAACATTAGAAATGCCTAAACACTATAGAGATACTGATCGATAAGAAAACTTCTCAAATTTTGTTTAAAGGACTTCTGATAATTCTAAGTAATTTGGTAAATGTAATTGAAATTTTATTCTGGTAATGTGCGTGTAAATATCACTGCTTACAAAAAAGTGTGCCTATTCTAAGATTCACAAGTGACTATTTCTAGTACATACAAAGAAGACAGTGTTCAGTACTCCAAAATTTTTAAGCAGCTCTTTACTCGTGTGGTTACATATTATACTAAGTGACATATAAATCCGAACACCCAGTTGAAATGGTTTTATTTTAATAAAAGTTGGTGAATGTATTTATTCTACTGTAAATAACAAGTGAAAAAATTTTCAGCCTTATCAATTGGACATTCCGGTTTTTATACTGCTTTGTTTTAATTCACTAACGCCCTAAAAATGAATATTTCAGCCGCAGTAAAGAATCAACGTTGGCGGATTTTGGTTCTTGACATCCTTTACGATCGGTTACGATGCCTAGAGTACGGAGACCTGTACAATTTCGTCAACTTAGTGAGTTTGATAGGGGCCGTATAGTGGGACTTCGGGAAGCTGGACTTTCTTTTCGGGCAATTGCAGTTAGAGTGCAAAGAAGTGTAGACACTGTGGTTAGGTGTTGTCAGGCATGGCTTCGAGAAGGCCGTACGCAAAGAGCAAGGGGCACTGGACGCCGCCGTAGAACAACATACCGTGAAGATCGCCGCCTAAGATTATTGGCCTTAAGGGACCGTTTCTCCACTACCAGGTCCATTGCAAATGAATGGTTAGCAGAACACGGAAGACCTATTGGCATGCGAAGTGTTTACCGACGAATGAGAAGTTTTGGCTTGTTTTCATACCGGCCACACTGGGTCCTCCCTTTAACTCGAGAACACCGACGTAATCGCCTTGAGTGGTGCAGACAACGGTCACTCTGGGATCAGGAATGAAACAGTATTGTCTTTAGTGACGAGTCTCGATTTTGTTTAGGCATGCACGATGGTCGTACCAGGGTTAGAAGGCGACGTGGTGAAAGGAGGAATCCACAGTTTTTTGTTGAAAGACATGTTCATCACACTGTTGGAGTTATGGTTTGGGGTCTATGTTCCTGCGTCACCATGTATGTATCTAATATCTCGACGATCCTGTATGATAAGTGGCTTGTTTTTGTATCTGGAAAAAATATGCTGGTCGTGCGTTGTCATGGACATTACAATGTGAGAAAAGAACGAAGGATGCGGTATAAATAGGCAAAGGGCAACATCCCTATCGCTGAGTTAGACAAATGCTAAAGGGCGGCAATTTTAATTTCCATAAGATATCCCTTACTGATCAAAATATTCGATATTAGAAGGAACGCTTTCTTCACAGGGGTGTCGATGACTTTGTTGTATATGGGTGAGAATAAGAGAAAATGGTCTGGTGAAATACGTGACTCTGTTGTCAATAGTGACCACCCTGTAACACTTTACATGTGCCACACCCTGTATCAAGCACAACAGAGGTTGTTTTGATGAATTCCATCAAATCATGGGACGTTTTAGTTGCTTACTGATTTGAATAAGAAAAAATGGTCTGGTGAAATACGTGACTCTGTTGTCAATAGTGACCACCCTGTAACACTTTACATGTGCCACACCCTGTATCAAGCACAACAGAGGTTGTTTTGCTGAATTCCATCAAATCATGGGACGTTTTAGTTGCTTACTGATTTGAATAAGAAAAGATGGTCTGGTGAAATACGTGACTCTGTTGTCAATAGTGACCACCCTGTAACACTTTACATGTGCCACACCCTCTATCAAGCACAACAGAGGTTGTTTTGCTGAATTCCATCAAATCATGGGACGTTTTAGTTGCTTACTGATTTGAATAAGAAAAAATGGTCTGGTGAAATACGTGACTCTGTTGTCAATAGTGACCACCCTGTAACACTTTACATGTGCCACACCCTGTATCAAGCACAACAGAGGTTGTTTTGCTGAATTCCATCAAATCATGGGACGTTTTAGTTGCTTACTGATTTGAATAAGAAAAAATGGTCTGGTGAAATACGTGACTCTGTTGTCAATAGCGACCACCCTGTAACACTTTACATGTGCCACACCCTGTATCACGCACAACAGAGGTTGTTTTGCTGAATTCCATCAAATCATGGGACGTTTCAGTTGCTTACTGCTTTGAATAAGAAAAAATGGTCTGGTGAAATACGTGACTCTGTTGTCAATAGTGACCACCCTGTAACACTTTACATGTGCCACACCCTGTATCAAGCACAACAGAGGTTGTTTTGCTGAATTCCATCAAATCATGGGACGTTTTAGTTGTTTACTGCTTTGAATAAGAAAAAATGGTCTGGTGAAATACGTGACTCTGTTGTCAATAGCGACCACCCTGTAACACTTTACATGTGCCACACCCTGTATCAAGCACAACAGAGGTTGTTTTGCTGAATTCCATCAAATCATGGGACGTTTTAGTTGCTTACTGATTTGAATAAGAAAAAATGGTCTGGTGAAATACGTGACTCTGTTGTCAATAGTGACCACCCTGTAACACTTTACATGTGCCACACCCTGTATCAAGCACAACAGAGGTTGTTTTTCTGAATTCCATCAAATCATGGGACGTTTTAGTTGCTTACTGATTTGAATAAGAAAAAATGGTCTGGTGAAATACGTGACTCTGTTGTCAATAGTGACCACCCTGTAACACTTTACATGTGCCACACCCTGTATCAAGCACAGCAGAGGTTGTTTTGCTGAATTCCATCAAATCATGGGACGTTTTAGCTGCTTACTGATTTGAATAGGAAAAAATGGTCTTGTGAAATACGTGACTCTGTTGACAATAGTGACCACCCTGTAACACTTTACATGTGCCACACCCTGTATCAAGCACAACAGAGGTTGTTTTGCTGAATTCCATCAAATCATGAGACGTTTTAGTTGCTTACTGATTTGAATAAGAAAAATGGTCTGGTGAAATACGTGACTCTGTCGTCAATAGTGACCACCCTGTAACACTTTACATGTGCCACACCATGTATCAAGCACAACAGAGGTTGTTTTGCTGAATTCCATCAAATCATGGGACGTTTTAGTTGCTTACTGATTTGAATAAGAAAAATGGTCTGGTGAAATACGTGACTCTGTCGTCAATAGTGACCACCCTGTAACACTTTACATGTGCCACACCATGTATCAAGCACAACAGAGGTTGTTTTGCTGAATTCCATCAAATCATGGGACGTTTTAGTTGCTTACTGATTTGAATAAGAAAAAATGGTCTGGTGAAATACGTGACTCTGTTGTCAATAGTGACCACCCTGTAAGACTTATACAAAATTTTATTAAAATAAAACCATTTAAACTGGGTGTTCGGATTTATATGTCACTTAGTATAGTCATTAGCACTAATTCAATATATTTATAACATAAAATGAACGATTTCATAATAAAATGATAAAACTGACCGTAAAGTCTCGCCAATAAAGCCGTGTACTATAGTAGTAACTAAACGCAAGAATTTGTTCCTTTTACTTTTTCAAAACCTTTAACTAAATGCTAGAATCCAATTCTTCTATTTAACTGACTCAATAATTAACATTCCATCGATCTGACCCTCCGATCGCCACCCCTGTCTTCGACGTAGGGGTGGATATGGGATATGGGGGCAAAAGTGTTGACGCACGCAATGTGAGTGCGAAACAGTGAACAGAAAGTATTCGCCGTGTACAGTGCTTTCGTCTAGTGTTCCTCCATTTATTTTACTTCTCAGGCCTACTGGCGAGGAAGTATTGTAATCGCGAGAAATTTCGAGAATGAGGTTGTTATATCACTAAAAACATTGTCCCTGTCGAATTTGGGCGAAACCTGCACACAAGGTTATCCCTATTCCAAGGACGAAAAGACTTTGCAAAAAGCGAAGACAATAAAAAATGCCCAAACCTCGTGTTTTGATGCTTCAGATGGCCCTGATCATTTCTGAATCGTTTTTAGAGGTAAACAGTCGGTTGAGGAGGCGTGTAGGGGGTGAGGGAGGGTCTATAGCTATTTTTTGATGTTAGTATGTTAATGCACATCCTCATGTAATTCGACATATTTTTATTTTCATTATTTTGTTTATTATATTATATATTTGCCCTTAAAACTTTCCGACTGTGGATTCTAAAAGCAGGTAGCAGATGGCGCGGTGACGCGATATGAATATACGAGGAGAGAGCGATATTACCTATGTATGTATACGAGCATTATGCTTGAAGGGAAACTTATTGCGTGTCGAACTTCGTACATCAAGAACTGCTTCGGTGTAAAAAAAAGTTCTAAATTTCAAGATGGCATCTGGGCACTAATGTGAATGTTTTTTTGAATAGGTTGGATAATCATACATCATTTTGATCTAATGGGTATAATCCTATAATACAAGACAGGTTATCTTTAAAAAATGGCGACTTGGTGAACTGTCGAAGTTGGAGCATTTTTACAGCTGCCGCTTATAACTCATCAACGTATCATCAAAACTTATTAAAATAAAACCATTTAAACTGGGTGTTCGGATTTATATGTCACTTAGTATATAAGGCTTGGATTATTAGCTGTTGAGTTTTAAGTGAGTCGACGTAAAAAGCTCCCATTTTTGATAGCTCACCATAAAGAAAAATAGTTTACCTACTTTATATCCTAGGCTTGTGAAGGGTTCCAAAAAGTTTACATGAAGACACAGCCGCCATCTTGTAATTTTCAACTATCACTATTAAGCCAAAGCTGGAACTTTCCTTTACAGAGCGTATAGATCAGGCAATAATAAGCGTATTTTTTCAGTAACATATATACCAAAGTTTTAAGATAACCGAGATATTAGATTCCGAAAACCAATAAATAAACCAGTACGATCCTGCCACTCTCGCGTCTCACAATCCTCCTACGTCAAGGTGTATGATGTACTAAGACTATGAGAGTTAGAATCCAAATCTAAGTCTAGAATAACCGCATTTGAAAGACCAAAATTGGCACATTTGTCACGTGCCAAAATCACGTAACCCTTTTTTTACTATTTTGATCACTTATCAGTAATTTGAATTTCCCTTCATTAATAGTAGAGTACCGATTCCTGGGCCAAACCGTTTTCAACGATTTTCTTTTGGCAAATTTCATAGTTTATTGATTGTACTCGTATGATCTCACACGTATTATTTTTCTTTCTCAGCGACTCAGTATTGTGTTAAAATTTTCATTATTAACGACTATCTTAGAAATTTACGCATAAAATATGTATTGTTGGTCCCTCCTAGACAGAGTTGGTAACCATCGCGCCCTTGTGATTTTTACACGTACTAGCCGTCTATGAATGTTTACCTTTCTATCAAGATACCTTTCCGGCTTTTCTCCGTTTCTTTTGATTTTCTGTCGAACGTGCCTTCTTCAGGCCCACTCATTTAACCTTCTTTTGACGTTTGATTTCCGATCAAGATGCCTTGTTTTGAAAACTTGGTGTACAGACGCGTCCATCGCCATTTTGCTTTTACTTGCCTGCGGAGATCGTGGTGTGGGTGTCGTTTCATTAGTTTCCAGATTTTAGGATATCAACGCCCTGAACACCAGTTTATGGAGTAGTACCCTTTTATTTTGTACCTTACGTTTAGTTCTGTTGGTTTGGGTACTACTAGTCCATTTTCTAATGGGATTTTTACCGCCAGCGGTAAGTTCTCTTTTGTATACCATCGGACCACGTCCATTAATGCATGTCCTGGAGAAGTTTGTTTAATGTCTGCTTCCTTTTAGTGGAAAGGCATTGCGGAGAACCACCATTCACACTCTTCCAGCTTTGTTTTGTAGCTGCCTTGTAGCTGTATTTCATAGATATTGATATATTGATTGTTGCTGACTGAAATTCTTAGTGTACTTGATTTTGTTTGATATTAGCTTCTTCAAGATATTATTGATACTCCGCGAGTGTACTCGAAACATCGCCGTTGTCCTTGATGTTTCTTTCATCAGAGCTGCATATATTTGTTCATATCGTGAAAAGCCGACTGGTTGAACACAGTGGGAGACCTAAACAGCCCCAATACTTGAAATTTCTCACCAAGTGGATAGTGAGTGTTTTTCTTCAATTTCTTTTTTACATCTTCGTTGTTTTGCCGCAAATTAGGTTTGGTATTGCAAACGCAGTTGACGCTGAAAAGGGAGGTCCCAATTTTCAGGATACCCTGTATAGTGTTTCAAAGCGCTAGCCAGACCAGTTCAAGAAACAAATAGATGTGCCATTAAAGAAAATCACTGTATATTCGTTATGTCGAAGACGGCATCGACGTGGTGTGAGGAAAGCTCGCTCGTTCGACTTGTTTACAGATAGACCCGATCCACCGCAAGCTATTGTTCTGTCTGTCCGTTTTGCCCAACGGCTGATTCCGTATTCACAATAGACGCTGTAAACCAGGCAGAAATACGTACGGAAATCAGCGAGTTTTCTGGAATGTATATAATATACATGATATTTCATATCCGAAAAAAACGTGATCGCATTATTATTTTTTTATTCCGAAGCAGCCGCGTATACAAAAGTCTAAATACCAGAGCTCTGCTGCTATCAATAAAAGCATATATTCAGTGATAGTAATCGTTAACGTATCATACCTACAGTATATTCAGATAAGAGATAGACCGAATGTAAACAAAAGGTTCGGGTGATTTTCACGCTAACGCCGCCGTCTCGACGTAAAACAGGAGCCCTCATTGGTCAATTCGCAATTAAATGCCTATTCCGAGCGGCAGAGCAGTCGTATCAAGGCAGAGTCACATTCAGGTTCAGACGTGTTACGTATGTCGTGTGCATCATTGCAATTTGATATTTCTTTGGACGTTTTCGTTTGTTATCTTATTTTGAGTTTGTCGTTGTTATTGTTATACCTTGTTATTGATTGTTATTGTTATCAACTGCTTGCGCAAAATGCCCAGTAGTACAGATACTGCCGATGAAGTTGTAAACTCCTGTAGTCCACCTAGGAAACGCTCTAAAAAAAGACACCTGAGTGCAGAAATGAAAGAGGTCATTTTGAATATATATAAGATCGAGCGCGAGGAGAACGAGGCATCAACCATCAAAGAAATTGTTGTGTAGGTTTCTCACAAAGTTGGGGAGTGTCACGCATCAGTGTTTAATGTGTTGAGAAAATACAAAAAAAATCACACCTTTTCTGAGCCAATGACCAGTAAACATCGCAGAAGTATTGTTAAATCATTGGATGAAGCTGATAAGCATGCGATTAGGAGGAAAGTGCATGAATTCTTCTTTAGGAATGAAATACCTACTATAGATAAAGTACTGCAGGAGGTAAATGGAGATACAACGTTGCCAAATTTCAAGCGATCAACTTTCCATGCGTTACTGAAGCATTTAAATTTCAAATGGAAAAAACGGGGTCGTAATAGTTTACTACTGGATAGAGAAGAAATTGTGCTATGGAGGAGGGATTATTTAACAAAAATTGGGAAATATAGAAATCAAAACAGATTTATTACCTTGATGAAACGTGGGTAAACGCAGGACACACTTCAAGTAAAGTATGGGTTGATGATTCTGTAACTTCATCCAGGAGGGCCTTTCTAGATGGACTGTCCACCGGATTAAAAAATCCAGCAGGTAAATACGAGTAATAGACAACAATCGGATGTTTTTCAAACCTTGGGAACAAGGTTCTAAACATTAATTCCAGGGGGCAGATAAAACATATTACAAGTAACAAAACTTTTATAACTTTCGATAAAATGCGTGGATGTTTTATTGTCATTTTCATTTCTTAGAACTTTTTTAAGCCATGTTTTTATGTGTTTTCGATATTTCAATAATTCTTTAATATAATCTTAAAATATGTCGAATATTATAACCTTAAAAAAAGTTACTAAGTTTTATATTGTGTACCGTTCCTAATATTTCTAATCATTTTAATTCATACTTTGAGCTTTATAAAGTTATAATTTGTTAATATTAATATTTGCGCGTATTTCAGGTTCCTGATCATTCATTTTTTAAAGGTTTATAACTTTAAATTAAGTTGTGAAGCGCTGAGTAATCATACGACGTTCAATATTCTTTCTTTCAATATGACTAAATAATCCCAATTATAGCAATCTGATACTCATGTCTCAATGTTTTTTCGCTGAATGTGATGAAAACATTTGAAAAAGGTTCGCTTATTGAAATAAATCTACACCAGTTAGTACTTCGATTTCCAGGTAAAGGGAAAAGGCTCATTATCTGCCATATTGGCAGTGAGGATGCATTTGTTGTTGACGGTCTGTGGTGCTTTGAGTCTAAGAAAACTGGAGATTACCACGAGGAAATGAATGGCGAATCGTTTGAACAGTGGTTTTCAAAAATTTTACCGAACTTAGAGGAAAACGCAGTAATTGTGTTGGATAATGCGCCTTATCATTCTCGAAGAATGGAGAAGGTCCCAACAACGGCTTCAAGGAAAGTTGATGTTCAAAATTGGCTCCGCTCGAAAAATATCAACTTTGAAGAAGCAATGCTGAAAGTACAATTATTAAGAATTGTCAAGGATCACAAGGCGGAATATCAAAAATACGCCATTGACGAAATGGCAGCAAGTCAAAATAAAACTGTGCCCCGTTTACCTCCATACCATTGCGAGCTCAATCCCATTGAGCTCATATGGGCAGAGGTTAAAAATTATATAGCTAAGCACAATACAACTTTTAAATTTTGTGACCTCAAAGGACTTTTCAAAGAAGCACTAGAATTAATAACAGCGCAAAAATGGGAAAACTGTATTAAGCACGTGAAAGACAAAGTTGAAAAGAGAATGTGGGAACTGGACAATATTTTAGAGGAACAAGTCGAGCCATTCATTATTGACGTTGGTGCTTCAGGCAGTAGCGATGATGAAAGCTCATCAAGCTCATCTTTCCAATAAAAGATGTCGTTCATCAAATTCGGTAAGTTATAAGTAATTATAAAGCTACTGTATTTTTTAATTAATTATTGACATTTTTGAACCCATTTTGGCAAAACCTATTCAAGAATCTACTTTCTGACAATGTTCAACCATGCACATTTTTTTACGTTTTGAACGTTTTAATTTGGTTACATATTTACCTAGAAATCAAAAAATATACTAATCCATATTCTAAAAGCAATTTTAAGAGATATACGATTATTTTTAATTTAGGCTAATTTAAACGCCATTTTGAGATTATATTCGACTGTATTTCACCAAACATCAGGCGGCATCCGAAGCTGGAAATCGAAGCGAAAATTTTGAAACCCTTATGTATATTTACATCATTATATATTTCTTACCCCACCCCACATGATCCTATATCCATCACCAATCGTATACACATCGAATTGTGCTAATTTACTACAAAGTTACGCAAAGCAGCATCTACTATCTAAAATATGTACTGCGTGACTCTTAATACGTCCCTGCCGAATGTTACAGCGTTCGATGATCACGTGGTCTTGTTTATGTCCGGTCTATCTCTTATCTGAATATACTGTAAAAATAGCCAACCTAATACTATGTTCAGGTGTCCAAATAATTATCCGAGGTGAAATGAGATGCCGTAGCGCCATCTAACATATGAGGATTTGTCACAGCTATCTTCCTCCTCTCTTCAATAATTAAAAATCTACTTTAAAAAGCTTAGTAACCGCGCTGTAACTAATGTTTGTCATATTTCCATTTTAACTAACAATAAGAGAACTACAGCTTAGTGTTATATAGATTCGGGGGGGGGGGGAGGTTGTAGGGGTGGAGCGTTTATCCAAATTTTTTATGGTTACTACATTTACATATATTTATGTTTCCAATCTTGGTAATTCTACGCAAATATTAGACGTATTCCACACATCATATATGTCTCAGTACATAAGCCCTTGAAACAGAAAAATATTCTGCGAAGTGTTCTGTTGTTCTGCTGTGGTAACACAGCATAGTGTTTTCTATGCTCTGACCGCGCTGCCACGTCTGATCCAGTTGAGTATCGGGGAGAAGCGACGTTTCCAGATGCACTACTGGTAGTGCAGGAGTAATTGTATGGGCCAGTCTGACTTTTTTATTAGAGGGTGTAATTTATGTAGTCGTTGATGAACTGATAACGGCGTTGCGTGGAGAGTGCAGAGTCAACCTACTTGACGTCATTTTTTAGCGATTTTCACATATTTCAAAATATACGGCTCAGTTTTCAAACTGACAATGAAATTATCAGAATGCATTTTTACGCTACATTCTGCATTTACCTGGTTGTTTTTCATCATTATCTATCTAGGAAATGAAAATCTGGTACTCATTGAAGAAATTCAGACAATAATGGGGCCATCAGTGAAGGAATTAGTTTTCTTAGCTTACTTTGAGACGATTCAATCGAAATGCGTTTTACGAGTGTTTACGCATTTATACGACTGTTAGGAATTGGTTTTCGAGTGGCGAAAAAATATAAAGCTTTGGGTTCGACCGCTTTAATTATTATTCTAAGCTCATTCTAGTGAAATGAAATTTGTGATTTTTCTACCGAAATAAGATCCGAATCGTGAATTTTAATCGACACCCCAATTTCATTTGAATATTCGAATTCGGCAGACTTGTAATTCTTCAATCTTAGATCGATCTCTCCCTCCTAACCTCAACGAAACTGTAATCAACATTCATAAATTAAATCAATGGCAGCCCTGAATTTATTCTTTTGTTCTCGTATTTCCTTAGCGTAAATAAACTTTGTTCTTTTTGAACGCATAGTCGTTTCTTTATTTGAAACCTTCTTATTGTGGAAACGCGTTTTTTCCCTGAAAGTCTTGACACCTGGATGTGACTGGAGAATTAACAAATGCTTTTATCACGAAAGAAGACTTGTTCGAACTGAGGGCTTCTTATTGCATTGAATAGTCGTTCACCTCAAGGCTTCCTTGTAACGCTACTTTCCTTAAGGAATTCAGCGATGTACCTATTTTGGTGATCGAAAGCTACTTAAGGCCGTATCGTATCCCCCTATAGCCCCACGGTACCTATAGGTGTTTAGGCCTTAGGCCTTCGTGGTAGTTGGAGTATAAAAAAAAAGCCTGATATTTTTTCCAATTCAAAAAGAAATCATAGCCCCACAATAGGAGAGCGCTGACGCTGACAAAGAACAGTAGAAATCTAGAAATAATTCAGCCCTTCTGAAGGAGACAAAAGGCTTTAAAAATCAAGGAAGCCACAAAGGCATCCTACAACTGTAGTTTCTCAAGGAGCCTTTCTAGTACAAAGTGGTGCCTAAATGTTGCTTGCCTTTTTACAGGAAAGAAGAAAAACAACAAAGTAATTCAATTAAAACCTGGTTCAAAAAAAACCCCACAATCACCATCGCTGGAGCGCCATCGGTTGTGAAGCCTACCATTTTCGTTATTGGAACTTTCTCAGAAGAAATAATATTTCTAAAAGAAGAAAACAAGTCCTGCCCAGTAGTCTGTCATTTTAGTGGAATAAACTTCGAAAGATCTTCTGTAATCGTAAAATCAATAAAAACCATCCTGACGAACAGGGCCATCTGAAAGGTGTCAACGACAGCTGTGGATTGATCCAGCTGCAGTGAAAAATAAGCACAGTTGTCCAAGTCATTTCTTAATTGTAAAACTGTATTAGGAGAAAGTTGCATAGTTTTTATAGCAGACACTATCTCGTCTTTATTTCTAAAGTTGGCAGATGATGGATCTGCAGCTTCGAAAAACGCCTGTTTTATCATTCATAAGGTTTCTTCTTTTGTGTAATTATCTGGGACACCTGGTATGATGCTTCAGTTGCAGCCTTACTTTTGTCAATTGTTTTTAAAAACATTGTCTGTTGTCCAATTAACTGATTTTTCAATTGTTTCAGTTTTTCCGTTCTGGTTGCAGAACGTAATGGAAATTATTTTTCAAAATTCGAATGTACAGTTTTATAGCGCCTCTCAATAATTCCCTTTTTCAGCAACGGAAACAGATGTATTACTTAACAAACCTTCAACTTCTGTAAAGAAGAAGAATTCCCATTCCGAATGGAAATGGTACGTCTTCATCTTCTTACTACTGCTCATAATGTTTTTAATTGCAGGCCAACTCTAACCCAACCGCTGGACGTTGTGCCGTTCAGTTTTAAACTGAGCGCACTGTCGCCGCGCCTTGCGTATTTATTCCGTTCAAGGTAATCGAGATCGTTCTCGAACAGATCGCTCACCGCAGTGTTGCCACTGCTTGTCTTTATTATGGGAATTTACAAAATTTACGAAAGCTTCTATGATTTTTACACCTTTTTAAAAAATGTTGTGAGCCACCAGAATTGCATTTGCGAGTTTCCGGTAGCTCGCCATCGACGGGATGGCGACCACTGATTTAGGTAGTCGTAGATTCTCAAAACTGACGGAAGTATAGTCAGTTTACTTGGCTCCATTTTTCTTTCGATATTTATCGTTCTTCAAAATGAGTAACCAACCGATCATTGGTTATCGGTTTGCATGCTCCAATCCCGATTGACAAGGCAAATAAGCCGTCCTCACAAAAAGGATGCCTCAAGGATCGACCATGACCCTTTTCTACGCATGGGTTTCCGTTTCTCTCATTATAATTTTTAAATAAACCAGTTATCTGTATCGAAATGACAATTATCTAAGCTTATCAGCTTGAGACGGTACAGGTATTCTCGTTAACGGAAGTTAGTAAGCTACTTAGCTTAACCTCAAAGGGACGGTAACATAGTTACCACCACTCGTTACTGTGACCGGCTTACTTGACCACTCGTATGCCCCGACGGGTTTTGTTTCTGAAAATTGGTGTTATATAGGTCGAAGCTAACTTTCTTTTTAGTCAAGAATTCAGCCATTAAAATGTTTTGCTTCTGAAGGGTGTTTCAATAAGGACGCAATATTTAAACGTTCTATAAGACATGGTATTCCGCAACAAACAACTGAAATATTTATTGGATTATGGTGTACCTATACACTTTGCAATTATGTATGAAACAACACATCAGGTAAATGGCTGCTACGGCTCGGCTGGCTGATAACATTTTTTAACACATGTCGTGGTGTATCTCGTTGATACAGCGTCTGACTTCAGCTTTCAATGCTTCGGTGGTTGCAGGCTTCTTCGCATAAACTTGTGACTTCAGATAACCCCAAAGCCCAAAGTTCAAAGGTATTAAATCGCAAGAGCGTGGCGGCCAATGCTGGTCACCAAACCGGGAGACGACTCGATCAGGAGCAAACTCGTGCAAAACTGCCCATGTTTCACGAACAGTATGGCATGTGGCACCATCCTGCTGAAACTATATGTCATTAAGAGCTATGGCTTCTAATTGAGCAATCATTGCACGATAATGTTCGCCATTCACTGTCGGTGGATTACCCCAACTAACAATTATCACTCCTATTAGAGTTGGAAGAATGATTATACAGTATTCCTTAAACAGCATTGTATACTGTAAGAACATTAGCAAAATCCTCTTAGAACTGCTATACAAGCGGAATGGGCACACCTAATAGGACACTTCAGTCATTTAAGAGGTTGTATAAGGGCTGCAGGTAACAGTTATACAACAAATGTGTAAGCCTCTTGCAGCCGCTATAGGACATTTGCGTCAGTGCAAGATTCAGTTTTTGTCAACTATACAACTATTCTGTTACGTGATTCTACTTTATTGCAACCAAAATATTTCTTATGTACTAGTATATCCATTATTCAATATCGTATTGAATTTGTAGAAAAATCGACTGGGACCAATTTTACGAATGTTTTGTCCTTTCTCCAAAAAACTGCTTGTTGACATGGTCACATATTTTATAAAGGCCTAATCAGTCCCCAAATACTGTCTTAGGACACTTTACCACTTAAACTGCCCCCCATTTTCAAGAATTAAGTCCCTGGGGAAGAAGTACAAGAGGCCCAATTGCACCTAAGTGCTATAATCTTGGCTGATTAAACTTGCTTCAATAAAAAACAATCCACAATAGCCCATATATTCTGGAAATCAAGAGAGAAATCTACCTGCTGTGAAATCGGCAAAAATAAGTAAAAACTTCTTTTCCGGAAGTATCAATATTAATCAGAGCGGAGTAAACTTCAGTGTAGACGTGTACAAATTGTATGAAGTTCTCGCAAAAGAAAAAGTGTAACATCGACACTGGCTAGGGCATCCGTACCTTCACAAAGAAGTCATACAACTAGAGTTTATCCAATTTTGGACTATAAATCTACTTCTGTCCAATGGAATCTAGTTTTTTAACCAAAACCAAAACCGAAATTTCTTCGGCAGAAACTGAAACTTTTATAAAATCTGTTATCTGATACACTGATACCGTCTCCTATTTGATACGGGAGTTCAGATATGTAGTAATTTTCAAGAAAAAAGTGACGTCAAGTAGGTTGACTCTAGCGTCTACTCGTAATTGCGATGTCTAGACTTCAGCAGGTCCCGACGGGTTCCCAATCTATCTTCGTTGCGCTCACTTGCCAATTGCAACTATGTCGCCGGTATTGGAAAAATTTCTATCATTCTGTCTTAAGGGCAAATATACGGAGAAACCCATGTGTGAAGTATGTCCAATAGCCACCTACCTAGAACTACCGGGGTTGGAAGCCTAGGAATACTAACGCAAAACAACTGAGATATACCCTTTCCCACTGCCTGATGAAACCACCCACCTCTTACTTTTTAGCCCTCAAAAGAATTAAAAAAGTGAACTAGTCTCTAAGACATTAAAAAACGAATTTTGGGGCGATTTTTACTTCTTTAGTTTGTTGCGCGTAGCACCGCTTCCAATGGATAAAATAATGTCTATATTTAGAGAATAACTGCTCTAACGTAGTAGTTGGATCACGTACTGCTTGTCAAAAATCAAAAATTCGTATGAGAGTCCCCTTCGTGGCAAAAGCAATAATGGAATCTACGAATCTTTTTCACCACTCACCAGATTTTGAAGATGGATTACATCCCTTTCTCAGCAGTTAGTATATTTACCATCATTTCAGGGTGTCTCCTCGCTACAGGATCAATTTAAATGAGAAATAAGCAGATGAAGTTTGAGCGACTTATATCCCTTCCGGTTTTTGTCCGTACTTCCGCCGTCACTGGATCGATTTTTAAAACTACGAAGCTGATTCGTTTTTGTCACAGCAGTAACCTTGTGTCAGAATGCCATCATCATAGCGGTGCTTTGCAAGTTACCAATTATAGAGCATTTGCGGTCAGACAAACAGACAGATAAACAGACAGACAAACAGACATACGAGCAGACAGACGATCAGACGGACGAGCAGACGGACGAGCAGACAGACGAGCAGATAGACGAGCAGACAGACGAGCAGACAGACGAGCAGACAGACGAGCAGACAGACGAGCAGACAGACGAGCAGACAGACGAGCAGACAGACGAGCAGACAGACGAGCAGACAGACGAGCAGACTGACGAGCAGACAGACGAGCAGATAGACGAGCAGACAGACGAGCAGACAGACGAGCAGACAGACAAACAGACAGACAAACAGACAAACAGACAGACAGGTGGACGGAAATGAATGTATTGGCTTTTCGTGATGTGGCCTTCAAAAGACCTCCTGTGATGGGCATGGGAAGTAAAAACGGATCAGAATATTTTCTCGAGCAGATGAAAAGATATTTTCTGGCCTAAAAGTTGTGTCGTCTACATGATATCTGATGTCTATGGCAGTTGGATTCTGCCAATATCCGGAGGCAATAGAGAAATTACCAATTCGTCATCGGTCACATAGCGGATTTAAAGTCGGAAGCGAGAACCAAATGAAGCAAAAAATACAAAACCCGGATGGAAAGCTTGAAGAGGGAGACCGGACGCTTCCAATATGTATAACCTCCTTTAAAAAGTAAAGTTAATGTCAGGGGGAATTCGAGAGCGAACGGGTTTTTTTCTAAAACACCCTGCATTCTCCTGCCAAACTTTCAAACAGATAGCACCATTTAAAGGTAGTTATAAAGTATATATTACCTAGCCATATATAAAACAAACGGTCTCCCATGCTTCTGCGTTGGATAAAAGAATATAAGATACGAGATATACGCTGGCCAGCTATAACACTACCAACAAGGGTCGGCAAGATAAAGTAGGAGCCAGTTATCTCGGGCATACATGCAGCCGTATCCGCACATTTGCCTGCTTTCTTTGACGCGCAGGGACGGACATAGTCCTGCGTCCTGCACACATAACCCCAGCCAGAATAATTAAAAAGATTAAGCTCTAAAGAAGCCGACAAAAGCTCTGATTTTATTTTAATACACTTTTTTCTACACTGTTAGGCAAACAATAGTATACTGTTTCTAATCTGCATTGTAGTTGATAAAACCCAGGACTCTCAAACTGGAAAGTCATATAAATAGATGGTATGACAGAACATGAAAATATCGTCAAGAAGGTTGACTCTGCATTTCCAACGCACCGCTGTCATCAGTTCATGAGGTATAGTAATAATAATAACAATAACAATAATAATAATAATAATAGTAATAATAATATAGGATGAACATGCACAGAAGTTTTCATACTAAGTCCTCAGTTTCACATATATACCTTCCAAGATATCAGGGAGGGCGTGTAGTACCGAGTTTGGAGCGTCTGCATGACAGGGTGGTACTGAGCACTGTCTGTGATATTGTGAGGAGTACCGATCCAATCATCCGCTTTGTGCGTCAGCACGAGAATGCGGATCAAGGAGCTTTTTTAGAGCAGCGAAATAGCAGCCGAGGAACTCAGTCTTAAACTTTAAGCGGGAATGCCAGCAGTCCATTACAAGCTGGCTCCTCAATTGGAGAACCACTCATCTGAAACATCGAATTAATTATTACAGTTAGTTATAACACTTACATCACAGACGTCAGACGGTTATACAGACGTGACAGCTGCATATAAAGAGAACTTTGCTTCAGCAGAACATTTATCTATATCACTGATATAGATGCTAAATAAAATTGGTCCCAAGACGGATCCTTGTGGCACACCCACGTTGACAGTGATTGATGAGGATTTCACTTCCACAATGGTATTATTTTGTTTTTGTTCGGCATGCGCTGGCCATCTGAGAGAAAGGTTAGTGACGAACATGATTGGCAGAAAAATTAAACGGATCAAGTCAGTCAAACAGGTCAGTGTCAAAAACATTTTTGTTTAGGTTTTAAGGGCAAATGTACGGGGAAATCTATGATGTGTGAAAATAAAACTTTTTCAGAAGTGATAAGTATACTCTGAAACGCGAAAAACAGTAGTTTGTGCGCTTTTTATTTGTTTCGTTTTGTAATTTTCTGGATCGATTTTCAAAAACTACATCAATTTTTCTTCCTTTTGTAGAAATGTCATCTAAATTTGAGCAGTACTTTCCAAGTCCGACAAATCGACATACCGTTAGTAGGCGTCGCACGTAGCAACAAAAACATGTGGAGCCTTCTTCGACTAATGTAAGGGAAACAGCATCTTCTTTAATAATTTGGAGTGGCAGCTGATCCAGGCCTGGTTAAGTCGTTCAAGAAGCCCAGTAGGACCTAGGTCGAACGTGTGTGATATGAACGTTAGTTTAGATGGCCCCTTTTTCGATGAGAAGTAGTATACGCGCAGCCTTAGGTTATCATTTGATAGCCACTTAAAGTCCGGGTCTGTCCCTGTACCTACCCTCATCCTCCCGAATACAGAAAGAAAACGCGGGCACAATTTATAGCACATTAAAAATCATACTTGCCAGTCTATTGGATTTATGTTGGGCAAAATTTAATTAATATTTATATTTGCAGTTACACCCAAAGGGTAAATCGGGTAAACATTATAGTTATTTTTGTTACAATTTGTTACACAATATATAACGTGACGATACATATTTTAGATGGACCTTAGCGATAGGCGAGTTGTCTTCGTACTTTATCTTTTGGGGTTTCGTCCTCGGAAGGGAAATGCTCTTTGTGGATTTTCTTTCGTTTGCACGACTGTCACGATATATTTTACGCACTTTCTAGTGAAACTAAGGAGATCTGAATCTCTGGATCAGGATAAGGGTAATACTCGCCGCCTGTAACTTTCCAGAAACAGTTTTTATTATGAAGTTTATATGGAAAATGCACTCGATTCGTGCCTGCAAAGCAAAGCGAATCATTCAGAAGATTATATGTTTCTGATAATCTTCTTTTGGCAAAAAAGCACTTTAACTGAATCTGAGGATTGTTATCAAGTTAAATTGTATGTCATAGCTGAACAGGCATACATAAAACGCCCAGTTAGCAATAAACTTATTGTTAAACAATCCTTTAATTGCAGATCATATAATAACAACGAATCGATTTGACTACTGGTTCTACGTGACTGGCCCACTTAGTGCCGACTTCACAATCTAACAAACCCTTATTTGGCACCAATAGGGTACGTGTACCAAACAGACTGTCAGATATACCCAATCCGCCTCAAGATCTCTCCGTCAGATTTTTGGCAGCAAATAGCATCAAAGTATGATGTGATAGCTTGCCACTGAAATGTTATCAGTTTATTAAATATTAAGAAATTACACGAAATTGAGCCAAGATTTTTAAGAAATGCTTGATGTCTGAGTAGAATCCATTTTTTTAGTCTAGCAGAAGATTTCTCCACGTTTATTGCAACTTTTGTAATCCATATGTGATTATACTAACTTCACATCACCTACCGCGTGTTTATAGTTGATCCTACATTTGCAAACTTGCACTTCCAAACCCTTACATGAAAAAGCCTTTACATCAAATTTTTGTTAGGTGTTGCGTTTCAACACATTCATACACTTCTTTCCAGTTCCTCAACTACATTTTGACACCACTGGTCGGAAATTGTTAACGATTTTCAACATTCATACATACAATTGCAGTTGCAGTTTTTCGTTTTGATTTCAGTGTATAATCAGTCGCACCATCGGTGATGGTACATGGTACACTCAACAGAACCATATATTTGGGGGTTATTGCAGATTGAACGTATACACGACAGTGTAATATGTAATTCTGCACAAAAAAAATCTTGGACGGAGCACGTTTTATACACAAATTTGTTCTTCCAAAATTCCATTTTCCACAAATACCTGGACGTCAAATAACACAAGTGACCACAAAACATAGAATACAGTGACTTTGGAGAAGGAGAATAGACCACAGAAGATCGATTTTGAAGTATATTAACAGGTGAATCATACACGTTAGAGCTCAAAAATTTTATTACAATGAAAAAAAAAGTTAAAAAGATATAAAAATTCTGTTTTATATATATATATATATATATATTGTTTTTTTTTTGTTGAGACGTGGTCATTGTCGTCTAGACCAGTTAGGTGAAAAAATTAAAGCTTCCGCCTTTTGTTGGGTACTTCGACAAAATTTAAGCAAAGAGGACTCTTTATACTTTTTTAGTTCTCTCTAGCTTTCAATGGACTTTGCCATCATCATCAGGAGCTGCAATTACTGCTACTGTTATCATTGTAATTCATTCAGTTTGTTCTGTTCTGTTTTGTGAGACGTATTTGTTCAAAAATTACGCCTTATATTAAAATTGTGACTCTTCAAAATGCCATCAATTAGACAACCAACCTAGGTCGCAGAACTCGCCATGCTGCAAGTCAAAGATATATATTAAAAAGTCGAAGTGACGAGCAACGAGAAGCGAGAAATGAAGTTGAAATTCAACAACGTAAAAGTGTTGCATTTACTCTCAATCGAGCTGCATTCAATTATGACGTGGCAATCGATTAAGGATCACAACAAATCGTTGCTATTGGACCAATGAAGATTGTGAGTCCACATTGCAAAGCTTTCAAGTTTAAAAATGTAGCCCCTGGATTATTTTGCGTCAGTGGAAAGATCAAATTGACTCCATTGGTACCACCACCAGTGTTTCTACATTCATTGGTTTCCAGGAATGGGTCAGGTTCTATACATTTTGCTGATTGTATTTAATACATATAACTTAAAAAAAGATTCGTAAATCGATGAAGATGTTCTGAAGAAAAGAAAAGAAGAATTCGGAAACTCCGCTACAGCTGAGGAAGCTGTCAAGGTGAGCAATTTTAATAGAGATGGGGATGAGTATAATAGATATGCATAGAGATGGGCGATAAGATTTTTACCCAGAAACGAGATTTTACTTTCCCGAAGGTTTTCGATACGCTGAATCCGAATCCGTGGTACAAATCTCTCAATAGGCTCTAGTTTCCGAGATATACCAACCTAAAGGTGCAAACATATTTGCCTATATTTGAGGTTATGTAGAGCATTGCAAATAATTTTTTTACAAAAAACATAGCCGTCATCCTAAGGTACAAATGCCGTATGATTTATTGAAAAAAATCGCAATGCTACATAATCTCAAATATACGCAAAAGTCTTTATTTTTGCTTTTTCAGGTTGGTATATCTCGAGGCAGCCAATTGAGAGATTTGGACCACGGATTCGGACATAACACATCAAAAACCATTGGGAAAGTATACTCCGGTTTCTGGGACTGTCGGCTTGTGTAATCAATCTGTTTCTCCAGCATTATTCGTCGAATTCAAGAGTTCGTTTTGCCTTTTTTTAAAAAGTTCATCAAAATCCGACCGCCAGACAGACGGAAATGAGTGAAATTTTTCGTGATGTACATCTCATATGAGATCAAGAAAACAATCTGATTTCGAAAACTTTCGCGATTACAATACCTTTCCGCAAGTAGGCGTGGGAAGTATATAATAATAATAATAATATTTATTCACTCAATGTACAAAGATAACAAACAATATGAGTAAATAAATATAAAATCAAAACAGGCCCAATAGAAGGCATCGCCTGTACATGGACCAATAAATTTAAGTTGAAACTGTAGAATGCAAATGACAAAAAAGGACAAAAATTAGCTACAGTAGATTATGTATTTAGTTGATGTTCGTATTTATGAGTTTATGAATTTCAGTACTAGATATAGAATGTAGCCACTTTTTTAAATTTCTTTTGAAACAATTTCCGAAACGTAAATCTTTTAAGTCTTTAGGTATAATTTCATAAAATTTAGGCGCTAAATAGAGATATGATCGCTGCATTATAGATTTATGCGGTTGAGGAACTACTGTGCCACGAATTTTGTACCTGGTATAATGATTATGTTTAATTTTTTGGTCGGTGTTTACAAATTTATGGTAGTGAGTGATACTGTGTAAGAAATAAAGCTGTCTTATATCATACATTCGAACATCTGCGTATAATTTTTCAGTGGGATAAAGTTTCGGTTTTTTAAATATCATTTTTAGAATACTTTTTTGAAAAACATCTAAATTATAGATATGTGAGGAACATGCAGCTCCCCATGCTAATATACCATATGTGAGATGAGGCTCAATCAGTGCATGGTATAATGTTCGAAGATATTTTTTTGTCAATATATTCCCAAGGCATTTAATTTTGTAGGATACAAATCTAACTTTCTTTAAAATATAATTGACATGGATGTCCCATCGTAAGTGAGGATCCAAGACCACTCTAAGGTATTTTATGTTGGGCACTCTATTAATTTGCATTTTTTGATCATTAATATTGAAGGAGAAATTTGTGTAATTTGGCAGATGTCTAGCATAAGATTCAAATGGTAAAAAATGTGTTTTAGAGTAGTTAATGCTTAATTTTCTACTGTTAAACCACCGAATAATTTTGATAAAATCATTTTCAATTACATTTTTCAGATCAGACCAGTCAGTGCCTTCATATAATATTGCAGTATCATCTGCAAAACTAGTTATTTTGCCAACACAATTAATTTGGAAAATATCATTTAAATATATATTGAATAACAGCGGACCTAAGACAGTTCCTTGTGGGACACCACACTTAATATACATTTCTTTACTAAATGATCCTGATATCTGCACAGATTGTGGGCGATTTGACAAATAACTTTCGATCAGTGAGTACGCGTTTCCTCTGAAACCAATTCTCTCCAATGCTTCTAATAATAATTTGTGATTAACTGTATCGAAAGCTTTCTTTAAATCAACAAAAATGCAGATTGAAGGGATTCTGTTATCAATATTTTGATGTATTTGATTTACAATTTTAGTTATTGCGTCCGATGTAGCCTTCCCGTCTGTAAATCCATATTGATTTTCACTTAAAATTTTGAATTTTGCGAGGTATCGAATCATTCTAGTAGATAAAACTTTTTCAAGTATAAAATCTTTTTGAGTAATCACGTTTTGTAGTTTTGATGACATTAGTAGATCGACAGCCAACTTTCATACTTGGGATATTTGGTTAGTTTATTCGAGGAGCCACCTACCTGTTCAGTTTAGTAATGAATAAAATAATATTGAAAGTTCCTCATTATACAAGCGCGCCGCGCAAGTGATAAGTCCAGAGCCGACATTGATCGGAGCCAGTTCTTCCGTCCCCTCGTGAAATGAAACTTTAAATTGTTTTGATGTATTTCCGGGTTTATTGTACCTTTTTCCTCCGGCACTTCCATTTGCATTTTGTCATTCACGCTCATTGTCATCTGATTTATCGACTGATTGAGGCTTGTTGTTGGCTTCCTTCCATTTGTATCTGTCTATTTTTCTTTTGCCTTCCATACTTTCGGCTTCCGGCGATCCACACGAACGCAATTTGTTGCTTGACTAACTTTCGCACTATTTCCATTACTTCCAAGCTAATTTAACTTTTTTATTATTGTTTCATCATGATTAAACTTGCGGAGTAAGCCACAGAAAATCGCATTTTGCTCTTTTCTTGCGGAAAATCCCGAGTGGAACTTTATCAGCTACAGCACTTAAAAAACTGGAGACAAGTGGAGTTACTCAGCGCTTCCACACATTTATGCTTTTTATTTTTATACAGAAGCAGCCGTGTAGGCAGAAGCCTAAATACAGGTGGCATCGCGGCTCATTCGCCTAACTGGGAAAAGCCTTCTAAGACATAAAAAATTGTCCCGAGACTGTTTGTTAAAGAAGAATCATCGATCAGTCGGGAGGTCCTCCCCTGAACAGCATCGAACATGGACAATGTAGTCGGGGAGGCAGCACCCCAAACACAGGAGCAGTATTTGAGGCTAGTTCCGAAACAAATGACCTAGCTTTTTCCCAGCAGCTACCGCGATTGATGAGATGCGTTCGTGCCAGATCAAGTCCTCGATGATCTAGACTCCCACCAGCCTAATTTTTTTTTTATACTCCAACTACCACGAAGGCCTAAGGCCTAAACACCCATTGGGTACCGTGGGGCTATAGGGGGATACAGGGGAAAGGGGGAACGCCACCCGTACTCTGGCGAGGGAACACGTGTGCATGCAACATGCACACATTCTGGCTCCGCTTACGAGATCCGCCGGGTGGTACCTCCACGTTCGACAGTCAGAGACCGTCTACCACCTACGGACAATCACAACATCCATAGCTAAGAGAAAAATTTCCACTGGGACAGGACTCGAACCCGCACAGCCCACGGCGACTGATCAGGAGACCGAAGAGTCTACTACTGCGGCCACCGCTGCTGCCTGTACAACTCTTTGCTAGAACTCGGCTATCCATCGAAACCGGAAGAGCGCTAATGTGCTTCTCGTTAGTCAAGCTGTGGTACTGTGTTTTGGAGGCATTAAATTGTACGAGACTCTTACGTCCCAAGAATTAATAACGCGCAGGTCTTTCGTTAGCGAGGAAGTCGCTGCTAGTGTCACCGGCTGAGATCGGCTTGGCATTCTGAATTCCTGCATGTAGAGTGCGGTCTTCAGCTGTGTATTGGATTGATCGTTCAGGACAGAAGGTCGTTGAATAAGAGGAACAATGTCGGAGTTAAGACCGAATAATAAGAATATAAGAGGTCCTAGAACATTGCCATGTGGTACACCCTAATTTATTCAAATTCAAATTATTTATTCATTCTGTGCGTAAGTTAGGAAAAGAAAAAGCGAAAAAGGAAAAGAAAAAGAAAAACCACGAGCAAAAACTAAATAATAAATAAATATACTAAGTGACATATAAATCCGAACACCCAGTTTAAATGGTTTTATTTTAATAAAAGTTGGTGAATGTATTTATCTTACTGTAAATAACAAGTGAAAAAATTTTCAGCCTTATCAGTTGGACATTCCGGTTTTTATACTGCTTTTTTTTAATTCACTAACGCTCTAAAAATGAATATTTCAGCCGCAGTAAAGAATCAACGTTGGCGGATTTTGGTTCTTGACATCCTTTACGATCGGTTACGATGCCTAGAGTACGGAGACCTGTACGATTTCGTCAACTTAGTGAGTTTGATAGGGGCCGTATAGTGGGACTTCGGGAAGCTGGACTTTCTTTTCGAGCAATGCAGTTAGAGTGCAAAGAAGTGTAGACACTGTGGTTAGGTGTTGTCAGGCATGGCTTCGAGAAGGCCGTACGCAAAGAGCAAGGGGCACTGGACGCCGCCGTAGAACAACAGACCGTGAAGATCGCCGCCTAAGATTATTGGCCTTAAGGGACCGTTTCTCCACTACCAGTTCCATTGCAAATTAATGGGTTGCAGAACACGGAAGACCTATTGGCATGCGAAGTGTTTACCGACGAATGAGAAGTTTTGGCTTGTTTTCATACCGGCCACACTGGGTCCTCCCTTTAACTCGAGAACACCGACGTAATCGCCTTGAGTGGTGCAGACAACGGTCACTCTGGGATCAGGAATGGAACAGTATTGTCTTTAGTGACGAGTCTCGATTTTGTTTAGGCATGCACGATGGTCGTGCCAGGGTTAGAAGGCGACGTGGTGAAAGGAGGAATCCACAGTTTTTTGTTGAAAGACATGTTCATCACACTGTTGGAGTTATGGTTTGGGGTGCTATAGCTAATGGTTCCAGGTCACCTTTAATCTTCATCAGAGGTAACATGAACGCGCAGCGTTATATCCACGAAGTTCTAGAACCTCATCTTTTACATTGTTACCATGGCCACCAAGATCTCCCGACTTATCCCCAATTGAGCACGTGTGGGATATGATGGGTAGGAGATTGCTCAATTTGCAACGTCCTCCTCAGACTCTAGAAGCACTTCGAGAGGAGTTGGTGGTTGCCTGGAATGAGATACCACAGGAGGACAGACCACCTGATCAGAAGCATGCCTAGGCTCGTTGGAGAATGCGTAGCACATCAGGGTGCATCCACACATTATTAAAGGTCAAAGGGCTTTAAAGCAGTGCAATCATTTTGAATTTTTTATCATTTACTTATTATGCTTCATTAAGTACTTATACAAAATTTTATTAAAATAAAGCCATTTAAACTGGGTGTTCGGATTTATATGTCACTTAGTATACATTATTATGATTAGTTAGGTATTCAAATCAAAATACTTCCCACATATCACTACTTCACCCAGTGGCGCTCCCAGGATTTCAGTCTGGGAGAGGTAAAATGGTAAGTAAATTCTCACTGTGACGTACTGAAGTGTTACAATGATTTAAAATTAAAAGCATGGACATATGCAGACATATGAATTTGTTACAGTAATTTCTGTAGAAAATACATACATTTCTTTTAATTTTGAATCATACGAAATCAAAGTGTAAATAAAGCAAACCAAGCTCGAGCAATTTTCATACATTAAAACAAAAATGCAAAATAATATAATCTATCACAGACTTTTCTACATAACAATGTCGGACAAAACAACAAAAAATACATCTTCATGAAAAAAAATAACAATAACAAATATGTTACGACTTCTATAAAGTATAAAACTGAATGTAAATCAAAATAAAATTCTTAATCATGAGAAAAACACAAAAAATGTTCATTGCATAACTACATTCTCTTAGCCAGTCTCCAAAAACAAAAACATATAAACTATGAAACTACATCAGTTCACAGTCTCAAAATAAAACAATCATTACATTAGCTTAGAAAGTGATTTGAACAGAATTTGAACAAACTTTTATATCAATCTGCTGGCCAATTAATAAAACCACATATCTTGATTGGATACTTTGGAAAATTAAACGTATAGTAAGTAAACCCTTAAATACATCTTCTTTTTTATTTATTCGCCAATAGAAGGGAGATGGATTTGAGAGACAACCTTAGGCAAGGTTCAGGCGTTATCATATTACAAAATCTAGGCGCCTATTCTTTTTGCTGGCGAACCGATTTATGTTTGTATTCACGTCTATTTAAACCCACTAATCGCTCTTGTAACATAGTGGAGCTCAGCCAAGTTTTTATCCTCTCTAGATGGGAGAAACTTCTTTCAGATGTCGCAACACTTACCGACAATGAAATCAATAATTGTAGGCATCTATTAATTGAAGGAAAAAAGTTTTTATCACTTGAAAAATACAGTGACATTCCGCTGTCTATAATATCTTGTGTCCGTGACTTCCAAAGGTCAAATTCTGCTTTTAATCCGGTACTAAATTTTTGTTTTCGTTACTATTTAGTCCATGCAAATATTTAGAGATTGTCCTATTTCAGCTTCAGTTTTTGAATTAAATACTGACGCAAACGAAATATTAAAATTGTATATATTCAAAGATTCTTCATTGAACCGATATACCAAATCCTGTAATATATTATCTAGCAAAGATACATATAGGTTCAGTCTGTAATGATTTTCCTTGCCAGACGTAACTATGTTCGGTCTGTTCATTTGTCTGCTTGTTATACTTGGAACAGTCTGTTCAATACCCAGGGTTTCATGTGATTTCATTATAGATGGGAATAGTATTCTAAAGTGTTTTTCGGAATTTGCGCATGTTTCTTGGCAACTTGGCTGAACTTTAGCGGCTAATTGAAGTCACAATAGAACATGGCCTACCACTACGTTCCTCATCAACTAATGAAACACGGTCTCTTTTAAGTTCGGCATACCAGCGAAACATACTTGTCCGGGACGGAGCTTCATTACCAAATGTCTAAACCGACTTTAAAGTCATAGTAAATCATAGCGTGATAACTACAGGGTGCGGCAGAGAGGATGGACGGTTTTAAAAAAATCATAAAATAGTTAATTTTTACTCGAAAACAAATTTATTGATGGAATCAGGTTCACAAGGAAATACCATTTTGGACAGTCAAGTGTAGAAAATCCCATCAGGCATGTGGTGGCCGAAATCGTTGATGCAGTGCTGGAGGCGTTCTTGGAAGTTCGCGTAGACTCTCTCCAACATCGCTCTCTCAACTTGGGCGACTTCCACGCGAATTTCGCCCTTCAATTCGTCCAGAGTTCGGGGCTTGTTCGCGTATACTCTAGCCTTGTGGGCGGTCGCCCCATCCTGCTGGATCCATATGCAAAATTCGCCTTACCTAACGATCACTAAGGCGAAGAGTGCAGGAGCATGTTTCCGGGCAGATCGAGTCGGCCTGCGAAGAAAGACCTGTCGAACGCGTTCAACATTTTCAGGAGTTCGAACTGTTCGCGGCGCTCCTCTTTGTCTTCTGTTGATCAGTTCACCACGCCTGCGAAGTGATTCAACCCAACGAAGGATGGTATTTCGAGAGGGAACAGCTCTATTGTTGAATGATGAAGTGGCGACAAATCTCACGCTGTACGACGATGACTGACTTATTATTTCGGACGAAACAATCATAGGCGAAAACGCGGTGCTCCACCTTCCAAGGCTCCATAATGACAACTGGTAAAATAATGCTAGGATCTCACGAGTCAAACGGTAGTACTACCCATCCTAAAAACGTCCGTCCTCTCTGCCGCACCCGGTATTTCGAGACAACTCCATGTTTCGTCTTAAATTTGTTTACACCACGTGCACTGTGAAACACTTGCAGATGAACCGACTGCTCTTTCTAATATTGCACTGTTGCCGCTTTTAACTAGTATAGTTAATGCGCATGTCAAAATATACAGCGTGCCCCTCGTAAAATAGCAGCACACAAAAACGGTCTAAAATCATGCGAATTCGCAAAGTGAAATCCCAAATACTGAAATCAATACAAAATCGATATCGAATCGAGATATTACGTGCTCTTAGCTTGATCTCCGATTTTTACGCACTATAGGCTAAGTAGCTTTCCATCAGTGAATATTTGGCGACTTTTCCTTTTATTTTCGAAAGAAGCACCCGTACATTTATATCTATCGACTAGCGGTGAGTAGGGGACAGAAACGTGGTAAATTTGTTTAGATATGGTTGTGGGCGTTCCTAGAGCCATTTGTTCTCGGCGGAAACAGGGAACAAGTTAAAGGCGGTCACCGGTCTTCTTGGGATATCCCCAAAATATTCATTCACCTAATCGAACTTCCAGCTATTCGCTTGTTCCTCGGATTATCTCCAATCGAAGAGGACAGCCGTGACCTCTAAATTTCCATTCAAATTATCTTTGGATGACCCTACATAGCGGGAATTGCTGCTGATAGGTTTTTCCTTTCCTTTTGATACAGAGTGAATACTGCTTAAGATTTATATTTTGTACTTGAATGTGGAAATGAACACATACTTACGTGCTTGCGCAAAAGCCAGTGTAAAAATCTGTCTAAGGCAATTGAATTCAAAATTCTGGATACTTTAGAACTAAATAAATAAAATTATTACTATACAACAAAAGTTAATGGATATTGCAAAGCTACATGACTTTATTAAGAGTTATTTGAATGTTATTTCGGATCATAATTGTTGTCGGGGCCTAAGATGAATAATGGCATGTAAAATGAAACACTCAGAATTATTCATCGAATTGTAAACATGTTTGCTATCATGGAAGCATACGCTGATAAAATGTTGAAGGCATTCCGTAATTGTTTTGTAAACGCTTTTTTGTCAAATCAGTATCTGAACAACATAAACATGCTCAATTAATATTTAGTGATTTTTCTGTGTTGGTTTCAGTTGTTTCATTGCATTATCATGACTACAGTTCGCAGACGTGCTAATTTCACTCAACTTTCCGAGTTTAAGATGGGTCGGATAATCGGGTTACGTGAAGCCCCATTTTCTTTTTTGGAAATCGCTAATCGGGTGAATCGAAACGAAGCTACTGTCGAGCGGCGTTCCAAGAAGGCCAACATCGACGAGTTAGAGGTACTGGACCTCAAAGTCAGACTAAAGAGTGACATGATCATTATTTGAGGCAACCAGCACTTAGGGATAGGGACTATTTTCATACCATCCGCATCTTGTAATACCTCTGACCCCACAGCATCGTCGGCAACGATTGGTATGGAGTAGGGAGAGACTTGAACCGAATATGGAAATATGGAAATCAACTCAGTTGTCTTCAGCGATGAGTCCAGGTTCTGTTTGGGCACACATGATGGCCGTGAAAGAGTAAGGCGAAAGATGGAATGTCCAATATTCCATCGAACGGCATATTCATCGCACTGTGGATGTTATGGTATGGGGTGCCATTGCTTACGGCAGAAGGTCACTTTTAGTGTTCATTCGAGGTAGCCCAGCGCTATATCCACGAAGTTTTACAACCGCATCTGCTTGCCATTTTCAGCAGGACAATGCACGACCTCATATCGCACGTGTTAGTTTAGATTTTTCAGACGCGTCCGGAAATCTGCTTCAGTGGACTCCTCGATCTCCAGACCCTTCCCCGATCCAACATTTATGGGGCATGATGAGAAGAAAGTTGCAAAATTCACCTCACCCTCCACAAACGTTGGCCTGGGAGACAATACACCAAGAAGACATCAATGCCGCGACGACTTAACGAATGCGTAGCGAACAGAGGAGCATCAACACATTATTAACATTAAGGTAGGATATCTAGCTATACTAAGTGACATATAAATCCGAACACCCAGTTTAAATGGTTTTATTTTAATAAAATTTTGTATAAGTACTTAATGAAGCATAATAAGTAAATGATAAAAATTTCAAAATGATTGCACTGCTTTAAAGCCCTTTGACCTTTAATAATGTGTGGATGCACCCTGATGTGCTACGTATTCTCCAACGCGCCTAGGCATGCTTCTGATCAGGTGGTCAATGTCCTCCGGTGGTATCTCATTCCAGGCAACCACCAACTCCTCTCGAAGTGCTTCTAGAGTCTGAGGAGGACGTTGCAAATTGAGCAATCTCCTACCCATCATATCCCACACGTGCTCAATTGAGGATAAGTCGGGAGATCTTGGTGGCCATGGTAGCAATGTGACATCATTATGTTGAAAGAAGTCTATTGTGACTCTTGCAACATGTGGTCGGGCATTATCTTGTTGGAAAGTTGGATCTGCCAGGGTGTCAAGATAGGGTAAAAGATGGGGTTCTAGAACTTCGTGGATATAACGCTGCGCGTTCATGTTACCTCTGATGAAGATTAAAGGTGACCTGGAACCATAAGCTATAGCACCCCAAACCATAACTCCAGCAGTGTGATGAACATGTCTTTCAACAAAAAACTGTGGATTCCTCCTTTCACCACGTCGCCTTCTAACCCTGGCACGACCATCGTGCATGCCTAAACAAAATCGAGACTCGTCACTAAAGACAATACTGTTCCATTCCAGATCCCAAAGTGACCGTTGTCTGCACCACTCAAGGCGATTACGTCGGTGTAAGGGTTAGAAGGCGACGTGGTGAAAGGAGGAATCCACAGTTTTTTTGTTGAAAGACATGTTCATCACACTGTTGGAGTTATGGTTTGATGGTTTGGGGTGCTATAGCTTATGGTTCCAGGTCACCTTTAATCTTCATCAGAGGTAACATGAACGCGCAGCGTTATATCCACGAAGTTCTAGAACCCCATCTTTTACCCTATCTTGACACCCTGGGAGATCCAACTTTCCAACAAGATAATGCCTGACCACATGTTGCAAGAGTCACAATAGACTTATTTCAACATAATGATGTCACATTGTTACCATGGCCACCAAGATCTCCCGACTTATCCCCAATTGAGCACGTGTGGGATATGATGGGTAGGAGATTGCTCAATTTGCAACGTCCTCCTCAGACTCTAGAAGCACTTCGAGAGGAGTTGGTGGTTGCCTGGAATGAGATACCACAGGAGGACATTGACCACCTGATGAGAAGCATGCCTAGGCGCGTTCGAGAATGTGTAGCACATCAGGGTGCATCCACACATTATTAAAGGTCAAAGGGCTTTAAAGCAGTGCAATCATTTTGAAATTTTTATCATTTACTTATTATGCTTCATTAAGTACTTATACAAAATTTTATTAAAATAAAACCATTTAAACTGGGTGTTCGGATTTATATGTCACTTAGTATATTTTGATAAATTTCGAGTTAAAATTTTAAACACTTTCTGTTTATCAGTAGAGCTAAAACTTAAGACTGCTCAAAATTACAGCACTCCTAGTCGGTGTTGCATTTTCTATGTCATTTAGTATATTTATATTGAAATTTACATAAATATAATAAATTAATAGTAATAGTTCATCTAAAAATTGGCAATTTTATCCAGAAAGTGACCATTATTCCGTTCGCTCCCCGTATAGACGCTACACATACAAATATGTACCCACTGTCTATCCTAGATATGTTACACAGTAAAAGATTTCTAACTGAAATTGTTCCGTGATTACAATCATTCTCATGCCTTTTGGTGTGGCAACTGTGCATTTCTTGTGTGCAAGCCATAATTATTCGTAAGTTCCTTTGTAAGTGCCCGCATGCCCTTAGGCAGGAAGTGACGGACGCATATCCTGAGATATCACCACTGGCACAGTCTCTTAAATGTAAACCTTTGATGTGACTCTAAGCAGTGATGCTGGCTATATTGCAGTAATAATAAGATGGGATTCTATTGTTACAGATACACAAAAGGTTGTTGTTTCCCATGTTGATAGTGTAGAGAGAAACGTACTGCATGAATCCGTATAGCGTCATTTTAATGCAAAACTATGTCACGTTTATTTTTGTCGATTTCGCGTTTTGTAAAAGTAGAAAGAGCTGTGTAAGGGCGATTTTCTGAATGTGTCAAGGTTGGCGCAGGAAGATATTTATTTCTGTATCAGCTAGTAACTATAAGCACGAATCATCCTGGGCACAGATTTCATGCATACAGATGCGATAGTGACTGTGGGCTCCTTTGATCTTGGTGGCACCGACTATCCTAAAGACAACTATAGGCATCCGCAGCAATTTCTTTCAGGAAGGAGAGTAAAAGCACAACAATATCACCTTAAATTTATTTGAAAATCAAGGAACAGTCTGACAGAGGGTATCGTGTGAAGTATGAGCCGTCAAAACTTTTTGAAGATTATGGTGATGAGACAGTTATTGGGAATACAAAATAGGAGACCTGACTTTTTGGATTACCCTCATATTAGACGATGTATGCTTGTTCTTGGTCACAATCTGGCAGATCGATGTGAGAGGTAAAGCTCGAGAGTGGCTGATATGGATCTATTTTCGGTTCTGATATGCTCCATTGACCTACTGGACGGCAGGGTAACTTTTTTTCGTTTCATATACATAAGATTTGTTCACAAGGTCACGGCGTTACAACTGAAACCACTTACTGGCCAGTTTTTGACACATTTTGTATTCCATACACGGACTTTAACATCATCGCTATTTTTTGTCTCTTACAGAATGCATGAGCGCACTAGCAAAACGGACTCCTGAAAACAGAGTGGTGATGCTCTAAATACGATGAATGATGCTTATAAAAAAAAGGCGAGTGCCAAATATGATTAATGCGTTTTGCAAATGAAGGGTACCGGGGAATAACGACAATAGTCCATCCGGACTGATTCTGAGAAAATCGGTAATTAAGGTTTACTTACTTGATGGAAAGTAAAATTGATGAAAAAATAAGTCGTAAAGAATATCTTTGCTAAACAGTGTGTTTATTGGTAAAATACAAAATGAACTTTTACTCAAAACTAGTAACGTAACAAACAAAAGATGATGTTCAACTCGTGCCACTTTTTCTCTGCTTTAAGCGCCTATTGGAGGGTCATCACTGCTGTCTTCTGGATGATTAAGAGATATTAACTGTTGATAAAATGCCCTGGAATCCTCTCTCTCTAGAAATTTGGTCAGATTCTGCAGATCGTTCCATTTCTTACTTTTAATTGGGATTGGGTCCTGGTAAAGTTTTCTCAATGTTTCCTCTTCTCGTTTTTGTTGATCTTTTTGCGTCTTTTTTAGATTCTTCCAAATTAGCTTATAAAATTTAGAACTAGGATATAGGCCTATGTATGTCGATTGATGACTTGCTGTATAGGAATATTTGCTTTCCTATCAAGATACCATCTTTTAAAAATCTGTATGGAATATTTGATTTCCTATCAAGACACCTTATTTATCGATCAAGATACCTTCTTTTCCTATCAAGATACCTTGTTTTAAAAACTTGCGTGTACAGACGCTTCCAGTGCCATGTTTCTTTTCTTTCTGCTCAGGTTTGGTTGTACGTGGGTCGCTTCGTTAGCTTCCAGATTCTGGTATTTAGATTATGGACTAGTATCTTACGTTTAGTTGTTCTAGTTTTGGGTGCTACCCCGTCCATTTCCTTGTGGGACTTTAACCTTCAGCGGTAAGTTCTTTTCTGTATACAATTGGACCACGTTCATTAATGCATGTCCAGAAGGAGTTTGTTCAATATCTGCTTCCTTTAGTGGGAAGGCATTGCGGAGAACCACCATTCACACTCCTTCAGCTTTGTTTTGTAGCTGCCTTGTAGCTGTATCGCAGCCGATTTTGCTGGTAGCCGCGCCTTCCCCTTGACAAAAAACCCTGATGTGAACAGATAAAATATCATTTTAATTGGGTATTTCATAGATATTGATATTAATTATTGCTGACTGAAATTCTTAGAGTGTTCTTGATTTTGTTTGGCATTTTACGTATTCAAATATGGGGCAGTGCCTACATGTCACCTTTTTTTGGACTTACTACATTACATTGATCGCGATTTTGACCTTTGAGCTGCCATAACTTTATTTTAGAACAAGGAATAAATTTCTGACGGTACATCACTTCAGTACATTCAGAGAATAGAGAGTAGATTTTTAAGCAGTCTTTCTCTCTCTTGGGTTTTTTCTATACCGTAAATTTTGGAAAAGGAGGCAAGCACGTTACTGCCCACTGCTGGTCACTGTTTTTTCTTGACCTGAGCGTTTGTGAGCTGAGGATATCCTAGCTGTACCTAGAGCCGTAACTGGAAGAATACCACTGTCCAGATAAGTTCAGGTTCAGGCGTTAATATATTTGTAAAGCCTTTGACCGTTTAGGTACCATGGGTTAATTATCAGGGTCTAATAATTTTATTTTCAGGTAGTTTTGAATAATATCCCTTGCTTTCCTTTTGGAATATCTTAATAAATGCAATAGAGAACACATAGGATTGTGGATTGATAAGCACCACCCTGTACAAGTAACTGATGGAAGCATTTGCTATTGATGTGCTGGTTGTTTGGCAAACAGCATCGAAGCAAATGGGTGCGGAGTGCTGTGCGTTTACGAAGAAGGAAGGGAAAGGGGGTGATACAGCTCCCTAATTAACACAATGTAATTAAATCAATTAAACCACAACAGACGCTCTCGACTAGGGATTTATTCCTAATTCCCTGCCAAGATGTTCACTTCTTCCGCAAAAAACGCTTGAGACTTTGAATTATCGGCGCCTCTATGCAGAATAGATTTGAATACGGAATTAAGCCGCATTTACAATGATTTTCGGGTGACATCACTTTGCATACAGGCATTCACAGTCCCAGGCTGACGCGGTTTAGCTGGATACATGAAGACTTCTACAAACGCAACAAATTGGCTTATAGTAGCGTACCTTAACTAAATAGAAGCACCCAGCGTTGTCAAAAATCTATCGGTTTCGGCTTGTCGGAGTTCAGATCACCAAAGACATGCTGGTGGGAAAAAAGCTGGGATGCCTCTTGAGGGCCAGGAAGCACTTTACCCCCATTTATTTATTTATGCATTTATTTATGTATGTATGTATGTATGTATGTATGTATGTATGTACGTATGTATGTACGTATGTATGCATGTACGTACGTATGTACGTATGTATGTACGTATGTATGTACGTATGTATGTACGTACGTATGTACGTACGTACGTATGTATGTATGTATGTATGTATGTATGTATGTATGTATGTATGTATGTATGTATGTACAGGTATGTATGTATGTATGTACTGGTATGTATGTATGTATGTATGTATGTTTGTATGGGAATGATCTAGATCCTCCCGAAGGGAAATCAGTTCTCTAAATTTGTAATTTTGGCGTAGATTTTAAGATCAGTTTAGTGTTGCGGCGAGGTTATACATACATGGAGAATAAAAACAGAAAGAGGCCTCTGTTGGAACCTTGCGGAATTGAGATAGATAGAGCAGAATAATCTGCTGAACAATAACCATTGTAATAAGTATATTGCACTTTATCGGAAAGGTATGAGCTCAGGAGACCAACTAACGAGTCACTACGGCCGAAGTAATGAAGGCTATCCACAGAAGATGATGGTTTAAGGTTAAGCTAAAATCCACATAAATAACAAGCCTCCTCAAAATTTACAATGCCTAGATAGGGCCCTGTCTGCAGTACTGTTCAAACGTTTGGGGTGCTGCGGTCCGGACTACACTGTCCGACTGATCGAGACTTCCATCTCCCTTGTAAATGGTATCACCAATAAAGATAACCAGGTAGAGGTGCTGCCTATATATTTATGCGGAAAGGAGGGTATCCATACAGAACATTCTTTACGGAAGAAGGTGTATACAGAGCAACTTCGTTAATTCCCAATAAAAATTCTAATGTTGTTTGACTGAAGGCAATAAAGCACGCAGATATTTAAGAGTCGCCGAATGCAATTTAGGGTATCGTCCGCTTCGTGTATATACTCGTCAACCAAATTACTGGACAAATTTCCAACGACATTATAAAAAATAGTCACACATATTTTTTACCCATTTGCCACTGAAATAAACGTTATATCATATTTACAAATACAGCTAAAATGCCTCAGGAAAGGATTTTTAACTAGATGAACCTGCTTAGTTCAGTTTCGATTCCATTCAAAGCGGAAGGGGCGCACCTCCGAAAAATCATATCTACATGCTTGATATCTTTGTTTATATTTGCATTCCATTTATATACAGAGTGTTAGGGAAATAATAGTCGTACCTTTAAGAGGTGATTCCTTGCATTATTCTGAGCAAAAAAGTTCATTAAAACTTATGTCCGAAAATCAAACGTTTTCGAGGAAAGTGAGTGGTAAATAATTAAATTTTCTCAAACATTTGGCAACGCTGCAACGCAACCGCGATACGAGCGTACGACGACCGCAACTGATTCATCGTATTGTTTACGTTTGTATGATATTGTTGTTGAAAATATGCCTTGAATTATTGAATAGACGTTGCCAGTTGTGTGCGGGATTTTGTTTCTGCTTTTTCTTCGGAAAATTGTATTTAATAAGCAAGAAAATTATTTTGTTAGAGACAGTTAATTAATAAATAGTGTTAAATTTTTTTACGCTATTAGGCATATGAATTTCCAAACCGCCCAATTTCCATTTTTTGTCTGATTTGATTTCTTTTTTGAAACTTTTTGATGTTTTAATAACCCTTATTGATGCCGAAATATGATTGAAAAATCTTGGGCGTAAATTAGAAGAGACCTTTGACTGATGGCTTTTGTAGACTTTCGCACAGATACTGAATTTTCTTACTTTGTTTAAACCTTGTTTGATAGTTGTGATTGATAGGATGTAGATGCATCTTATTTTTTATATGGTAGATTGATCTATCGTAAAAGTAGATTTGTCTAACGTCTGGGAGTTGAGCTTCTAAGTACAGATTATCGATTGGATACATAATGTTCCTGTGAAGGATCGTTGATGTGCTCTTCTCATGCTAATATACCATATGATAGATTTGTCAAATGTTGTCAAATCTATGGAGACTAATTATGTGAGCCGCTTTGACCGACATGATCCATTTAATTCCTTCGTTGTACATGTTCTTAACCAACTTTCTTCTAAGAATATAATCCTTTATGAATTGATGACAGCTTCTTGACGCCATTTTTTTGTTGGTATCGCAGTGTATGTACTAAATCGACAAGAAAGGAGCATCATTACTTTATAAATAGGTGTCTCACAAATTTATATCAGCGGCGCCTGAAGGAGTAAAAAGTGGTTGTGCCGGGCACATTGGTGGTTATTTCGTTCTAATTTCTATGCACGGATCGTCTTCGTCCCCTGTTGGATGAATGGGGTGAATAAGCGATATTTTCTCGAAGGTAAGGAGGAAAAGGACACGCGGCAATCAGGAGCACGTTCAACACAGCTACTGACTCACAGTGTTGCCATTTTGCCAGGTTTCAAGGTGATTAAAAGCCTATATACAGAGTACTTCAAAGAACAATGCCAATATGTATTTCTATAATACTGAGTACATTCAAAAATAAGGAAAAAGTTGTTATTTAAGCATAGATAAGAAAATGTCCGATTACCAATTTACAAGGTGTTGCAAATTTTTACGCAATAAGGACAAAACACAAATATTCTTTAACTAACAGTGTGCTGTGCTGGAATTTTTAATGTTATCTCTCTATCATATAATGAACAAAACAAATTACAGCGTATTTCTCATAAATTTTTAAGGGGCTTGGTATGCTGCTGATTAAAGGCAGGCAAAAACTACACTTATTGAACCTCATACATAAGTCAAACAACCATGATATTTGCATAAGAAGTTAGCACGATGTAAATAAACTAAATACAAGGAATAGAATTACGTTAGTGATAACCCCTACATTCTAAAGCTGTCTGCAAAAATCATTTAGTTACAATGTTGTTAATTTATACCTGATGCGTTTCAAAATTACACACTGTTTAATTTCAAAAAAGGCTTAAACTGAAACTGCACGCCGAGGTCTGATAATGAACACAACATGCTGGAAATATGGACTATTCTTGTAATTGTTTTCATCTTTTTGTGTTGTTAAATAATTAGTTATTATTGAGTGATATGCATGCATTTCTATTATTTCAGTATAATACTATATTATAATTTTATTCATTTTGTTACATAAGTTGGGAAACGCTACTCTTAGCGACACTTCGCCCTTTTTGTACTTTTGTGAAATAAAGCCCATTTATTATTATTATTATTATTATTATTATTAATTATTATCATTATTATTATTATGAACGTCACTAACTCCGATATACTTTCAGAGCGGAACGAATTTAATTTAGTATTCGTATACGGATTATATCTGAAGTATTTTGGGCTGATAAAATTTTCTGAGGAGAGACAGTTTATCCAAACGTAAATGAATTATCTACAAGTGCAACAGATATTTCAAAAAGTTTGATAGTGTATAAAAAATCCCTTCTGCGGAGAAAAAATCCCAACTTGTACGCCACTGATATAGTTAGAGTCGTAATTCTTGTGCTTATTGATCATGCTGTTAGTTTTGCATGAACAAAACTGCATGTCGATACTTTCCCCTTCCACTCCAGATATACAGGGTGTCCGTTGGGGTTTTCCTTTTCAGAAACAACTACCCTTGAAATAATAAAGGTAATGTGTAGTGAAACGAGGGCGACCAAGTAAAAAAAAAAATAAAGGAAAAAGTACTCACTCTCCAGTTGACGGGAAGGGCTAAGTACGTCTCTGCCCGAAATCAGAAAATGAAATCAGCTGATGCGCTACCGAGCAGACGCAGGCGGTGGTGCAGACCACGAACAGAGGTAACAAATATGACGGCGTTGCCGCGTTTTCAGTTTTTAGGTAAACGTACTTTATACGTATTGTTCGAAGTTATCGCCGTTTGATTCAAAAACACAGGTGCGTGCACGACGTAGCCAAGCATCGGTGCAGGCTTTGAGAATGGAGTCCCTCCCCCGAATGAAAGCACCAGCTTGTTCAATTCTGAGACGAAGTTCGTCAACCGTATGCACTTCAGTTTTGTACACTAAGCGTTTCATTTCTCCCCAAAGAAAAAAATCACATGGTGTCAAGTTTGGAGATCGCGGAGGCCACGCTACGGGTCCATTACGTCCGATCCACCTATTCGGAAATAATTCATTCAAAAACTCATGCACTTCGCGTCTAAAATGGGGCGGTGCACCATCGTGCAGAAACCACATTGATTGTCTTACACTTAATGGCACATCTTCTAACAAGGAAGGCAAAATGTTGCGTAAAAAGTCTAGGTATTGCATCCCGTCCAATCGATTTGGGAGAATAAATGGTCCAATGAGCATACCGTTCACCATACCAGCCCAAACATTCACCAAAAATGTTTGTTGAAAATGTGCCCGACGGACAGCGGGCGGATTTTCTACTGACCAAACATGAGTGTTGCGAAAGTTATTCACCCCATTACGCGTGAACGTAGATTCGTCTCTCACCAATATGCACTTCAAAAAGTCCGGATTATTGTCATGTTGATGCAACAACCACTCACAAAACCGCACTCTTGCTGGAAAATCGTGAGGTTGATACGTACACGTTGGACGTGAAACGGGTACAGCCCCTCTTCACGCAGCGTTTGCCGCACTTTAGTTTTTGATACTTGCACTTCTCTAGCCACGTCTCTAGTGCTTGTTGAGGGATTCTCGTCTACGCGATTACCTCTACACGCGTGACCGTAACCGTCGGTTGAAGGTTGCATACTGACCTGACACACTGACCCCGACCAAGTTCTGTCGTCGGGTTGAGCCAGTGACCTTGTACCACTCGGTGATGTCGCGGGTCGCGGCTACAGGACGGTATTAAGATATTTTTGATGTTGCAGAGCTCTTTATCTCGGTTCCCTTAAGACATTGGTGTATATGGTACTAAGAAAAATTGCTTATGTTTTCAAGATCTACACGTCGTGTAAAGGAAAACCCCAACTTTGCGGACACCCTATATATTTTTTACGTTTTATAAGTAAATACGACATCCCAAACCTCTGCAAGCGAGTATTTTAGAAGCGACGTTTATGTGAACTTTTTCTGTTACTTTTGGACTTACTTCCCGCTCTAGAAATATAGCAATTGTTTTTAAATCACTCTGTATATGACACACAAGAAGAAATTATAATTTCCGTTTACGTTATACAGGAAAAAACAAATTCAGTTTCTACACCCAACATCATCATCATTGTTCAAGCTCTGTTCAATTTAATTACTTATGATTACATGACTTCAAACATTAAAATGGGTTGATATTCAACCAATAGTGAGGCGAATAATGCTGAGTAAGTTACGGGAAAACAAAGATAGACCAAAGAACCAATAATAGGTTCCTGTTCCTGTTATGCAGTGCTAAAGCTTTCGTTAAAGCCTGTGCTTTCAGGATGTTTGCATATTTAATAGTGGTAAACATGGGCCCCTGCATAAATTTTCAGGAAAGGGTGCTAACAGGCAAGAGATAAATTTTTCTGAAAGCGTACCGATTTGATGTGCGAGGATAGCAAATTTTCTCAGGAGGGGGGATCCTGATAGTACCCAAAGTTGTAGACAAAATCATGCTAAATATGCAAATTTTGAGGTTCAACAAAATCTGCTGGCGGTACATCAGGCATCAGCCATTTGAGGTATCGAGGAACCTCATGATAGATCCATACAGATGTTAATCAGGGATGAAAATCGATGTTATGGTAATATTCCACCTGCAAAATCTCATATATTCTATGTGCTGGTAAAGCTGGTAAGATCTGGCAACACAGTTGACATGCTTTGCCCTTTGAATAGCTCTCCCGTTGCTTTAAATAAGTTTTTAGCGTGTATGTAGTCTCACGAAATATCATCTTTTGAAATAAGACTTCCCCCGACGTGACATTTGTGTAGTGTTGGGAAGGAAATTAGTTTTCGTCCACCTCAAGAAGCAGCCTTCTATGTATACCATTATTCCAATGTTACATTTAACTAGACGGAAGAATGCTTAAACATGTCCAAGGATTTTTAGATACTGCCTATGACATGTAGCGGAGGTATGGGAAGAAACAAATATCCTCTATCCAGGATATAAGGTCTATTGAAATAAGTCAGCACCAAGTGCCATCTATTACCACCACTTGGAGAGGGAAAACAGCAAGCTTCCTGTTGGAAGTGCATCTCACTTCGTATTTGACAGCCGGCTCATCACTGTTTTTACTCTCGCAGTGGTCGATTCTGGTAATGGATGGCACTGTGCTGTCCTACTTCGATATAACTTCACGTTATTCAAACACAAATTGAATAGAAATTATATTCAGTGTGTTAGAAATCACTACTATGCCAAAGTTGAAAAAGTTCCCTAGTTTGTGGGAATCGGTCTAGTTTCTTGACGTTTCAGAGGCTCCTGATAATTTTTAGTAGTGGTTGAAACCTAGATGTTGCAGGGGGTAGGGGGTTCTTAATGTAATGTCTTTAATATGAGTCGAAGACGTAATATTTTTAATAACCGGAACATTAAATGATAAAATCCCGATGTATAATGTGCTCATAAATTCGAAAAGTTGGCAATCCTTGGCGTTGCGTGCACGGCGCGATGCTGCGTCGTCGTGGAGGCCACTGCCGACTGCGCGATGGGTAACAAACTCCATCTGGTCTGCGGTGGTGTCGTCACTGATACACCGCTACAAGCTGTATCTTTGCGGTGCGTGATGCTAGGCGAAATATGGCGACACCGAGGTTTTTGTCGGCTCCCTCACCACCGATCCCAACAAGAAGCGCCTATTTGCGATGCTTAGTAACGGCCATGCGCAATGGAGCCCTTTATCGCAAATGAATGGTTTGCAGAACACGGAAGACCTATTGGCATGCGAAGTGTTTACTGACGAATGAGAAGTTTTGGCTTGTTTTCATACCGGCCACACTGGGTCGTCCTCCCTTTAACTCGAGAACACCGACGTAATCGCCTTGAGTGGTGCAGACAACGGTCACTCTGGGATCAGGAATGGAACAGTATTGTCTTTAGTGACGAGTCTCGATTTTGTTTAGGCATGCACGATGGTCGTGCCAGGGTTAGAAGGCGACGTGGTGAAAGGAGGAATCCACAGTTTTTTGTTGAAAGACATGTTCATCACACTGTTGGAGTTATGGTTTGGGGTGCTATAGCTTATGGTTCCAGGTCACCTTTAATCTTCATCAGAGGTAACATTAACGTGCAGCGTTATATCCACGAAGTTCTAGAACCCCATCTTTTACCCTATCTTGACACCCTGGCAGATCCAACTTTCCAACAAGATAATGCCCGACCACATGTTGCAAGAGTCACAATAGACTTCTTTCAACATAATGATGTCACATTGTTACCATGGCCACCAAGATCTCCCGACTTATCCCCAATTGAGCACGTGTGGAATATGATGGGTAGGAGATTGCTCAATTTGCAACGTCCTCCTCAGACTCTAGAAGCACTTCGAGAGGAGTTGATGGTTGCCTGGAATGAGATACCATAGGAGGACATTGACCTCTTGATCAGAAGCATGCCTAGGCGCGTTGGAGAATGCGTAGCACATCAGGGTGCATCCACACATTATTAAAGGTCAAAGGGCTTTAAAGCAGTGCAATCATTTTGAAATTTTTATTATTTACTTATTATGCTTCATTAAGTACTTATACAAAATTTTATTAAAATAAAACCATTTAAACTGGGTGTTCGGATTTATATGTCACTTAGTATATAAGCCCCAGTTTCAGTAATAAATTGAAAAATAAATATCTGTACTTTGAGTTCATGTTGTATCAAACAACTGACGAAAACAAAATACCAGGAATTGTTTCTTTTTTCATACTGACAAGAACGTGTAAATAAGGCTTAATCTGTATGAAGGGTGATCTGAATGAAGAACGGTCGATTTTTGTAACGTTAAATAAGAAAGTATTTTGCGAGTTTATATTTTAGTTATTCATTAATAAAAATGGCACATGTGTACAATAATGAGGAGTTAGTTTAGTGGACATTGTTTTAGCGTACGGAGAAGCAGGGAAAAATTCGCGAGCGGCTTCTCGTTTGTATGCACACCGATTTCCGAATAGGCACATACCAGATCACGAAACATTTAGTTCAATTGTTTTACGTGCACGTGCTAGTGGAGATTTGCGTCCCAGACGTGGAGCGGATGGGGGTCAGGTTCGCCCACAACGCGTTTGAAGCCGAAATTTTGGATATTGTGGATGATAATCCGGGAAGCATTTTAACACTATGGTATAGGATTCGGCACCAGCCTTAATTTTATTGGTCAATTTCAATTTATTCAACCAATAACAAGCCGGGTTCCGAAATCACTACCGGAATGTTAAACAGTGCTGAGCATGGGGTCAGAATGTTATCAATTTAAATTTAAATTTACTTACCTTCCGCTAAAAATACGTAAGATAATAATCAACGGACGTTGTTTCCTATTACGATATTTAATGATTTTAGAATTAATAATTTGGTTTAGCAATAAGAAAAATTACATGAAAAATTTATATATAGGGTGACTTTGAAGTTGAGTCATTAATTTTCAGATAATGATTGTAGAAGGAAGATAAACCAAAATATGTGTGTAAAAATAAAAAAAAATAAAAAAAAATGTTACCTTGTTTTATAAAGTATCCTCCCGACAAGTATTTCAGTGCGGACCTGTATTTGATCTTGCGGTCTTGGAGCACCGGCATGCCCTCCCCTGTGAGGTCTTAAGTCACCTGATTCACGAGCCCTTTGTACTACATTAACAAAGGCACGAGGGGTTGTTTGCACTCGATTGGGAAACCGATCCGCATAAATCCGTGATGCCGCGTAAATAAGAATCATGTCCACAGGTTCAGCATTTTCGTAAACATGTGCCATTTTTGATTTCGTTTGAGCCACGCAACAGACACCACTATTCACTCACGCGTTACCGACTGACACTGACTGTATACAACTGAATAAAATAATTGTAAAAACATCATTCCAAATTCTTTCGCTTTTTTTGTTTCCGATGCGATGAACCGATAAGGCGGATTATATCCGTTGTTGCCAAACACGAGCACATAATATTATTATTGAGACAGGGCGGTACTCAAACTTCCAAAGAGCTATAACTTTGTTACTTTAATTTTACCAGAAAAATGGTAAAGGAAGAAAACATTTCTTTTGATCAGATCTACTCACTGTTAAAATAAATGACTCAACTTCGAAGTCACCCTGTATATTTATATATGTGAAAAATTAAAGCTTCCGCCTTTTGTTGGGTACTTCGACAAAATTTAAGCAAGGTGGACTCTTTATACTTTTTTATTCTCTCTAGCTTTCAATGGTCTTTGCCATCATCATCAGGAGAGTAGTATGTGAGGATGTTGCTAATTGTTGTTTACGTTAAGGATGAGGGAAACACATGCCCACCATTTTGTGCAATCATTAAGTGGCTTCACGATGTAATGTTTAACTTTCAATTTCTAAAAAAATTTTTAATCTGTTTTTAACTTGTTCTTGTCATACAGCTGTGTGTATTTTATATAATTTTGACCATTGTACCATTTATCCAGCTTTCACCATGTTACTGGGTGTTTCCCTCATCGTTAACGTAAACAACAATTAACAACATCCTCACATACTACTCTCCTGATGATGATGGCAAAGACCATTGAAAGCTAGAGAGAATAAAAAAAGTATAAAGAGTCCTCCTTGCTTAAATTTTGTCGAAGTACCCAACAAAAGGCGGAAGCTTTAATTTTTCACCTAATTGGTCTAGACGACAATGACCACGTCTCAAGTTATATTTATATATATATATATATATATATATTAGTAGAAGCAGTTTATTGATAACATTCTGACACAGTTTTCAGCACTGTTTAACATTCCGGTAGTGATTTCGGCACCCAGCTTGTTATTGGTTAAATAAATTGAAATTGACCAGTAAAATTAAGGCTGGTGCCGAATCCTATACCATAGTGTTAAAATGCATCCGGGAATAAGCACAAGGCAGTTAGCCCAAAAGAGAGTCCAGGCGTTGCTACCCACATACCACCCCCTAAGAGTGAGATTTTGTGAGTGGTTGTTGCAAGAAAATGCTCGAAATGCCCGTTCTACAGCTGATATTTTGGCAGCCGATAAAGCTATTGTCGATGAACGTCTAATTGGACCGTTCATATTGTGATAGTCAGCAGGATTTGGAATTTCTTCGTAATGATTTGCCGTTCTTGCAGATGTGCCATTGGCGGTCCGATCACGGATGTGGTTTCTGCACGGTGAGACACCTCCGCATTTCCACTTCTTCCGTAAGAGTGCATATGTGGTTAAAATTTGTCGGATAAGTTGTGAAACACCCTGTATAGTTTGATATGCAGAGGTCGACGATTCATCGTATCTAAATGGATTTACCTAATCACGATTTCATTTCGCATTTTGAAACGACTTGACAACCCCCAGCGACATTTTTAACATAGTTACCATGACATTTAATTTGTAAATAAACCGAATATAAACTATACTAAGTGACATATAAATCCGAACACCCAGTTTAAATGGTTTTATTTTAATAAAAGTTGGTGAATGTATTTATCTTACTGCAAATAACAAGTGAAAAAATTTTCGGCCTTATCAGTTGGACATTCCGGTTTTTATACTGCTTTTTTTAATTCACTAACGCTCTAAAAATGAATATTTCAGCCGCAGTAAAGAATCAACGTTGGCGGATTTTGGTTCTTGATATCCTTTACGATCGGTTACGATGCCTAGAGTACGGAGACCTGTACGATTTCGTCAACTTAGTGAGTTTGACAGGGGCCGCATAGTGGGACTTCGGGAAGCTGGACTTTCTTTTCGGGCAATTGCAGTTAGAGTGCAAAGAAGTGTAGACACTGTGGTTAGGTGTTGTCAGGCATAGCTTCGAGAAGGCCGTACGCAAAGAGCAAGGGGCACTGGACTCCGCCGTAGAACAACAGACCGTGAAGATCGCCGCCTAAGATTATTGGCCTTAAGGGACCGTTTCTCCACTACCAGGTCCATTGCAAATGAATGGTTTGCAGAACACGGAAGACCTATTGGCATGCGAAGTGTTTACCGACGAATGAGAAGTTTTGGCTTGTTTTCATACCGGCCACACTGGGTCCTCCCTTTAACTCGAGAACACCGACGTAATCGCCTTGAGTGGTGCAGACAACGGTCACTCTGGGATCAGGAATGGAACAGTATTGTCTTTAGTGACGAGTCTCGATTTTGTTTAGGCATGCACGATGGTCGTGCCAGGGTTAGAAGGCGACGTGGTGAAAGGAGGAATCCACAGTTTTTTGTTGAAAGACATGTTCATCACACTGTTGGAGTTATGGTTTGGGGTGCTATAGCTTATGGTTCCAGGTCACCTTTAATCTTCATCAGAAGTAACATGAACGCGCAGCGTTATATCCACGAAGTTCTAGAACCCCATCTTTTACCCTATCTTGACACCCTGGCAGATCCAACTTTCCAACAAGATAATGCCCGACCACATGTTGCAAGAGTCACAATAGACTTCTTTCATAATGATGTCACATTGTTACCATGGCCACCCAGATCTCCCGACTTATCCCCAATTGAGCACGTGTGGGATATGATGGGTAGGAGATTGCTCAATTTGCAACGTCCTCCTCAGACTCTAGAAGCACTTCGAGAGGAGTTGTGGTTGCCTGGAATGAGATACCACAGGAGGACATTGACCACCTGATCAGAAGCATGCCTAGGCGCGTTGGAGAATGCGTAGCACATCACGGTGCATCCACACATTATTAAAGGTCAAAGGGCTTTAAAGCAGTGCAATCATTTTGAAATTTTTATCATTTACTTATTATGCTTCATTAAGTACTTATACAAAATTTTATTAAAATAAAACCACTTAAACTGGGTGTTCGGATTTATATGTCACTTAGTATATCTGATCACATATTTGCTCGAGAAGTACTTTCAGCCTATTATTTAGTCGTCTACCTTAGAGGCAGCTCCAGTATAAAAAAAAATTAATCAAAACCCATAACATGAGATCCCACCCCACACAATAAAATACCGGCCGTGCTATTAACGTATTAAGGGAAAACGTAAAAAAGGAGTTTAAACTGCATGAAGGTTATATCGAAATACCCCATAAATTCCTGCAGCCCCTAAAGGGGAGCTGTTACTATAGAGAGATTATTTATATGTTAGGCGAGAGAATAAGGGCCAAGGAGACAAACGATTTATTTCAGTATTATTTGAGGTAATGGCTGAAACTATCTACGAAGTGACATCCAAGGTATTTGCTAATATATATTCCGGTAAAGTCTGCCTTAAGACGTTCTCAGACAGTATGGGGCAAACTAATGCTTTTCTGACCGAACTACATAAATAATCCGCGTGGGGCAATTAAGATAAGAACGTGTTTAATATTTCAATGTGCTTATAGGAATAGATATTGGGGACCCGTCGGGGTATATATTGCCGAGGTGTTAAGACTATTGTAAATCCCTACCACTTTAATTAATTCAGAATGCCCCCTTATTGCGTTGGGCCTATAGACTACCTACAATTTGATCAACAACATGCATTATGGTATTCACACACAATTTCTACGATCCTGCGTAATTCTCGCTGAGAATAGACATGCTCAGGGATTCACTTCTTGACTTGATCTTCAAGCTACTTGACTTGACTTGAAATCAAGTCAATCTCAAGCCAAGTATTAGATATTAACAATGTAAATCGTCAAGTAGCTATTTCTTCAAGTTCTAGAAAATTCAAGTAGGCTTGTTTTACTTGACAATTTTTGGAATATAAATACGAGCAGATTATAATTATATATCGTAAAGACTTTGTGACAAGTTTCAGAGAAAACAATACATATTGAAGTAAATATTTTGATCGCGTAATAAGACGATAACACTGTAAACTCAAATAGAAAAAAAAAACATCTCTTTGTTAGCTATTCATCCGCTAACTACGAGTTAAGACACATAAGGGTCCTAACGGATTTATCGCTAAATATACTATTTTATTTTAATAAAAGTTGGTGAATGTATTTATCTTACTGTAAATAACAAGTGAAAAAATTTTCAGCCTTATCAGTTGGACATTCCGGTTTTTATACTGCTTTTTTTTAATTCACTAACGCTCTAAAAATGAATATTTCAGCCGCAGTAAAGAATCAACGTTGGCGGATTTTGGTTCTTGACATCCTTTACGATCGGTTACGATGCCTAGAGTACGGATACCTGTACGATTTCGTCAACTTAGTGAGTTTGATAGGGGCCGTATAGTGGGACTTCGGGAAGCTGGACTTTCTTTTCGGGCAATTGCAGTTAGAGTGCAAAGAAGTGTAGACACTGTGGTTAGATGTTGTCAGGCATGGCTTCGAGAAGGCCGTACGCAAAGAGCAAGGGGCACTGGACGCCGCCGTAGAACAACAGACCGTGAAGATCGCCGCCTAAGATTATTGGCCTTAAGGGACCGTTTCTCCACTACCAGGTCCATTGCAAATGAATGGTTTGCAGAACACGGAAGACCTATTGGCATGCGAAGTGTTTACCGACGAATGAGAAGTTTTGGCTTGTTTTCATACCGGCCACACTGGGTCCTCCCTTTAACTCGAGAACACCGACGTAATCGCCTTGAGTGGTGCAGACAACGGTCACTCTGGGATCAGGAATGGAACAGTATTGTCTTTAGTGACAAGTCTCGATTTTGTTTAGGCATGCACGATGGTCGTGCCAGGGTTATAAGGCGACGTGGTGAAAGGAGGAATCCACAGTTTTTTGTTGAAAGACATGTTCATCACACTGTTGGAGTTATGGTTTGGGGTGCTATAGCTTATAGTTCCAGCTCACCTTTAATCTTCATCAGAGGTAACATGAACGCGCAGCGTTATATCGACGAAGTTCTAGAACCCCATCCTTTACCCTATCTTGACACCCCGGCAGATCCAACTTTCCAACAAGACAATGCCCGACCACATGTTGCAAGAGTCACAATAGACTTCTTTCAACATAAGGATGTCACATTGTTACCATGGCCACCAAGATCTCCCGACTTATCCCTAATTGAGCACGTGTGGGATATGATGGGTAGGAGATTGCTCAATTTGCAACGTCCTCCTCAGACTCTAGAAGCACTTCGAGAGGAGTTGGTGGTTGCCTGGAATGAGATACCACAGGAGGACATTGACCACCTGATCAGAAGCATGCCTAGGCGCGTTGGAGAATACGTAGCACATCAGGGTGCATCCACACATTATTAAAGGTCAAAAGGCTTTAAAGCAGTGCAATCATTTTGAAATTTTTATCATTTACTTATTATGCTCCATTAAGTACTTATACAAAATTTTATTAAAATAAAACCATTTAAACTGGGTGTTCGGATTTATATGTCACTTAGTATAATAATAATAATAATAATAATAAAATTCTAGCTACTTTTCTGACAAACGGCAGAATTCGGATCTTACTACCGTATAAAAAGATCCTCTTAGCCATTTTATTGAAAAAAATAGAATACTTCTTCACCTAGATCTTACCGTGATACCTTACAAGCAAGAACCTTGATCCAAAAAGAGTTAAAGGAAAACAGACATGAAAAACTGTTGTATACACAGAAAAGGAGTTAAATTTTGTATGTTTCATATAATACAGTTATCAGCCAATAGAAAATGTTATGTTGGATTTAAGAAGATTGGCCTGGTTCCAGCTTGATGGTTGTCCAGCTCATTATTCGAGAATAGTTAGAAACTAGCTGGACGAAAATTATCCAGAAAGATGGATCGGCCGTGGAGTACCAGTTGCCTGGCCTCCACGATCCCCTGACCTAACTCCATTAAATTTCTTTGTGTAGGGATTTCTAAAAGAAAAAGTGTACCAGACTCCCGTAACGACAAGAGATATGCTAATAGACAGAATCAGGAATGCATGTGATGAAATAAGGCCTTATTTAAATAATGCTATACCACGTTCGATCATTCGTAGATGTGAATTGTGTATTGAACAATTGGGTTTACATTTCGAGCAACTACTTTAGATTTTGTATGTTTGTCCTAACTATCCAATAGCATTTTAGTTGTAAATAATTAATTTAATTTGTTAAAAATAATATTCGAAAATTAAACAAATTAATATTCTGTTTTTTTGTGTTTATTTGGAGTTAGGAATTATTGCTGTGTTTAAAAACACAATCTAAACGATCATCTTAATTACTTGTAATGCCCGAAAATGTAAAAAAAAATATTATTTTCCTACAAATAATTAAAAATGCATCGAACCTTAAAAATCGAAATACCTCAAAAACGGCTAACTATAACGAAAACTCACAGGAGAGCTTTTTTATGTTGAAAAGTGCGAAGAATCAGTTTTTTTATTCAAAAAGCAAAAAATTGCACTAAGAATTTTTTTTCGTTAATTCTAATACACTACAGGTACAGTAGAGAGCGCCCTCTAGCGGCTACAGTAAAACTATGCCCATGGTTCGTTTTGTCGTACCAAAAAACCCTTGTATACCAATTTTCACTGTTATACATCGAATATTGTTCGAAATATTTAAAAAAAAACTATTTTAGAAAGTAAATTTAAACACCCTGTATTTCGGCAGCCACGCATTTTTCGACCCATGTTTATATAGACTTAAGCATTAATTTTAAAAGTTCTATCGAATCTTAAAGTTATGCAACAATAAACTGAAACACCCTGTATGTTTAGCTGTACGAGACGTGGTTCGTTTTGTCGTACCAAAAACACTTGTATACCAATTTTCACTGTTATACATCAAATATTGTTCGAAATATTTAAAAAAAAACTATTTTAGAAAGTGAATTTAAACACCCTGTATTTCGGAAGCGACGCATTTTTCGACCCATGTTTATATAGACTTTAGGCATTAATTTTAAAAGTTCCATCGAATCTTAAAATTATGCAACAATAAACTGAAACACCCTGTATGTTTAGCTGTACCAGACGGGTTATTTGTGTTGTCCTTTGTTCAAGGTTATAAATTACGATGTTCCCACATAACAGAAAAACTAGGAATGACGCATCACGAAAACCATCTTCGCAGTGTCTCATCTAGGTGCTGATTTGTATTTTCTACTTGACATAGCAAAGTAAATTTATATAAAATTTAAATGACTGGAAATGAAAAATATTGCAGGGATTATCTTTTCTTATCTTCCTCATTTCTAGCTTAGCATACATCGCAAGTAAGTATATTTGAGACAGGAAACCAATGGAATTATCATCAACACATATTTTTAGCACACAAATCCTCATCATACACCTACGCACTGCCGTTATAGTATACAACTTATAGCTTAGACCTTCAGTAACGCCATCTCTGAAGCAGATATTACATCCCATCAGAGCCAAATATTGATAGCTGGAGCGTTTAATTTCCCTGTGACGCATGCTCGGCGTTGCGTTGGAAGTGCAGAGTTAACCTTCCTGACGCAATTTTTTTATTTAATTTAAATCTTGCGTGAATTCTAGGACGCCCTTCAGAAGGTATCTTATTATAACCGGTAAGCGAGTCTGAGCCCCTCTCGGAAACAATTTCGTTAAATTTTCTTGGTTCTCACTCTCATTCCTATGCATTTTCGTCTTCCATTACTCGTGCAGTTCATCACAGAGACAACCGTACCTGTAGTCTGTTATATTAAATGACTGTTTGGTGACGAGACCTGGGAAGTTATGGCCTCTCCTACGTGACGCTTGCCTTCAACGTTTAATGTTTCTACCTTTGAATTTATCACTGACTTTATTATACGAGCGCGCGACTACCAGGCTTCCGGGGGATATATTTGTTGGGACAATTAACTGTGTTTTTTATTCGGTTTTCATGAGATGTAAAGGGTGAAAACGGGTGTAGAACAGCGGGTAATAAAATGATTACGGGCTTAAAATGGACTTTGCTAATGGTCCCTGTCATGAGCCTCAATGGAAACGATGTAACAGGTGTAACATTTTTGTAACATACGACACCTGTCATGTGATTTTCATGCTGATAATCCCCCATGTGTGTGGATGGCCACATACAGGGAAGACCAAATTTGTCTGACGGCTCGAGTTAAATGTGTACGAGAAAGAAGCGCGAGAAGAGTATATCAACATCAACCAAGGAGGTCTGTTCGAACATGTGATTTAATAATTTGTTGATTAGAATTATTTATTTCAATTCTGATGCGACTTAAGTGTTTTAATTTAATTCAGAATCATCTTTGATGTCCATCGATGGAGATAAAACCAACACATCCTGAGTTATTGTTACATTTTGCGATATTGCTGCGGTCGGAAAATGTAACAAATAACGCTACGCAATACAAATTCTCACTGACAGCGTGTACGCAGGTGAAAACCGTCTCGAAGCAGGATAACACTACCCAATGAGCGCTAGATGGGTACAGACCAAAATCGCTAATCTATGATCAATGAGGTGGAAACCTTGCCTTGGAATGTACGAGATGCGGTGTTGCCAAGCGAACTAATACTGCAATGTTGCAGAATTTGTGGCGATCCTGACATTTTATTTCGACCTATCCGGAATCGATCCTAAATCAATGCGACAAACTTCACAGTTCAAAAATGTGTACGCTCAAAATTAAACCATTATTAGCAAGGCGACACATTGCCGCGTCAGCGTTGCTGGCCGACGCGGCGATGAGCTTTGCTATCCAGCCGGCTTCTACGAGTACCTTCTACCGCATATACTAAGTGACATATAAATTCGAACACCCAGTTCAAATGGTTTTATTTTAATAAAAGTTGGTGAATGTATTTATCTTACTGTAAATAACAAGTGAAAAAATTTTCAGCCTTATCAGTTGGACATTCCGGTTTTTATACTGATTTTTTTTAATTCACTAACGCTCTAAAAATGAATATTTCAGCCGCAGTAAAGAATCAACGTTGGCGGATTTTGGTTCTTGACATCCTTTACGATCGGTTACGATGCCTAGAGTACGGAGACCTGTACGATTTCGTCAACTTAGTGAGTTTGATAGGGGCCGTATAGTGGGACTTCGGGAAGCTGGACTTTCTTTTCGGGCAATTGCAGTTAGAGTGCAAAGAAGTGTAGACACTGTGGTTAGGTGTTGTCAGGCATGGCTTCGAGAAGGCCGTACGCAAAGAGCAAGGGGCACTGGACGCCGCCGTAGAACAACAGACCGTGAAGATCGCCGCCTAAGATTATTGGCCTTAAGGGACCGTTTCTCCACTACCAGGTCCATTGCAAATGAATGCTTTGCAGAACACGGAAGACCTATTGGCATGCGAAGTGTTTACCGACGAATGAGAAGTTTTGTTTTCATACCGGCCACACTGGGTCCTCCCTTTAACTCGAGAACACCGACGTAATCGCCTTGAGTGGTGCAGACAACGGTCACTCTGGGATCAGGAATGGAACAGTATTGTCTTTAGTGACGAGTCTCGATTTTGTTTAGGCATGCACGATGGTCGTGCCAGGGTTAGAAGGCGACGTGGTGAAAGGAGGAATCCACAGTTTTTTGTTGAAAGACATGTTCATCACACTGTTGGAGTTATGGTTTGGGGTGCTATAGCTTATGGTTCCATAATTTTTTTTATATTTATCTGATAACCATTATGATTGAGTCATATGAGAGACTTCTATAAAACTTGGGGTCGCCCCGAGTGACCTCTAGGGAGAACGTACAGCAGCCCAGTGGGACTTATTGTATCTTTGTGAAAAATGCTTTCTACAACTATGTGCCATTCATGACTGCGTCTTCGAGTAAGTTAGTAGTCAACGCGGATTTCTCCTAGTCTTCTTGTAACAATCACGTTAATTCCAAGCTACATGTTTATGCGGCGCAACCCTCTCCGTTTCCACTGCGATTTGTTACTTTAATTTAATTCTCGCCCCTCAGATTGCCAGTCGCTACTTTATTTGTACATTATTCTTCAATTTGCTTGTTTATAGCTAGAGAAATGTCTGTAATCGTGAGGAACATGCATGGAGGAGGTATTTGGAAACATCTATTAGTTCCCCAAGTACAAACCATGACACGAGATTGGAATACCTTTATACACCGTGTAGCGTAATTACTAGAAAACTAAAAGGTGATACTGACTCTCAAGAGTTGCAGACTCACAAGCAGAATAGTAGAGGAGATTGCCTGATATCAGATCCTTATGATGTTGTTGATTTGAACAAAAGATGAAAACTTCACACTTCTATAAGTTATTACTATCAAAAACAATTTCTAAAAACCTTTCATACCCCTGATTTGAAAAAAATGGGGTCTACAATCGGATCCATAGTAAAAATTCTTCATATTCTGAAAGGCATCAGTAGTTTAAATCAATCTAGAAGGAGGATATTGCCCTTTATTGGTTTTCCCTTTACCTTTTTTTCCATGTTGGTCTCGAATAAGGACTCCGCTTTGCTGGGCTTTGTTTGGAGAAACAGTTTTTCAATTAATACCTTCCGAAGTTTATATTGCTCCTTGTAAGATCAAATTTAAAATATGCCACAGTAGTATGGTCCCCGCAGTACCAGTGTTATAAAGATGATCTAGAGCGTGTCCAGTATACATTTTTACCTCTTGCAGCATTAAAGAGGAACTTGAACATGACGGAATATCATAGAGCTGACATGTTAGAACATTTGCGTTTACCTACATTGGAGCATAGACGCTTGGTCTTTGATGGTTGTTTCGCTTTCAACATTTTATTGGGATCACCAATTTAACATTAATAAATCTTAATATACCCCGTAGAACAATGCGTAATAGTAGTCTGCTTGCGATTAAGTCCTATGGTCAGCACTCTCCACTCGATAGAGCATTTCGTGTTATCGAATTACCTCAGTCTAATATTGACATTTTTACTTGTGCATGCTCAGGCTTTAAAAACTATCTTTTACATTGTGATTTTTATAATTATGTCTTGTGAGCTTGCACGTTGAAAATGTTGTTCTCATTTCGTGATTTTATTTTGTAAAAATGGGATCACCCGTAATTTTGGTAAATAAATAAATAAAAATGAAACCAAAAACTTGTTTACCCAGTAAAATGTCTACATCTAAATGAACTAATTTCATGAGAAAAACAAACCTACTATCTCTTTCACGAGTATCCATTTTGGTAGATTAACATCTGATTATCTAATAATAATTCAAAATTCCCCATATCGACAAGTGACACACAACTCTCACATATGCGCTAACACCAGGTAGACAGAACCGTATTTTGTTGTGGTTTTTTCTACGGTACAAAATGAATTTGCACTTGTTAACAACTCTTTTATTTAGAAAAGTTTCTACAAGCAAAATGGCTGATAGTGATCGTGACTACATTTCAAATCAGGTAGCAATTAAATAAGGTAAACAAAGAAATTTACTATTGCAGGAAGTAATGAAATATACTAAGTGACATATAAATCCGAACATCCAGTTTAAACGGTTTTATTTTAATAAAAGTTGGTGAATGTATTTATCTTACTGTAAATAACAAGTGAAAAAATTTTCAGCCATATCAGTTGGACATTCCCGTTTTTATACTGCTTTTTTTTAATTCACTAACGCTCTAAAAATGAATATTTCAGCCGCAGTAAGGAATCAACGTTGGCGGATTTTGGTTCTTGACATCCTTTACGATCGGTTACGATGCCTAGAGTACGGAGACCTGTACGATTTCGTCAACTTAGTGAGTTTGATAGGGGCCGTATAGTGGGACTTCGGGAAGCTGGACTTTCTTTTCGGGCAATTGCAGTTAGAGTGCAAAGAAGTGTAGACACTGTGGTTAGGTGTTGTCAGGCATGGCTTCGAGAAGGCCGTACGCAAAGAGCAAGGGGCACTGGACGCCGCCGTAGAACAACAGACCGTGAAGATCGCCGCCTAAGATTATTGGCCTTAAGGCCGACGAATGAGAAGTTTTGGCTTGTTTTCATACCGGCCGTCCTCCCTTTAACTCGAGAACACCGACGTAATCGCCTTGAGTGGTGCAGACAACGGTCACTCTGGGATCAGGAATGGAACAGTATTGTCTTTAGTGACGAGTCTCGATTTTGTTTAGGCATGCCCGGTGGTCGTGCCAGGGTTAGAAGGCGACTTGGTGAAAGGAGGAGTCCACAGTTTTTTGTTGAAAGACATGTTCATCACACTGTTGGAGTTATGGTTTGGGGTGCTATAGCTTATGGTTCCAGGTCACCTTTAATCTTCATCAGAGGTAACACGAAGGCGCAGCGTTATATCCACGAAGTTCTAGAACCCCATCTTTTACCCTATCTTGACACCCTGGCAGATCCAACTTTCCAACAAGATAATGCCCGACCACATGTTGCAAGAGTGACTTCTTTCAACATAATGATGTCACATTGTTACCATGGCCACCAAGATCTTCCGACTTTTCCCCAATTGAGCACGTGTGGGATATGATGGGTAGGAGATTGCTCAATTTGCAACGTCCTCCTCAGACTCTAGAAGCACTTCGAGAGGAGTTGGTGGTTGCCTGGAATGAGATACCACAGGAGGACATTGACCACCTGATCAGAAGCATGCCTAGGCACGTTGGAGAATGCGTAGCACATCAGGGTGCATTCACACATTATTAAAGGTCAAAGGGCTTTAAAGCAGTGCAATCATTTTGAAATTTTTATCATTTACTTATTATGCTTCATTAAGTACTTATACAAAATTTTATTAAAATAAAACCATTTAAACTGGGTGTTCGGATTTATGTCACTTAGTATACTAGTATAATCAGCTCGAACAATGCAATGTTTGTGGGTGTAGGCAAAGTCTAACTGTTGAAAACACTGCAAGAATCCAGAGGAAACGAAAACGTCGCGTGGGAGGGAAATAAGAAATGTAGTTTATGGTTTTTACAAAGAGAAAAAATATTAAATTCAGCTATCAGATTTCAGATGGCCAAATGAATAATACAGGTTTATGTAAAGCGTAAGATCAATTTTTGCATCAGTGGCATTTTAAACAAGCTGTATTCACCATTATTTTTTATCAAATGTTTTGCATACTCAACCTGTATTTGGATTAGCGGGTACGCATATGAGCACGAACGAGCACGACTTGCCTCGGGTTCCTGAATAGTGGACACAAGAGGCGTTGTGCGACATCGATCCATGAGATGTGGCGAGCATTCTTGCATTTCAGTAGCTTTTAAAATATGTCCGATTCAGATTCTGATTGTGAACGCCTTATTTTATAATTTTAACCAGTGTATTGAAGAGAAAAAACCAAAACGATGGTCGTCACAATTATATCTTAACAGAGGCGTTCGTGCTCATTAACCAGAAACACGGGTCTATATCATTTTATAATTACAGTTAATGGAAAAGTCAAAGTAGTCTGTTTTATTGATTTACCTCGTAATCAATGAATCTCAAATGTGCTTTAATAGTTTTCTAATAAACATTTTTCTATGTGTACTTGGTAAATTTTATTGTCACTAAAAGTATCTTGATGTGAACAGCAGCTCTGAATACTGTCCTAAGTTTTAGCAGATTTACACCCCATAGACAGGTACATTATTGCCAACGTTACAGACTAAGACTAAGATGCCACTTCCTGTTTACCTTAGACGTCAAAACGTAATGGATGCTCGTGAAATAGGCTTTAGTGTCATTCTGGATAATATACAGGGTGTTCCTTAATAATATGCTAATATTTAAGGGTGTGAATCTACATGAAAAATCAATGTTAGTTTGCTTTATAAACTATAAATCATTGTTTCAAATTGCGGATTTTGTGTAATTTTTTGAAAATACCACTGATAAAAGGTCACACGCCTGGGAAAATCAATGGGAAGTAAAGCCTGTACTTTTAATATACGGTAAGGATATAATAAAAAATTCACTAAAATTCTCCAAACAATTTGAAGGCAAATATTTAAGTGTCCAGCGATCTCGTACTCGTTTCAGGATGTTCTTCGACTTCGTGAAGCACGCTTCCTCAATTTCAGGTGTTCCCACACTTAGAGGTCTACCTTCAGATGTTCCTTTTCGGACAGAACCAGTTTCAACAAGACGACCATGAATATTAGAAAAGGTTCGACTATCTGGCAGAGCACGATCGGGATATCTCTGGTGATAAATCCGTCTGGCTTGCTCACCATTACCGTCGGCAAGGCCATATACGTAATGCATTTCCGCCGTCAATGCATTTGAATAATTCACCATTATTAACAAGATTGTAAAAACTAAATGATGAAAAAGATGTCACAGCGAACAGATTTGAATAACAGAGACTTGTCAGATGTCAAACGCCAGTGACATATGCCATAGCAACCAGATATTTATTGCTAAATTACATTCTTCAATTATTACATAAATTTTCTCGGACAACAGAACGGTTTTCATTTTTTTACTCAAAAATGGAACAACGAAGGAAAACAATTCAGGAGAGGTCATTTGTTTTAAATTGAACCGGGAATTCAAAAATGGTTTTTATTTGTCAAAAAACCTATTGGCGTACTATTTTTTTCTTAACAAATATCGAAGTCAATACCCGTATGCACGCCACTGTTAAAGCAAAAAATTATTTTTCCATTGAAAAATATGGAACTTTATTAACTTTCACCACGTACTAAATATCAGTGAAATATCTGAAGCGGTTCTGAAAATATTAATTAATTTCCATTTTTTTCATAAAACTTCAACACCCCGAGTTTTTGTAGGGAAACATTTTTGGACACCCTTAAGTATTCGCATATCATTAAGGAACATTCTGTATAGGTATAAAGCCTTACTTGCCAATATCTAGGAATAGTGAAAATTGCGTCACTGCTGAGAAACTGTCTCCACTGTTAAAATACAAACGCGTAATATAAAAGATTTGAGTATGCTCCACTCCTGCAGGGTATACAGGGTGACTTTGAAGTTGAGTCATTAATTTTCAGATAATGATTGTAGGAGGAAGATAAACCAAAATATGTGTGTAAAAATAAAAAAAAAAATAAAAAAAATTTTACCTTGTTTTATAAAGTATCCTCCCAACAAGTATTTCAGTGCAGACCTGTATTTGATCGTGAGGTCTTGGAGCACCGGCATGCCCTCTCCTGTGAGGTCTTAACTCACCTGATTCACGAGCCTATTGTACTACATTAACAAAGGCACGAGGGGTTGGTTGCACTCGATTGGGAAACCGATCCGCATAAACATGTGCCATTTTTTATTTCGTTTGAGCCACACAGCAAACACCACTATTCACTCACGCGTTACCGGCTGACACATCGACTGAATACAAAAATTGTGATCAGCGTTTCAAATTCTTTCGTTTTTTTGTTTCCGATGGGATGAACCGATAAGGCGGATTATATCCGTTGTTGCCAAACACGAGCACATAATATTATTATTGAGACAGGGCGGTACTCAAACTTCTAAAGGGCTATAACTTTGTTACTTTAATTTTACCACAAAAATGTTAAAGGAAAAAAACATTTCTTTTGATCAGATCTACTCAATGTTAAAATAAATGACTCAACTTCGAAGTCGCTACTATTTACGCTTGGAAAAAATGCAACTTCATAGATTGTAGAACCAATGAGACCAGGGGTCCTGCTTAGGGGCGGGGCTCTGGTTTAGGTCATTTTCTCAACTAGATTGTTATTTGTGAGTGCTTCTACCAGCTACAATACAACTGTTGTTTTGGTGAAGGGTCAGCTAGAAACCACGGATAATACCAAGAGATTCAGTGAGATGATTTAAAATATACACGGCCCTGTATATCTGTATAATCGAAGCATCCGAGGCTAGTTTAATATAAAACTAATTTTCTGGAAACTATTTTCCATTCCAGAAAGTAATACATGGTTTCATTTATATTGCACAGACTATTCATGATTCAGAATGTACCGGTATTGATAACTCACGCCCTTAGGAGTTACAATCAGACAAAGAAGGAACGTGAGAGGGAACAAATTAAAAATAGCTCCCCGCTAGACAAGTTGTAAATAAAGAAGAAAAACAGAACGTCCGACAAGGTTGCCAGATCGAGCACTTTCTCTGTAATCTTACGACTTTTCTTTTGAGGTACAACTTTTTGCTATCTAAATTAGGAAACTATTATTACAGATTACAGAAGAAGAGGAGAAAGGGGTTGGCTTACCAGCCTTAACGTCGCTGCGACTCAAATGGATCTATTGTGATCCCCATATAAACTTTATGAAGCCTTGATCCTTTAATCAGACTCCATAGCCTTAACACAGGGCCCACAGCTTTCTCCTGTCGAACTTGTGATTCCTCAAGCTCTCTGCAGAAAGGGCATGTGGCCCCTTCTGCCAGACCCAAGATGCCTTACTTTGTTTGTTCCACCATTCTAGGGACTTTGTCTGGGTCCAATTTCTAATGGACTATTTAGTGCGTGTTCTTGTCACGTCACAGAAAGGCTCTGGACATATAAGGCGATTGGCCGCACTCTGTCGGGCTTGCTCATCCGCCTTGTAATTTCCTTTGTCTCCTTCATGTCTTCGTACCCAGAGCAATGTTACCTTGTTTAGGTTTTCCAGCTCTTCAAGAGTGTTCACGCAATCCGTTGCTAGTTAAGATGATTTTTGCGATGGAACTATTAGACATGGGATGCTTATTAACGAACTGTTTGAATCGCACGCTTCTGTTAGGATTCGGATTCGGCCTTTGATTTTGAATACTCCAAATAAAGAATAATCCACTACGTATAGTGCCTATGGACTCTGGGTACATTTTGGCGCTGGACAGTTACGGGGACTGTAGCACGAGGCAGGTCCGTAGGGGTATTAACTCAAGTACTACGTCGATCGGGGCCTTTTAACACATTTATACGTTTTCCGATAAAATGTATCGGAAATTGTGTTGGACATATTTTGTATATGTACATTTTTGTGGAAACGAGTGGATTCAAACTTGACCTTGAAACATTCCGTGACATGCGATTCGGTTTTAGGGGTAACACAGCCCACTAGCGGAAGAGCGATTTATATTTCTCCTTGTTACTGCTTGTGTTAGACTTTGTTTTGCTATCTAAACAGTTCGATGGTAGCCCATGGAAAGGACATATAAGGCGCCCAATAGGTTATACGAGGTCTGTAAATTGAGTGATGAGACTGGCAACGAAGCGTTCGATCTGGCAACAATGGAGGAGCCGGGCTTGGAGGGGAGACAGGGGAACATGTGATCCGCCGTCAGTACAAGTTTGAACTCGCTCGAGTCATTTGGATGTCCGTAGCTGTTTTTTCTTGGGAAACAGTTTTTTTGTTTTGAAAATGAGTGACATCAATTTCAAGCAACGGTGTGCCATCAGGTTTTGCTTCACACTTGGGCACAGTGCAACGGAAAATCTTGCCAAACAGGCATACGGAGATAGTGTTTTATTAAGAGAGCAGGATTTTAGGTGGTTTAAGGTATTTACCAGAAGGCTAAAGTCGATTGAAGGTGAACCATGAAGCGGAACGCCTTCATCTTCAAGAACCGATGAAAATATTGACAGATCGTCGACTGACAGTCAGGATGATATGGGAAGAGTTAAATTTGATTCACACCTCCTTATTCGCCCGGCTTGAGTCCTTGTGGCTTTTCCCCTTGCCGAAGTTGAAAAATCACAATATAACCAATATGAGCTTATATCTACAGAATATAAAAACTAACAAGAAAACTTCCTGTGTTGAACCAGCGGTCATCTGTAAAATGTGACACTGTTGAAAAAACTAGAACCAACTCCTCAAGGCTGTGAGGTATTTTTACACTGTACAAAACTAGTTCAAAGTACGTACCAAGGAATATGAATGTACAGGGTATCTTCAAAATGTTTAATTCACAGAGCGTAAGATAAGAAATAATAAGTTAGTTTTCCTAGTAACACACACATGCTGAAGCCTTAAAATGACCCAGGTATTAACTTCCAAAAAACTCTAAATGGGCTAGCCCGACCCTGACTCCCTCCCCTCTTCATCTCCCTCCTTTTTCGTGAATAGATGAAATGTTTTGTGATACTTGTGAGGAGTCAGAATCCAAATAAGTTAATTTGTTGATTAGGTTCACCTAGTTTATAAACAAATCTCACTTGAATGGCCCATTTCTACAGCAATGACGTAGTTTTATCGATTTGATGTTAGTTTACTGCGAGCGTCTTCTAGATTCTATTGATTCGCGAGTGTATTCAGAACGTCAACCTTGATGCTTCCATCAGTGCTGACAGGGCAATACTCACCATAAAATAGCCTTGTTATTTTGAACGTAGTTATTTCAGAAAAGAAAAGTTCCAACTTTCAGGACACCCTGTATACGCTGGTCTTGTCGAAAGAAAACCGCTATTATGTACCCAGCCATCCAGAGTGATATTAGCCTCGCATTTTCTAAATCCTAATGGTTCCTGGTCTAATAATCTCGTATAATATCAAACACGCTCCTGTGGCATGTAGATATCCCAGCGTTTACGTCATTCCAGCGATCCATTAATATTGTGCAGGATACAAAGTTGGTGTCTCCAAATAAACCAACACAACTAAGTCTTTTCTTAATCCTTTTTTAGAGAAATCGCGACAAATCGACTTGGCAACAAGGCAGATGGAGAAATGGATCGAGTCTGCGTGTATTGGAATGGGAGGGAGGAGGAGCTTAGAACAGAAGAAGAGATCCTCCTTGGAGGTGCGGTTGCACAGATGGGGGGGAATTAGGGGCTCCAGGGGCCATCTAGGGGGCGACGCCTCCTACCATCCACCGATATTCCTGAAACCTACACAATCTGCGTACTTATTATTATTTATTTTAGTCTTTCGCTTTGCCCGTTCCTTCCGATAGCACAAAAAGTTGTCTGCTTAAGTTTTAGTCTTCCTTAATTTTCAGATATACCAGGATGGGTCTACTGAAAAAAAAAATACGTCAAGTAGGTCAACTGTATATCTGCTATCAGTCTTGTTCGAGTTTGATCTTTTATAATCGATCTTGAATGGGACCTATATAATTATTATTTATCTTAGTCTTTCGCTTTTCCCGCTTCTTCCGGTAGCACAGAAATGACGTCAAGTAGGTTGACTCGCCCGCAAGGCTATTATTAGTTCATAAATCGGAACGCAGTTTAATGCTTCCAAAACACAGTACTGTACCTTGACTAACTACAAGCATTGGATGGATAACCGAGATCTACCACAGAACGGTTCATTTTGGATGGTTAGAGTAATAGATCACCGAGGATTTTACCTGGCATGAACACATCTCGTCAATAGCGGCGGCTGCTGGGAAAAAGCCGGTCCTATGTCACTAGGGTATCGAGATTAAGCAACAATATACATGAGGAGGCTTTTAAGCTACTGACCTTAGGTAGATCAAAAATCTGAGTCCAGGCATTTGTAGTATTAGATTGCCATTTGACACCTGTGGGTGCTTCCACCAGCAGCAGTGGAGGATCTCTCACAAAAAAGGGTTAATATGTCTGCTAATCAACTGCCAAAAGAACAGCTGAAATCAGAATTCTGCGTCCAGAGCCCCTACACTGTGAGGAACGTATAGAGTAAACATGCTTGATTTTTCCAGTAGATCTGGAAAACAATCTAGACGAATCGTCATTGTCAAAGACCGATCTCTGGGGAACACCCACGTTTACGTTGTGGGATGAAGAGGAGAACCGTCAATTATTACGGATATCTTGCGGCCACCTACAAAGATTCTCTGCAGGATTCATGCACCTTTCCATCGCCTCACTTATAACAGCAAGCAGAGCTATAGACCTGTACTTGTAAGGGCCGGTTTTAGATCATTTTTTGTGATAGGTGCGTTCTTGTAATGCATTTGCAACACTTGAGAATCAGTATCGCCGTCTGGCATCACGCAGATCCTAATATTTTTTCTGTATTGCTTCTTTATCAAATGAAATCCTAATCCAGGCAGCGTGAATCACCCAGTATTCCGACTGATCGTGCCTACAGACTCCAAAATATACAATTACAGGAGCGTTAGGATGGAGCTTATAAAGGCTTAATGGGTTATTCCACAGCCAGCCATTAAAATGATATTTGTACATCTGTAAGCGTCATCAACATCTTGTAACAGGTGCAGAACAACGTTTCCAGACCAAGACATCGCTACTTCCAAAACTACTTGAATAACATTTCCCTACAGAAACGGTAGTTACACTGAAGACAAGATGTGCCTGTTCGGACTGAGATAGTAATTAAGTATATATTTTACATGTTTACTGTTCCAGCAGGATCACTATAGGGTTATATAAGAAAAATTGTCAACTTTATAGATTTTTTATATCCAAGCACGGAAGTTGAAACTACAACATACCCGCTATTACACAGCAGCTCGACATCGGACTATATGACAGAGTCGTGCATCGCAAAACGCGCAAAAACACGGTTTGGAGACAAAGTAGTAATGTGAAACTTTGTATTGACGGCAAAAAAGTTGATCGCAAGCTTAGCGTAAGCTACCTTGGAGTGACATTTGATGAACACCTTACCTTTCATGGTCATATTTCGGTGTTAAACATTCTGCATAAAGATTCCAAAATAAATCTCACTTACAGATAATCCTAAGCAAGTTGGTGTATGCTGATCATGTTTTTGGCCCTTGTCTAACTCAACAGAAGGCAATTCGAACACAAAATGTTCTTATATCTCGTACGCTAAATTTCAGGAATATCCGGTTTTTCAAGGCATCCTAAGGATGTAAAACGGCTTACAATGCATCGGCGTTGGGTAGTACACCTCCTTTCTTCTTTCTATACAATCCTGTTTAATAAAATCCCAGTTTATCCGTTGAACAAATTGTCTTTGATTTAAGCTTGCGCTATGTTGGGCAAATACTACAGCGTGACTTTGAAGTTGAGTCATTAATTTTCAGATAATGATTGTAGAAGGAAGATAAACCAAAATATGTGTGTAAAAAAAAAATTAAAAAAAAAATGTTACCTTGTTTTATAAAGTATCCTCCCGACAAGTATTTCATTGCGGACCTGTATTTGATCGTGCGGTCTTGGAGCACCGGCATGCTCTCCCCTGTGAGGTCTTAAGTCACCTGATTCGCGAGCCCTTTGTACTACATTCAGCATTTTCGTAAACATGTGCCATTTTTTATTTCGTTTGAGCCACGCAACAAACACCACTATTCACTCATGCGTTACCGACTGACACATCGACTGAATACAACTGAATAAAATTGTACATTGTAGTAAAAACATCGTTTCAAATTCTTTGGCTTTTTTGTTTCCGATGCGATGCACGGATAAGGCGGATTATATCCGTTGTTGCCAAACAGGAGCACATAATATTATTGTTGAGACAGAGCGGTACTCAAACTTCTAAAGGGCTATAACTTTGTTACTTTAATTTTACCAGAAAAATGTTAAAGGAAAAAAACATTTCTTTTGATCAGATCTACTCACTGTTAAAATAAATGACTCAACTTCGAAGTCATAGGCAGGACAACCTTTTTCAAGAAATCTTTCTCCTATGTGGCACGTTCACAACGTAATCACCTGCCAGTTACTTTGAAAACTCTGGCGATACAATAATAATAATAATAATAATAATAATAATAATAATAATAATATTAATAATGACTTTATTCAGAAGATGATCATTCAAAATTGAAATTAAAGAGTTTATTTTCAATGGTTGTATATGATATCGTTCAACTTGACTTATTGTGATATACGATTAATTTTTTTGTAAGAGATCTGTACTGACCTGTTTAACTATTTGTTTGTGCATAATAAACATGCGTTTTACCTTTATGAGAAAACTGTATTTTTATGTATAGTATCTATTTTCTCTGCCCTGGTTCTTATTGAAAAACAGCTGTTAAGCCAAATACTCGCCTCGTAAATAAATACCTTTTATTGTCTATTATCATCCGCATGATGGGTATTACGTCAAGTAGATTGACTTAATACTTTGTATGCCTTCGTTGGAGGCTACCTAAGTGACGGAAATATTAAGCTCTTGATAATATTTATTTATACTTATTTTATATGATAATAAACGTAACCCGATGGGGTTGACCGTTTTCAATTTTTTAGCTAATACCTCTAAATAGTTCATCCATTATAATAATTACTAAGAAACCGATCTCTAACCCTCTTGCAACAAAAACACTCTACGCACGTGATTCGTAGGATTTTCTATACGAATCCGATACTTTATACTTATAGCGTGCAGTGTATATTCTTTATCACACGTTTGATTCAAATATTCGGCCTTCCTGTCCCCCTATTTTGCAACGTTATAGTGGTAGCTCCTCAGATGGAGGGTGAAAGAGTGAAGGGATATGAAAACAGATGGCACCGATGCCTGGAATACATGAGGGCACAAGCAAGTAGACGTGACCTTGAAACAGGCTCACAAATAAGATGGGGGTGTTTTTGATTGCGTTACAAAATCAATGAAATATAGAAGTAGGGTAGTGAACCATTAGTGATTTTTTAGCTTTCAGGGTTCTTAAGATTTAGATGTCATGAAGCAACTTATACCAAGAAAGAGGGTAGTGTAGTCAAAGTATACAGGGTGTCCCAACGTAAATGGAAAGTTTTTTTGTGACCAAGGTGGAAAGCATATCAAAAATCTGCTTTCGTTCATATACTAAGTGACATATAAATCCGAACACCCAGTTTAAATGGTTTTATTTTAATAAAATTTTGTATAAGTACTTAATGAAGCATAATAAGTAAATGATAAAAATTTCAAAATGATTGCACTGCTTTAAAGCCCTTTGACCTTTAATAATGTGAGGATGCACCCTGATGTGCTACGCATTCTCCAACGTGCCTAGGCATGCTTCTGATCAGGTGGTCAATGTCCTCCTGTGGTATCTCATTCCAGGCAACCACCAACTCCTCTCGAAGTGCTTCTAGAGTCTGAGGAGGACGTTGCAAATTGAGCAATCTCCTACCCATCATATCCCACACGTGCTCAATTGGGGATAAGTCGGGAGATCTTGGTGGCCATGGTAACAATGTGACATCATTATGTTGAAAGAAGTCTATTGTGACTCTTGCAACATGTGGTCGGGCATTATCTTGTTGGAAAGTTGGATCTGCCAGGATGTCAAGATAGGGTAAAAGATGGGGTTCTAGAACTTCGTGGATATAACGCTGCGCGTTCATGTTACCTCTGATGAAGATTAAAGGTGAACTGGAATCATAAGCTATAGCACCCCCAAACCATAACTCCAACAGTGTGTCTTTCAACAAAAAACTGTGGATTCCTCCTTTCACCAAGTCAGCTTCTAACCCTGGCACGACCATCGTGCATGCCTAAACAAAATCGAGACTCGTCACTAAAGACAATACTGCTCCATTCCTGATCCCAGAGAGACCGTTGTCTGCACCACTCAAGGCGATTACGTCGGTGTTCTCGAGTTAAAGGGAGGACCCAGTGTGGCCGGTATGAAAACAAGCCAAAACTTCTCATTGGTCGGTAAACACTTCGCATGCCAATAGGTCTTCCGTGTTCTGCAAACCATTCATTTGCAATGGATCTGGTAGTGGAGAAACGGTCCCTTAAGGCCAATAATCTTAGGCGGCGATCTTCACGGTCTGTTGTTCTACGGCGGCGTCCAGTGCTCCTTGCTCTTTGCATACGGCCTTCTCGAAGCCATGCCTGACAACACCTAACCACAGTGTCTACACTTCTTTGCACTCTAACTGCAATTGCCCGAAAAGAAAGTCCAGCTTCCCGAAGTCCCACTATACGGCCCCTATCAAACTCACTAAGTTGACGAAATCGTACAGGTCTCCGTGCTCTAGGCATCGTAACCGATCGTAAAGGATGTCACGAACCAAAATCCACCAACGTTGATTCTTTACTGCGGCTGAAATATTCATTTTTAGAGGGTTAGTGAATTAAAAAAAAAGCAGTATAAAAACCGGAATGTCCAACTGATAAGGTTGAAAATTTTTTCACTTGTTATTTACAGTAAGATAAATACATTCACCAACTTTTATTAAAATAAAACCATTTAAACTGGGTGTTCGGATTTATATGTCACTTAGTATAGTTTCGTGCGGTAGCAAACATATATTTTTGAATAGAACGCACTATATTTTACTGCATATTTGAACAGAGCTTCTAAAAACAAGTTTTATATCATATATGGTTAAACGGCTGAAAAAATGCCTAGATTTGACGGCTTGCAGCTTCGCCATTTTTGAAGGTATTTAGATAAATCTCAGTTTAAAAAAATGTTCATATTATCGATTTCAAGCTGATCTGGACGAAATGCTGAAATATCTTTCTATTTATACAGGGTATCTCAAATCGCAAAATGTACATTTTCTTAAATATTTCAGATGGAACGCCCAGTATATTGCTACATCTTTAAATAGTTGTTTTGGAACTTTTCTGATATCAGATTTGTATAGTTTTTTTTTTGAGAAAAACCGAATACATCTTTATATAAACATGAAGTCAAATCTGTCAAAACAATAGCTTTTATTTACACAACAAAAATAATCTCAACCTAAGACAACCAGTCGTTAATAAGTTGTTGGAATACATGTATTACCTTGATGCACGTAACACAAGGCCAGACGCGTGTCTCTCCTTTTATATGGCCGCATAGAAAGCAGTCGAGAGGCCTCAGATCTGGAGATCTCGCTGGCCAATTGATCGGTCTACCTCTTCCTATCCAACTATTAGGGCGCCAGAGGTTTAGATACAGTTTTTTCCGCTATGTTTTATTAAAAATCAGTTATATGTGCTCCTTCGAGTCAAATTCAATAGGGAACTGTGTTACCCAAGTTGCTGAAACAACGTGGTTCTGAAAAAATATTGGACTGGGAATCAACAGAACTACTTGAAATGTATTACAACAATTTTATGGCACATACCTAGGGCAATAACGTAATTATTGATTTGAGGTTGTCTAGGTTACGTTTGACAGTAGAAATGTCATGATTTATTGGCATTTGTAAACTACTATAGTTGGCAATTTATGAAATGGATATGTACAGCGTGCAACAACGTGTGCAGATAATTCAACTTTATTATGAAAATGGACGTTCAAACAAAAATGTTTTTCGTGAATTACTTGGGTTTTATCAACGGCATAATCGTCCAAATGAGTCAACAATATCGAGAATAGTGAGGAAATTTGAAGAGGCTGGTTCAGTCTTAGTCATAAAAACACCGATTCGTCCACGCCCAGGCCCACAAGAGAATATTGCTGCAGGTCGTGAGAGTGTTCAAGATGACCCAAGAATGTCGATTCCCAGGCATTCACAACAGGTGCATATTCCATAAACCGCTGTTTGGCGGATTTCGCGTTAAAAGCATTTAAGATCCAAATGGCACAAGAATTGAAGAAGAATTTAATGGTAAAGTTATCTTCGTTCGTGCGATTTGATTCCGTTGGACTTCTTCCTTTGGAGCAATGTTAAAAGCAAAGTCTATATAGGAATAATCCCTAGACGATTGAAGCATTGAAAGAGGAAATAATCCGTGTAATCGCTGAGACAGAGCCGCAATTATGTGGCCGTGTCATCGAGAATTTTAACAAAAGAATGACTATTTGCAAGTTATCACGGGGCAGTCATTTACAAGATATCATTTTCCACACACAATTTTCTTAAATTGCCATTCATGTATCTTTCATTTTAAATATATGCTATATTCATTCCACTTGAAATTCATTATTTTATTATTTAATAAGAAATTGGACAACCCTTTAGTGTACTGTGAACGTCGCCGTCGTCATCGATGTTTGCTTGAACACAGCTGAAGACCTAGACAGCTCCAAATTTTGCAAATTTAGAAAGAAGTAAGCACACTCGTGTTTTGAATCGAACAGCGACATCTTACTTACAGTATTTGAAATTCATTACCAAATAAATAGTGAGTATTTTTCTTCAACTTCTTTATTACGTTTTCGGTGGTGTTTTGCTGTAAATTGGTTTTGGTATTACAAACGTAGTTGACTATGAATTGGAAAGTTCCAACTTTTAGGACACCTTGTATATACGAGCATTATGCTTGGAGTGCAATTCGATGAGGCTACTTGATTCTGGTGAGGTAATATTGTGTAGTACAATATATTGCCACGAGCGATCATCCTGTAGCGCCTTACACGCCACACATAGGCGCCATATAGGTCGATAGATACCATATACTGCATCCGCTGAGAAATGCGCACATCGTCGGAAAATAATGCATGCACGTGGTATTATTCCTGCCCTGGGATCACTCGTGGAAAATCTCTCTTCGTGGGACCGGACCTTCCTGGCCAAAAATAACCTCCAGCACCAGCATTTCACTGTACTTACTACTACTACTATAAAATGTCGTAGTTTTTATGTGTTTAGGGCACAAGCAGTCATTCCACGTTTGTTCACTAGGATGGTTGTGAGCGTCCATCTGTGAAGGAGTAGCTCAACTACACGCATTGTTGGTTGCATATGTTTTGTGAAGCCGGGTAGTCCATAGTTTTCATCTCTGAGAAGAAAGCTGGTTGAATAGAAAGAGGCTATGGTCACGCTTATTGCTTAAATCAATAAAACTCAAATAACATTCTAATGGTAATGGACATATCATGTAACGCCCAATACACAATGTCTAGTTTTCGATTTTTTCGCGATTTCAGTATTGCCTAGCCAATTGCCGTGCGGAGTACAAGGGGTATGGGGTGTCTGTCTTTACGTGAACCCTCGCGAAGGTGAGAAGTGTACAGTATTAGGTAAATTAGCGGAATCAACGATACGAAAGACAAGAAGTAGGAAAGCCGAGATAAGGTAAGCATTGTAGAGACGTAACGTAGCGGTTCGTTGGCTCCTCCATGGGCGTACCCAAACTTCTACATCACGGTGGTGAACCACAACTTATTGGCTGCTGATTTAGCCCAGAGTTACCCTTGAGGAAGACGTACAATTCGCCCTATGAATCCTCAGTCCGCGGTTATACTCTGAGGTGGCAGGTGACCGGTAACTGGTAACTGATACAGTTGACGGGTCATGATCCATTTAGATAGGAAGATCCTTTATTGATCATTTAAAAAGTGATGTAGAAGTCATAGCTGGTACGTACGTACAGTTACACTAAGCATAAGAAAACGTACCCTTGCTATGTTGGTCGTATAGAAAAGTGACCGATGTACAATGTGACTAAAATAAAAATAATATTGCGATTCAAAATATTAAAAAGAAAGTAGTTATTTTCTGCTACTACATTAGTAAAAACAGTGAAAAAAACTTTGGATAAAAGACTAAATATATATTTTAAGTGACATATAAATCCAAACACCCAGTTTAAATGGTTTTATTTTAATAAAATTTTGTATAAGTACTTAATGAAGCATAATAAGTAAATGATAAAAATTTCAAAATGATTGCACTGCTTTAAAGCCCTTTGACCTTTAATAATGTGTTAATGCACCCTGATGTGCTACGCGTTCTCCAACGCGCCTAGGCATGCTTCTGATCAGGTGGTTCTAGAGTCTGAGGAGGACGGCGCAAATTGAGCAATCTCCTACCCATCATATCCCACACGTGCTCAATTGGGGATAAGTCGGGAGATCTTGGTGGCCATGGTAACAATGTGACATCATTATGTTGAAAGAAGTCTATTGTGACTCTTACAACATGTGGTCGGGCATTATCTTGTTGGAAAGTTGGCTCTGCCAGGGTAAAAGATGGGGTTCTAGAACTTCGTGGATATAACGCTGCGCGTTCATGTTACCTCTGATGAAGATTAAAGGTGACCTGGAACCATAAGCTATAGCTCCCCAAACCATAACTCCAACAGTGTGATGAACATGTCTTTCAACAAAAAATTGTGGATTCCTCCTTTCACCACGTCGCCTTTTAACCCTGGCACGACCATCGTGCATGCCTAAACAAAATCGAGACTCGTCACTAAAGACAATACTGTTCCATTCCTGATCCCAGAGTGACCGTTGTCTGCACCACTCAAGGCGATTACGTCGGTGTTCTCGAGTTAAAGGGAGGACCCAGTGTGGCCGGTATGAAAACAAGCCAAAACTTCTCATTCGTCAGTAAACTCTTCGCATGTCAATAGGTCTTCCGTGTTCTGCAAACCATTCATTGGCAATGGACCTGGTAGTGGAGAAACGGTCCCTTAAGGCCAATAATCTTAGGCGGCGATCTTCACGGTCTGTTGTTCTACGGCGGCGTCCAGTGCCCCTTGCTCTTTGCGTACGGCCTTCTCGAAGCCATGCCTGACAACACCTAACCACAGTGTCTACACTTCTTTGCACTCTAACTGCAATTGCCCGAAAAGAAAGTCCAGCTTCCCGAAGTCCCACTATACGGCCCCTATCAAACTCACTAAGTTGACGAAATCGTACAGGTCTCCGTACTCTAGGCATCGTAACCGATCGTAAAGGATGTCAAGAACCAAAATCCGCCAACGTTGATTCTTTACTGCGGCTGAAATATTCATTTTTAGAGCGTTAGTGAATTAAAAAAAAAGCAGTATAAAAACCGGAATGTCCAACTGATAAGGCTGAACATTTTTTCACTTATTATATTTACAGTAAGATAAATACATTCACCAACTTTTATTAAAATAAAGCCATTTAAACTGGGTGTTCGGATTTATATGTCACTTAGTATAAATAGATAAAATATAGAAATAGACAGTTACATGACATTTAAGATACATCGAATAAAATGAATTGGCTTACAATTTTAGGATAAAAAATAGTCAGCTATAGTGTAAGGGCACTTGACAACAAGATGTATCTTAAGATGGACCTTGTGAAGGTTAATATTAGTAGTTGTCCTGAACTCTGTAGGTGAATGATGATGATGATCTTGATGCACGTATAGAGTGGAGAGTACATTGCACTTTGTCTACTATTGTGCAATAGGAATCGTTTTTGTATGTACAATTATTTCTTTGTCCACATGGTAATTCGGGTGTGTTTTCTCCGAATCCTAATCGTTGTTCCGTCCCTGTATTCTTCCTGCACCCTACGATCTTTAATCGACCTCCTTGCTTGAAGTTCACGCGTCTCAGTGTTACGGTTTATGGTATTGCACCCTTGTGTACAATTTGTCCTCAATCATTCTCGTTTAAACAGTGGCTTGGGTAGCACAGTTATGTACACGTTAATTTTTATGTTATGTTCTTCCGCAACAACCTCAGACTCACTAAGAAGACTTTCTAAGTGGGTAACGATCTTATAAATATAAATTACAGGTTCTTTAAAGCGTGAAGACGCTTTCGTTCCTCAAACCAACCGTGTTCGGCGCCGTCTTATCCTTACTCGGAATCATCAGTACGATACATTTGGGAGACGAACAGAAGCAAAGTGGTAAGGTTCTATCAGAGGTATTTGAACGATGGAACTAGAGGGCGCACAGGCGGTACTGGCCCAACTAACAATTGTCACTCCTATTAGAGTTGCAAAAATGATTATACAGTATTCCTTACACAGCATTGTATACTGTAAGAACATTGGCAAAACCGTCTTAGAACAGCTATACAAGCGGAATGGGCACACCTAATAGGACACTTCAGTCATTCAAGAGGTTGTATAAGGGCTGCAGGTAACATTTATACAACAAAAGTGTAAGCGCCTTGCAGCCGCTATAGGGCATTTGCGTCAGTGCAAGATTCAGTTTTTGTCAACTATATAACTATTCTGTTACGTGATTCTACTTTATTGCAACCAAACCATTTCTTATGTATTGCATAGACGAAGTGAAGAATATATAACTAACACATCTTGTTTACTTACATATCGGCCATTGTGAATTTCATACACAGGTATATGATAAACTTCTACACTGTGATATAGGGCTATTGAATTACTTGCGCAGCAAATTTTATTGTGATTATCGTGCAAAGTAGTTACGCAATTTCTACGGGCTTCTTATTTCATGCATATTTTGATAATGATCAAAAGTATGTCTAGATTTAGAAGATGGAAAAGTGAACTTATCTGCGTCAAATCTTCCACAAATGTTTATCACTTTATATCTGTAATTTCGAACTGAAACATAATTATTTAATATTAAATAGAGGAATAAATGTTTGCCCAATATGGCTGGTGGTTGTGTATAATCATGGCATCGTCCATGTTGATGTGATCTTGATGTGTGGGCATGGGCACGCAGAATTGCCATACTTATACATTAGCCTCCTCGTGATTGAACGGAACTATCCCAGAACCGTACTGAATTTGACAGTAGCCATTCATAGAGCGGTTTTGAAATCATGAGCAACCAAGTGCCAAACAGTTCTGGAATAGTTTCCCGTCGAACCCGAGTAAAACTATTGACAGATAAAAATGGCGCCAAGTATGCTGATTCTGCACTTCCTATGTTTAACAAAGAATTAAATGGATCAAGTTAGTCAAACAGGTTTACACAGTTAAGATTTGCATATTTAGTAAGAAGACAGATTGACGGAAATTTTCACGATTACAATAGTTCCTCGCCAGTGCCTTGGACAGTTTATTAGAATATTTCGGTGTTGCCTGCAGGTGTTATACAACAATTTGACAAATTTCTGAAATGAAATACCGACAGAGTCCAATGATTTACCCAGAATTTGTACCAGATCTATATCTTCTGTTTGAACAGTTGATAAAACCTTTTCAACCAATATCCATGCGTTGTTTGTCTTAAATCATTGGTTATGGCATTTTAACAAAAATATGACAGCAGAAAGTTAGGTTATGGTGAAGCCTTTAACATTTACTAAACAACAGTTGTATAAGTGCTTCCGTTGGGAGCAACTTGTTGGCTAAAGTATTAATATGTACAGCAAAACAACAAGGCTCGGATTTGTTTTATAAACGTTGCCATGGATGCCACAACACAACCATTTTGACTAACGTGCAAATATGTCGTATAAAACAATTGTATAAAAGTATATGCAACAGTTAAAAATTTGTCCTATAAGGTGTTGTATAACTATGCTAAAGAATATTTTAAACACCTCATTTTAGAGCAAATATGTTGCAGAAAGCAAATTTGCATTCCACACAACATTAAGCCAGCATTTTGGTGTTCAGGCAACAACAATAGAGAGCTTTTATGGCTGAATAGTTCTTTTACCAAAAGCTTATAGCACTACTTTGATAGTTGGGTGATATATCAATAACGAAAATGTAATTTTAGTACCTTAAAGTGACATAGCTTAGCGTATTTATTCACTAATTGGAATTACATAATAAACAAAGAAATATTCAGGGCGACTTCGAATACGGTTTCAGCTAATGAAAATACGTACAGCTGTGGTGATACAGAATGCATTAATTTTTAAGATATATCGCAGTTTCTTATGAGTATACGATGGCGGTACGATGAGTACTAAGTCCGATGGCTACACTATCGCAAGAGAAATTTACTTTCGTGTAGCACATTCCCGTAGACGGTTGTTGTTAAAATTTCAGCGGAATCGGAAGAGTAATTTTGTTTTGAAAGCGTGTGAAATCGGGCATGTCCGCGAATTTTAGAAAAATGGAAAAATAGCAATATCGGTCAATGAATTGAAACAACAATGAAACAAATAGAACCAACACATAAAAATCACTGAATATTAAGTAAACATGTTAATATTGTTCGGATCCTAATATGACAAAAATGCCTTTACAAAAAAACATTTTATCAGCGTATACTTCCATGATAGCAAATATGTTTACAAGTTTTTATCAAAATTCAATAAATAATTCTGCGCTTTATATGTATACTTTGAAGTTGAGTCATTAATTTTCAGATAATGATTGTAGAAGGAAGATAAACCAAAATATGTGTGTAAAAATAAAAAAAAATTAAAAAAATTTGTTTACCTTGTTTTATAAAGTATCCTCCCGACAAGTATTTTAGTGCGGACCTGTATTTGATCGTGAGGTCTTGGAGCACCGGCATGCAGTCCCCTGTGAGGTCTTAAGTCACCTGATTCACGAGCCCGTTGTACTACATTAACAAAGGCACGAGGGGTTGGTTGCACTCGATTGGGAAATCGATCTGCATAAATATGTGCCATTTTTTATTTCGTTTGAGCCACGCAACAAACACCACTATTCACTCACGCGTTACCGACTGACACAGACTGAATAAAAACATCGTGATCAGCGTTTCAAATTCTTTCGCTTTTTTGTTTCCGATGCGATGAACCGATAAGGCGAATTATATCCGTTGTCGCCAAACACGAGCACATAATATTATTATTGAGACAGGGCGGTACTCAAACTTCTAAAGGGCTATAACTTTGTTACTTTAATTTTACCACAAAAATGTTAAAGGAAAAAACATTTCTTTTGATCAGACTCAACTTCGAAGTCACCCTGTATATATACTTCTCGGACCGCCCTCGTATTAATAACCTTCCCACTCCGGTGATTATATGCACCTATTAGACCCATATAACACGATAGATTTCCCGCTACATTTGTCCTTAAAGCTGAAACGATAGAGAAATGTTTTCGAAACTCGACCCTGCATCTGCTTTCTGGCTTCATCGGTAGGCGTGCCTGTCTTCACAAGTATTCTTGCTGAGCATCGTGCGAATAGGTATTGGTGAGTTTGGACGTTGTTAGGTGGACGGTACTACTGGTGGGGCAGGCAAATAGTGCCTATGGGCTTGTTTGACTGACTTGACCCGTTTGATTTCTCTGCTATACATGTTCATAACTAAGTTTTCTCTCAAAGGGTCTAACTTAATCATGTTGCTTTCATCCGTCCGACCTGAGACAACCAAACATGAACTGCTGTTTCGTGCTTTTCGACAACTCATCAGCATGATCTAGGCGTGGTCTTTGAGACATTGAACCAAAGCATAGCAACTATTCTCTATCCAGGATATAAGATATATGACGCGTATAAAGCTCGTTTTTTGATGTTTCACTGGACTCCTGATCATTTCCGAAATATTTTTGTGAGGATTAAAATGTCATGTTGTGAAGGAAGAAACAAAAATGTGGCAGCTTGACTACAACATCGACACCATCATGGAGTTATAGTCAATCTTGGCGAAGAAAGCGATAGCGACAGGTTATTACTTTCAGATGGAAGTGGAAGCGACGACGAATGAAGAGAGGGATACGGATAATCAGAAGAAAACTGACAAAGGTGATCTCCAAATTTCTGATCTATAACGTCTTTCAAACCATTTCCTCTTTTATTAAATATATAAAATAAATCAAGTTCACCCACATTAAAAAGTTATACCCCGCCACTGACAATCCGACTACCGGTGTTTGAGTGATGAGTCATTACAGTTTTAGATAGTTATGGTATAGAAGGTAAGATAGGTCAATGAATTTTGCACGAAAATATTCACACTGAAAGTTGCCCAAATACGGCTCGGGTACAGGAACAGAAATTATAAGCATTATGAGCGATATCAACCATTTTTTTATATACCGAAGCTCCTGTGCAGGCAGAAGCCTAAATGCCAGACACCTTGACTACTATGTAGTCAAAGGAGCGGTCATATCGACCAGTTCTGGGTGTACGAAGTTCGACACGGTGCGGATGGGAGGCCGAAGTCAGGCGGATCAAACCATTCCCGATTTCATAATCTTCGAGCAACCATAAGTTTCAGGAGTTTTTCATACTTTTTCTAGTAAGTAGAAAAATATGGGTCCGGATTTTGACACTTCCCTCTACTAGTGTACATCTATTTCGGAAAGTGAAAGGGCTCCTCAATGTTTCTTCAGATCTGGTAAATTAAAAATAAAAGTCGGAAGGTTTGCTATAAATAAAGATAAAGACCATTAAACGTGAAAGCTGCATGCAGTGTGTCTGGCACTGAAGTAATTAATTCACACTCTTATTGTGGAAGTGCATCGCGTAAGGAAGAAAAATCGCAGAACGTCACAGACAGATGAGAAGCTTTCGAATTGAAGATATTACGGGAGCTTGTACTCGTAGTTAGAGAGGTCGCGATAATTTTGACCCATTCATCCGGAAGAAGTTGAATTTTTATACTGCGCAGCACTCAACACATCCCCAGTTACCGCACTCTATATTAGCTGAGGCATTGGCGCCAGATTCGGTTTCAACTACGCAAAAACTGGCGTCAAGTAGGTTCACTCTGCAGTTCCTACGCAACACATCAGTTCATAAAGGAATATGTTTCAACACAAATTAGTCCGTAGCGACGAGCAAGTACTCGTATAACAAAGAAGTTGAATCATCGGAGAGACCGTAATGCAGAACAGATGTAGCGAGAGACCTGTCCGGAAAATCAGGAAGATCTTGTTCACCTGCCCCAACATATTTTGCATTAACATTATAGCCATCAATTTCCATTGAACTCCATACTTCAGCTAATACAATTCCTGCAAATTCGAAATTAGATCTTTCCAAATGTTCATCAATTACGCCACGTTCATCCAAATGAGACCCAAAATGGTCATGAGGCAATATTAAACCGCCAGTTCCCGACTAAGAGGAGCCATTCTGCGCTCTACTCTGTTATACGCACTTCTTCCAGGAGCATTGGTAGCTAAAACTAATGCATCGAGATCATGTCGCTTAAAGTGTTGTATAGTAAACCCTATGACTTTTTGATAACGTGGATTTTCATCTGGTCCTCCATCAACCGTTATGATTACCACTGGTTTTACTAGTCCATGGTCAGTTTTAGCTAATGGTCGAAACTCTTCAAGTTCGAGAAGCGTCTCGAAATCCTGAGCATGCGTATTAGCAGTAGATGAACGATGCTTTCCACTTCGAATAGCGATGTGTGTCGGTCCAGAATATTCAACGGATTTTGATACCAGCATAAACAGATGGTATTAATTTATGACGCCAATCGTGATCAGGCAATTTGATTCTATATTCCATGTGCATTAGAAGAGGTGCTTGCTTATTTGCCGCAGTTACGCCAATAGGGACTCGAGCTTTATCATCTTGAGATATAAAAAATACTTGATCTGGTGCAAGTACGGATGCTATGTTCTCTAAATAATGGATTGATGTTTCAGCGAACTTGCTATCTAAGTGGCTCTTGTGGTGATCAGTTTAAGTCTTATATTTTTGTTGATTTACTCAATAATTTCCTAAATCCGGATCTGTCGCCCCCCCCTGCTTTGTGAGATTGTAACTTTTGGTTATGACTATTCTGAAATATCATAGAGAAAAGTTCAGGGAGTAAAATCCACTGACATATCAGCACGAGTCTTGAGGAAAAGTCATCGGTCCGTTGACAGCTTCAAGTATTGGTAGATTAGTCATTTGCTTTGTAGGCACCAATCAAATCTTTTCCAGGTGAGGTACTTTGTTGTCGTCTATTTGTTATCATATATCAAGCGGTTTATGAATATCACAGAATACTCGTATGTCATTTCAATTTATAAATAAAGATTTTTCTCGATTTTCTTGGGGCGTTTCCGGATGGGTGAGTTCGACACTGGCCAAAGTGGTATTGGGACTTTGCAGCTTACCGACGACATAATGTATAGTATATATTAAGGGGCTATTGACAGGGTAATGCCACCTATAACTTTCTTTAATGTATTTACATTTGTTTGGGATTTTACGCCCCAAACATCCCACAGCGTCTTGTCTAAGGGGGATGAATTCTATCACTACGTGTGCGTGAGGTAAGAAAGTATTTTGCAGAAACAATTTTAGGCAGGCTAAGCAGGCCTAGATAAATGCAATGAGTCGATGGAATATAAAAAAATGCCTTGAAAGTAAAATCTTGTAAGGATAAGTAGTTGATACTTATAAGCACAAGGTATTTCTCATTTTCATTTGAATAAAAATAAGTTTATTCTTAAAAGTTGATACTGGAAACAAACTAAAGTCAAATATACTAAGTGACATATAAATCCGAACACCCAGTTTAAATGGTTCTATTTTAATAAAATTTTGTACAAGTACTTAATGAAGCATAATAAGTAAATGATAAAAATTTCAAAATGATTGCACTGCTTTAAAGCCCTTTGACCTTTAATAATGTGTGGATGCACTCTGATGTGCTACGCATTCTCCAACGCGCCTAGGCATGCTTCTGATCAGGTGGTCAATGTCCTCCTGTGGTATCTCATTCCAGGCAACCACCAACTCCTCTCGAAGTGCTTCTAGAGTCTGAGGAGGACGTTGCAAATTGAGCAATCTCCTACCAATCATATCCCACACGTGCTCAATTGGGGATAAGTCGGGAGATCTTGGTGGCCATGGTAACAATGTGACATCATTATGTTGAAAGAAGTCTATTGTGACTCTTGCAACATGTGGTCGGGCATTATCTTGTTGGAAAGTTGGATCTGCCAGGATGTCAAGATAGGGTAAAAGATGGGGTTCTAGAACTTCGTGGATATAACGCTGCGCGTTCATGTTACCTCTGATGAAGATTAAAGGTGACCTGGAACCATAAGCTATAGCACCCCAAACCATAACTCCAACAGTGTGATGAACATGTCTTTCAACAAAAAACTGTGGATTCCTCCTTTCACCACGTCGCCTTCTAACCGTGGCACGACCATCGTGCATGCCTAAACAAAATCGAGACTCGTCACTAAAGACAATACTGTTCCATTCCTGATCCCAGAGTGACCGTTGTCTGCACCACTCAAGGCGATTACGTCGGTGTTCTCGAGTTAAAGGGAGGACCCAGTGTGGAAATCCAGCTTCCCGAAGTCCCACTATACGGCCCCTATCAAACTCACTAAGTTGACGAAATCGTACAGGTCTCCGTACTCTAGGCATCGTAACCGATCGTAAAGGATGTCAAGAACCAAAATCCGCCAACGTTGATTCTTTACTGCGGCTGAAATATTCATTTTTAGAGCGTTAGTGAATAAAAAAAAGCAGTATAAAAACCGGAATGTCCAACTGATAAGGCTGAAAATTTTTTCACTTGTTATTTACAGTAAGATAAATACATTCACCAACTTTTATTAAAATAAAACCATTTAAACTGGGTGTTCGGATTTATATGTCACTTAGTATAGGAAAATTTTTCTGTAAATGTATAGAATCCAAAATTTATTATTATATTTATTAACTTCGAGCTGGAATACCCTATATATTTTCACAATTTTCGATCTCCCTTTTCAGAAGCTTTTTTATAATACCAGGTGTATGGGGTGACTGATTTCGAGTTACTAAAACATAGGGACATGTACTTGACCTTTCGACTTTCTTGCATAAGGCTAGGCAGATTCAATTTATAAAGAAAATACAGCAGCTCTAACGATCTGCTAAATGCTATTTTTATTTTGAAAGGTATTGTAACATTCTTCATTTACCTCAACATTTAATTTACAAACAGATTAGATGTAACATCGTTTAATATTTGTTAAAAGTCTTGTGTGTTATATCATCAAATCCTGTGTAGTGACGCAAGATGCATGCTTGACACCACACGTGCTTATTGAGAGTAATTTTCGATTAGGGCAACTGACTCGTTATGAGCTCATAGTCATCCATGAGATGTTATAGGTACAACGGTTTACTCATATCCTGAGTAAAATTGTACGTGTACGTCAAACCATATTCAAACATTAGCGCCCTGATACCGTTCTGCGAGGTTTGACATCAAATACTAATGTTTGGTTGTGTTACTTCTCAGACTTCACCTAATCATATTAGTACTATTTCAATATTCACGAGCTGCTACTGACCAAAAACACATTATTTGACTCCTACAAACTATGAAACTAAGCCAAAATTCAAATACGCATTTCACACAATTATACAGCAGTAACAAATGATAAAACGTCATACACACGATTGATTTTACAGAATAAACTACACCCACCCCAAAGTATATAGATTATAATAAGCAGAGTCACTCGCCGAAGAAAAGCATTAATTGCAAAGAAAGAATTTTCCATTATGGTGAATGCGATATGCAAATATTCGAATACGGTTTGTAAATATGGTGGATGTGATTAGCAAATTTATATTTAACAATATACACTACCGTTCAAAAGTATTAAAACCTGCATATTTCCATTTTGGCGTCCCCCCTTTCCCCTGTATCCTTCTATAGCCCCACGGTACCCCATGGGTGTTTAGGCCTTAGGCCTTCGTGGTAGTTGAAGTATATAAAAAAATAATGAGACTCGGCAAAAGGCACTGTCGCACTGAGGCCAGAAAAATCGTTACTATTGAGGTGGTGGACATTCCTTGGGAATCTTCTGTACAACAGTATTCTTCTAGAACAGGGTTCCTCAAGCGGTGCTTGAAGGGAAAACGCGAAAAAATTATGGTAATGTCGGAATTTGTCCTCAATATTGCAACACTGTCGCGACTACAATCCGGCAAGAGTTCTACTTTGGCGAATCGAGCGCACCGAGACCTTTCTGAGAATGCACTGGAAAGAACGAGAATTACGTCTGCAGATATAAAAAGGTCTCTGACGAAAAGCCAGATGAGCAATCCACTACTGCTTGTTCTTCGGTTCCCGATTTGAATCCAGCACAGGGTGGCGATATTGAAAGTTATAGTGAGGTACCTTCTCGCCAGAATAAAAGTAATGAGAAAATAGACAAGCGTAGCGGAAAAAAGGAAAGAAACGAAAATACGACACTGACTATTTGCAAATGGGCTTTCATTTCAAAGGGAAAGAGTCAGAACTTAAACCGCTTCGTGTAATTTGTAATGAAGTCCTGGCCAACAGTAGTTTAAAACCATCGCTTCTTCGTCGGCATCTTGAGACAAGACATCCGGATTATAAGGATAAACCTATTGAATATTTTGAAAGTTAATTGGAAGGTTATACGAATTGTAGTGTTTCTTCTATCCTGTCGGCTTTCAACGCAGATAGTAAAATGGCTCTTGAAGCATCATTTCGAGTTAGTTACAGAATCGCAAGATCTGGAAAAGCTCATACAGTGGCAGACAATTTGATTGGATCTTGTGCTAAAGACATCGCAATGTGTTTGCTTGGAGAAAAAAATTGACCTTGTGCCCTTATCAAACAGCACAGTGTCGGATAACACCGATCAACAGCCACAAAATATCCTAAATAAAATCAACAAAATATTACTATTTTTAATGTGCTAAAATCGGAATGAAACTTATTTTTTCAATATTAGTTCAAGTTTTAGAGATACGGTAATCATATGTGTTCCTGCTGTGACAGTGTTAATATACTGTAATTCACAAGAATGCACGTGCTACATTTTTATATTCGGCAAGGAAAGATGATGTAATCGGCATGATTGTGTTACGTTATACATACGTGTACATTATATTGTTTTATATTAGCCATTTTTTCCTCAGTTGGCTGACAGCGTTCATGCAAGATGTCTCGAAAGTGTGTAAACAATCCAGATCAGTTTTGTTACGTGTGTGGTGATGTGACTTTTGCGTCTCAGAGACGGTCTATTACTCCACTAATAACAAAGGCATATCAGCTTTATTTCGGTTGTAAACTAGGTGATCAAGACAAACAGTGGGCACCCCACATCTGCTGTAATACATGTGCTTCAAGTCTGAGGAGCTGGTTAAATGGCAAAAAACGGTCTATGCGCTTTGCTGTCCCAATGGTTTGGAGAGAGCCTACAAATCATATTAATGATTGTTACTTTTGCATGGTACCTTGTGTTGGACAAGCCACAGGTATGTCCAAGAAAAAAAAATCGGTTATTAACTACCCAAACATACCATCTGCGATGAGACCTGTGCCTTACAGTGACGAAAATCCTATTCCAAAACCCCCAGAATCCTACACTTGCGAATCAGAAAACGAATCAGATCATGTCGATCGAGTGATTCGTCAGGAAGAAGATATGCCATCAACGTCAAGAGATCCTGATTTTATACCGAGCACGTCATGCCGCCAACCGCACAAAATAACACAGTCAGAATTAAATGATCTTGTAAGATATTTAGAACTTCCAAAACGTAAGGCAGAGTTACTTGGATCAAGACTGCAGCAGTGGAACTTGTTAGAAGACGATGTTTCAGTATGTGTTTTTCGTAAACGCCACAAAGACTTAGAACCATTTTTCAATATGGAGAATAACTTGATTTTCTGCAGTAACATTAACGGCTTACTGGCGGCTTTAAATATAAACTATAACCCAGAAGAATGGAGATTGTTTATAGACAGTTCAACATTGAGTTTAAAGGCAGTGTTATTGCATATTGGAAATATTTTACCATCTCTTCCTGTAGGGTATGCAGTTCACATGAAAGAATCATATGACAATATGAAGTACCTATTGACATGCATAAAATACGATGAGCACCAATAGCATATTTGTGGTGATTTGAAAGTTGTTGCACTTTTACTTGGGCTGCAGCTAGGCTACACAAAGTTTTGCTGTTTTTTGTGTGAATGGGAGAGTCGGGCAAAGGCACTTCATTACACCAGACAAAACTGACCTGTTCGTCAATTCATAGAGCCAGGTCAAAAAAATGTACAGCATATGCCATTAGTAGATTCGAAAAAAAAATTATTACCACCACTGCATATCAAGTTGGGCCTAATGAAAAACTTTGTCAAGGCATTAGATAGAGATGGGTCAGCTTTTCAATACCTGCGTCAGAAATTTCCAAGACTAAGTGAGGCAAAGGTTAAAGAAGGTATTTTTGTTGGGCCACAGATTCGAAATATTTTGAAAGATACACAGTTTGAAAACACTTTAACAGGTATTGAAAAAACTGCTTGGAATGATTTCCGTCTGGTGGTCACTAATTTCTTGGGAAATAGAAAAGCTGACAACTATAAAACCCTTGTCAAAAATATGCTGTCATCGTATCAAAAGATGGGCTGTAATATGTCTCTTAAGATACATTTCCTACACTCACACCTGGACTTTTTTCCTGACAATTGCGGAGCCGTAAGTGATGAGCACGGCGAACGTTTTCATCAGGATATTTCAACAATGGAAAAAAGGTACCAGGGAAAGTGGAATCCTTCCATGCTTGCAGACTACTGTTGGACTCTTGGTAGACATGCTCCAGAAACGATCCATAAAAGAACAGCAAAAAGACAGCGCATATAGTGATTCTAATAAGTATATGAATCTTGTTACTTTTTTTAATATATCCTTAAAAATAAAAAGTTTTTTTTTCTAAACCGCAACTAATTTTTTTATTTCATTGTCATTTTTGGATGCAGCGCCCCAAAATTAACAAAGAAGTGCACTTTTCCCACAAGATACAATTAAAAAACTAAAATTTGTTGTCCAGTGAATTAACGATTTGGCGAACAGTGTTTAAAGTGAACTTTTGAAAAGAATAAAATTGAATTATTTCGCTATTCAGCTTGACGAGTCGACCGATATAGCAAACCGTGCAATATTGCTCGTGAATGTTAGATATATTTCTAAGAATTCCATTCAAGAAGATGTGCTATTTGCAAAACCACTGGAAACCTATACGACTGGTGCGAAAATGTTTAATCTGATCAATGACTATTTTGAAAAACTGGAACATATTTGGGTCTTTTGGCACGAATAAAGAAAATCAGCGAGAATATAGAACGGACTCAATGCTGCAAACACTGTTTTGCCATGGTCACCCCGTTCACCGGATTTAAATCCCATCGAACATGTGTGGGATATGATGGGGAAGAGACTATCCACTTTGCACCATCCGCCACAGACTATGCCACAAGTATTCCACGAAGGTCGAGTTGCTTGGTATGAGGTGCCGCAAGCAGACATCGATCATCCCGTTTTGTCCAGGGGTTCACTGTAGAGAAGTCCGATTTAGGGTACTCCCTTTTTTCTGTGAAACGTGAGAGGAAATTGATTTGGTGGCGGAGTGGCTCTACTATTCATGTCTGTATACGTTAATCATCCATACATAGTGTATTGTATGAGTACACAACTCTTAAACGACATATGGCAAATGTAGATAAAATATTTATCAGAATGCACATGGCGGGAATATGGGTTTGCTGTTGATGTCGATCTCGGTGTCGGTTTTACAAAATCTCATATTCATTTTAAAACACTGCCCTCGCGACATTCGTTGCTTCGCGTTATTTGCCATATGTTAAAAAAGTAAACAACACTGATTGCTTTACCACAGAGACCGGTATTTGTATTGTACTTTGCAAATATCCTTTGCTATCTGCGTATGAGTGGTACAGAATCTGTACCACGAACTTTTGTCGATTTATCCGTGTTTTGAGTAACACCGGAGTTTCAGTAACCGCTGAACCGATTTACATGAATTTGAGGAACAAGCAAAATCGATGCAACTTGTTTTTTGACGTTGCTAGTTGGCACTTTCTTAAGTAGGTCTTAAATAGTTATTTTTTTGTTTTATTACACCAAACAATTAATATTTAATTTGCTTCAAGCCTAAAATCTAGTGCTAGTCCACGACTGACATGGATGATTATTCTTTGTTTACAATTTGTATAACGTCACATCATGGTCGATAGTGTCTTCACGGCTTCATATCAAAAATAATATATTTACTTTTTAAATTTGTCTTATACAGGGTGATTCACAAGTCGTGATCAAAAATAAACCATCATACACAGGACCGCATTTTAAGGGGGTCGTCTGTGTTACATGTATTCCTCGATGGCTTCATTAAAAAGATACGAGGTGTTGAAGTTTAAAAATAAAAAACATTTTTTTAAATATCTTCAAACCGGCAACTGGAATGAACTAAAATTTGGTATGTGCATTTACCTAAGTACTGTCCACATTCGAAAGGTTATACTTAAAATTAACGTGCACCAGTGGCGGAGATACAGAGGATTGGCGGCATTATTTTTCCAAATAAAAATAGTACGTCACTGTTTTATTTTTCGAAACGCGCGATTTTTCGAGTTTTACCTTCAATTTGCTATTGTGTTTTTTCCAGAAGTGCATTTTTTTCGTAGAACTGAAAAGAAAAACAATTTTTTTTAGCCATAACAGGCAAAAAGGAGCAGAAAGTAGGGATTTTTTGAAAAAACTTAAAAGTGGCAATATCTCGAACACTAGAAAACTTTTACTAAGGTCATGTCATGTCATATGATTGAAGCCAGTCTACCTCCTGTGTCACCCTGGCGTGTTAGTTCTGAAACAGCCTGTATCTGAAGTCACTTGAAATAGCATAAAAACCTTTGGTCGGCGCGTCCTTTGTAATTTCATGACGTATCATAGGCGTGCGGCATTTATTTAGAACGATAATAATAATGTTTTTATATCACAATAAATGGATTTTACTATCTTCTTATTTTTTTGATTTGGGATAAAAAATACTTATATTGGGAGTTTAATTTATGTTGACTGAAAGTTAAGAAATGGAAAAATTACAGAATTCCAACGTTTGACATAGGCAAATATTTACATAGCAGGTAGGTATATAAAAAGGTATATAAAGACTTACATTATAGGTATTTATATATCATCCTCGCCTTCGGAGCTGTCGCTAGAGTCATCTTGTAGAGGAATTACAACGGGATTTACAGGAGGCAAAACACAATATTCATTTTCTTTTTCAATAATATGCCTAGAACACTGCTTCCATAGGTCTGTGGCAACAACATGAGATACTGCATCTCTTATTGTAGCCAATAGCGATTCACTTAATTGAGGGGTCTGATTATGGTTTCTTACTTTTTTTTTAAAGCAGCCCAGACCAACTCAATCGGGTTAAAAATGCAGTAATAGGGAGGTAGACGTGATACTTCATGGCCATTTTGCTGAAGCAGATTGTCAACAACATACTCTTTTTCAAATTTTTGTCTTTAATAAGATCCAATAATATGGCTTTGGTTGATTTTTGTGGTATTTCCATTCCCTTATCCTTCATAAAATCAATAATGTCTTGTTTTCTTGTGCCTGTATTCGGAATTTTGTTTTTCTGTCGGGAATGGTATGGCGCATTGTCCATAATAATCACTGAATTTGGGGAAATGTTTGGTATTAACTGCTGCTCTATCCACTTTTAAAATAAGTCGGAGGTCATGTCCTCATGATAGTCGGCACATGATTCTTTGATATTTTTGGCAGATAACAGCAAGGCATTAGGTATAAATCGATTTTCACGGCCAGCATGGAGAATAATGATTCGTTTTCCACGGTTGCATGGTGCATTTAAAATGCACTTGTTGCTGTCGTCAACCCAGCCGTACTGCACAACATCATGGGTATCATACCACGTTTCATCCAGGTAAATCAGATTTCTTTTCTGCTCTCTATAGATTTTAACTTTGTGCAAAAATTCTTGGCGCAATTCAACGATTCGAGACGACTCCATAATCACCATTCTTTTATCTAATTTTTTGTATTGAAAACCACACAGTTTTACAATACAGTGCAGTGAGTCTAAGCATTTGTAATTATAAAAATCTTCAGGATAATCTTTTAATTTATCCCGTATCATTTCCAAGGGGGCACCAAATTTTCTTTATAAAATCCGTATATTATACGACGAATATCTTCCTGAAAACCCACGTCTATTCTTTTTAATTTTTGCCCTACGCGCTTTCTGTGGAAGGAATGGTTGACTACATCTCCCCTTTTTATAACCCGATAAATGGTAGACCGACTGATTTTTGTCAGGATACAAATTCTGTTTAAAATTTGATTTTGCGAGGAATCTGGATTTTCGTTTTTCAGACAATCATACATATTTAGGATTACTCTTTGGGTTTGTTCCTCTAAATCTTTATGAAAGAATTCTGCCTGCACAGGTTCATCAACCATCTCCTCGTGGCTTGGAGCATTTTCCCAAGGTCTCCAAAGAGCCATATTTAGGACACACAAGAACAATCAACACAACAATTAAATCAACAAGTAAACTGAGTAAAGTCAAAAACACACAAACTAATAAAATCTATGAAAAAACACGGACAGACTAAAGAAAACACGTTTATTCACCGCTACACGGCACTGGTTAAACTGTTTCAATTTTCAGTAGCCACCTGCACTTGTTCCGAGCTCTGAAATACACGCTTTCTCATTGGCTATGTCCACGCATAGGCGTGCTTTACTCCACGTGGACCGGTGAAACTGCCTTTGATCTTATACGGGGGATATTTGCTGCGAAATTTGGCGATTTTTGCAGCAACAGAGCGTGTTAAATATAGATATATAAAACGCACCCGGTATTTCACAGTGTTTCAAGTGACTTCAGATAAAGTATACGCATATAATTGTTTTCACTACTAACAGGGATATATTGTCACATTTGATCTGATTAAGCTTTAAAATACAAGGTATCTGATAATTTCCTTAGCATCCGGCAACACTGCCAGACAAAGCTGACGCAATGTCTGCGTCACAGAACAACGCATTGGAAAGGGAAGCCGTCACTCTAGAGCAGCGGTTCCCAACCTTTTTCTTTCTGCAAATCCCTTATAAAAATTGGAATATATCGACGAACCCTCTGAGCAGTCATTACTGAGAGTAAATAATATATATAATATTTGGCTTAATCATATGAAGTATGCAAGTTTTTGGAGCCACAGAATATCGAATACAGAAGCTGGCAAATGAAATGGCTAGTCAAGAAAAAATGCCTGAAGTCCAGACTTCACTTCAAACAAGCAGGTCAAAACTTTGCTTTTCTTTTTCCAATAAAGGTAAAGACCTGTTACAAATTATATCTCTTTCAAAAGGATCGCGTATCCTGTTGTTTGATCCAGGTTAATTACGAAAATACTCTTTGAACGTTAATTGAAGCTGTTTGACATGTTCAGTAATATCTCTTCAAATGTTCTCGTTAAGTTGAATTTTATTCTCTGATAAAAAGCTGCTGAGAGAACCAAAACAACTCATTCATCTGCAGACATTGATTTCAAAATTTGAATTTCTTTAGCATGGCTCCTATGCGTATCTTAGTTTTTTTTGGGACGCTGGATCCAAATCTGGCATTTCCTGCCTGACCTTGAAATAGCTTAAATTTAATCCTGCCTTGGCGGATAGAACTGACGCCTCATTCGGATTTACCTACAGACATGTGGTGGTATTAAGATAGATTCAAACATTTTCAGACACGTTGAATAATCTTAATCTGACCTTGTAAAGCAAATAGCAAAAGGAGTATATGTGGCATCTTCAATTAGATTGAGACAATTTTCAAAAATACACACAACATATTCTAGTTGATGAGAACATTGCGTGGGAAGTATTTTTGAGAAATCACTGTTGCGGAATCCACTGTCTAATATATTCCTCATAAATTTTACAAGGCATGCTAAGCAGTTTTAAGCAGTGTTAAGGAAGTTCAGCTTTGCGACAACATGGGAAGATACTGCAGGCTGATAATTAGACCAATCATTAAATATTCATTTATATCCCGAAACTTAACAAACTTGAAAATGCGAGACGTGGCGCGCCAGGTTTGTAATCTGTATTCACTCCTTTAATTTTCAGAGAAAGCCAGGAGATGCTTCGAACAGATTTGCAGAAACTATAGTCCAATCAATATGGCTTGCAGGGATCAGTGAAATAGTAAGTTCTGTATTGCTTGTTGGAGATGAGAGAGAAAAATGTATGTTTGTTATGTAATACATCTGTCTCTGTTGCTAAAAAAGGGAATATCGAGAGGCGCTATAAAACTGTAAATTCGAATGTTGAAAGATCATTCTCATTACGTTCTGAAACCAGAACTGAAAAACAGAAAAATCAGATAATTGAACAACGGCCTCCCGCTTCATTGTTCATCGTGGATGTCCATGCGGGCGTCAAAGAACTCTCTTCACCATTTGACATGTTCAATGCTTATACACATTTCCCATATACTTCATTCCAATGGCGTTGAATTTCTATGAGTGGTAACGTTTTTGCGTCCAAAAATCGGATCACCACACGAATTTCGCTCCTGGCGGTGACGGCGATGAAGAGCTCCATTGCGCATGACAGTGAGGCCGGTACTGAGCATCGCCAATAGGTGATTCTTGTTGGGATCGGTGGTGGGGAAGCCGACAAACACGACGGTGCTACCAGATTTCTCCTAGCATCACGCGCGGCAAAGCTACAGCGTTGGGAACAGTATTTTTGAAACAACCCTCGTACGTTCACCCAGGGGCTGCGCAATGCTATATCAATACCCATCCCAAATTATTAAAGACAGTGGTAATTCATTCCCGCGGAGCTTTTCTTGAATTAGCCATACAAGGTTTCTCCAGAGTTGATTCTTCACGCTTAACGTTAACCGTCTCACTTTCTTGATCTCATCCTCTACGTAAGAAGTACCTGAGTGACAAATCCTTTTGTGACTCTAAAGGCGAGCTTATGAGCGTTTCTTGAGAATTGAGCATCGTTTGAGGAATGCTCCCTCCTTGGATTTGTAACAGGCAATAATGCTTCCTTGAGGAACATTCATAGGCGAGTTCGGCATTTGCATTGCAGTAGGTTTTAACAGTTGTCATCAATGTCACAAAGATTTTGCTCTGCTTGCTACATTACTGAACAACACAATATTGTTCGAAACACGGATAGTCAAACACTAATTTTCCACCAATCAACTTGTATTAACACCAATAACAATAGCTCAACGACTGAACGTAATTTTGGAGCAGCAGATTATCCCCGTCGTGACCGGCAGCGGCTCGCCAAAATTTTTCGTTTCTTACACGGCCTTCCTGACGGCTGCGACGTTCTCGACGCCCTCTGTACCACAGGCCGAATCTGTGAATCAAAAGCATACGCAAAACACTCCGTGTACTTGCCACAACTATTATCTCACAAATATGATTCAAATTTGAATCAACCACTACCGGTACTAAGACCAAAATTCACAATTCGATTACAGAATTGCACGTAAATTCAATTAAATAAACCTTTAACAGTGACGGCGACGACCGTCTCATTAAAATAACAACTCTGAAACTTCAGTACTAGTAGCTCTATGACTAACAAGACAAGGACCAATCTTACAATATCCCTGAAGACCTCAGCCTTCAGCTGGCGCTGCTGCTGACGAGACAGAGACCAAAATAACAGTATCCCTGAAGACCTCACCCTTCAGCTGGCTCTGCTGCTGACGAGACAGAGACCATAATAACAGTATCCCTGAAGACCTCAGCCTTGAGCTGGCTCTGCTGCTGACGAGACAGAAACCATAGTAACAGTATCCCTGAAGACCTCAGCCTTGAGCTGGCTCTGCTGCTGACGAGACAGAGACCATAGTAACAGTATCCCTGAAGACCTCAGCCTTCAGCTGGCTCTGCTGCTGACGAGACAGATACCAAAATAACAGTATCCCTGAAGACCTCAGCCTTCAGCTGGCTCTGCTGCTGACGAGACAGGGACCATAATAACAGTATCCCTGAAGACCTCAGGCTTCAGCTTGCTCTGCTGCTGACGAGACAGAGACCAAAATAACAGTATCCCTGAAGACCTCAGCCTTCAGCTGGCTCTGCTGCTGACGAGACAAAGCTCATAATAACAGTATCCCACAAGATCTCAGCCTTCAGCTGGCTCTGCTGCTGACGAGACAGAGACCATAATAACAATATCCCTGAAGACCTCAGCCTTCAGCTGGCTCTGCTGCTGACGAGACAGAGAGCAGGTTACAGTTTCCATGGAGATCTCGGCCTCCATTTGGCTCAACTTCTGACGAGATAGAGACCAACATTAAGCAAGACAGCACATCGCAGAATTTAACCAGATATTACTGACGTGGTTCTTCCTCAGCCTCCAGAAACTCAAGTATATCTCCCATATCAACATTGGAGGACCATTGTACAGGCCATGATCTTAGCTGTTCCTCATAAGATTTCTAATGGTTTGCATATAGCGTTCCACCTGCCCATTTCCCCTATGCACATCTGGAGTTACAAAATGGTATGCGATGCCCCATCGATCCAGGTACTTTGGCAACGTGGTGTTCTTAAATGACGTGGCAGCGTCCATTATTATTCGTTTGGGAGTTCCAAACAGCGCTAGAACATTATGCAGCTGTTCACGCGACTCTGCAGTTGTCACAGACTTCATAGGCGTCAAAATGCAGTACTTGGTAAAAGCACCCACCATTACCAGAACGTGCTTATAACCATCAGTTGAAGCTGGTAAAGGACCCAAACAGTCCATGTGCAACGTATGATATGGCTCCTTCGGTATGTCCACTGGTCGTATGAATCCCTGTAGAGGACCTGTTCTTGTCTTTTTTACTGCACAAATTACACAGTGCTAGGCGTAGCATTTGATGAAGTTTCTCATCCTCGGAAACCAAAAATGTTGATCGATAGACGACAATATCCTTTTCAAAACGAATTTTCACGCTGACATTATTCACTGCACCAACTTTATTGCCTGTTGTAATCGTGACACTAAAATCTTGCAGTATAACTTCATGACTCTCGCGATGTTCTACAGGTACTTCAACTTCTGTGACCAAAATCTTCTGAAATGCGATTTATGCCAGGCAGCTGACGTCGCACAACGCACGATTCTTGATGATCTGTTATATGGCGAGACTTTCATCTTCAAAAATATTGCGCCCCACCAAAACATCATAATCGAGACCCTCGCCAGAAACAAAAATAAAACACATCGGAATATCAACACCAGAAATTTTCGCACAAGCCGTAAACTTCTTTGTAGCCTTAACTGTAACATTAGCTAGTCCTTTCAAAATAACATTGCAGCTAACAACCTTATTATCAAATATACTAAGTGACATATAAATCCGAACACCCAGTTTAAATGGTTTTATTTTAATAAAATTTTGTATAAGTACTTAATGAAGCATAATAAGTAAATGATAAAAATTTCAAAATGATTGAACTGCCTTAAAGCCCTTTGACCTTTAATAATGTGTGGATGCACCCCGATGTGCTACGCATTCTCCAACGCGCCTAGGCATGCTTCTGATCAGGTGGTCAATGTCCTCCTGTGGTATCTCTTTCCAGGCAACCACCAACTCCTCTCGGAGTGCTTCTAGAGCCTGAGGAGGACGTTGCAAATTGAGCAATCTCCTACCCATCATATCCCACACGTGCTCAATTGGGGATAAGTCGGGAGATGTTGGTGGCCATGGTAACAATGTGACATTATTATGTTGAAAGAAGTCTATTGTGACTCTTGCAACATGTGGTCGGGCATTATCTTGTTGGAAAGTTGGATCTACCAGGGTGTCAAGATAGGTTAAAAGATGGGGTTCTAGAACTTCGTGGATATAACGCTGCGCGTTCATGTTACCTCTGATGAAGATTAAAGGTGACCTGGAACCATAAGCTATAGCACCCCAAACCATAACTCCAACAGTGTGATGAACATGTCTTTCAACAAATACTGTGGATTCCTCCTTTCACCTCGTCGCCTTCTAACCCTTACACCGACGTAATCGCCTTGAGTGGTGCAGAGAACGGTCACTCTGGGATCAGGAATGGAACAGTATTGTCTTTGGTGACGAGTCTCGATTTTGTTTAGGCATGCACGATGGTCGTGCCAGGGTTAGAAGGCGACGTGGTGAAAGGAGGAATCCACAGCTTTTTGTTGAAAGACATGTTCATCACACTGTTGAAGTTATGGTTTGGGGTGCTATAGCTTATGGTTCCAGGACACCTTTAATCTTCATCAGAGGTAACATGAACGTGCAGCGGTATATCCACGAAGTTCTAGAACCCCATCTTTTACCCTATCTTGACACCCTGGCAGATCCAACTTTCCAACAAGATAATACCCGACCACATGTTGCAAGAGTCACAATAGACTTCTTTCAACATAATGATGTCACATTGTTACCATGGCCACCAAGATCTCCCGACTTATCCCCAATTGAGCACGTGTGGGATATGATGGGTAGGAGATTGCTCAATTTGCAACGTCCTCCTCAGACTCTAGAAGCACTTCGAGAGGAGTTGGTGGTTGCCTGGAATGAGATACCACAGGAGGACATTGACCACCTGATCAGAAGCATGCCTAGGCGCGTTGGAGAATGCGTAGCACATCAGGGTGCATCCACACATTATTAAAGGTCAAAGGGCTTTAAAGCAGTGAAATCATTTTGAAATTTTTATCATTTACTTATTATGCTTCATTATGTACTTATACAAAATTTTATTAAAATAAAACCATTTAAACTGGGTGTTCGGATTTATATGTCACTTAGTATAAGTAGAGGAACTTACCAGATATCAATGATAAATCAGCTCCAGTATCATCTAAACAGAAAAAATTATAACCATCAATTAATATTTCGGTGGACCCAACTGGTTTTCCACTAGAACAAAAGTTTATGTTTCGACGTTTATCAATAGCAGCTTTGCTAAAGCAATTCGATACGCTGTGACATTTCTTAGCACAAAAACTACAAATTTCAGAACTATGAGATGTGCTTGGTAAGTCACGCTGACCTATGGAATTGTATCTGTCGTCTGATACCAATTTAGTTTTCTTCACACAATTTGCTTTAACGTGTCTAAATTTTCCGCACTGGAAACACTTTTTAACAAAACCACCTTTTTGCTTGTTAAGAGATGAATATTTCCTTTTGAGAGAAGAAGAATCACTTTCGGCTATATTTTGTCTGTCGATGCACGAAGGCTTAACAAAAGGTGACAAGAAAACCAATAATTCAGAAATATACTAAGTGACATATAAATCCGAACACCCAGTTTAAATAGTTTTATTTTAATAAAATTTTGTAAAAGTACTTAATGAAGCATAATAAGTAAATGATAAAAATTTCAAAATGATTGCATTGCTTTAAAGCCCTTTGATCTTTAATAATGTGTGGATGCACCCTGATGTGCTACGCATTCTCCAACGCGCCTAGGCATGCTTCTGATCAGGTGGTCAATGTCCTCCTGTGGTATCTCATTCCAGGCAACCACCAACTCCTCTCGAAGTGGTTCTAGAGTCTGAGGAGGACATTGCAAATTGAGCAATCTCCTACCCATTATATCCCACACGTGCTCAATTGGGGATAAGTCGGGAGATCTTGGTGGCCATGGTAACAATGTGACATCATTATGTTGAAAGAAGTCTATTGTGACCCTTGCAACATGTGATCGGGCATTATCTTATTGAAAAGTTGGATCTGCCAGGGTGTCAAGATAGGGTAAAAGATGGGGTTCTAGAACTTCGTGGATATAACGCTGCACATTCATGTTACCTCTGATGAAGATTAAAGGTGACCTGGAACCATAAGCTATAGCACCCCAAACCATAACTCCAACAGTGTGATGAACATGTCTTTCAACAAAAAACTGTGGATTCCTCCTTTCACCACGTCGCCTTCTAACCCTGGCACGACCATCGTGGTGCAGACAACGGTCACTCTGGGATCAGGAATGGAACAGTGACGAGTCCCGATTTTGTTCAGGCATGCACGATGGTCGTGCCAGGGTTAGAAGGCGACGTGGTGAAAGGAGGAATCCGCAGTTTTTTGTTGAAAGACATGTTCATCACACTGTTGGAGTTATGGTTTGGGGTGCTATAGCTTATGGTTCCAGGTCACCTTTAATCTTCATCAGAGGTAACATGAACGCGCAGCGTTATATCCACGAAGTTCTAGAACCCCATCTTTTACCCTATCTTGACACCCTGGCAGATCCAACTTTCCAACAAGATAATGCCCGACCACATGTTGCAAGAGTCACAATAGACTTCTTTCAACATAATGATGTCACATTGTTACCATGGCCACCAAGATCTCCCGACTTATCCCCAATTGAGCACGTGTGGGATATGATGGGTAGGGGATTGCTCAATTTGCAACGTCCTCCTCAGACTCTAGAAGCACTTCGAGAGGAAGTGGTGGTTGCCTGGAATGAGATACCACAGGAGGACATTGACCACCTGATCAGAAGCATGCCTAGGCGCGTTGGAGAATGCGTAGCACATCAGGGTTCATCCACACATTATTAAAGGTCAAAGGGCTTTGAAGCAGTGCAATCATTTTGAAATTTTTATCATTTACTTATTATGCTTCATTAAGTACTTATACAAAATTTTATTAAAATAAAACCATTTAAACTGGGTGTTCGGATTTATATGTCACTTAGTATACATTGCTTCATAGTTGTGGGTGATAAGACTTAGTTATGCATTTATTTTTAATGTGGTACATCAGCCCATTGCAAAAGTAGATTTGTCTAGCGTTTGAGGATTGCGCTTCTAGATAAAGATTATCCGTTATCTCCTTATAAACGATCAGGTTTAGTATCCACTTATAGTAATTGAGAGGTTCAATGGATAAGCCCGCCAAGTCAAATGAGGAAAAATGTCGAGGAAACATGAAAAACATTTTTGATGTAACTTTTTTAGTTACTGAACATTTTCGCATCTGTTGTCAAGGGAAGGATTAATGGACGACTGGCTTCTGCAAAGTTTCTTTTATTATTTAAGGGATAAAATTAAAATAAAACAAAGTTTGACGTTGAAATGTTATTTTTTGCTGAGTTACTGATTGAAATAAACTAATACATGGTTTAATTCAAGTTTTGATACAAAATTTTCATTCATATTGATCTAAACTATGGGAAAATAAATTTAAAAATACATCCTGCGATAGGTGGATGACTTAAAAGTTTTTGTTTGTACTTTCAATAATCTTTGAGTACTCTTGCAACAAATATATTTTGTCGTGCTTCCTTTTTTATATTTCTATGGCTCCAAAGCTCCTATCGCATGTCCGGGTTCGGGGCACCTGATGACATTGTGCAAAAACCAGTCAAGTCCAGAACTTGACCGGTTTATGCAAAGTGTAAAAGCGTATGCAACCAATTATACACGTTTCCACAATTTAAATGTCAGAGGTGGTTTATGCACTGGAAGGTCTAGAATTTAAAACCGTGCAAGAATATAAACCCAACTCACTTTGCCCAAAAAATGGACCTGGCCGGCTTATGCATTGGACCCCTCAAAAGTTCACGAGTCCTCCCCGTGCTAATGTTCCAAATGATATCATAGCGTGATAGAGAATACATACAATAGTCATTGTTCAAAAAATCACGTAATACTTGAATTTTGGGGTAAGACATCTTGGTCTTTTAGATTTTTGTCTAGCATTGAACCTAAGTATTTGTTTTTGTAATGTATTTAAGTTAGATACTCTCACGCTTGTTGACATGAAAAGCAGAAAGTTACTCGCATTAGTGTTATGCGGTTTCCTGCGATCCCAAGTGCATTCACGCATCCGTTTTTTAAGCACATCCAATTTGCTATGGAGCAAAATCCATATCTGGCGATATTTATTTTTATTTTATGGATTGCCATGGAAAGCTGTTATCGTTTCGGCGCGGGAAAAACAATTCTCGGTATCTGAACAACTGAAAAGTAATGTCTCCTGTCGTAGAATATCAATATTATGTAGATCCCGGTTGATAACAGAAATAAAGTAGGAGAAAGGACAGATACTCCAGGATCCTTTCGCCAAGTCATGAGAGTACCCAAGGGACATATTATCCGAACGACGCTTGCAGGACAAATCTATTCATTCAGGCAACAAGATAGACACACTATACGAGGGTTGATCTCTATGCTCTTTTTCGGAGGCTTATTTAATGAACGTTGTTGACCTTTTCACATCTGAAGATAAAAAAGTTCTAAATTCAGTTTTTACTGATATACCGGGTGTCAACAAAATCGTTTTACAAGGCACTATTCAGTTGCTGTTTAAAGAAGAACCTTGAAACTTTGTGCGAAGATACGACTATCCATTAAAAAACAACTGAATATCGCTTCCGGTTTGACCGTAAGTGAGCATGAAAGAAGAATTTTGAATATTACCCTGTGTATATTTCTACTTATTTGCATAGAGCTTAAAATTTACTTTTCAACGATGTATCACAAGTTGTTATTCTTTTTTAAAATGGCAGCATAAATGGCTCTTATGCAAAATTCAATATGGCGGCGTTTGGACAGTATCTATGGATTTTTTTGCCAAACTACGCGCCAATTTAAGGAGCAAAATTGATTCTCTTGCCGCTTCTACAGTGAGTTGGCAAAACAGAAAAATTGTCATAAATTTGGGACCATTTTTGTTTTTACTTAAAAGGTCAAAATGTATTTAAAATTTTCTCAGAATTTTGAATAGGAAACGAAGCCTTCTAAATGATAACAATAAAGAGTGTCTTATTTCCGAAAGAAGAATGCTCAACAGTACGTTTCTTTTGTATTTTTTTTTTATTTCTAACGATAACAAGAACACTAACGGAAATTAGCATAGTAAAAACTAAGTAGTAAAAGTAACTAAATAACAAATGACTAAGCAGATAAATTACTAATTAAAAATTAAGAGAATTCTTTCCCTAAATTCTGGGGTCCACAGAGGAATCACTAACCGTGGAAGCTATGAAAAAAAGTCCAAAGGCTCAAATGCGGCGATAGAATGCACGCATCGTAACAAGTCTACCTTCTTCTATCCACACACGACACACACTCATTACCGTCATTGCAATACAAATTACATTGAGTAAAGTGATTAGCCTGTATGATTCTGGCAGTCTAGGATCTTTACCTCCTTCATTGAGGAATATCATTTCCCCCAGTTTCAAAAGCTGGGGAAAATATCCAGTACTAAGAATCCAATTTATAACAGATATCAGTTGATCTTTAACTAAGGCCTCTGCATGCTTTGTACGACCCCTTTGCAGACGCTTGTTTGATGAGTTTCATTAATAGTAAAACAAGTGACCTTAATAGGCTACGCTAACAAAACATTAAGTTTATACGTCAAACTGTTTTTGCATTATGCTTTTAATAGATAATCTGCCTGACGCCATTTCTGAGTATACTGGACCACGGTTCCATTCATCCACGTTTTCGATCAGTGAACAATAGATTAATATCGAATTTTATCGCTAGACTTTATCCAATGTACCCAATTCATTAATCATGATCCCCATATTTGGTAAAAGTTGTTTTGAACGTAGGTAAGGGCGCATTCCTTTTAAGAATTCCCGCACGTGCCAAGATTCCCTGGTCACGTAACCCTAGTAGCAGATTATCGCTGCAGATACAAACACCATAATATATAATAACTGCTTGCCTTTAAATTTTCATTCAGATAGCAGAACTTTCCGCAAGAACAGAGAAAGAGTTTCAAAGGGTGGATACAGAGGAGAGAGACGAAACTCTTTCATTAGCGTGCCGCAGGGGTATTACGTATCTTGAAGAGTTTTTTTCACACTATGTAGGTTTTTTGTGACATTATGTAGGTTTTCTACAAGATGTCAACTTAAAACTACCTGTTGTTCACTTGATGTTAAATCGTTTTGTAGCCTAAATGTCATGATATTTCAGCCATCAATGACACTGACTGTATATAAATGAATAAAATAATTGTAAAAACATCGTTCCAAACTCTTTCGCTTTTTTGTTTCCGATGCGATGAACCGATACGGCGGATTATATCCGTTGTCGCCAAACACGAGCACATAATATTATTATTGAGACAGGGCGGTACTCAAACTTCCAAAGGGCTATAACTTTTTTACTTTAACTTTACCAAAAAAATGGTAAAGGAAAAACATTTCTTTTGATCAGATCTACTCACTGTTAAAATAAATGACTCAACTTCGAAGTCACCCTGTATAATAATAATAACAACCCGTTGGGCACAGCTAATAGATATACTTCATTGGTAGCATATTAAGTAAAATTTTTCTCACATAGCAAATATCACTGAATTTATACACATGCAGAACAATACATATAATCATCTAGATGCGATCTTGCTACTCAAGGAACTTTCTTTCTACCAGATCTTCTCAGAGATAAACACGACAGACTACTCGGCTTTCTACAGCCAACAAGCAACCAACAATGCATGTCGTGTAATTGAGTTATTGCTCCATAGATGACACTCAAAGCTATCATAGCGATCACACGTGGAATGAACTATTTGAACTACCTTGTCTGCAAGATGACATTTTGTTAGCTTTTTGACGCTTTTCAGGTTTTTCACATAATACCCCGGCAGTTCGATATTCCTTTTCACCGTACTTTATTGTATATTATTTACGTTCAATGGCGTTCAACTATGCAATTCACTCAGTACGTCTAAGGGCGGTATAGTCAGTCGTTCCTACAATTGTAGGACGCCTGTGTGACCTCCTTGATTTTCATAGTTTTTTACTCTTCCGTGTCAGCGCTCTATTTTGAGGTTATGTCACAAATATCTATTTGCATAAAACTGTTCATGCTTTCGGTTCATTTCATCTGTTTTATCAGTCTGAAATTTTCTACAGTTCAAAAAAACAAACATAACTTCACAATGGGAGAGCGCTGACGCTGACACGGAATAGTAGAAATATAGAAGTATCCCAGCTTTTCTGAAGGAGAAAAAACACTATGAAAGTCAAGGATGCCATAAAGACGTCCTACAGTTGTAGGAACGACTGACGATACGACCCTAACAAACACAAAAGTATATATATAGTCGGTTATAAAACAGCTGTTAGAGATGGAAACATATCACAATGCTTGAGTGATTATTATTTTATTCTTTAATTCTTATTTTTTCTTCCTGGCTTGCTATGCATGTAAATGGTATATTTTCATCAATTTCAACTGTTTTGTAATTGAGTTGCGTTAGCTTCGCCATAATGTGGAAGATTACGAATAAAGTCACTTTATTATTATTATCTTTTTAAAGAAATGCTGGCTTAATATACTAAGTGACATATAAATCCGAACACCCAGTTTAAGTGGTTTTATTTTAATAAAATTTTGTATAAGTACTTAATGAAGCATAATAAGTAAATGATAAAAATTTCAAAATGATTGCACTGCTTTAAAGCCCTTTGACCTTTAATAATGTGTGGATGTGCTACGCATTCTCCAACGCGCCTAGGCATGCTTCTGATCAGGTGGTCAATGTCCTCCTGTGGTATCTCATTCCAGGCAACCACCAACTCCTCTCGAAGTGGTTCTAGAGTCTGAGGAGGACGTTGCAAATTGAGCAATCTCCTACCCATCATATCCCACACGTGCTCAATTGGGGATAAGTCGGGAGATCTTGGTGGCCATGGTAACAATGTGACATCATTATTGTTGAAAGAAGTCTATTGTGACTCTTGCAACATGTGGTCGGGCATTATCTTGTTGGAAAGTTGGATCTGCCAGGGTGTCAAGATAGGGTAAAAGATGGGGTTCTAGAACTTCGTGGATATAACGCTGCGCGTTCATGTTACCTCTGATGAAGATTAAAGGTGACCTGGAACCATAAGCTATAGCACCCCAAACCATAACTCCAACAGTGTGATGAACATGTCTTTCAACAAAAAACTGTGGATTCCTCCTTTCACCACGTCGCCTTGTAACCCTGGCACGACCATCGTATATCCCTAAACAAAATCGAGACTCGTCACTAAAGACAATACTATTCCATTCCTGATCCCAGAGTGACCGTTGTCTGCACCACTCAAGGCGATTACGTCGGTGTTCTCGAGTTTAAGGGAGGACCCAGTGTGGCCGGTATGAAAACAAGCCAAAACTTCTCATTCGTCGGTAAACACTTCGCATGCCAATAGGTCTTCCGTGTTCTGCAAACCATTCATTTGAAATGGACCTGGTAGTGGAGAAACGGTCCCTTAAGGCCAATAATCTTAGGCGGCGATCTTCACGGTCTGTTGTTCTACGGCGGCGTCCAGTGCCCCTTGCCCTTTGCGTACGGCCTTCTCGAAGCCATGCCTGACAACACCTAACCACAGTGTCTACACTTCTTTGCACTCTAACTGCAATTGCCCGAAAAGAAAGTCCAGCTCACTAAGTTGACGAAATCGTACAGGTCTCCGTACTCTAGGCATCGTAACCGATCGTAAAGGATGTCAAGAACCAAAATCCGCCAACGTTGATTCTTTACTGCGGCTGAAATATTCATTTTTGGAGCGTTAGTGAATTAAAAAAAGCAGTATAGAAACCGGAATGTCCAACTGATAAGGCTGAAAATATTTTCACTTGTTATTTACAGTAAGATAAATACATTCACCAACTTTTATTAAAATAAAACCATTTAACCCGTAGCCACAGACGTGGAGTCAATTTGACTCCTTGCTAGTAGGTGGAGGGGGATTTCCCGTTTTCTCCTCAGTCTATCTGTCCATGCCTAGAGGTACCTTTTCATCGAGTAGTATTGAACTAGCACTGAGACAATTGCGTTGATTGTGTACGTTATTTACATTTCATTACGACTTGAATTTCCGACGGAGTCAAAAGGACTACAGGTCTGTGTTAATGTTATATTCTTATTTCTGTATTTCATGAACATGCTCGGCTTAGTTTAGGTTTTTAGGATGGATTTTGATAGCAAAGCTGGTCCCTCAAAAATAGTTAGATATGGCAATTCGGACTACGAAGAAACTTTGCTGAAATGGGCTGCTGAGGTGGATGAGGAAAATGAAAACGGCAGTGGTATTGATTCAGATGCCGAATTCATTTACAGTGATAATGAGAGCATTCGGAACAAGAATGGACAGAGATTGCGAAAGACTTTCTACTGAAGAAGATGAGACATCGAACCGCGTTTCTACAAGAAACTATTTCTATGGAAAAAAAAACCATTTCAAATGGTTTGCGTGGACTGTGCAAAATGAAAAAAATACTTTGGAAAACCTACTGCACGTTTCCAGAATATTACCTTCACGTTAATTTCTAATCGTTATAAGTATTCTTTTTCATGTTTTTAACGAGTTTTGTATGAAAACTACCTAGCAAGTTCATTTTTTTATGTTAAAAAGTTACCAAAAATGTTATTGTAAATATTCACGAAAATTGTGTGCAATAAATTCATTTCTTTAAAATCTGGTTGCTTTTTACTGAGGATTTTTTTTTATTAAAAACGATATTAAAACAGACAGTATTTAAGTGATATAACATAGAGGTAAACTTGTTTTTATTTTCCAAATATGTTTTCCATGGCCTTCATTATAGGAGTCATTTTGACGCCACGTCTGTGGTAATGTTCAATTTATTGGCCGTCTGTGGTTACGGGTTAAACTGGGTGTTCGGATTTATATGTCACTTAGTATAGTAAAATAAAGTTCTTTTGTGTGTCTAAGGGTGTATGCTGGACGCTACTGATCTTTTTGTCCCCTGCTCGAAAATAGACCGTTTCGTTTATTATCTGGAACAATTATACGTACCTGCAATTAGAGGAAAATTACAAACTAATGTAAAGATTCCATCGAGTTGCGTGCTCAGAGTGTTAAGTTTCCTGGCCCTATTCCCTATTATTACACCAACAGACCATAATCCCCAATACAATACCTTATGCCTTATGCTGCTTCTCCACATTCCGTCGCCAGTTAAAGGAAACGAGCTGGTTGTAGCTATTTCCCTTGTTTAAGGGGATGTTTCTGGTCTAGAGAGATGAAAAATCGATTTCTGCCATGCACTTAGCCAACATCCACCGTTTTAGGAGGTTATATTAGTATGCAAGCTTGATGTTAGAGAGGAATGTCTAGTTGCTTCTTGAGGACTCCTTACTGTAAGGATGGGACCTTGACGAACTCAATAGGCTCACCAGAACAACGATGACGAAGTACCCGACACATCACCAGAAAGTATGTGCAGAAAGGCTGTATCCAAGACGTAAGGGTAGTCGAGGAATCATAGACATCAGATACAACAGGTTCTTATAACAAAAAAGACTTTATACAAGGATGGTCAGGTAAGGCTCTACATGGAAGACACGTAAATACAGGGTTGCGCATCGAAAACGAAACAGACGCATTTACTGGCAGCTCAGTTTTTTTTGAAAAACGCTCAGACCCGTCGATTTTGTTTTCGAGGGGGACACAAGTTTGGCAAAAAATTACGTTAATAAGTGCATCCCCCTGGGCGGGGGTGACACCAACCCTAAAATCTTAAATGGAAAGGGGGGTCGAGTGGTACCTTATTTTAAAGGTCTTTCAATTCCCTTTATAATGATGTAAAACACATGAGCTTCAGTTCAGTAGTTTTGAAGATTTATTGATTTAAAGCTTAATGTAGACTTTAATAGGTACATCAGATTAGTTTGTACTACTTTTAGAAGAAATTTGACTAAACGAATTTGCTTAATATACTAAGCGACATATAAATCCGAACACCCAGTTTAAATGGTTTTATTTTAATAACAGTTGGTGAATGTATTTATTTTACTGTAAGTAACAAGTGAAAAAATTTTCAGCCTTATCAGTCAGACATTCCGGTTTTTATACTGCTTTTTTTTAATTCACTAACGCTCTAAAAATGAATATTTCAGCCGCAGTAAAGAATCAACGTTGGCGGATTTTGGTTCTTGACATCCTTTACGATCGGTTACGATGCCTAGAGTACGGAGACCTGTACGATTTCGTCAACTTAGTGAGTTTGATAGGGGCCGTATAGTGGGACTTCGGGAAGCTGGACTTTCTTTTCGGGCAATTGCAGTTAGAGTGCAAAGAAGTGTAGACACTGTGGTTAGGTGTTGTCAGGCATGGCTTCGAGAAGGCCGTACGCAAAGAGCAAGGGGCACTGGACGCCGCCGTAGAACAACAGACCGTGAAGATCGCCGCCTAAGATTATTGGACTTAAGGGACCGTTTCTCCACTACCAGGTCCATTGCAAATGAATGGTTTGCAGAACACGGAAGACCTATTGGCATGCGAAGTGTTTACCGACGAATGAGAAGTTTTGGCTTGTTTTCATACCGGCCACACTGGGCCCTCCCTTTAACTCGAGAACACCGACGTAATCGTCTTGAGTGGTGCAGACTACTGTCACTATGGGATCAGGAATGGAACAGTATTGTCTTTAGTGACGAGTCTCGATTTTGTTTAGGCATGCACGATGGTCGTGCCAGAGTTAGAAGGCGACGTGGTAAAAGGAGGAATCCACAGTTTTTTGTTGGAGTTATGGTCTGGGGTGCTATAGCTTATGGTTCCAGGTCACCTTTAATCTTCATCAGAGGTAACATGAACGCGCAGCGTTATATCCACGAAGCTCTAGAACCCCATCTTTTACCCTATCTTGACACCCTGGCAGATCCCACTTTCCAACAAGATAATGCCCGACCACATGTTGCAAGAGTCACAATAGACTTCTTTCAACATAATGATGTCACATTATTACCATGGCCACCAAGATCTCCCGACTTATCCCCAATTGAGCACGTGTGGGATATGATGGGTAGGAGATTGCTCAATTTGCAACGTCCTCCTCAGACTCTAGAAGCACTTCGAGAGGAGTTGCTGGTTGCCTGGAATGAGATACCACAGGAGGACATTGACCACCTGATCAGAAGCATGCCTAGGCGCGTTGGAGAATGCGTAGCACATCAGGGTGCATCCACACATTATTAAAGGTCAAAGGGCTTTAAAGCAGTGCAATCATTTTGAAATTTTTATCATTTACTTATTATGCTTCATTAAGTACTTATACAAAATTTTATTAAAATAAAACCATTTAAACTGGGTGTTCGGATTTATACAGGGTGTCCCAGAAGTCGACGTCAAGCCGAAACCGGGTAATAGGCAAAGTCATAACAGCTATCAGAAAAATATTTAAAAAAATTTATGTATGTGTTTTGAAAATTATAGGTCTTTGAAAAAAATATAGAAATTTCACACCCTACGGCAGTCTGTCAACTCCTGTTACTACAAATATTAACTTTTTTTGGATTTTATTTTTACAATGTAATGATGAATAATGCATCTTCAAACTGGTGTCTCAACCTTACTGCCAACTTTTCTTGTTCAGGAAAAATTGCCACTTATTTCCCAACCAAGTATTCCGAAGTAAAACTTTGCTCAACTTTAACTGGCTGTACTGGAAAAAAGTGTACTACGAGAGTTTGGCAAGTAACCTTAAAAGTTGGTGCATTTAATAAGGATTCCAAAATGGTATAACACTTAGAAGATTACTCGTTAACTTATGCACAATTTTTATTTGAAAAAAAAACTGATGAAAATTTTTCAAAATTTACTGATTAAACAGCGATTATGAAAACGCACAAGGACCCTTAAGGATAACTGTTTGCACAACAGTGGGCGTCAAAATGCTGCTGATGATGATTTACCTTTACAGCAAATGCTCAAACTGTTTTCCTTCAGCCGCAATACACGCTCGACGTCTTCTTAAAAAAGATCGGGTTATTAAACGAGCGAATCCACGGTTATTGACAAACTCAGCTGCTTCCAATAGTCTTTGCCGTAGCTCAGCTACATTTTGAATCGGCTTGAAATACACTTTTTCTTTTACAGTTCCCCAGTAAAAAATCTAAAGGATTCAAATCAGGTGATCGGGCTGGCCACGGTATTGTACCAGACCGCCTTATCCATCTGCCTGGAAAGTTTTGATCGAGATACTCTCTCACTGAGAGTGCATAGTGCGCTGGGCAGCCATCATGCTGAAACCACATGTCCCTGTAAATACTCAGTGGCACGTCCACCAATAAATTTAGTACATGATTTTTCAAAACATCCAAATAAACTTCAGCAGTCAAAGTCTCTGGGAACTCAAACCGACCGATTATTTTACCATTTAAAATTCCTGTCCAATGGTTTATCTTGAAGCGATATTGAGATTTATCTTCTCTCATCAAATGTGAGTTTGCTACGTGCCACTCGTGTAAGTTATGCAGGTTCATGTACCCATCTTTCCTAAATGTGATCTCATCCGACCATAAAATTTTTTCAAAGAACTGTAGATCTTTCCTGTGTCTTTCTAACATTGTGCGACAAAAAGCAACTCGGGGCTCATGATTCCGGGGTAGGAGAGGTTGAACACGCTGTATGTGGTATGGATGAAGCACATCACTTACTTGCTATTGCACACTTTGATACCGATCAGTACTCCTTCGTTTACTGCGTATCTTTACATGTTCATGGTGGTTGATTTCGTACTGTTACTAATTTTGGATTCGTGAACTGGACTGTTGATCGCTTGTGATTTGGATTTGGACTGTTTAATTGCTCTTCAAAACAACATTTGCTTTCCTTAGACTATCTTTGATAGTGTGATTGTGCAGTGCCGCTATGTCCGTGTACACCGTACAAGAATATGCTAACATGCACCTCATTTATGGAGAATGCAGATGCAACGCTAGTGCTGCAGCGAGGCTTTACTGTGAGAGGTACCCGAATGCAGCTCGTCATCCAGATCATCGAGTGTTCACAAATATGCACTGCTTACCGTTCTCAGAGGGCCATCTACCAAACCAATCACACTGTGAGAGAAGATCTTTCCTTCCTTACGAAGACGTGGTGCTAGGAGCTGTCGAAGAAGACGCGAGTACTTCAGTGCGTGCAATAGAACTAAAAACAGGTGTGCCCAAAAGTACAGCCCATAGAATCTTGCAAAAAAACGTGCTCCATCCATACCACGTACAGCGTGTTCAAGCTCTTCTGCCCCGGGATTATGATCCCCGAGTTGCTTTTCGTCGCACAATGTTAGAAAGACACAGGGAAGATCCACGGTTGTTTGAAAAAATTTTATGGTCAGATGAGACACATTTAAGAAAGATGGGTACATGAACCTGCATAACTTACACGAGTGGCACGTAGCAAACCCACATTTGATGAGAGAAGATAAATCTCAATATCGCTTCAAGATAAACCACTGGACAGGAATTTTAAATGGTAAAATAATAGGTCCGTTTGAGTTCCCAGAGACTTCGACTGCTGAGGTTTATTTAGGTTTTTTGCAAAATCATTTAGAAAATTTATTGGAGGACGTGCCACTGAGTATTTACAGGGACATGTGGTTTCAGCACCATGGCTGCCCAGCGCACTATGCACTCTCAGTGAGAGAGTATCTCGATCAAAACTTTCCAGGCAGATGGATAGGGCGGTCTGGTACAATATCGTGGCCAGCCCGGTCACCAGATTTGAATCCGTTAGATTTTTTTTACTGGGAAACTGTAAAAGAAAAAGTGTATTTCAAGCCGATTCAAAATGTAGCTGAGCTACGGCAAAGACTATTGGAAGCAGCTGAGTTTGTTAATGACCGTGGATTCGCTCGTTTAATAACCCGATCTTTTTTAAGAAGATGTCGAATGTGTATTGCGGCTGAAGGAAAACAGTTTGAGCATTTGCTATAAAGGTAAATCATCATCAGCAGCATTTTGACGCCCACTGTTGTGCAAACAGTTATCCTTAAGGGTCCTTGTGCGTTTTCATAATCGCTGTTTAATTGGGAAATTTTGAAAAATTTTCATCAGTTTTTCTTCAAATAAAAATTGTGCATAAGTTAACGAGTAATCTTCTAAGAGTTATACCATTTTGGAATCCTTATTAAATGCGCCAACTTTTAAGATTACTTGCCAAACTCTCGTAGTACACTTTTTTCCAGTACAGCCAGTTAAAGTTGAGCAAAGTTTTACTTCGGAACACTTGGTTGGGAAATAAGTGGCAATTTTTCCTGAACGAGAAAAGTTGGCAGTAAGGTTGAGACACCAGTTTGAAGATGCATTATTCATCATTACATTGTAAAAATAAAATCCAAAAAAAGTTAATATTTGTAGTAACAGGAGTTGACAGACTGCCGTAGGGTGTGAAATTTCTATATTTTTTTCAAAGACCTATAATTTTCAAAACACATACATAAAATTTTTTTAAATATTTTTCTGATAGCTGTTATGACTTTGCCTATCACCCGGTTTCGGCTTGACGTCGACTTCTGGGACACCCTGTATGTCACTTAGTATATATAATATCGGTCCCTGGATTTAAAGCTACTTCTTTTCGTCAGAAAATACAAAAATGGTGGTTACTGGGCTTTCTGCCAAATTCATCGATTACTTCTTTTATGAATGAATTTTTGTTGTTCTCTATCGTATCTCTATGAACACTCGTCATGCATAGTCCATCCAAGCGGTTTTCGCTAATGGTAGATCGAATCCGTGTTTTCACCCTCCGAAGAGTAGAAAACGACCTTTCTATGGTGCGGCAGACATAAAGCAATTTCTGTCCCTTTAGAAATTGACAGATAAATTGAATAGTGGTTTAACAAATCTACCATTGACATATCGCAGTTGCCAACTATTCAAAATGGTAGCAGAAATAATATCTTCTACGTTGGGATGCTTTGAATAGCAGAAAAACTCAGACGCCACTTCTTTCCCAAAGATCGGTTATGTATCTCACTTTGAAGAAGAAGCCAGGGGGCGTATGCCCCCTCTTGCCCCCCCAATGGGCGCCCATAAACATATTCTAGTCATCATGATCATGATTCCAAACGCGAGGAGTGAAGGTCACCAGTTGGGTGAGTCCTTGGTATGGTAAAGATAAACAATAATTATTGTCTTTATAAATTCCCAATAACTTATGATCAAATATGGTTAGGTACTGATCGATTACTCTTGTCTAACGGACAGATAGATAGATAGATAGATAGAGATAGATAGATAGGCTTTTCCCAGTTCAAAAGTCGCATAAACAAAGTTTCTTTCAGCTCCTCATAGCAACCGCGGTGTCCTGGCATTTAGGCTTCTGGTTGAAAAAAGGTAGCTATCGAAGAACATGTTTTTGCATATGTACGCCTGTACTAACTTCAGTGAGCTCTACAATGCCTTTCAAATCAGCAAAGAACAATACGATGTAAAGTTTTGCGATAACGGGGCTCGAGAAGAATCCCAAATAGAATTATAAATAGCAAACAAGGATGTAAGTACACATAGTGAATCATCGTGGGGTGCGATAATTTAAAAGGGTTGCACTTTCTCTAATTTAATGATACTGCGCGGTAGCTGGGTCTTCCATCTAAAACGCTTCTCGGATGATATTATTCAACCCTTCTCTCATGATTTGTTTATTTTGTAACGTCCCTGAAAATGCTCGCCATCGAACATTGTCCCAGTGGCGCTACATGTGCTCTAGGCACAATTTTTTAGGCCTCTTAGTATGCCACAAAAAATATTTTATAAAACACTTAAAAGCAGTCCTGTCGCAACAGTCAGACAACTAAACTGACTGATGATCGCGGTAGGCCGTTTTCCCTGTTACTCAGAGCAGTTAAAAAAGGTTCATTTGGCAGTTCTACTTCTCCAATATTACTATTTTTGTCGCCAGGAATACGATGACGATCTTAGACCTAAAAGTAGCTTATGTCTTAGAAAAGATAGTATACCAACAGCTCGTTGAGTATTTTGTCAATAATAATTTGTTTCCACTACACCAATCTAGTTTTCGTAAAGATCATAGTACCACTACTGCATTACTACACCTTGCAGATGAGATACTTCACAACCTTGACGAAAAATCCGGCACGCTTTCACTACGGTTAATCACGACATTCTTTTGAGTAAGCTAAAGTATTATGGCCGTTTAATTCCTTTAGAACCTACCTATCTGATTGAACCCAAAAAATGAAAACATCTTGAGGAACTTCTGATGCATAATATACTAAGTGACATATAAATCCGAACACCCAGTTTAAATGGTTTTATTTTAATAAAATTTTGTATAAGTACTTAATGAAGCATAATAGGTAAATGATAAAAATTTCAAAATGATTGCACTGCTTTAAAGCCCTTTGACCTTTAATAATGTGTGGATGCACCCTGATGTGCTACGCATTCTCCAACGCGCCTAGGCATGCTTCTGATCAGGTGGTCAATGTCCTCCTGTGGTATCTCATTCCAGGCAACCACCAACTCCTCTCGAAGTGCTTCTAGAGTCTGAAGAGGACGTTGCAAATTGAGCAATCTCCTACCCATCATATCCCACACGTGCTCAATTGGGGATAAGTCGGGAGATCTTGGTGGCCATGGTAACAATGTGACATCATTATGTTGAAAGAAGTCTATTGTGACTCTTGCAACATGTGGTCGGGCATTATCCTGTTGGAAAGTTGGATCTGCCAGGGTGTCGAGATAGGGTAAAAGATGGGGTTCTAGAACTTCGTGGATATAACGCTGCGCGTTCATGTTACCTCTGATGAAGATTAAAGGTGACCTAGAACTATAAGCTATAGCACTCCAAACCATAACCCCAACAATGTGATGAACATGTCTTTCAACAAAAAACTGTGGATTCCTCCTTTCACCACGTCGCCTTCTAACCCTGGCACGACCATCGTGCATGCCTAAAAAAAATCGAGACTCGTCACTAAAGACAATACTGTTCCATTCCTGATCCCAGAGTGACCGTTGTCTGCACCACTCAAGGCGATTACGTCGGTGTTCTCGAGTTAAAGGGAGGACCCAGTGTGGCCGGTATGAAAACAAGCCAAAACTTCTCATTCGTCGGTAAACACTTCGCATGCCAATAGGTCTTCCGTGTTCTGCAAACCATTCATTTGCAATGGACCTGGTAGTGGAGAAACGGTCCCTCAAGGCCAATAATCTTAGGCGGCGATCTTCACGGTCGGTTGTTCTACGGCGGCGTCCAGTGCCCCTTGCTCTTTGCGTACGGCCTTCTCGAAGCCATGCCTGGCAACACCTAACCACAGTGTCTACACTTCTTTGCACTCTAACTGCAATTGCCCGAAAAGAAAGTCCAGCTTCCCGAAGTCCCACTATACGGCCCCTATCAAACTCGCTAAGTTGACGAAATCGTACAGGTCTCCGTACTCTAGGCATCGTAACCGATCGTAAAGAATGTCAAGAACCAAAATCCGCCAGCGTTGATTCTTTACTGTGGCTGAAATATTCATTTTTAGAGCGTTAGTGAATTAAAAAAAAGCAGTATAAAAACCGGAATGTCCAACTGATAAGGCTGAAAATTTTTTCACTTGTTATTTACAGTAAGATAAATACATTCACCAACTTTTATTAAAATAAAACCATTTAAACTGGGTGTTCGGATTTATATGTCACTTAGTATAATTTTTAAAACTGGTCAACTAGTCTATTTACTAGATAAGTTTATTCCTCGTGGATGCCAAATTACTCTAAATCTGCGGCACAATGATCTACGTTCCATCCCTATACATCGTACGTCAGTTATTGAAACGTCCTTTACTTATAATGCGGTCAAGTCGTATAATTCTTATTAACTACGAGGTTTGTTTCAAAAATATGGTTCCCAACGCCGTGCGTGCTGCTAGGCGAAATCTGGCAACACCGTCGGGATTGTCGACTTTCCTGCCACCGATCCCAACAAGAAGCGCCCATTGGCGATGCTCAGTAGCGGCCTGGCAGCCATGCGCAATGGACATTTGTGCGGTTTGGAATACCAAAGGATACCAAAAAATCATAATGCTCAGTTCCTATAGCTCTAACTTATAGTTTGTATGCCTCTGTCACCATGATGTGACAGAAAGTAACACAATGTTGTTAGATTCAAAAGCAAATGTCGGACGTCAAGGGGAGGGGGGGGGCGCGCCCCCGCACTCCCCTCTAAATCTGCCAGTGGGCGTATAAGGGTGACTTCGAAGTTGAGTCATTTATTTTAACAGTGAGTAGATCTAATCAAAAGAAATGTTTTTTTCCTTTACCATTTTTCTGGTAAAATTAAAGTAACAAAGTTATAGCCCTTTGGAAGTTTGAGTACTGCCCTGTCTCAATAATAATATTATGTGCTCGTGTTTGGCAACAACGGATATAATCCGCCTTATCGGTTCATCGCATCGGAAACAAAAAAGCGAAAGAATTTGGAACGATGTTTTTACAATTATTTTATTCAGTGCGTGCTGCGTTTTATAATAAAACAAATTTAAGAACAAAATTGCTGCACAAGAGTGCGGCCTTTTTGGGTTTATAAGCGTTGTATACACGTTGTGAAAACGTTTGTAGCGACATTGTTGTTTTATGAAAATAGCTCTGCAAACATTGTTAGGACATTTATAAAACATAAGATTGTTAGTTGGGTTCTTTTGTTGAGGAGCCTTCTGCGACCCTGACTAGCTCGCCTCCCTCAATTGTCTGTTGGCCTCTTGATCCCTTGGCTTCTCCCTTACAGGTTATCCGACCCTGTAGAGTAAACATCTGCTAGATGGCGGATTATCAGAAGATCGTTACGGAGAAATTGTAAGTGTCCCCCAACTTAATTTTTTAATACCTCCACGTAAAATCTGGCCGCCTTGAGACAATATTTCATTTGCAATCTATAGCCGAAAGTTATGAATTTCAATAAATTGTGAATCAGTTGTAATTAAAAAATCCGACATTCACTAAGAGAATATTTTTCCAGTCATAACTCACTCGGTTTTATCTTTGTCATAAATAAGCGACCCTAATAATTAAAAGTTTTTTCTCGCTTACAAAAAAGATGGGACATTGTCCCAAAAGCTGCGGATAAATCTACCCTCTTTTAACTTGAGGACACTGGCACTCATAATCAACACTTAACGCAAGCATGGGTATGGGTAGGGGCTCACATTCCTTTGCGCCCTTTTATATCGAAATCGTCATACATTACCGAAATGTAATCAGCGAGGTGGACGAAAACCTACAAAAGGACTACTCGTACACTGGAGCAGTAACAGGGTGAAACGTTTTTTTATTGTAATTGATTGCAGTTGAACTCGACGCACTTAATTCACCCTTGAAACCAGAAAACTTAATACGTTCTATAACACTGATCAACAGCCAAAAAATATCCTAAATAAAATCAACAAAATGTTACTATTTTTAATGTGCTAAAACCGGAATGAAACTTATTTTTTCAATATTAGTTCAAGTTTTAGAGATACGGTAATTATACGTGTTCCTGCTGTGACAGTGTTAATATACTGTAATTCACAAGAATGCACGTGCTACATTTTTATATTCGGCAAGGAAAGATGATGTAATCAGCATGATTGTGTTACGTTATACATACGTGTACATTATATTGTTTTATATTAGCCATTTTTTCCTCAGTCGGCTGACAGCGTTCATGCAAGATGTCTCGAAAGTGTGTAAACAATCCAGATCAAACAAGGCATATCAGCTTTATTTCGGTTGTAAACTAGGTGATCAAGACAAACAGTGGGCACCCCACATCTGCTGTAATACATGTGCTTCAAGTCTGGGGAGCTGGTTAAATGGCAAAAAACGGTCTATGGGCTTTGCTGTCCCAATGGTTTGGAGAGAGCCTACAAATCATATTAATGATTGTTACTTTTGCATGGTACCTTGTGTTGGACAAGCCACAGGTATGTCCAAGAAAAAAAAATCGGTTATTAACTACCCAAACATGCCATCTGCGATGAGACCTGTGCCTCACAGTGACGAAAATCCTATTCCAAAACCCCCAGAATCCTACACTTGCGAATCAGATCATGGCGATCGAGTGATTCGTCAGGAAGAAGATATGCCATCTACGTCAAGAGATCCTGATTTTATACCGAGCACGTCATGCCACCAACCGCACAAAATAACACAGTCAGAATTAAATGATCTTGTAAGAGATTTAGAACTTCCAAAATGTAAGGCAGAGTTACTTTGATCAAGACTGCAGCAGTGGAACTTGTTAGAAGACGATGTTTCGTTATGTGTTTTTCGTAAACGCCACAAAGACTTAGAACCATTTTTCAATATGGAGAATAACTTGGTTTTCTGCAGTAACATTAACGGCTTACTGGCGGCTTTAAATATAAACTATAACCCAGAAGAATGGAGATTGTTTATAGACAGTTCAACATTGAGTTTAAAGGCAGTGTTATTGCATATTGGAAATATTTTACCATCTCTTCCTGTAGGGTATGCAGTTCACATGAAAGAATCATATGACGATATGAAGTACCTATTGACATGCATAAAATACGATGAGCACCAATGGCATATTTGTGGCGATTTGAAAGTTGTTGCACTTTTACTTGGGCTGCAGCTAGGCTACACAAAGTTTTGCTGTTTTTTGTGTGAATGGGACAGTCGGGCAAAGGCACTTCATTACACCAGACAAAACTGGCCTGTTCGTCAATTCCTAGAGCCAGGTCAAAAAAATGTACAGTATATGCCATTAGTAGATTCGAAAAAAATTTTATTACCACCACTGCATATCAAGTTGGGCCTAATGAAAAACTTTGTCAAGGCATTAGATAGAGATGGGTCAGCTTTTCAATACCTGCGTCAGAAATTTCCAAGACTAAGTGAGGCAAAGGTTAAAGAAGGTATTTTTGTTGGGCCACAGATTCGAAATATTTTGAAAGATACACAGTTTGAAAACACTTTAACAGGTATTGAAAAAACTGCTTGGAATGATTTCCGTCTGGTGGTCACTAATTTCTTGGGAAATAGAAAAGCTGACAACTATAAAACCCTTGTCAAAAATATGCTGTCATCGTATCAAAAGATGGGCTGTAATATGTCTCTTAAGATACAATTCCTACACTCACACCTGGACTTTTTTCCTGACAATTGCGGAGCCGTAAGTGATGAGCACGGCGAACGTTTTCATCAGGATATTTCAACAATGAAAAAAAGGTACCAGGGAAAGTGGAATCCTTCCATGCTTGCAGTGCTTTATTAGGTTTTGAAATCCATACATGGTTCCCCTATTAATATTCAAATTCAAAGTTTGACCGAAAGGCGCCACGAGTCATCGTTCCCCGATCGCAATAATATTTATTTTTGTGTTTTTAAAGTCAAATGGCAAAAAATTAGAGGATATGCGTTTGAAAAAATAACCTATTTCTTTAGAACACTCAACTGCTCATACAGATATTTTTCATAGGAATCTGTTGTTAACTCATTATCTGAGACGCGTTGTGTGGACCCCGGTGGATAACAAATCCATGCACGTGGCTACAAAGAGGAGTAAATGCGTAGTAGTATCCAAATAAAGGATAGCTGGCCTCCGATAAATAAGTAATCCCTAAAAGGGAGAACGGAAGTTTTAACGACTCCGGCTATTTCCTCGAACGACTAATAGCCCAGTTACCGATAGATCGAACAAAACAAACGGAAAACGGCTGAACAGTAACCGAATACCATTTAGACTCGCTCGCGATATTCGACTTTTGCCGAAGTAGCATTTCTTAACACAAAACTTTCCCAACTTATATTGCCCAGGATAAAAACAAGATCCCTATAGGCTTTATAATAGTCAGAGCACCCGCCACAAGTTTCTACAGTCATTCTTTAACGTCTTATATACCTTTTTCCAACAGCCTGCCTGAAGGAACATTCTTAATACTTTTCATGGTATGCATAGATATAATAATAATAATAATAATAATAATAATAATAATAATGATAATTTATATTAGTTTCCATCTTTCAGATATTCCTCAGCAGCTGTTTTGTACATTTGTGTACATGCGTTAATATCCAGACAAGATACACAGGTAAGTAAGAACTTATAACATACAGGGTGACTTTGAAGTTGAGTCATTTTTTATTTCGTTTGAGCCACGCAACAGACACCACTATCCACTACCGACTGACACTGACTGTATACAACTGAATGAAATAATTGTAATAACATCGTTCCAAATTCTTTCGCTTTTTTGTTTCCGATGCGATGAACCGATAAGGCGAATTATATCCGTTGTCGCCAAACACGAGCACATAATATTATTATTGAGACAGGGCGGTACTCAAACATAAAAAGGGCCATAACTTTGTTACTTTAATTTTACCAGAAAAATGGTAAAGGAAAAAAACATTTCTTTTGACCAGATCTACTCACTGTTAAAATAAATGACTCAACTTCGAAGTCACCCTGTATATCAACAAACCTTTTTTTGTATTAAGTCTAAAGTTTTTTGTTCATTTCAAAAACATTTATACAAATATACGCTCTAAATATTCTAGTTTCTTTAATATTTGTATATTCAGTTTTTATTAAAAACAGAATTTTTATTGTACGGACACCCCTCTAAAACGGACACCTTCACTGGGTCCCGTTGATGTCCGTCCAAAGGAGATTTCACTGTCTATACTTATTTTACTAATCAATCAATACAACTAAATCTATAAAAACGTCTAGTATCTACTCGCCACTAATCTTCTATAAAAGGCTTTCATGTGAAACCTGTATCGAGCTCTTGGGGTATAAGCAGGAACAGGCAGGGTTACTTTACTGGGCTAAACTTGATCGATTGAGCTTAAACAAAACAATATCGCTCTTCGGAACTCCCCAATTTCGACAAATACAATTTAAAGTTTACAGTTTACCTAGGTATAATTCCCGACATCTGGAAGAGGCACTTGGGATTTTATTCCTCTTTTGGGGTATTCTCTGACAATACGGCGTGAAAGAGTATTACGTTTTAGACTCCGAAATACTCACGTTCATTGTACACTGTACAATGTACACAGGATCTTAAGATGGGTGTTCGGATATACAGGGTGACTTCGAAGTTGAGTCATTTATTTTAACAGTGAATAGATCTGATCAAAAGAAATGTTTTTTTCCTTTAACATTTTTGTGGTAAAATTGAAGTAACAAAGTTATAGCCCTTCAGAAGTTTGAGTACCGCCCTGTCTCAATAATAATATTATGTGCTCGTGTTTGGCAACAATGGATATAATCCGCCTTATCGGTTCATCGCATCGGAAACAAAAAAGCGAAAGAATTTGAAACGCTGATCACGATGTTTTTATTCAGTCGATGTGTCAGTCGGTAACGCGTGAGTGAATAGTGGTGTTTGCTGCGTGGCTCAAACGAAATAAAAAATGGCACATGTTTATGCGGATCGGTTTCCCAATCGAGTGCAACCAACCCCTCGTGCCTTTGTTAATGTAGTACAACGGGCTCGTGAATCAAGTGACTTAAGACCTCACAGGGGACGGCATGCCGGTGCTCCAAGACCTCACGATCAAATACAGGTCCGCACTGAAATACTTGTCGGGAGGATACTTTATAAAACAAGGTAAATTTTTATTTTTTATTTTTACACACATATTTTGGTTTATCTTCCTTCTACAATCATTATCTAAATTAATGACTCAACTTCAATTATTTAAAAATTATAATAAAATTTATTTTTCAAACTGTTTTTTCAACGCGGTCTAATACAAAATTATCTCATAACAGCAGGTAAGTGGGTTAAACCATTATTGCAGAACATCGTATATATTTGATAGGATTTTTTCACTGCTTCTGACGGCTGTTTATGCATGGCAATCTAGTTTCGTCTCTACATCTCATCTAGAGTGTAGTACATAATACGTACCTGTAGAAATGTACCGATTTTTTTTTTCATTTTCAATAAGAAAATGATATAAGACGTATTCCAACTCGTTCATCATCTTTTGTTACATTAAAAACAATTTATTACCAGTTTATGATCTAGAAATCTAGACCAAATGTAAACAAACAGCACATCCAGTATTCCTGGGTCCTAAAACATCGATATTTGTAAATTCACCTATCATTCATTGTCTAGATATCATGCACGTAAAATCAAAAATACCTATTTACCAAAATATTTGCAAAACCTGTTGTTATGTTTCGTTTTTATATCTGGAACACATCTGGAATATTAATTTTGAAGTTTCTGCAATGTTGCCGAATCGAAAAAAAACGGAATCGGTTGAATTCGGTATAGGGAGAAATTCCGTCCCAAGATCAGATATGAATCAAGGACCTTTAAGTCACGCAGTGCTGTCAATGAAAAAAGTTTATTATTGTAATGAGCGCGCACACAACATGTCTTTTGACGGCATGGTCCTATATTACAACTTGTACAATGAGCATACTGGTCGCTATTTCAATGTACTTTGCAGCCATTCTGGAAACTCCTTTTTCGATTCTTACTTATAGGATATTGAACATTTTTCTGTTTCACCCCTGAACACATGAACTCATCTCACATTTTAATTAAATATTTATTTTGAAAACAGTCAGATTCCGGTTTCTTTATTGCTTGTCCGGTAATGCGGTAATGACGGTAATCTACCAGTCTGTACCTTTTGTACGCACAAAAATCAATTCAGGGCAAGCGGAGTAAGGGATGAGGATTTGCGTTCGTAATCATAGGCAACCCAAATCTACGCCTCTCGTGTGCTCGACTGCCTGGAGAGTGTATGCATATCTATGATTAATATGGGGCATAAAACTATGTAGACTAAAAATCGTGGAGAATGATGTTATCGGTAAATATTCTGTTTTCGGTAAAAATACCGAAAAAATCCGGTTAAAGTCCATGGATAGACAATCTGAAATTTGCAATATAAATTTATATTCTAAGTTCTATGCATATCCGACAATATTTCATTTGGAGCCATTATTTTTCATAAGATTTTAGAATAATGTCAGATAGTAAAGGCAACACCGCACCCTGCAGCCCAGTTGACAAGAACGACAAGCTGTCAAGATTAGGGATGTTTAGACCCACGAAAAGTATCGATTTGTATCGATTTTTATCATTTTAGGAAGTATCGATACTCTAAAATATTGGAATAAAATTATCGATATCCAGCGGAAGGAAACACAGAAGAAAAGTAATCTAAAGTTAGTAAGTCATTCTGACACAGTCCGGATCGAAAGACGACGATACTCGTGAAATGTATCGATACAACCAAGTGTCGCATATAAAAATATCGATCCAAAATATCGGGTATGGGAAGCAAAAGTATCGATACTTCTAAATATAAGATCGTATCGAACATCCCTACTGTCAAGATGTATAGCCCGAGGTACCGACGCGACGGAGCTATTTTGCGGCGTCCTGGAAATAATTTTAAATTTTCATTTGCATTTTTTCAGGTGTTGTGCAACGATTTTGGGAAAAATTCCATCTATGGTCTTATAAAGCATAGTACAGTATATTTCAACAGTTGGCGGAGCTTCCTCCACTGGGACCAAGGATTGATTATTTTATTCAGTTGTATACAGTCAGTGTCAGTCGGTAACGCGTGAGTGAATAGTGGTGTCTGTTGCGTGGCTCAAACGAAATAAAAAATGGCACATGTTTATGCGGATCGGTTTCCCAATCGAGTGCAACCAACCCCTCGTGCCTTTGTTAATGTAGTACAACGGGCTCGTGAATCAGGTGACTTAAGACCTCACAGGGGACGGCATGCCGGTGCTCCAAGACCTCACGATCAAATACAGGTCCGCACTGAAATACTTGTCGGGAGGATACTTTATAAAACAAGGTAAAATTTTTTTTTTATTTTTTTTTTATTTTTACAGACATATTTTGGTTTATCTTCCTTCTATAATCATTATCTGAAAATTAATGACTCAACTTCAAAGTCACCCTGTATAGTATGAATTTTTGTTCACTTCCTGAACAACGAAAAATATTCAATTGTGTATGTGTATGGATATCAAAAATCCTGAATGGTTTCGTGCGAGTATCAATGTAAGGTGCCATAATGGTACTGATGAACGACGAGTAAATGTATGGAAACGAGCAATATCTATGATATTTTCCCATATCAGTTAAAGAAAATAATGAATAAAGAATCAACGATAGTAAAAAACATGAATTTTATTCAAAAATCAAACATTTTCTTAAATTTCGACTGAATTATATGTAATTTGTTAATATTCAACTGTTGCCCTATGGGAAGATAAGGGCTTGTTGATTTGAGATTCCTGGTGAAATCCACCGTTAATCTCCTCATAGCAGCCGCAGTGCCGTGGTACTTAGACGTCTGCCTACGATGCTGTTTAGGTATAAAAAAATCACAGACTGTTTTGGGGTAGTAGCCGCTATTAAGCACTGGCTGTGTGACAAACTGTATAAGTTCCAACGCTCCTCTTAAACCACTGTGTCCGCGACCGCGAGTTTGATCGTCCGGCAATGTCCGGCAAGCAGCTGCAGGATGGCCAGTCCGCAGGGCAGCCACGAGCTACCAACCACCAGCCACCAATGGCACTATCGCCGTATATCCGCTATCGCTTCACGGTCCATTTAGCCTCGACCCAGCGCAAAGCGTCTACAGACAATACAAATACGAGGCACGCAACTGACCATCCAAATTGACTGACGCCTTATCTGCCAAGGAGTCATTATTTCTATGACAAAAGGGCCAGAGTTACGCCCTGTTATCTGTTTCTCACCGTTTATTGACAAGACGCCAAACGGACATTCGGGTTGTGTGTAATCTCTGCGTTGTTCTCGGCACTACATAGAACCGTAGATGCTGGAGAAAATCAGTTCAAAGTATAAAAAGTGGTGTCAAGTATGAGGAATCTGCACTTCTCATACAACGACGTCGTCAGCTAAAAATAAATAGCGTAAAAGATGGCACAAGTTAGACCCTCCTTGAAAAAGGTTCACTACGAACTTGTGTGACATAGGAATTTATAGAATGAGTTTCCAGTCTTCACTCATTCGACAACGTTGCGATCTAGATATTTCTTCTCTACTCTACTAACCATCCGACAACATTGCAGCTGCAATATCTGAACCTTGCCAGAGGCAAAGACAAGGTCGCGACAGGTTTCTTTTATAACAATAATGATAAAATGTCTTTAATAGAATCACAACAATAGGGCGAGGTTTAGTTAGTTGGCTGCTCTTAAACCCAACCCTATTGTGTGAGGAAAGATGTACGCACAATGCAAAATTAGATATATGCCAACCTAAAAATAAATACACGGATTTGATATTCAACTGAGTGAACTGATAAAAACATATTCAATTATTGTCAAATCCACGCTATGTTGGTTTACCAAAAAGGAACCAGATGAGAACTAATAATGAGTGAATGAAAATACAAAAAAAAACATGACTCGAGACGGATTAAGCCAAAAATCCCCGAGTTGTTAGTCGGAACTTGTTTTGCCTGACCACCACACAAAGAAAGGAATCTAATAGTAATGATGAAACCTAATTAACTGTATACAGAGAGCCAAATAAAACAAGACATCTAAAAAAAAAAGAATCACAATATATACTAAGTGACATATAAATCCGAACACCCAGTTTAAATGGTTTTATTTTAATAAAATTTTGTATAAGTACTTAATGAAGCATAATAAGTAAATGACAATAATTTCAAAATGATTGCACAGCTTTAAAGCCCTTTGACCTTTAATAATGTGTGAACGCGCCTAGGGATGCTTCTGATCAGGTGGTCAATGTCCTCTTGTGGTATCTCATTCCAGGCAACCACCAACTTCTCTCGAAGTGCTTCTAGAGTCTGAGGAGGATGTTGCAAATTGAGCAATCTCCTACCCATCATATCCCACACGTGCTCAATTGGGGATAAGTCGGGAGATCTTGGTGGCCATGGTAACAATGTGACATCATTATGTTGAAAGAAGTATGTTGTGACTTTTGCAACATGTGGTCGGGCATTATCTTGTTGGAAAGTTGGATCTGCTAGGGTGTCAAGATAGGGCAAAAGATGGGGTTCTAGAACTTCGTGGATATAACGCTGCGCGTTCATGTTACCTCTGATGAAGATTGAAGGTGACCTGGAACCATAAGCTATAGCACCCCAAACCATAACTCCAACAGTGCGATGAACATGTTTTTCAACAAAAAACTGTGTATTCCTCCTTTCACCACGTCGCCTTCTAACCCTGGCACGACCATCGTGCATGCTTAAACAAAATCGAGACTCGTCACTAAAGACAATACTGTTCCATTCCTGATCCCAGAGAGACCGTTGTCTGCACCACTCAAGGCGATTACGTCGGTGTTCTCGACTTAAAGGGAGGACCCAGTGTGGCCGGAATGGAAACAAGCCAAAACTTCTCATTCGTCGGTAAACACTTCGCATGCCAATAGGTCTTCCGTGTTCTGCAAACCATTCATTTGCAATGGACCTGGTAGTGGAGAAACGGTCCCTTAAGGCCAATAATCTTAGGCGGCGATCTTCACGGTCTGTTGTTCTACGGCGGCGTCCAGTGCCCCTTGCTCTTTGCGTACGGCCTTCTCGAAGCTATGCCTGACAACACCTAACCACAGTGTCTACACTTCTTTGAACTCTAACTGCAATTGCCCGAAAAGAAAGTCCAGCTTCCCGAAGTCCCACTATACGGCCCCTATCAAACTCACTAAGTTGACGAAATCGTACAGGTCTCCGAACTCTAGGCATCGTAACCGATCGTAAAGGATATCAAGAACCAAAATCCGCTAACGTTGATTCTTTACTGCGGCTGAAATATTCATTTTTAGAGCGTTAGTGAATTAAAAAAAGCAGTATAAAAACCGGAATGTCCAACTGATAAGGCTGAAAATTTTTTCACTTGTTATTTACAGTAAGATAAATACATTCACCAACTTTTATTAAAATAAAACCATTTAAACCGGGTGTTCGGATTTATATGTCACTTAGTATACATGCGTAGGTACCTAGTCCAATACACGCGAATTACTGTATATAATAATCATGTAATATACTATATAATAACCGTAAATCATAAAAGGCTTCTTATTCGCAGCAAAATGATTAGAATATAAATTTCGTACTATTTATTTTACGGAACAAATTTTGATGAACAGCAGAGTTATGAAAATGTAGTCAAATACACCCCACGCTTTTTACTCTCAATTGAATTATTCTGTTAATAACATAAATTTTATTATAATTTTATTGTGAGGTCATTAATTATGACTGATTGTGCGACCATCTACTACTGTAATACTCGTATAAACTCTTTGTAATTAAGCACGATTTTCTACTTTTTAGTTCGGTTAGGTATAAAAAAGTGTTTTTTAGCTTTTTAAAATTTTATTTATTTATTTGTCAATCAATTTGAAACCTTTACTTTATCTATATAATAATATAATAATAATCTATATTATGTTACATATGATGCCTTTGGGTGACTTCGAAGTTGAGTCATTTATTTTAACAGTGAGTAGATCTGATAAAAAAAAATGTTTTTTTTCTTTAACATTTTTCTGGTAAAATTAAAGTAACAAAGTTATAGCCCTTTAGAAGTTTGAGTACCGCCCTGTCTCAATAATAATATTATGTGTTTGGCGGCAACGGATATAATCCGCCTTATCGGTTCATCGCATCGGAAACAAAAAAGCGAAAGAATTTGAAACGCTCATCACGATGTTTTTACTACAATTTTATTCAGTTTTATTCAGTCAATGTGTCAGTCGGTAACGCGTGAGTGAATAGTGGTGTTTGTTGCGTCGCTCAAACGAAATAAAAAATGGCACATGTGGACATGATTCTTATTTACGGGGGGGGGGAGTCTTTACAAAATGCTGCCGCGGCATCACGGATTTATGCGGATCGGTTTCCCAATAGAATGCAACCAACCCCTCGTGCCTTTGTTAATCTAGTACAAAGGGCTCGTGAATCAGGTGACTTAAGACCTCACAGCGGAGGGCATGCCGGTGCTCCAAGACCGCACGGCCAAATACATTTCCGCAATGAAATACTTGTCGAGAGGATACTTTATAAAACAAGGTAACATTTTTTTTTAATTTTTACACACATATTTTGGTTTATCTTCCTTCTACAATCATTATCTGAAAATTAATGACTCAACTTCAAAGTCATATGTGTATAAACAATGACAAATAAAAATATATTGATTCCGTATACATTCAAAATGTGTACTTCGTAGGAAAGGCGTGAAATGCGAGGAGAAGGATAGGGGACGTAGGATAAAACCGTTTTACAAAGTATTATTACCATTATGAGATCCCGTGCACAGGAGGCTGGATTTGACGTCCTTGGTTTGGCTGGCTCATTGGATGATCTACTTTGGTCAGTCGGCTTCATTGATTTGTCTTTTTCGGTGCTTTCAAGACATTTTTTATTCGCGAGATTTAGGCGTGTTGGTGGTATATTTTTTATTTTGATATTATCGTATTCGCCGCATATTTTTGGATGTGCAAGTAGTTTTCTATAGTTTTGATAACATTTTTGGGGATTATTATTTGTCCAGAACTGCGCATAAAGTACAGAGTCAATCTACTTTACATCATTTTTTAATATCAGCTCTTCAAGTTACCCTAGTAACCTGAGTTTCGCACGTCTGTATCCACAGTTCGTAGAGATTATGGATCTATCCACCAAAGTTGACATTATTTACTTCCAGGAAGTTTTTCCTCCCTTACACAACACTATTTTAATGTGTCCGCTCGTAAATAACTGTCCTACCCCTAAAAACATAAAACCGCTGACGTTAAAATGAAGTTAAAATCTCGTGAATGTGTTCTCGCAGTCTAAATTACTCGGAAATGCAGACTCTCGACGATAAGGAAGCTGTAAGTCAATTTTTTGCGATCTCTCAACCTAGCTACCCCTCGCTTAAGGTATTACTAGCGTGACTGTCGGAGTTGCAGCGAAACAGAACTATACCTCCTTTACCAAACAAGTCTTCTTAATTTACATGCTTCGTATATCAAAGCATAACCGACAGAACTTTCCTGTCTATTAATCCTTCTAAATTCAATTTGATAACATTTCATAACTATAACTCCAGATATACATGTTAATGAATATGACAGGATTATAAATAAAACATATGAAATTTTTAAGCGTAATAATAGATGAGCATATGGACTGGAAAGCCCATTGTGGCGCTCTCAACATCAATCTTAATTCTGGGTGCTTCCTAATCAAAAATCTTAGGAATACTGTTGATGTAGGTCAGCTTCTACAGGTTTGCCATGCCCAAGTGTGATGCAGGTATGGGGTATGCTTTTGGCGGAATTCTACTGCGGCTAAAAATGTGTTTTTTTGTCAAAAAAAGAATAATCAGAACAATAGCAGGGGTATCACAGAGGCAGTCATGCAAAGAGATATTTAAGAGGATATTATGTGTATAATAAAAAAGCACCCAGCACAAGTACTGTTGCTATTACAGTATATTCAGATAAGAGATAGACCGGATGTAAACAAAAGGTTCGGGTGATTTTCACGCTAACGCCGCCGTCTCGACGTAAAACAGGAGCCCTCATTGGTCAATTCGCAATTAAATGACTATGCCGAGCGGCAGAGCAGTCGTATCAAGGCAGAGTCACATTCAGGTTCAGACGTGTTACGTATGTCGTTGTGCATCATTGCAATTTGATATTTCTTTGGACGTTTTCGTTTGTCATCTTATTAAGTTGTTGTGTTTGTCGTTGTTATTGTTATACCTTGTTATTGATTGTTATTGTTATCAACTGCTTGCGCAAAATGCCCAGTAGTACAGATACTGCCGATGAAGTTGTAAACTCCTGTAGTCCACCTAGGAAACGCTCTAAAAAAAGACACCTGAGTGCAGAAATGAAAGAGGTCATTTTGAATATATATAAGATCGAGCGCGAGGAGAACGAGGCATCAACCATCAAAGAAATTGTTGTGAAGGTTTCTCACAAAGTTGGGGTGTGTCGCGCATCAGTGTTTAATGTGTTAAGACAATACAAAAAAAATCACACCTTTTCTGAGGCAGTGACCAGTAAACATTTTACCGAACTTAGAGGAAAACGCAGTAATTGTGTTGGATAATGCGCCTTATCATTCTCGAAGAATGGAGAAGGTCACAACAACGGCTTCAAGGAAAGTTGATGTTCAAAATTGGCTCCGCTCGAAAAATATCAATTTTGAAGAAGCAATGCTGAAAGAACAATTATTAAGAATTGTCAAGGATCACAAGGCGGAATATCAAAAATACGCCATTGACGAAATGGCAGCAAGTCAAAATAAAACTGTGCTCCGTTTACCTCCATACCATTGCGAGCTCAATCCCATTGAGCTCATATGGGCAGAGGTTAAAAATTATATAGCTAAGCACAATACAACTTTTAAATTTTGTGACCTCAAAGGACTTTTCAAAGAAGCACTAGAATTAATAACAGCGCAAAAATGGGAAAACTGTATTAAGCACGTGAAAGACAAAGTTGAAAAGAGAATGTGGTAACTGGACAATATTTTAGAGGAACAAGTCGAGCCATTCATTATTGACGTTGGTGCTTCAGGCAGTAGCGATGATGTAAGCTCATCAAGCTCATCTTTCCAATAAAAGATGTTGTTCATCAAATTCGGTAAGTTATAAGTAATTATAAAGCTACTGTATTTTTTAATTAATTATTGACATTTTTGAACCCATTTTGGCAAAACCTATTCAAGAATCTACTTTCTGACAATGTTCAACCATGCACATTTTTTTACGTTTTGAACGTTTTAATTTGGTTACATATTTACCTAGAAATCAAAAAATATACTAATCAATATTATAAAAGCAATTTTAAGAGATATACGATTATTTTTAATTTAGGCTAATTTAAACGCCATTTTGAGATTATATTCGACTGTATTTCACCAAACATCAGGCGGCATCCGAAGCTGGAAATCGAAGCGAAAATTTTGAAACCCTTATGTATATTTACATCATTATATATTTCTTACCCCACCCCCACATGATCCTATATCCATCACCAATCGTATACACATCGAATTGTGCTAATTTACTACAAAGTTACGCAAAGCAGCATCTACTATCTAAAATATGTACTGCGTGACTCTTAATACGTCCCTGCCGAATGTTACAGCGTTAGATGATCACGTGGTCTTGTTTATGTCCGGTCTATCTCTTATCTGAATATACTGTAGTTTACTCATATGATCAGATCACATCAAATTATAAATAGAGGATTGACCATCAATCGCCATTGTACCTGGGTATCAAAATTCCTAACAGGTTGAATAATGACATGAAATGTGGAAGTGTAAATTTGACTAAAATAAAAGACAAAAATTCACCCCTAAAGAAATGTTATTATAGCATTGGATACCTGCATCGTTGTTTTAACTACTATTATTAACTTTTAACAATCTGGTCTTTGTCGGTTCTTAGTAATGTTTTTATATTCTTTGAGATTCTTATAAATAGGTATGTTAGTATATACAGGGTGGCCCATCCCTGTGTGGACGGAATATTACTCATAAACAAATACATTTTGGGAAAATCTATTTATACATGACATCTGAGTGTACATTCCTAAAATATTGGACATTATACAGGGTGTCCCAATTTCGACCTACATATCAAAGTTGGGATTTCTTAAATGGAATGCCTCAAATTTTATTGCATATTTGGATAAACCAATTCAAAAGAAGAAGATTGATATGGGCTTTTGGTAATTAGCTACTGAGATGTAACGTGTTTTGTCTAGGAAAACCGTCCACTTCGGCAACCCCTCAATCCGCCATTTTGAAATTTGTAGTGCTGAATTTTGTATCAAAGAAAACTTACACACCTCAGCTTTTATCTTGTTTGTTACTTTTTCGAATTTTCATTTTTGCTCATACAGGGTGGTCAAAAATGCAAATTGTGGCTTTTCTTCGACAATTTCAAATGCATCACCCTGTATATTTGTGCAAGTTTGGATTTAATTTCTTATACGCTTTTTTTGGTATGAGGTTTGATTCAGATAAAAAAACTAGATTTTGAGTTATTAAGCTTTTAATAGAACAACACTCCAAAATTGAAGAAAAAATCACAGCATCCATGAAACAAAAGGCAAACAGTGGATTAGTTCCACATTGCCACTAAGAGTACAGATTTGACGTAAACACTAATAACAATCAAAACAGCTTCAAGCGTAATAGAGAAAAACAACTATAACAACAACATAAACATACAACTATCACTACTCAAGACCTAATCTACAAGAACTGCTCGAAAATATCTCCACCATGCTGAATACACAGCCGTAGTCTTTGGATAAATGACCGTTGCACATCCTTCAGCATGTGTTCCCTTATGTTCAAAAAAGAATCCTTAATCCTTGCCTTTATATCTTCCGGGGTAGATGGTGGATATCTATAAACCTCTTGCTTAAAGTAGCCCCAGAGAAAGAAGTCCATCGGTGTAATATCTGGTGATTTAGGAGGCCAAGATATAGGCCCATCACGTGTCCAAATAGTTACGCACACGATTGTGATAATGCGGAGGTGCACCGTCATGTTGGAAGTACATATGCATCCGAGTTTGCAGGTTGACGTCAAAAAAAGTATTCTGTACCTGTTAATCTGTTGTCGAAAAAGAAAGGCCCGATAACTTGTCTGCCAATGATTCCTCCCCAAGCTTTCAAGCTCCATTTATTTTGGAAATCTATTTGCCTAACCCAGTAAGGGTTTTCCGTCGCACAATAGTGCATGTTATGCCTGTTGACAACACCTATGCTGTTAAAAGGTGCCTCATCGCTAAAAAGAACCTTATCCAGGAAAGTAGTATATTCACTCGATTTATTTAGCATTATTCTACTAAACTCCATTCGAGCTGCGAAATCGTGATGACGAAGGCCTTGGTGATATGGATGTGAATAATCATTTGGACAGAAGTTCTGCATATATCAGTTTCTGCTCCAATTTGCCGTGCACTTTAATGGGGATTTTCCTACAACTTTAATAGAACCTCCAACTGATTCGTCTCATTGGTGACACTTGGATTATTTATACATTTTTTACTATATTCCACTTCTCCACTTGATTCAAAACGTTCTCGTAGTGTGGAAGATGTTTCCGGCCTTGGATGAGAAATTTACTGTCGTGTAGCACATTCGCGTAGACGTCCACTGGCAACATTTCAACCGAATCGGAGACATAGTTTCGTTTTGATCTAGTGTGGAAGCGGGCGTGTCCGACAAATGGACAAAGAGCAATATGGGTCGGTGATTCGATTTTTGTTTTTGGAAGGGAAGTCGTATGGCCAAACCAAAGAGCGGTGCTCTTCTCCTTCGTTGGCGACCGTCAAAAATTGATTTAACAAGTTTCAACGTGTTCGCGCGTTAGTTTTCGATGAATCTCGCCCAGGTGACTGAGTGCGCCAAGGAGACTCGTCAATCGTCACTGACGGGGCCCAAACCGGGGGCCGCAACTGGACTTTCACAATACCTGCCTGCTAAACTGCGGAGCGAGCCTCCTGCATGCTCGCTGCGTTATGCTTGTGCGCTGCCCCCGAAAAGGGCTACCACGGGGGATAACGAACTGGCAGACCGCCGATTGAAGGTGCGTGAGATAGTTGAGACAGGAGGTATCTCAAAAGACCGCGGTCATAGCCTGCATAAAATATTGGACATGAGAATGCTGCATGCGCGACAGCTGCCGCACTTGCTCACTCCGGACAACAAGCGCTACCGCGAGACCACCTCAGGGCAGCGTTTGACGCTCTTTATGCGTCGTTTTGCGACCTTCCGTGCCGCATGGAACCACCGATACACACCAGAGACCAAGAAACAGTTGAAACAGTAGACTTCACCCGGCGAACGTGGTGGACACCGTTTTCTGGGATTCACAAGGTTTGATCTACATCTACATTGCAAAAGAGAGGCCCAAAAGTCTCTGGCCGGGCAGAAATTTGGGTCGAATGAGGATGTTGTGCGCCACGAAGGCCTACTTTGCAGACCTCTAGAAACCGTATTTTTCAGACGGGTTAAAGACGATGGAGCATCGCTGAGTCAAGTGTACCGAGCTAAATTAAATCGCCACAAAATTTTCTTTTTTCTTTTGTAGGCTAAGTGTTTATCGGACCGGCCTCGAACATGTCATATAACGTCCAAAAAATCCTCATGTCATGTAAATGCTATAAGAATTATATCGGGCAGTAAACAGTAGATTTCATTCACACTCTTCAGAAGCTTACCTTGAATAAAATTCCATGCATTACTATAAATTGTGGCCAACGGCAAGTAACGCCTAAACGCAGAGCATTCCGCTCGTCACCTTTTGACTCGGCTAATGGGTTCACTGTTATTAGACGACCCGCAGTTTACTGGAAAGCGCTTTTCCGCCAAAATAACAAAACAACCACCTGTTTGAATGTATATAGCCTGCCGCTACCCCGATACACACGAGCTACGCGTTTCAACAAAATTATGATCTCCCCATAAATGTTGTGACAAGCATCGGATATTGCGTCGTGTTTTTTTCGGTTCTGAATGATGCTATATTAATTTTTAAATCTACGATTTTCTCGATAGCCTGCGCTTTTTTATAAAGCCACGTTTATTTTTTGCAGCCACGAAGGTAGAAACGTGAATATCGAGGTACGATGCCTGCTATAGAGAGCAAGAAGAGGTGACACTACTAACTATACTAAGTGACATATAAATCCGAACACCCAGTTTAAATGGTTTTATTTTAATAAAAGTTGGTGAATGTATTTATCTTACTGTAAATAACAGGTGAAAAAATTTTTCAGCCTTATCAGTTGGACATTCCGGTTTTTATACTGCTTTTTTTAATTCACTAACGCTCTAAAAATGAATATTTCAGGCGCAGTAAAGAATCAACGTTGGCGGATTTTGGTTCTTGACATCCTTTACGATCGGTTACGATGCCTAGAGTACGGAGACCTGTACGATTTCGTCAACTTAGTGAATTTGATAAGGGCCGTATAGTGGGACTTCGGGAAGCTGGACTTTCTTTTCGGGCAATTGCAGTTAGAGTGCAAAGAAGTGTAGACACTGTGGTTAGGTGTTGTCAGGCTTGGCTTCGAGAAGGCCGTACGCAAAGAGCAAGGGGCACTGGACGCCGCCGTAGAACAACAGACCGTGAAGATCGCCGCCTAAGATTATTGGCCTTAAGGCACCGTTTCTCCACTACCAGGTCGATTGCAAATGAATGGTTTGCAGAACACGGAAGACCTGTTGGCATGCGAAGTGTTTACCGACAAATGAGAAGTTTTGGCTTGTTTTTATACCGGCCACACTGGGTCCTCCCTTTAACTCGAGAACACCGACGTAATCGCTTTGAGTGGTGCAGACAACGGTCACTCTGGGATCAGGAATGGAACAGTATTGTCTTTAGTGACGAGTCTCGATTTTGTTTAGGCATGCACGATGGTCGTGCCAGGGTTAGAAGGCGACGTGGTGAAAGGAGGAATCCACAGTTTTTTGTTGAAAGACATGTTCATCACACTGTTGGAGCTATGGTTTGGTGTGCTATAGCTTATGGTTCCAGGTCACCTTTAATCTTCATCAGAGGTAACATGAACACGCGGCATTATATCCACGAAGTTCTAGAACCCCATCTTTTATCCTATCTTGACACCCTGGCAGATCCAACTTTCCAACAAGATAATGCCCGACCACATGTTGCAAGAGTCACAATAGACTTCTTTCAACATAATGGTGTCACATTGTTACCATGGCCACCAAGATCTCCCGACTTATCCCCAATTGAGCACGTGTGGGATATGATGGGTAGGAGATTGCTCAATTTGCAACGTCCTCCTCAGACTCTAGAAGCACTTCGAGAGGAGTTGGTGGTTGCCTGGAATGAGATACCACAGGCGGACATTGACCACCTGATCAGAAGCATGCCTAGGCGCGTTGGAGAATGCGTAGCACATCAGGGTGCATCCACACATTATTAAAGGTCAAAGGGCTTTAAAGCAGGGCAATCATTTTGAAATTTTTATCATTTACTTATTATGCTTCATTAAGTACTTATACAAAATTTTATTAAAATAAAACCATTTAAACTGGGTGTTCGGATTTATATGTCACTTAGTATAGTGCTTCAAACACTGTACTACCAAAAAATACAAAGTTACCGGTGGAAGGTACACTCGCTAAGAAGCCTTTTATCTTCTGGCTTCTGAAGATGTCGACATTTTTCTAAATACCTTTTTTTAGGTTCCTCGCTTGAAGAGGTCCCGCACTTTTTATTGCTTTATACAGAGTAGGTGCTATCGTACTTTGGCGCACGTACAAAATACGTTGTCAAGAAAGTGATTGTAATGGCATCGAGCAATTTTATTTATACAGGGTGATTCATGTCATTATTCTTTTTATGGCATGGACAGTGGATAACAAATGTCCTTTTTCTTGAAAAAATGCGAGTTAAAAAATAGTTTTTAGCCTCTACGTTGCTCAACTGTCATACTGCCCGCTGTCATTACATCACCTCAGTAACCACTGTGTCGATTTTGTCATAAGCTTGGAATATACTGTATGGTCACATGTTTGAAAATGCGTTCTTTATCAACAGTGCCTTAATTTCTTTATTTAAAATTGTATATGTTGGCCTGTTTGATCCTGTTAGGCAACTTATTATATGATTTTATGCCAATGTACCTAAGACTAGATTCCGTTGTGGACAACATGTGTGTAGGAATCTCCAAGATCAGGGAATTCCTTGTGCTAATGAAGCTCTTGTAATCCACTTTTACATACACCAATACTCCATATACAGTTGTACCAGAAATAACACGCCAGAGGGACACGGGAGGTAGATTGGCTTCAGATCAATCAGATAAAATCACCATGATCTTAGTAAAAGTTTTCTAGAGATTGCCACTTTCGAGTTTTTTCAAAAAATCAAATTGTTAGTTATGGCTATAAAGAACTTATAACGTGATTTATTTTCCTGGGGTACCATTAATAGTTAGCTGAGATAACAGAGTATTCATTTCATTAAAAACTAGCACGGTATGCTAAAAAAAAAAAAACATTTTGTTTCAATGCGAAAACCTTTACTAAAGTTTTATTAATTATTGTGAAAAAAAATGTACCAGACTGAATCAGCAAATGACGTTGAAAATTAGCTGCTTAATGCTCTTTCAAAAATAGTATAACATTTGTAGGTTCTTTTTACTAAAAACTGAATAAATCCAAGTTTTGTCGTTGAAGTCGTAATACTTGCGATATACTACAAATAAAAAATAATAAATGCAGCTGTCTTTTGTGTCTAAATTACAACTTTGTAGTTGCTATAATCGCTTGATTTTTTGAAAAATCCCAAAATTGGCAATATCTAGAAGAATAGAAAACTTTTACTAAGGTCATGTTGATTTTAGCTCATTGATCTGAAGCCAATCTACCTCCCGTGTCACTCTGACGTGTTATTTCTGGGACACCCTGTATGTAAATACACGTCAGGGTGAGAATGTTTAGATTTACAAATAATTTCCAACAGCTAGATCTGTAATTCAACCCAGCGATCAGTCTTAACACTTTCTTTTGTAAGACAAATAACCGATTTGCTTCACGAGAAGCACCCCAGGCAATTATACCACATGAGATTATTGATTGAAAGTACGCAAAATAATATATCATTACAATCTTTCACTCAAACAGGAATCTCAACAGCAATATGAGTTAGTGGTAAGTTTTTCTACAAATATAATCAACATGAGTATCCCACTTGTAGTTCGATTCGCCTAAAAATATCACTGTGCTGCATTGCCTGGTGGTACCCCCATAAGATCTCACTGAGAGACTATAATCCTTGTCAGAGCTACATGTTAAGGATAGGCTAACTGATTTATTTTGATATATCGTATAGTGGTTAACTCCAGTGAAGCTGATCTAGCTAAATCCAAGCTATCATTTGCATCTACCAGACTGGACGTACCATCAGCATATACTTCGAAGTTGATTTATTTTAACAGTGAGTAGATCTGATCAAAAGAAATGTTTTTTCCTTTACCATTTTTCTGGTAAAATTAAAGTAACAAAGTTATAGCCCTTTGGAAGTTTGAGTACCGCCCTGTCTCAATAATAATATTATGTGCTCGTGTTTGGCAACAACGGATATAATCCGCCTTATCGGTTCATCTCATCGGAAACAAAAAAGCGAAAGAATTTGGAACGATGTTTTTACAATTATTTTATTCAGTTGTATACAGTCAGTGTTAGTCGGTAACGCGTGAGTGAATAGTGGTGTCTATTGCGTGGCTCAAACGAAATAAAAAATGGCACATGTTTATGCGGATCGGTTTCCCAATCGAGTGCGACCAACCCCTCGTGCCTTTGTTAATGTAGTACAACGGGCTCGAGAATCAGGTGACTTAAGACCTCACAGGGGACGGCATGCCGGTGCTCCAAGACCTCACGATCAAATACAGGTCCGCACTGAAATACTTGTTGGGAGGATACTTTATAAAACAAGGTAAAATTTTTTTTTATTTTTTTTTATTTTTACACACATATTTTGGTTTATCTTCCTTCTACAATCATTATCTGAAAATTAATGACTCAACTTCAAAGTCACCCTGTATAACATAACATAACAATTCTATAAAGAAGCGGCCCAAGTGTAAGCAACTGGGGGACACTAATTTCGCATATGGTTATATTTGACCTGCTGTTATTAATGTGTACATATTACTTAAGTAGCTCTTAAATAGTTGAAGCGGTAGTTTCCTTATTCCTTGTCTAATAGTAATACGTCAATCAATGTTCACGCGTAAAATACTGTGTCAACCTACTTGACTGAAATATTCCTACGAAAAGACAAAGAACTTACTATCAAGAAGCATATAGTTTAATTTGCGGCCCGTCCCCGGATTAAAACGGAGTGAAATGCCCTGGAAGGATGAAATTAGATACTTAAAAAAGATTTTCCCCGAAATACAGTCAAGATTTATTAGTATTTGATAGAGTCGTGCTCAGCATCCCGTTAAAAATTGTAATAAGAATTTCTGGTGCAAAAAATGGATGCACAAAATCGATATTTTAATTTCGTGCTACACCTTCCCTTATTCCCGACTTTCCTTCCCTCATAATAGAATAATAAAGCGAGTAACCAGACATTATTTTGCAAGCTGGCAAGTTTGAGCACCATCGTGCAAAGCGTTATTATCCGTTGAGCTATAGATCGGGTCTATTGAGGAGGAATGCATTTCGTTAATATGTAATACGAAACAGAGCTGGAGCCAAAACCGATCCTTGAGGAACACCCGGGTTGCCATTGATTGTTGATATGGAGACCTCGCTAATCTGCAAAGCCTCTCTGGGAAGCCATAAGATCGAAAACGTTTGTCAGAGCATAACAATACTACACAGCAGCGCAACTTTCTAAAAATTAGGTTGACTTTTTGGGTAAATTTCTTGGCACGCGCAATCGTGCCACATGGCTGATGCTGTATTGTCGTCAGCAGGTACACGTTTCAAATAGACCGTCTTCTTGCAGCCAGTCTGAAAATGAGGAATCTGAATACTCTGCTCAAGTTCAAGGCGTATTTCGCAAGGGAGGTCGGAAGAAATTGCATTTCGAGTTGCCAATTTGCCTGATTCATACTTTCCATGGTCACCCCTATGGCATGAGTATCAAATGAACGAGTCTAACTAAAGGGACACAATAAGTGAGGTGACGTCATTCTAAATCCCATATGGCAGACGTCTAATGTGATCGTCGCAACTATGTATTGGAACTCGTTTGATTCTTCTTTATAAGTGGTCTGATCATACGCACGTTTAATTACCATATCAGATTTCAGCTTTTCATAATAGACTTCGAAGTTGAGTCATTTATTTTAACAGTGAGTAGATCTGATCAAAAGAAATGTTTTTTTCCTTTACCATTTTTCTGGTAAAATTAAAGTAACAAAGTTATAGCCCTTTGGAAGTTTGAGTACCGTCCTGTCTCAATAATAATATTATGTGCTCGTGTTTGGCGACAACGGATATAATTCGCCTTATCGGTTCATCGCATCGGAAACAAAAAAGCGAAAGAATTTGGAACGATGTTTTTACAATTATTTCATTCAGTTGTATACAGCCAGTGTCAGTCGGTAGTGGATAGTGGTGCCTGTTGCGTGGCTCAAACGAAATAAAAAATGGCACATGTTTATGCGGATCGGTTTCCCAATCGAGTGCAACCAACCCCTCGTGCCTTTGTTAATGTAGTACAACGGGTTCGTGAATCATTTGACTTAAGACCTCACATATGGACGGCATGCCGATGCTCCAAGACCTCACGATCAAATACAGGTCCGCACTGAAATACTTGTCGGGAGGATACTTTATAAAACAAGGTAAAAATTTTTTTTAATTTTTTTTTGTTTTTACACACATATTTTGGTTTATCTTCCTTCTACAATCATTATCTGAAAATTAATGACTCAACTTCAAAGTCACCCTGTATAGTTTCCCTGTATTTGCTTAATATATACACAGTTGAACAAATGAGTAAAGAACAGAAGTATACAATGGAATACTAATGATAAGGATGATACATAATTTAAAAGCTCATCAATCACGGGATGAAAGAATCGCCCCTTAAGGTCAGTTTAATTCAAAAAACAAATTTTTTAAAAATTTTACATGACACCTTTATACACTTGTGTCTTCGTATGTTGGAATGTGTTCCAGCATCAAAACAAAAAAGTTGAAAGAAACTTGAAGAAAAATATCAAAGAGGTGTATATGTATGTAGATATGATAATTTTTAAGGAATATTTGTTAGAAGTTCAATAATATGTTGTCTTCCTATTGCGCGAGTCCATTTTGACAATTTCTTTTCAAAATTATGTGTTTTTCGAAACTGTTTCCACTCTTGGCAGACGTGTTCATAGAATTTTGGAGCCAAATAGAGAAAAGATCGTTTCATTATGGTCTTAGGAGGCTCAGGGACAGTTTTTGCTCCTAATTTATATCATTTTATCGCGCTCACTGACAACTTTGTGATAATAGCTGATAATCTGTAAAAACTAAAGTTGCTTGGTATCAAATAAATTTGTTTTTCCCCATGATAATATACGATACATTAGGTGCGGCTCAATTGAAGCATGATCTACAGGGTGACTTTGAAGTTGAGTTACTAATTTTCAGATAATGATTGTAGAAGGAAGATAAACCAAAATATGTGTGTAAAAATAAAAAAAAAAATGTTACCTTGTTTTATAAAGTATCCTCCCGACAAGTATTTCAGTGCGGACCTGCATTTGATCGTGCGGTCTTGGAGCACCGGCATGCCCTCCCCTGTGAGGTCTTAAGTCACCTGATTCTCGAGCCCTTTGTACTACATTAACAAAGGCACGAGGGGTTGGTTGCACTCGATTAAATAAGAATCATGTCCACAAGTTCAGCATTTTCGTAAACATGTGCCATTTTTGATTTCGTTTGAGCCACGCAACAGACACCACTATTCACTCACGCGTTACCGACTGACACTGACTGTTTACAACTGAATGAAATAATTGTAAAAACATCGTTCCAAATTCTTTCGCTTTTTTGTTTCCGATGCGATGAACCGATAAGGCGGATTATATCCGTTGTTGCCAAACACGACCACATAATATTATTATTGAGACAGGGCGGTACTCAAACTTCCAAATCGCTATAACTTTGTTACTTTAATTTTACCAGAAAAATGGTAAAGGAAAAAACATTTCTTTTGATCAGATCTACTCACTGTTAAAATAAATGACTCAACTTCGAAGTCACCCTGTATAGTACGGATATATACCTGTGGGATAGGGTATATGAATTTTTTTTATCTTAGTATATCTATACGCTCCTAACCACGGTAATTATATGTACCTATCAGCCATATTTCATACATCATAGATTTCCCCGCCTATTTGCCCTTATAATCTTAAAATGATGATGATGATGATTGTTTTCGATCCTCGTGCTCTTGTTATCCGGCTCACCACCTGGCGACCCGGTCCGGCTGTCTAATCTATCCGTACTGAAGCGCAAGAAACATACACACACACACGGACCATGTAGGAAATGAACGATAACTCACGGCAGCGATGCCGCGCAGGTGTGGAAAGGGCAGATCAACGGTAACTATCAGAAGGGCAGGGAAAGAATCCCTATGGACTAATTGTATAGGCCTGTTTGACTGACTTAATTCACTTAATAACTCTGCTGTTTTTTCTCAGACGATTAAAATTTTTATGAGCTGCTGATGGTGTTGCGTAAGAAGTACAGAGTCAACCTACTTGACGCAACTTTTTTATATTGTTTCATATAGTTGGAAGTTGCATTGCTGTGTAGGTTTAAGTGTAATATGTGCATGTTTCACGGTGAGCAGTGTTGGCAATGCACGAGTCATTAGACATGGCAACAGCGCACCGCATTCACTACAGAACACAAATAGCTAACATTTTTTGTTTGTTTTTCTCCCCTGTAAACAACATGCATGCAACCCTCTTGCCCCCCTTCTTTAGTACAAATATACTACCGTATTGATTTATTTACCCCATCCCTAACAGTACGTATGTAAGGAAATATGCTCTACAGTTGTGGACAAACATTATTTCACTCTGCACCGCGTTGAAATACTCGCTTTTCCGACGACGCCAAAGCACTTGGATTCTATATTTCGGTTTGCTGAATGTGTGCGGATGTCGAACAGGTGCAACAATACGTCACAGGGGTGCGCATAGTGAATACAGTGTTGCCCAAAAGTGCGGAACACAGGAATTTTCCGAGACGTTTTTGGTTTAGGAGAAAGATCGGGCATTACTCTACTACGAAATGCCAGAATTTGTAAGTTTTACGGATGTAATGTCAGATGTAATCCATAGTTTCATGTGAAAACTCGCATAGCGAATACAGTGCTGCAAAAAAGTGCGGAGTACTGCTTTACAGTCGCGAAGAAATACAGGGTGTTTCAGTTTATTGTTACATCACTTTAAGATTCGATAGAACTTTTAAAATTAATGCATAAAGTCTATATAAACATGGGTCGAAAAATGCGTGACTTCCGAAATAAAGGGTGTTTAAATTTACTTTCTAAAATAGTTTTTTTTAAAATATTTCGAACAATATTTGATCTATAACAGTGAAAATTGGTATACAAGGGTTTTTTGGTACGACAAAACGAACCATGGGCATAGATTTACTGTAGCCGCTAGAGGGCGCTCTCTACTGTACCTGTAGTGTATTAAAATGACCGACCGAAAAATTTTTCTTAGTGCAATTTTTTGCTATTTGAATAAAAAAACTGATTCTTCGCACTTTTCAACATAAAAAAGCTCTCTTTTGAATTTTCGTTATAGTTAGCCGTTTTTGAGATATTTCGATTTTTAAGGTTCGATGCATTTTTAATTATTTATGATAAAATAACGTTAAAAAGTCAGTATCTCGATAATTTTTAGAAGTAGGCTGTGCTTGCAAATATTTTTGAAATTGAAAGCAGAATAAGGTTAAATGTCAATTAGTTGACAGTTAGTTTTGTTGTCTGTTGAAACCTGAAACGTTTTTTTGCAATTGTGAATGCACGAAATTTAGTTTCTTTTACCTGTTTTTTTTTTGCAAGTTTTATAAAAATGCCATTTTTATTCTCCAATCAAGAGTTAGCGGATATTCATTTTGTGTATGGCTTTGTAAATGGAAACGCAACAGAAGCAGCCAGAGAATACGCACGAAGATTTCCAAACAGACGACATCCAACTCGCTCAGTATTTGTAAGAGTGCAAATAATTGAAAATGGTTTTGGAAATCTCCAAAGGGATCAAAACATAAATGTTCATCAGCGCAGATTTACCCGTATGATTCTGCGTGAGTTTGATAGAGATCCGACCACAAGTGTTAGGAGAGTTTCTGGTGCCTTGGGAATTTCAGCAAGCCATGTTCACCGTGTTCTTAGAAATGACCATAGACGTCCTTACCATTTGCAACCTGTGCAAGGACTACAGCCAGGGGACGGAGAACGAAGAATCACATTTTGTCAGTGGATTCTTGATAGAACTGATAATAATAGGGAGTTTTTAAGTAACGTTTTATGGACCGATGAGTCATGCTTCACTAGACGTGGAGTGGTAAATTTTCATAATCAACATATTTGGTCGCATGAAAATCCGCATGCAGTTCGGGAAAGAAATTTTAAGCATACATTTAGTGTGAACGTGTGGATTGGTATCTACCGTAATCGACTATTTGGACCCTACCTTTTGCCTGCAAGGTTAAATGCTGCGACCTTCTTGGAATTTTTAAAGGCTGAACATGCAAATATTTGGGATGATGTTATGTTAGATTTAAGAAGATTGGCCTGGTTCCAGCTTGATGGTTGTCCAGCTCATTATTCGAGAATAGTTAGAAACTGGCTGGACGAAAATGATCCAGAAAGGTGGATCGGCCGTGGAGGACCAGTCGCCTGGCCTCCACGATCTCCTGACCTAATTCCATCAGATTTCTTTGTGTGGGGATTTCTAAAAGAAAAAGTGTACCAGACTCCCGTAACCACAAGAGATATGCTAATAGACAGAATCAGGAATGCATGTGATGAAATAAGGCCTTATTTGAATAATGCTATATATGCGACCATTCGTAGATGTTAATTGTATATTGAGCAATTGGGTTTACATTTCGAGCAACTACTTTAGATTTTGTATGTTTGTCCTAACTATCCAATAGCATTTTAGTTGTAAATAATTAATTTATTTTGTTAAAAATAATATGGGAAAATTAAACAAATTAATATGCTGTTCTTGTGTTTATTTGGAGTTAGGAATTATTGCTGTGTTTAAAAACACAACCTAAACGATCATCTTAATTACTTGTAATGCCCAAATCGAAAATTTGAAAAAAATATTATTTTCCCATAGATATTTAAAAATGCATCGAACCTTAAAAATCGAAATATCTCAAAAACGGCTAACTATAACGAAAACTCACAGGAGAGCTTTTTTATGTTGAAAAGTGGGAAGAATCAGTTTTTTTATTCAAAAAGCAAAAAATTGCACTAAGAAAAAATTTTCTGGCATTTTAAAACACTACAGGTGCAGTAGAGAGCGCCCTCTAGCGGCTACAGTAAAACTATGTCCATGGTTCGTTTTGTCGTACCAAAAAACCCTTGTATACGTGTGTATAAGTGTGTACGAATGTCGGACAGATGTAAGAATACATCGCAGGGGTACTCATAGTGAATACAGGGTTGCCCAAAATTGCGAAATACAGAAATTCTCTGAGACGTTTCTGGTTTGAGGGAAAGATAAAAAACATAAGCAATTTTTCTTTGTACCATATACAGCAATGTCTTAAGGGAACCGATATAAACGGCTCTGCAACATCAAAAATATCTGAATACCGTCCTGTGGCCGCGACATCCCCGAGTGGTACTAGGACACTAGCTCAACCCGACGACAAAACTGGGTCGGGGTCAGTGTGTCAGGTCAGTATGCAACCTTCAACCGACGGTTACGGTCATGCGTGTAGAGGTAATCGCGTAGACGAGAATCCCTCAACAAGCACTAGAGACGTGGCTAGAGAAGTGCAAGTATCAAAAACTAAAGTGTGGCGAACGCTGCGTGAAGAGGGGTTGTATCCGTTTCACGTCCAACGTGTACAAGCCCTTCAACCTGACGATTTTCCAGAAAGAGTGCGGTTTTGTTGCATCAACATGGCAATAATCCGGACTTTTTGAAGTGCATATTGGTGACAGACGAATCTACGTTCACGCGTAATGGGGTGAATAACTTTAGCAACACTCATGTTTGGTCAGTAGAAAATCCGCACGCTGTCCGTCGGGCACATTTTCAACAAACATTTTCGGTGAATGTTTGGGCTGGCATGGTGAACGGTATGCTCATTGGACCATTTACTCTCCCAAATCGATTGGACGCGATGCAATACCTAGACTTTTTACGCAACATTTTGCCTTCCTTGTTAGAAGATGTGCCATTAAGTGTAAGACAATCAATGTGGTTTCTGCACGATGGTGGACCGCCCCATTTTAGACGCGAAGTGCGTGAGTGTTTGAATGAATTATTTCCGAATAGGTGGATCAGACGTAATGGACCCGTAGCGTGGCCTCCGCGATCTCCAGACTTAACACCATGTGATTTTTTTCTTTGGGGAGAAATTAAACGCTTAGTGTACAAAATTGAAGTGCATACGGTTGACGAACTTCGCCTCAGAATTGAACAATCTGGTGCTTTCATTCGGGGGAGGGACTCCATTCTCAAAGCCTGCACCGATGCTTGGCTACGTCATGCACGCACCTGTGTTTTTTAATCAAACGGCGATAACTTCGAACAATACCTATAAAGTACGTTTACCTAAAAACTGAAAACGCGGCAACGCCGTCATATTTTTTACCTCTGTTCGTGGTCTGCACCACCGCCTGCGTCTGCTCGGTGTCGCATCAGCTGATTTGATTTTCTGTTGGAGCGGTATGATTTCGGGCAGAGACGTACTTAGCCCTTCTCGTCAACTGGAGAGTGAGTACTTTTTCCTTTATTTTTTTTTTTACTTGGTCGCCCTCGTTTCACTACACATTACCTTTGTTATTTCAAGGGTAGTTGTTTCTGAAAAGGAAAACCCCAACTTTGCGGACACCCTGTATACGGAGTCGACAAAAAGTGTCAAGAGGCATAGTTGCGATATTTCACAGTCTCACTGCTACCAGACATCCTGTATGTCAGACGAACGACAACTGAATTCTATATGAGCAGCTGAAAGCACCCCTGCCTATAAAATCCATAATCAAATAGAATGGGTGTTGTGTTTATGACAATCTAAAAAGTTCGTTCGTCTTTTATAGCTTTCAAATATCGTTTCATATTTAATAAATATCGGAAGAATAACAATGTAATAAATAATCTTTCAGTAAACGCTGTTTGCTAAATGTTCGCATTATTTGAAAGTAGATCAACGGAAGGAGCGAATTTAGAGAACGTCTGAAAAATAAGCTAACAGTTTAACAGCCTCCTTAACCTGCGCTAAAGGCTTCCCTTTATTTGTTTGTTTTCATTCCAATTCGGTAAATACAAAGTTACTCCATTATGGAAGGATAAACGACGTTTTGCCCGTGTTTCTGAAAAAATAAACAAGGATATCGTCACAGAATAGCCATAGTCAGAAGATACACTCGCGCAAAACATTTCCATGTATTTTTCAGTCGACTTACATAAGGTCGAATTTTAAGAATCATATGTAGCACCGGCTCGTCGGACCCAGCCGGCGTTGCCAGATGTATCAAACAGAATTCCCCCAGAACAAGCACATAAAATCTCCAAATCATATTTCAGTAGTTGAGGGCGAGAGGGGGTATCAAATGAAGAATAATCAGGGTGGCCCATAAGTCCTTTGAGCTGGAAAAAAAGGAATAAAACCAAACTAGTTACATTATGAAGAATTATTATATTTTGTTATCATCTTTATTGAATGGGAATTATGTTTTAAAAATCACATCGTCTAAATACAATCCATTACGATCACGGCACTCATATAAACGACGTCTAAAATTGTCGATGACTGCGCGGCAAGTCAACACTGTAATGCTTGCCATTTCTCTTCGGATATTTTCTTTCAGGACATCAACTGATCGCGGAGTGGTGTCGTACACTTTACTCTTGAGGTAGCCCTATAAAAAGAAGTCCATTGGGGTCAAATCTGGAATACGTGGTGGCCAGGAAATGTCTCCTCTTCGAGAAATTACTTTGCTGGGAAAAAGACGACGGGCATAGAAGTGTTAGAGGTGTGGGCAGTTGCTCCGTCCTGTTGAAACCAGGTCTGCGTATTATAGCCTCTGTCGTCCTCAAAAAAATAAGGGCCTACGATGCCATGCGCTGACATAGCAGCCCAAACTGTAACTTTAGGGCTGTGTAAGGGCTTCTGATGCTTACGCCTTGGATTTTCGGGGCTCCAATAACGGCAATTTTGTTTATTTACATGCCCGTTTAAATGGAAGTGAGCCTCGTCCGAGAACAACACATTATTGAGCGAAGAAAATCGATTCAACATTTCATTTGCAAAGTTTAGTCTCTGAATAGCGTCATTATCTTTTAATTCCTGCACTAACTGAATTTTGTAAGCGTGCAGACGTAAATCTTTCCTTAAAATCCGCTGTGAAGATGTTCTGGGTACGTTTAGTGCACTGGAACGCTTACGAGTAGACTGGGTAGGATTTTGACGAACAGACTGTGCCACAATGTTGATGTTTTCTTCAATACGAGTTGTCCTTGGTCGACCTCACTACTGTTTATTTAACGTCGAACCAGTCTCTTCGAACTTAGCAACCCAGTTCTTAATCGTTTGAGCTGTTAGACACTTTGTAAAATTGTGTAAATTGTGGTATTCTCGATATTTACGCCGCGCAATGGTTGCCGAATCATTATTTTGATAAAACGCGCGCACACAAAAAGCACGATCCGCTCCAGTGAAACACTCCATGGCGACTGAATTCCCAGACACTGAAGATGCTGCCCCCACCTCGCCCGCGCCGCTCACGCTCACCCGTTAAATTTTATTCAAATTTGAAATTTCAAAGGACTTACGGACCACCCTGTATTTTCCGACGTATTGAGGCTATTTTTCAAACTTATCAGACTGTCTTGTTTCTTGAGCCACGATTGCGCGTGAACCTGAAATGATACGCGCATTCGCTATCACCCCATCATTTGAGGAGACCTGTGGATCCACAAGACGAACAAATCCGTGCATAATCGCGGAAAAGATAAGTTTGAGACAAAGATAGCTAAATCAACCTTTCAGCTTACAACGTATTATTCTGATGTCTTACTGTGTTTTATAAGTATGGATGCATGTCAACTGACCTACAATTGACATTCAGGTGTTGAGATGGGTCAGCGTAGATGTTTTGTGTAGATAGGTGCGATATGGGAAAACAAAAAGCTGCAAAAAAATAATATTGTTATTTAGCAGTGGACAGTTTTTCGTAGCTGAAGAAGGGATAACATACCCCAAAAATATCCAACGGGTTTTCCCCCAAAAATCACCCGGAACATTTTATCCCCCCAAAAAAGAAATCCAAGGAACGTAAAAATTACTCAAGTTTGGGAGAAAATCACCCAATATGGCAACCCTGGACCCATCGGACACCACGCCACGCCTGTGGGCGACAGGTCCGGACTTAGCAAATAACTTGGTATATCAACAAGAATATATAAATTATACTAAGTGACATATAAATCCGAACACCCAGTTTAAATGGTTTTATTTTAATAAAATTTGTATAAGTACTTAATGCAGCATAATAAGTAAATAATAAAAATTTCAAAATGATTGCACTGCTTTAAAGCCCTTTGACCTTTAATAATGTGTGGATGCACCCTGATGTGCTACGCATTCTCCAACGCGCCTAGGCATGCTTCTGATCAGGTGGTCAATGTCCTCCTGTGGTATCTCATTCCAGGCAACCACCAACTCCTCTCGAAGTGTTTCTAGAGTCTCAGGAGGACGTTGCAAATTGAGCAATCTCCTACCCATCATATCCCACACGTGCTCAATTGGGGATAAGAACATTTATTTACTTAGAAGCTTATTAAAAAGAGTTGAATAGTGATACATTGAAGTCAGTTTATTCTGCTCTATGCCTCTCTTTGGTATCATATGGTATCTTAGTTTGGGGTCAGGGTGCAGATTGGCATCAACTTCATAGACGTGGGCAATTAGGATATTGTATTCACTGAAGTATACTGACGATTGCAAACAAACATTCAAAGAATCGAGGATACTTACATTGCCTTCAATATACATATATGCATCTTTGGTGAACGGTTGAAAAAAATGTTGCTTCAAATTTTCGCTACCCAGAAAACTAGTTGTAGATGCTTCCTACGTATCTATCGAGTCTCTAATCTATTGAGGACTCTGTATGTCAGTTTTGTTTGATAAATATGTTTACCTATAGCGGAAAATAGCACAAATATCGATTTTTCATCATGTAAAATAAAAAATAAATGCCATAGATGTACGGCGAACACCTTATGTTTTGTTATTTATTCAGTGAGGAAAACACTCGATAAAGACATACTTACAGAGAATGGACAAGTAGCATGATGAATTCATGAATGTACGTAATTTCTTATACCCGTGAGATGATTGGGCTCTAGGTACATGAGCGTACTTCAACCATGGACCCTAACAAAACTCCTGATGCCAGCATATTTTTTTGTGGCGAAGTTCGACACGGTTAGGATGGCAGGCCAAAGTCAGGCGGGTCTGTCTGGCAGGCACATCGTGGAGGAGAGTCCTGAAGAGCAAAGCTCGTGGGCGTTGCGGTAGAAGAGAGCTAAATATAATGCAGTCGGAGCGGCAGCACTCCAAAGATGTGAGCAGTTCTCGAAGCTAGGTCTTATGAGGGCGTTGTACAGAGTCAGGAGGTTATGAGGAGGAAAGTACCTCTTAGCTTTAAACAAATAGCTTTCACCCAGCAGCAGCCTCTATTGACGAGATCTGTTCATGCCAGATCAAGTCCTCGGTGATCGAGATTATCGGGAGCCTTCGAAGCGTTAAAAACGAATTTTGAGTATACTTATTTTTTTTTCGTTTTTGGTTTGTAGCTACTGACTTGATTTGTGACAAAATTTCATCAACATCTGGCCGGATGTCTCCAAGTTATAGTGAGGCCAACGATTAGCGGACAGACACAAACAGACCAACGGTAATGAGTGACCGATTTCGATAAATTTTATATTTATTAGATTACACCTTGGAGATGGACATAGGCTTTTATTGCGAAAATAGAACTTCAGGGGTTGAAACAGGGGGTAAAAGTGGCTATTATTTTTCAAAGTAGGGGTATAAATATGAGTTTATATTTGGTTATCTGATATAATGCAGGTACAAAGAAATTTTCGAAATTATACCATGATAGGTGCGGCCGGGTCAACTTCCTTGAAGCTAAAGCACCTTAAACGTTTCAAACGAGGCCTAGAAGAGGGAGTCTTTAATATAACAAGAATTAACAAAGAATTACAGAAATTATATCCCTGAGATAGGTTGGGAGGGGACTGAGTATTTCTACGGGAAACCTTATCACCTTTCAAGTTGATCTAATGGAAACGTATTTTCAAAACCTATGAATACAAAATTTAGCAGTTATATGCTTCATGGGCAGGATATGTCAGCACAAAACGGATTTCGCGACAGGGCTTAATTAAGGGGGACTAAGGACCGATACATATGTGTACTCAAAAATCATAAAATCTCGTAAACTATTTGACCTATGAGTATAAAGTAAAGTTCAGCAGGGAGGTTGTATATGGACAGAGCACGTCAGCTGAAAACTCATTTTGAGACACGGCTAGATAAAGGGAGGCTGTATATAAAAGCGAAAACATGATGACAACATTTCGAAATCCATTTGACCTATACTAAGTGACATATAAATCCGAACACCCAGTTTAAATGGTTTTATTTTAATAAAATTTTGTATGAGTACTTAATGAAGCATAATAAGTGAATGATATAAATTTCAAAATGATTGCACTGCTTTAAAGCCCTTTGACCTTTAATAATGTGTGGATGCACCCTGGTGTGCTACGCATTCTCCAACGCGCCAAGACATGCCTCTGATCAGGTGGTCAATGTCCTCCTGTGGTATCTCATTCCAGGCAACCACCAACTCCTCTCGAAGTGCTTCTAGAGTCTCAGGAGGACGTTGCAAATTGAGCAATCTCCTACCCATCATATCCCACACGTGCTCAATTGGGGATAAGTCGGGAGATCTTGGTGGCCATGGTAACAATGGGACATCATTATGTTGAAAGAAGTCTATTGTGACTCTTGCAACATGTGGTCGGGCATTATCTTGCTGGAAAGTTGGATCTGCCAGGGTGTCAAGATAGGGTAAAAGATGGGGTTCTAGAACTTCGTGGATATAACGCTGCGCGTTCATGTTACCTCTGATGAAGATTAAAGGTGATCTGGAACCATAAGCTATAGCACCCCAAACCATAAGTCCAACAGTGTGATGAACATGTCTTTCAACAAAAAACTGTGGATTCCTCCTTTCACCACGTCGCCTTCTAACCCTGGCACGACCATCGTGCATGCCTAAACAAAATCGAGACTCGTCACTAAAGACAATACTGTTCCATTCCTGATCCCAGAGTGACCGTTGTCTGCACCACTCAAGGCGATTACGTCGGTGTTCTCGAGTTAAAGGGAGGACCCAGTGTGGCCGGTATGAAAACAAGCCAAAACTTCTCATTCGTCGGTAAACACTTCGCATACCAGTAGGTCTTCCGTGTTCTGCAAACCATTCATTTGCAATGGACCTGGTAGTGGAGAAACGGTCCCTTAAGGCCAATAATCTTAGGCGGCGATCTTCACGGTCTGTTGTTCTACGGCGGCGTCCAGTGGCTCTTCTTCTTTGCGTACGGCCTTCTCGAAGCCATGCCTGACAACACCTAACCACAGTGTCTACACTTCTTTGCACTCTAACTGCAATTGCCCGAAAAGAAAGTCCAGCTTCCCGAAGTCCCACTATACGGCCCCTATCAAACTCACTAAGTTGACGAAATCATTGTTTGTACGAAAGTTTTTTCTTCTACTAGAAACCTAGAATTTGGTAGGAAGGAAGTTCATAAACAGTAAATGTCAGTTTGATTTTTTTAGACTTGAACTAAGAAGATATTTTGTGAGATGGGAGAAGAGTAATTTAAGGGCTTTCACAAATTTTTACATATTTACCTTTTCTAACTAGAGACTAGGGCAGGTATTTTGACAATGTAAAATTTAGTTTATTCTGTCTTAATTTTAAAATGTTGGTAATTTTAACAATTTTAGGCGAAAGAAGTCGCGAATAACAGCTCAAAACTCCTATTTCCTGGTGTGGAAAGTACAAAGTCTAATCATATCCACCTGGTATAAAGATATGTAGCAACAAAACAGGTAGCATGAATATGTAATACAAGGTACTAGAGGGACATTACCTAGTTTATACCTTGCTCCCCCTTCCCAAGGCACCTGAAGCAGTAGAGCAAGGAACAGGGAGGTTAACGAGAAACACGGGGAGTCGATGTTGTTTGCCAAGAAGTATCACAAGTCAGCAAACTTAAAGCTAACTTTAACAGTGAAGTGGTTAGTTAGTAATGTAAAAGTACAAATACAACGGAAAGGTCTCTAGGGCCTAGGTCACAAGGTACATTCATACATTGTTCGATAGCGGTAGCGGTTGCGGCATGGCGAAATTCACCTTGGGCACAGGGACGGATTCAGGGATAGTTATGTAGACTAATTAACCTATTCTCCTAGAACATGTCCAGCATTATTCTGTACTTGGACGCTTACATACCATTTTGATAATAATTCCTTAAAAGTAATAAAAGCAGGTTACATGTTCATTTTAAATAAAATTGTTTATTCCTTGATTAGCGACAGGTTGTATGGTTTCCGGCACCAGCGATCCACGAGGGAGCTCGTAGCTTACGCCACAAATGTCGAGTGAACTCGTTCGATCAGATGTGATATACAAACTTACATTCTATGGCCTCAGAGAAGAGCTTTTGCAGCTGGGTGGCTGACTTCCTCTCTTCCTCTTTATCACACAACGTCAACGCGGCTGTTCCCCAGAGATCGGTCTTGGCTTCAACATTGCCTCTCTCATATACCAGCGACCTCCTTTCTAGCTAGCTCTTTTCTACCGCTATGTCATCGATCTTTGGCTTCTGCCTAGGCGGTTGCATCAGTATAAAAAAATCACAAAAAGATGATTCCTTAATTTCCCACGTAATTTGTTTCTAATTCTCAGAATTTTTCAACGACGCTAAAGGAAATCCCATTAAATACGATAACAGTCCATCAGATAACAACGCTGGTACTCAAAGACGGTGGGTCACACAGGTAGCAGGTGTCAGGTGGCTGGTATTTAGCCACCGGTGACGCCCTTGAATCTGAGGTGATTTATATTTGTGGAGTCGCTGATCAAATTTGTTGTTGTATAGATAAGTTACCCCTCCAATCTCTATAAGGTAGTTGAAATTCAGCACAACTACCGATTGCTAATTGTATTAGCAATTTAGTCAATGATGTTTTTGCAGGAATAACCGGTGCTCGGAAGGGATATCATATTTGCATGGTAATGAGGGTAACTTCATTATATCAAAGCTTATTTTTTAATCCCGGAATTAGTGCATCCTTATCAAATATTAGCGGTCCTGGAATAATAAACTGAGGATGAACATGGATATTGCGTATCCTATATTTTTACTTTACCCCATAGTAGTGCGATCAGGTTAGGTTGTTGAATCTTGTATTGCAGGTAGAGTAAATCAACCAACATCACAGAATTCAGACTCAACAGTGAGGCACCCTCGAATGTCTTCCGAATGAAGACATAACTATTACATTTCACAGGAGATTGTGAGATTTTCCCACCACAGGTTATCAAAATGTTCAAGGTTTAACGATACTGTACCCTTGGGTCACTCTTAAGTGAACATACGTTATTTGCATTTCATAAGAGTGTGCTTTTTATACTCCAACTACTACGAAGGCCTAAGCACCCATTGGGTACCCTGGGGCTATAGGGGGATACATGGGAAAGGGGGAACGCCACACGGAAACACGTGTGCATGCAACATGCACACATTCTGGCTCCGCCTACGAGATCCGCCGTGTGGTACCTCCGCGTTCGACAGTCAGAGACCGTCTATCACCTACCGACAATCACAACATCCATAGCCAAGAGAAAAATTTCTCCTGGGACGGGACTCGAACCCGCACAGCGCACGGCGACTGATCAGGAGACCGAAGAGTCTACTACTGCGGCCAGCGCTGCTGCCTATGAGAGTTTCTCACCACATGTTATTCAAAATTTTCAAGACCACAGCATTGAGGCCCACCTTTGAGTGAATCTCAAGTGAGGATTCTATCTTTACATTTCACAAGATACTGTAAGAGCCATCACAGGTTTTCAAAATTTTCAAGGTCACAGCATTTAGGCCCAACGATAACATACCCTTGAGTGAGTCTCAAGTAAAGATTTAACATTCGCATTTGTTATGACACAATGAGAATCTTTTCATTACAGATTTTCAAAGTTTTTGGTTCTTTCAGTATTCTGAGATTACAAAGTTTGCAGATAGAGCTTTCGATTTTATATTTTTGTCCGTAGTGTCACCGCATCTGAATCAACTTTGAAAACCTCTGACTACCTGTCCGATCGAGGTATTAAGTTCGCGATAATCTTTGAAGTTCAGTTCACAGTTTTTCTCTTGCTTAGAGATATCTGGATCACAAGTCCAAGTTTCTCATTCTGTCAGCCGATCTGTAGTATATAAATGTGTCATAAGTATGAGTCAATCTACTTGACGAAATCTTTAGAGAACCATCAAAGACGGAGTAACGCAAATTGGAGGTTAGGCGAAATGGGTAGTACATTCAAGGATCACAAAATTCAGAAAAATAATGTTCGTTGTCAGAATTTATTTTACTTTTTTTCTCTAAAAAAATGGCGTGTTGACCCCCATGTTATATGAATCTTTTTACTTATTTTAACACCCTCTATCACCCATTTAAGTAATGACTATCATAACGTTTACATACCCCGTATAATGAATTTTCACATAACGGAAAAGAAGGTTCCAATTTTGCGGCGTATACACAGGAAATTTGTTCAAGAACACATTTACAGTGGTTCACATGACACTTTAAAGAAAGTGATGATGACAATGGGATTTCGTTGGAGGAAGGAAAGAACGAACAGAACACTTCTTATGGAGAAACCAGAGATTCAGCATCTCGGGAGAAATTTTCCGAGAAGGATGAAAGAATATAGAGAAAGAAATCGTCCTATAATTTATATGGACGAAACATACATCCCTACTTCACATACGCATGAACAGAGTTGGAGCGATGTTGCCAATGAGGGCCTTCACAGGCCAGTTTCAAAAGGGCAAAGATAACGTATATTATTGTGCATGATGGTAGCGAAAATGGTTTCGTGGAAAATGCATATCTGAAACTTAAATCCAATAGTAAATCGGGTGATCATCATAGTGAGAAGAATATAAAAAATGGCTTCAGGACAAATTGATTCCCAACCTACCACCAAATAGTGTTTTGATTAAAGACAACGCTCCGGACCACAATGTTCAGATAGAGAAATGTCCTACTATGTGCTTTAAGAAGGATTATATGAAAGAATGGCAAAGGTACAAAACCATACATTTCACTGGCGATATGTTGAAAATTGATTTGTATAGCCTCATCAAAATTCTTAAGCCGGGTGACTTCGAAGTTGAGTCATTTATTTTAACAGTGAGCAGATCTGATCAAAAGAAATGTTTTTTCCTTTACCATTTTTCTGGTAAAATTAAAGTAACAAAGTTATAGCCCTTTGGAAGTTTGAGTACCGCCCTGTCTCAATAATAATATTATGTGTTTGGCAACAACGGATATAATCCGCCTTATCGGTTCATCGCATCGGAAACAAAAAAGCGAAAGAATTTGGAACGATGTTTTTACAATTATTTTATTCAGTTGTATACAGTCAGTGTCAGTCGGTAACATGATTCTTATTTACGCGGCATCACGGATTTATGCGGATCGGTTTCCCAATCGAGTGCAACCACACTGGGTCCTCCCTTTAACTCGAGAACACCGACGTAATCGCCTTGAGTGGTGCAGACAACGATCACTCTGGGATCAGGAATGGAACAGTATTGTCTTTGGTGACGAGTCTCGATTTTGTTTAGGCATGCACGATGGTCGTGCCAGGGTTAGAAGGCGACGTGGTGAAAGGAGGAATCCACAGTTTTTTGTTGAAAGACATATTCATCACACTGTTGGAGTTATGGTTTGGGGTGCTATAGCTTATGGTTCCAGGTCACCTTTAATCTTCATCAGAGGTAACATGAACGCGCAGCGTTATATCCACGAAGTTCTAGAGCCCCATCTTTTACCCTATCTTGACACCCTGGCAGATCCAACTTTCCAACAAGATAATGTCACAAGTCACAATAGACTTCTTTCAACATAATGATGTCACATTGTTACCATGGCCACCAAGATCTCCTGACTTATCCCCAATTGAGCACGTGTGGGATATGATGAGTAGGAGATTGCTCAATTTGCAACGTCCTCCTCAGACTCTAGAAGCACTTCGAGAGGAGTTGGTGGTTGCCTGGAATGAGATACCACAGGAGGGCATTGACCACCTGATCAGAAGCATGCCTAGGCGCGTTGGAGAATGCGTAGCACATCAGGGTGCATCCACACATTATTATAGGTCAAAGGGCTTTAAAGCAGTGCAATCATTTTGAAATTTTTATCATTTACTTATTATGCTTCATTAAGTACTTATACAAAATTTTATTAAAATAAAACCATTTAAACTGGGTGTTCGGATTTATATGTCACTTAGTACATAACTTATGAAATAGACAGAATAATGGCTGAAAAAGGTCATTCTGTTTTGAGATTGCCACCAGATTACACCGATCTGGTATGAAACAATATATGGCTGAGAGAAACGTGGATTTTAATCTCAAGACTGTCGACAAACTTTGCGACGATTTTTTCTCGTCTTATCCCACAGAATAGTGGAAAAAGCGATGTGAGCATGCCGAAGGTTTTGAGAAGCAGTACGTGGAACTGGAACCAGCACTCGCCTTAGTTGTGTATTGTAAATAATAATAAACCTAGACGAAGATAGTGATAGCGAAACCGAAGATTTAAGTTTAAGTAGTAGCTCAGATTCCGATTCCGAACTTTCAGGATTTGATCATCTGTGAAACTTCATAAATCTCTAAAATATTGCCAACGGTATCAAGTGCGATGTTAGTTCCCTGACCTTACTTTTTATTTAATTGTTTATTAATTGAAATTATTAACAATTAAAAATAGAATGGGTACCAATCTTATAGCTACAGAGCGTGCAATACTGATTTTATGGAATAAATTGTTTTGGTGTACTTTTGACACATGCCAACAATTTCCATTATAAGGACTTTTATTATTCAATTTTCTCATTGTTACCGGGATCACTAGCTTCCTAATGATAGGTGATTACAAATATTTTCCGGAAATGATCAGGTACGTCAGAAAACGAAGTTCTTAACGATTGTTATTCTTTAGTGTTTTTGCCTCTAGCTCCGCTGCCACTGGACCGATTTTGAAAAACTACTTAGCTTTTCAATCCTTCGCATAGTAGTAACCTTGTGTTAAAATTTCAGCAACATTCGAGCGATACTTCTGAAGTTATAGGCGGTTATAAGATTAACGGACAGGCCATCAGACAGAAAAAGCGACGGAAAAACAAAATCTCAATTTCGAAATATTTCACGTTTATAGTTGGCGCGTGAAGTAAAAACCAAAACTAGATTGTAAGTAAAACGACCAGCTAATCCGAACCTGGCGGATATACACTTGAAGGTAAATTTTCGTGAAGTTTTGGACTCATGTAAGTAAACGGCTTTCAATATACACCGTGGTAATTTAGACCGTGACTATAACCCTTTCAGAGAGATTGCGCAACTTGATTGTTCCCCTAGGCCTGAACTAATTGTGTAGTAAAAGCAAAGAACGAATCACCTTCGCTCTTGAACGTCTTATCAAATAGATGCTAGCGTGCTAGATACGGACGATAAAATTTGGCTCAGGCACGGGGATTGCTACGAAAATAAGTCTTTCCCGAGATTCTAGACGATTTCAAGTAACTGAAGAGCTCGTATTGTCTATCTAGAAAGTATTGTTTATTGTGTAGTCATTTTTGTTTAACAGGAAAAGTTGGGAATATTTTGCTACTCCTATTTTTAAGCTGTAAGATTAGTAGAGCTGCAAAAAGCTTTTTTGGCCAGGTTGTTTGATAATCACCACAATGTGTGCCCATAAGGGTGTCCCAAAAAATGAATGTCCTTTTTTTAAACGATTGCCTCTAATTTTGTTTGAACAATGTCAAGATAATTGTAAATAAAGTTTTATGGATCTAGAACCAGGGCAAACCGTGCCGAGTTGCCGTTGGAAATGTCAATACTTGAATTTTAGACGCGCGCTAGCTAACTTACCGCAGTGTCTGTTTGTTCTGTTAGTAAATGCACTGTTTTAGTTCAGTTAACATGTCGAAGGGTTTATGCAGTTCTAAAAAGCGAATATTTTTTATAGGGAACGTGAAGCATCAAACTACCAGTTCAAAACTTCCCTCTAATGGACAAGTATACTAAGTGACATATAAATCCGAACACCCAGTTTAAATGGTTTTATTTTAATAAAATTTTGTATGAGTACTTAATGAAGCATAATAAGTAAATGATTGAATTTCAAAATAATTGCACTGCTTTAAAGCCCTTTGACCTTTAATAATGTGTGGACGCACCCTGATGTGCTACGCATTCTCCAACGCGCCTAGGCATGCTTCTGATCAGGTGGTCAATGTCCTCCTGTGGTATCTCATTCCAGGCAACCACCAACTCCTCTCGAAGTGCTTCTAGAGTCTGAGGAGGACATTGCAAATTGAGCAATCTCCTACCCATCATATCCCACACGTGCTCAATTGGGGATAAGTCGGGAGATCTTGGTGGCCATGGTAACAATGTGACATCATTATGTTGAAAGAAGTCTATTGTGACTCTTGCAACATGTGGTCGGGCATTATCTTGTTGGAAAGTTGGATCTGCCAGGGTGTCAAGATAGGGTAAAAGATGGGGTTCTAGAACTTCGTGGATACAACGCTGCGAGTTCATGCTACCTCTGATGAAGATTAAAGGTGACCTGGAACCATAAGCTATAGCACCCCAAACCATAACTCCAACAGTGTGATGAACATGTCTTTCAACAAAAAACTGTGGATTCCTCCTTTCACCACGTCGCCTTCTAACCCTGGCACGACCATCGTGCATGCCTAAACAAAATCGAGACTCGTCACTAAAGACAATACTGTTCTATTCCTGATCCCAGAGTGACCGTTGTCTGCACCACTCAAGGCGATTACGTCGGTGTTCTCGAGTTAAACGGAGGACCCAGTGTGGCCGGTATGAAAACAAGCCAAAACTTCTCATTCGTCGGTAAACACTTCGCATGCCAATAGGTCTTCCGTGTTCTGCAAACCATTCATTTGCAATGGACTTGGTAGTGGAGAAATCGTCCCTTAAGGCCAATAATCTTAGGCGGCGATCTTCACGGTCTGTAGCGATCTTGAACTTACATTTCCACCTAAATCATTAGGATCGATCCGGAATCGATCCTAAGAAGATTCGACAGAAATGTGTATTTGGGCGTAGAAAACAAGGCATTCCGGCAAGTTACAGTCGTGTTCTGTGGCTTTCATCACTGTCCTGCCAGGCAACGTGGTATGTGGTGCAGTCTTTCTACACAAGTGCTGCCCGACCCCCCCCTCTCTTTCTTTCTCGTACACGTGGAAATCTAAACGGGAAAGGGACTTTCACCAGCACTGTATGCAAGTGGTTGAACTATGATTTGCTACTGTATACATTGTATACGTATATAGAGACGTTTATATTCACCATTGTATACGCGTATATGTATGCAATGCGCCCATCACTGTGTGCCGGAAACCATACTGCTTGTTGCCAATCAGTAGCTCGTGATTTATGCACATCTCCATCACCTTACTTATAACAGAAAGCAGAGCTATATGCCTGTAGTTATAAGGGTCAGTCTTAAATCCTTTTTACGGGATGCGTTGAACATGAATTTTCCAGTTTTCTTGGAAAGTACCGTTTCGTAAGGTACCTGGTAGGAACGCTACTGAATATGGCGTATTTTGAACGCAAAGTTAGGGGGAGGATGTGCCCCCCTTGTCCTAATAATGGGCGCCCAAGATCCAGACACTCCAAGAACAGAGAAGTGATCGTAGCAGCCAGTTCTCGATGTATGTTTTAAGAGTGATACAGTAAAGTTGGTAGGTGCAAGATCCACGGCAGATCGAAGTGAGAATTAAAGTCTCGATAATTTGATTCTCAAGCTGTTAATACATTCAGTCCCAAGTGTTCTCGCCTAGATCCATAAAAAAAATCTGCCCCATCAGAATGCAAGCGACGCGCGCGTAATTCGAAAATTAGGTTTTGTTGATTTCTGCATCTCGACAGTCAACGAGTACGGGTTGCTGTTTGAGGTTTGGATCTCTTTTTTCGGCGCTTGGAATCAGTGTGTGGTGGTATAGGCCAGGCAATGTGTCTTGATAATACCAATATGATATTTATTGAGCAATCATAACAAACATATGAAAAGTTGAGAAGACGCATCCAGATTGCTACGAAAGGAGTTAGTTTCCAATCAAGCACTAGACAAGATTAGCATAATTAATTGCATACAGACAAGGCATACGTCACCGCTGCAATGTTAAAATACACTGAACCTCATCTCAAAGCAACAAACAATGTACTTAAGCAATTTATGCAAAACACATGACAATAAACGAGAAACATACATTTTAAAATATATCAGAGTATATAAAATTAATAAACCAAGTAAAATATAGTGGTTGGTAATTGTACAAGAAAACATGTAGGTATCAAAGTCTGTGCCTTAGAGGTATATAGTTGTAACTCCATATAATACAATTCAGAGAACTAGCAAATTAAAGATTGAATTAGTGGCAGAATGGCTTTTTGTTCATGTTACTGTTAATATGCGAATATAGTTTTTTGGGAAAACATATTACATGGTCCACAGAACAGTAATGCTTCATGTTGATGATCTTAGAATTTGATATTCAGATTATTTTGTGAGTTACGACTATTTACTAGGATAATAAAATCTAGGTGCAGCCTAGGATGAAACACAGTAAGTACAATTGGTGGAAATAGGCTACATTTTATTATTACAAAAAATGACATCTGGGGAATATAATTATATTCAATCGTCGTCGTCGTCACCATCTCCTTGTTGACCCAGCAGAGGAGTATTTTTATAAAAAAACATAAAATGCTTCTGGTATCCATTGCAGAAGCATGAGAAGATGATTGTGCTTTTTCTTGCTAAGTCCTTTTGGAGTTTGACGCGGCAAACACAGTTCTAGTGGTAACCCTATCGGTTTTCTAGAGGATCTATTCATGTCTACCATTTTGTAGTCCTCTTGGAATATGTCTCTTTTATAGTAGAGTATCCCTGGATCCTTTTCCGAACCAAAAGCCACACCGCTGATGACACTAAAAAGCTTTCTTTGTCTACTGTCTGTTTCTTTTGAATGAGAGGTGATCCTGTGCCGGAATATAAGGCCTAGAAGTTCTTGAAGTCATTTAACTGCATCTTGAAAACATATTTTCATGGTTGGTTGTTTATAACTCGTTCGATAAGTGCATGGATATGATTAGCTTCCATGTGTGTGTGTCCACGTAGAAGAAACTTGCGAATGATACACTTTAATGAAGGACTTATTATTTGTAATATGTAAAAGTAGTTTACGATCATCATAATGTTCCTATAATATCAATTATGTTGTACTTACTAGATTCTCGAGAATCGATTTCCTCCTCTAGTGCAAGCTGCACTAATTTTTGAGCCCTTGAGGACATTATTACTGTTTTTTGGTTACTTAAGCACCTTGTTCAAACTTCAATTTGCTAAGCGATACGTTCCTGTCAAGTTATATGCCGGTGAGTGTATAACCGTTAAGCATCTATTTTAGAGATTATAGATTTTGTTTATTTTTTTTGAGTTAGATAGCTGTACCAAACCACACCACAATATTCAATGTTACTAACAATTGAAGTGTTGACCAAGGTCCACTTAACGTCGTATGTACTGCTAGCGACAAAGGAATTTTAACTTAAAGTAACATTTTAGCACTCAAATGGAAATCAAATTAAATCAAATGTGAGATTTTGATCAACAATTACACCTAGGTCCTTCACTTCACTGTGCACCTCAATCACTGATTTAGTTGGAGTTATGTCACTTGTTCACCAAGATCCCGCGATAATGGCCACTGTTTTCGATGGATTAGGTTCAAAAGTGGCACCGACTAAAGACCTCTAAGTTTTCATTCACTTTGCAATGCAGTCGTTGATAGACTCCATAGTTATGGACGACTTTAGTGAACGTGGAGGTACCACCCGGGGATCTCGTAGGCGGAGCCAGAATGTGTGCATGTTGCATGCACACGTGTTCCCTCGTCAGAGTCCGTGTGGCGTTCCCCCTTACCCCTGTATCCCCCTATAACCCCACGGTACCCAATGGGTGTTTAGGCCTTAGGCCTTCGTGGTAGTTGGAGTATAAAAAAAAAAAGATCTTGCGCACGGTGGACGGTGTTTGTCACAGAGTTGTGTTCTCATAATCTAACTTATAGCCTGCTTTTCGGTGGTTTTCTGAGTGACTAATCAGTTCTAAACAATTTATAGACCCTGCTTGGTTGGTTAGGCGATAAAAATGCGGTGTGTTATTGCAGAATCAGATTTCGACAACCAGTATAAAAGGAATCCGTGCAAAGATGTTAAGATTTGTAGCCTTTTAGTTTAGCAAACTTTCTACAGTTGATAAATTGTCTAATTACCTGAATTTCCTTTAAACGCGCTTCTCAAAAGCTGAAGCATTAATGATTTAATAGTACAAACATCAAAGCCAACTATGAAAATATTAGTTCTTTGAAATACCTTAATTTTGAAAATATCAATGGATGACATACTTCATATTTTTGGAATCAAACTTGAAAGCTCTATTTACCTGTGCAAAAGTCAATTGTGGCGTCTATAAGAAAATTTATATACTAAGTGGCATATAAATCCGAACACCCAGTTTAAATGGTTTTATTTTAATAAAATTTTGTATAAGTACTTAATGAAGCATAATAACTAAATGATAAAAATTTCAAAATGATTGCACTTCTTTAAAGCCCTTTGACCTTTAATAATGTGTGGATGCACCCTGATGTGCTACGCATTCTCCAACGCGCCTAGGCATGCTTCTGATCAGGTGGTCAATGTCCTCCTGTGGTATCTTATTCCAGGCAACCACCAACTCCTCACGAAGTGCTTCTTGAGTCTGAGGAGGACGTTGCAAATTGAGCAATCTCCTACCCATCATATCCCACACGTGCTCAATTGGGGAGAAGTCGGGAGATCTTGGTGGCCATGGTAACAATGTGACATCATTATGTTGACAGAAGTCTATTGTGACTCTTGCAACATGTGGTCGGGCATTATTTTGTTGGAAAGTTGGATCTGCCAGGGTGTCAAGATAGGGTAAAAGATGGGGTTCTAGAACTTCGCGGATATAACGCTGCTCGTTCATGTTACCTCTGATGAAGATTAAAGGTGACCTGGAACCATAAGCTATAGCACCCCAAACCATAACTCCAACAGTGTGATGAACATGTCTTTCAACAAAAAATTGTGGATTCCTCCTTTCACCACGTCACCTTCTAACCCTGGCACGACCATCGTGCATGCCTAAACAAAATCGAGACTCGTCACTAAAGACAATACTGTTCCATTCCTGATCCCAGAGTGACCGTTGTCTGCACCACTCAAGGCGATTACGTCGGTGTTCTCGAGTTAAAGGGAGGACCCAGTGTGGCCGGTATGAAAACAAGCCAAAACTTCTCATTCATCGGTAAACACTTCGCATGCTAATAGGTCTTCCGTGTTCTGCAAACCATTCATTTGCAATGGACCTGGTAGTGGAGAAACGGTCCCTTAAGGCCAATAATCTTAGGCGGCGATCTTCACGGTCTGTTGTTGTACGGCGGCGTCCAGTGCCCCTTGCTCTTTGCGTACGGCCTTCTCGAAGCCATGCCTGACAACACCTAACCACAGTGTCTACACTTCTTTGCACTCTAACTGCAACTAAGTTGACGAAATCGTACAGGTATCCGTACTCTAGGCATCGTAACCGATCGTAAAGGATGTCAAGAACCAAAATCCGCCAACGTTGATTCTTTACTGCGGCTGAAATATTCATTTTTAGAGCGTTAGTGAACTAAAAAAAAGCAGTATAAAAACCGGAATGTCCAACTGATAAGGCTGAAAATTTTTTCCCTTGTTATTTACAGTAAGATACATTCACCAACTTTTATTAAAATAAAACCATTTAAACTGGTTGTTCGGATGTATATGTCACTTAGTATATTTGATGATCGAGGACTAGCAATGGAATGTCACATTGAGATTCTCATAATACCATCTTGTAGAGGAAAAAAAGCGGCAATATCAATGTACTTGTTTATTTTGAAATCTCATCTCAAATAAAGTCAGAAAAAAATAACAACGATTTTGGAAAAACTCGGTTTCTTTCATCTCCGGCAATCTTCGGAATTGCAAAGCTTTTTAAGTGCTATTTTCTTAGCTAGCTAAATGCGCAACTTTGCCACCATCCAATCGGCTTCATATCTCTTATTATTTCCGAATGGTGAGAGTCGAATTTGAAGCGTCCGGTATGTGTGATGAAAATATGTAGTTTGACTGTACCAGAACCAATGCGTGAAAAAGAGAGGGATACAGAATTTCATATTCCCAACTCGAAAGGTGTAAATCAAAAGTTGACAAACAGTCCGTAGTCTGATGAGAGCATTCAGCCGAACTGAAAAGCCACCCTGCATTGGGACATTCACCAAGCCGGGCTTAAGCTCCGTATAGATCGGGAGCTTCTTCTTGAAATATCGTGGTTTCTTTCTTATTTCTGAATACAGGATGGCTTCTTGAATCTCTTGATGAGTTCCTTGAGACTATGCGTAATTAATCTTACGTCTTATACAGGGTGTTATAGAATGTTATCAGGAAAATTGGAGATTCACTATACTACAACTATTTAAAACTGTAATGACTCATACGCGTGATCAACACGTGATCAGAGCTCGATCCCGGCTGCCTTCCAGTACAGCCATATAGCGTACGACATATGTCGTTTCTGTGGCTTTGCGGTGGTCAACAGCACAGACAGAGATGGAAATAATGGCTGATTGTTCTCCGCCGGTATAACCAATGAAATCAAAGACGCGCCTCGACCGGCAGACTCATAGGCGTCGGCAACGCATTGGAACGTGTTTCGTTGAGCGATCGCATATTGTGTGTTTTTATAAGAATTGTTGTGTGATTGTTATTGTTGTGGTTTCTGTGGTTACTGTTTTGGTTATACTTAACCATGGAGAGTACAAATGGCACGAGTGGAAGTACTGAAAGCCAGGGAACAAGTAGACGGCTTCGTAAAGCACTGAAGAGGGACGCGAAAGAAATCGTGCTCAACGTGTTCAATTATCTGAACAGAACTATGTCGCAGGGAGATGCACTCGCGCGTTGTGAAAGTATGACAGGCGTTCCAGAGTGGACCATTCGCAGGGTGGTGCATGAAAAGAAGAAAACTGGAGCTACTACTGATCCAAAGTTTAATTTGAAAGGACGAAAGGCCGTTAAATTGGATGACGATAGCAAAATGGCGTTAAGGCGAACCGTACATTCATTCTTCTTTAGGAATGAGATACCAACCCTCAAGGCTGTACATGCAGCGATCAAGGAAAATGAAATTATACCCCAAATGAGCGTCAAGGTAATCAGGAAATCCCTGCACGAAATTAATTTTCGTTACGAAACGCGTAATCGGAAATTGATATTATTTGGACGAGACATGGGTAAATGCAGGTCACACAGTTAAAAAACCTGGATAGACAAAAACGTAGTGAGTAACCGACAAGCAAGCATTGAAGGTTTGTCAGCAGGTCTTCGTAGACCGTCAGGGAAAGGTCAAAGATTGATCGTAACTCATATTGGTAGCGATAGTGGCTTTTTAGAAGAGTGTGACTTGATTTTCGTCTCTAAGAAAGTAGGTGATTACCATGACGAAATGAATGCCAGCTGCTTCGAGAGCTGGTTTCAAGGGGTGCTTCAGCGAGTTGAGCCCAACTCTGTGATCGTCATGGATAATGCTTCCTACCATAGTCGTCGAGCCGAACGTGTACCGACTATGGGATCTCGAAAAAGTGACATGCAGCAATGGTTGCGCGAAAAAGGAATCCCGTTTGACGACTCATGTGTGAAAGCGGAATTGTATAAAAAAATTAAACAGCACAAACCTGCGAACATTAGTTACGTGACTGATGAGATGGCCCGTCAATGTGGTGTCACTGTGCTGCGGTTACCGCCCTACCACTGTGAACTGAACCCAATAGAGCTCATCTGGGCTCAAGTGAAGGGTTATATTGCGCGCCATAACACAACCTTCAAATTACCAGACGTTAAGGTTTTACTTGAGACTTCCATACAGCTAGTAACGCCCGAAGCTTGGAAGAATGCTATCCGTCATGTTGTGAAGGAAGAAACAAAAATGTGGCAGCTTGACCACCACATCGACACCATCATAGAGCCAGTTATAGTCAATTTCAACGAGGAAAGCGATAGCGACAGTTTATTACTGTCAGATGTAAGTGGAAGCGACGATGAATAAAGGTAATTCCCAAATTTTTGACTTACAATATGTTTCAAACCACTCTCTTTATTAAGCATGTGACAAATCTAGTTCACCCATGTTAAACATTCATACCCCGCCTATGAACAGCCGACTACTGGTAGTTAAGTGATGTTTACGTGAACATCGATGAGTCATTACAGTTTTAGATAGTTATAGTATAGAGTGCGTTGAATTCACCAGGTGTCCCAGTTAAGTGACTTTGAGAGGGGTCGAATTGTCATGTTGCGAGAAGCCAGTCTATCGATAAGAGAACTTATATTTCCCAGGTTTTTCTCGGGGCAAGTGAAATCCAGTGAATGTTTCCACTTCAAATTTCACGACTTCCTTTTACCTATGTCCAACTATCGAGTTTTCCAACAACTTTGAACTTTCACTGTGAACGCACCTTTAAATCAATTACCGAACTGTCAATGTCAAAACATAAGAATTTGGCATCGCTCAGACCACATTATGGCGAATTTTGCGGAGAGATCTTGACCTGCACCCTTATAAGATCAAGTTAACTCAAGAACTAAAGCCGTTCGATCACATGAAGCGACGTACGTTCTCGGATTGGCTCTAGAAATGTTGCGAGAAAATGAATTTCATCGCAAAATCGTCATCTGAGGCACATTTTTGGCCGTCAACAAACAGAATATGCGTTATTAGTCAGGTGTAAACCATGTGCTTCAAGAAACGGCACTTCATAGCAAGTGTACGCGCAATGTTTGATTCGCCAGATGCGTTTTTGTTACCAATGTGACAAATCTAGTTCACCCATGTTAAACATTCATACCCCGCCTATGAACAGCCGACTACTGGTAGTTGAGTGATGTTCACGTGAACATCGATGAGTCATTACAGGGTTAGATAGTTATAGTATACTTCCACAAAATTCAGTTTAATCAAACTGACGTGCGATCGCGTAATTCTGGTTGCCTAATCGTCGCTGTTACGAGGGCTTCTCATTGTTACTCAAAGTTCTTTTTAAGAGAGCGGTTACAACATGTTTACTCATGAATTTACCCTTAACACAGATGTGTGTGTCGATATGTACGCCGTAGTACGTAGTCCAAAAAATAGGGAGGTTTTGTAAGAGTAAATCCTTTTAGAAGGTTAGATTAACGCTTCCTGATCGTAATTGTAAATTGGCGTCAGACTGGGGCTGGAGCTTTTACCGCCATTTTGATAAACGCGTATTAATTATCGATCCTATATAAAAAATCTTTAGCAGCAATTTTATAGGAAATTGAATTTTTTGACATTTTGCTTCTATAAAAATTTGCCATATAGTCAACTGGTTGCGAGAAATTGAAGGCTAAATGTTGATGTAATGATATTTTCGCTTATAATGACTAAATTGACAACCTAAGCGTATAAAGACCATTATTCTTTTTAGTAGAGAATAAAATTTTGTGTGTTTTCAGAAAGTTAATGGTTATCGAGATAGAATTGAATGTGGAGAGCTGTTTCAAAGTCCTCGCGTAGTTACGTATACGTTCCAGCAACTAATTCACCCCATGTATTATTAATGTACATTTGAAGGGGAGTATTTACTTTGCATATTGGTACATTTGAAAATTTCCCAGTACAACTGCTTAATTGACCACGTTTTCTCAGTGTAGTAGGATCAAGTTTCAGTCACGGTAGAATGGTCCGCTGCCATTTCACAGCTGTATAGGAAGTGTCGGTTTAAGGCACCAATTCCTGGAGGGGTTCATTGGATAATGAGAGTGGTCGATAAAAATATTAAGGAAAAGCCTATTTCGGCTTTTGTCTGGCAATAAAGCCCTCGCCGGGCGAATCAGCGGTAATACGGAAATTTTCCCCGCTCGACTATAGAAACTTTCTGTGTGCTGCTGGTGAGACATCATCGACGAACCGTATCATTATAAAAACACGAAGGAACATTAAAACGCGAAAACGCGCCCGCAAACTTTTGCCTGCGATGGTTACTTCATTAGGGTTGGCTGGCTTTAATCGCCGTTACGCCATCTTCAGCGCCTTTTTCAGCCCGAGGTTAGACGCGCTGCTGTTTCTCCAACGTTTCTCCCTTCACTTCACTACCGACCCCCCCTCTTTTTAGCTCATTCCACCCCCTACCAAACACCAATAACAATCCGCACAGATTACAATACGACATGCACCCGCATGGATTGCCCTTGATGCTTATTAACTCCAGCGGAAAGGATTCATTTTCCTTTCCATAAAGTTTTACTGCATACCAAGAATTTTGACATATATTCCAGATTTATATGGTATACCGTATAATCCGCTCCTATTCAGTCTATTCTTTCTAAAGATGTGCAATATCAGGGATGCTGCCAATTTATTTACTTACAGGCTTCACAGTTTCAGAAGATTTCCTATTTACTTGCATCAAAGGTATTGTACCAAGGAGCCATCCTTAAAGTAAAAATCGATTGCGCATCGTGCCAGCGCATCCTGTCACGTGATGTCCGTTCAACCTCAGATAGTCTTGGCCAGTCTCTCACTACATCGCCATTACGTTTCACGACTCTGTCGGTGTTGGTTGTGTGGTTATGATGCTTTGTTTGGTCCGGTTGTGAGATGCACTGAGTCATCCGGTTTTTAAACACAAACAAGTTCCTTCTGCTAAAATTTAGTAGCAGCTTGTCGAATTAGACGCGGTATATAGGAGCAGTACACCGTCCTCCACACCCTGTATATCCTTGAAGGAGTTAACAGACATTAGCGAAAACCCTAATTATACTAAGTGACATATAAATCCGAACACCCAGTTTAAATGGTTTTATTTTAATAAAAGTTGGTGAATGTATTTATCTTGCAGTAAATAACAAGTGAAAAAAGTTTGATAGAGGCCGTATAGTGGGACTTCGGGAAGCTGGACTTTCTCTTCGGGCAATTGCAGTTAGAGTGCAAAGAAGTGTAGACACTGTGGTTAGGTGTTGTCAGGCAGGGCTTCGAGAAGGCCGTACGCAAAGAGCAAGGGGCACTGAACGCCGCCGTAGAACAACAGACCGTGAAGATCGCCGCCTAAGATTATTGGCCTTAAGGGACCGTTTCTCCGCTACCAGGTCCATTGCAAATGAATGGTTTGCAGAACACGGAAGACCTATTGGCATGCGAAGTGTTTACCGACGAATGAGAAGTTTTGGTTTGTTTTCATATCGGCCACACTGGGTCCTCCCTTTAACTCGAGAACACCGACGTAATCGCCTTGAGTGGTGCAGACAACGGTCACTCTGGGATCAGGAATGGAACAGTATTGTCTTTAGTGACGAGTCTCGATTTTGTTTAGGCATGCACGATGGTCGTGCCAGGGTTAGAAGGCGACGTGGTGAAAGGAGGAATCCACAGTTTTTTGTTGAAAGACATGTTCATCACACTGTTGGAGTTATGGTTTGGGGTGCTATAGCTTATGGTTCCAGGTCACCTTTAATCTTCATCAGAGGTAACATGAACGCGCAGCGTTATATCCACGAGGTTCTAGAACCCCATCTTTTACCCTATCTTGACACCCTGGCAGATCCAACTTTCCAACAAGATAATGCCCGACCACATGTTGCAAGAGTCACAATAACTTCTTTCAACATAATGATGCCACATTGTTACCATGGCCACCAAGATCTCCCGACTTATCCCCAATTGAGCACGTGTGGGATATGATGGGTAGGAGATTGCTCAATTTGCAACGTCCTCCTCAGACTCTAGAAGCACTTCGAGAGGAGTTGGTGGTTGCCTGGAATGAGATACCACAGGAGGACATTGACCACCTGATCAGAAGCATGCCTAGGCACGTTGGAGAATGCGTAGCACATCAGGGTGCATCCACACATTATTAAAGGTCGAAGGGCTTTAAAGCAGTGCAATCATTTTGAAGTTTTTATCATTTACTTATTATGCTTCATTAAGTACTTATACAAAATTTTATTAAAATAAAACCATTTAAACTGGGTGTTCGGATTTATATGTCACTTAGTATAGAAAATTGTTATTTGTCCAAAACCTGAAACGTAGTCTTACCTCTATAATAGCTTATTTTTTTTACTGCGGGTTGTTGAATTTTTAAGAAGAAATCTTTAATTTTTTATAGGCGGCAGCGGTGTCGTAATGGTGTGCAAATCAGTCGCCGTGAACTCAGCGGGTTCGAATCCCGTCCCAAGATAATTGTTCTATTGGCTATGGATGTTTTGGTTTTACCCGTAGGTGGTAGACGCTATCTGACTGTCAAGCGTGGACGTACCACCCGACGGATCTCTAAGGCGGGATATGTTGGCGGGACGCTCTTCTGCCTGTCCCCTGAATCTCCGTATAGTCCCACGGTACCCACGGGTGTTTAGGCCTTATGCCTTCGTGGTGGTTCAAGGAAAAATAAATTGACACGTTAAGCTTGCCAGACGAACGCGCATGGCTATTGCTTTTTATCATAATTCGAACACCGTACATCGAGACTGGTCGGTAAGACCGCTCCGTTGTCCCTAGATGGTCGACGACGTAGCATAAATCGACTGTACTACGGATCGGATATCCAGTTGTCCGGTATTTGACAATACCTCGTATCTTATATGTATATAGCCATATATCGCAACGCGTTTTTAAAGAAATATATTTCAGGGGTAGCTGACTGATCCACCCTTTCATCGAATCGCCCTGACATGATCCGAAGCTTATGATAAATTGAGGCAGATTTCGATTTTTATTGTGCAATGTATTTGGGCCAGAGTGAAAGTGTCGTATATCAATGAAGTTATTATTATTATTATTATTATGATAATTGAGATGAGCAGAGTACACAGTACTATAAGCTCATGCAGTAAATATAGTGTACGGACACGTAACACAAATACATCAAATAGAAAAAAATGAAAAAGACAGTTCATAGCTATAAAGTTTGTACACTCCTCCAGCTATCATACTGCACTTTGAAGCTATTAACTGAAGTAGCACCAACCACACTTTCAGGTAAACTATTCCAGGTGTTGAATATGCGGTTGGGAAGAAACCACTGTCGGACTGTTGTTTTAAATGGCTCATTATGCAGTTTGAAGCTGTGTCCGCGTAGATTGCTGCGCGTCAGACGGTATAGATGCATGAGGTTGGTGCCCATCAAACCATGAAGTATCCTGAACGTAACTATAAGATCGCCACGAAGTCTTCGCTCAGAGAATGAGGTCAGGTTGAATAATTCAAGGCGATCTTCATAGCTTGGTCTTCGTGCTCCAAAAGGGATACGAGTAGCCCGACGCTGTACTGATTCGACGAGATTTCTATCGCGCAGAAGCACAGTGTCCCATACCGGGCCAGCGAATTCAAGAATTGGCCTCACGAATGCCTTGTAAATGTAGGCGCAAGTGTTGACATCGGATCCTTTGAAAGACCTCTCCAGCATGTATAGAAGTTTCTTGGCTTTTGATGTAACGTGGTGAATATGCTCTGACCAGGAAAGACAATCGTTGACTACAACGCCCAGATCAGTGTGGCTGGAAACTGCTTATATGTTGTGGTCAGAGATCTTGTATGTAAATCGCGGATTTGTCTTCCCGAGGTGAAGGACATAACACTTGTTAGATTTAAGGGTAAAGGCCAACTGACTGACCATTGACAAACAATATCAAGATCTCGTTGAAGCATAGCAGAATTTACGACAGTATTGTAAATCTTGGTGTCGTCGGCATAAGCTGAACATGTGGAGGAAATCAATGCGGGCAGGTAACTTGTATACAGAAGGAACAGCACTGGCCCCAAGACAGAGCCTTGAGGAACTCCACTTGCTACATGATGAAGGTGAGACTGGCTATCACTGACGCGCACAGAGAAAGTCCTCCCGGTGAGAAAAGCCTTAATCCACAGTAACAACTCGCCTCTTATTCCCATACATTCCAACTTAAACAGAAGTCTTCTATGTGGTACGCGATCGAAAGCCCTAGAAAAATCTAAGTAGATTATATCAACAGGAGTCTTTGTGTCCAGATACTGAGTCCAATCGTTGAGAGAGTGGAGAAGGTTGGATATTATTGATCGACCAGGGAGAAATCCATGCTGATTCTTAGGGATAAGGTCATTTTTGAAAGCAAATGACAGGAGCTTATCTAATATGATTCTTTCAGTTGTGGATGAATATTGTATCAACGTATAAGTAATGCTTATTTGTACATACAATGTTCACTTCGTCAAGCAGTATCGCAGTAATTCCCTTAGAAGCAATGTAGGCAGACTCAATTTTCCTTTTTAAGAAAATTGTTATTGAACATTGGCATGGTATGGCATTCCAAGGAAAGATCACATATTAACCTCCCTTGTAATCTAGCAAAAAACTCCAAAAATTGTTGGGCATCTATCATCTGCACGGAAACTTGTTTTCTATGTAAATCGGTTGCATAGATTTCGAATTCAATATCAACTCAGTACGAGCAAGCATGAGTACCCACGGTAACTAGCTTATTACCAATGTTTCACCTCTAATTACCTAAACGTTCAGATGATTATTTCTATATAGCAACCGATAAAGGAAATTGACTTTTAGCACCCAAAAGTCGCAAATGTCACATAGTTTTGCAATTTTCCGCTGAGTAATAGAATGTATATCGGCATAATATCGTACCCACCTCGTATGTCCCCTCGCTGTTTACCTTATCGAATCGAGTACCAAAGATGCAATAACTCCGTGGCGTACAGCATATGCGACTGATAGGCGATCGGTCTGCTGAAAATATTTTTCTGCGTTAAGAGCAAATGTACCGAAAATCTGTGGTATGTGAAATATGTCTAATAGGTGCGTAGCGTTGGAAGTGTAATAATGGACTAACATAAAAAAAATTGCGATATATTTAGTTGAGCGATTTTTATTTTTTCTCGTTTTTTGCCTGCAGGCCTTAAAGCTCTTTCATCCTTGGCATAGTTGTAACCTTGATGAAACATTTTTTTGCAATTACAATACAATACGCCAGTGTGGCGTGGGAACACAGGAAGTAAAAACGAGTTTACCTTCATATTTTTTTTTAATTATGCTGTTTCTGTACATATACTAATCCCATCGAAAATAGTTGCATAGTTGCATAACCGGTCCTTCCCAAAAATGAGTTTCTTAGATTTATTGTCACTAGACGATAGAGTATCACGTGATCGTAATTGTTATGTTTCAATCCGTGATCACTTAATTCCTTGACTAATGCTTTTCTGTCAGTTTTTATAACACGTCGTTATTTGTTGTACGTATTTATCTTAGATAACAAGGAGGCCACATACTCTATACGTTATTAGTATTTTGTGTTTATCATTTGATTATAGTAAAATAAATAAACAAAACAATGTAACGGCATATTTAAAAAATCAGTAATGACCTTCTTAGTGATTAATAATTATAAACAAAACAAAGTTTATGGTCCTCTGCTACTTATAATTCAGTAATCATTGTGAAACGTATCATGTCTGCGAGCTTTACTAAAACTTGAGACAACAGCAAATTTTGGGTTAAAATATAAAATGTGTTATTCCTCCTAATGAAATACCTTAAGAAATAAGACAGCGCTAAGCGCCACCGTATGCAGTGTATAGTTTCTATGCTTTCGTTCATTGTCCGAGAGACCTAAGCCTAGACCAAGCAGAGTACCCAAAAAGCACGAACTTCCTCTCAATGGTTGATGTATTCTTAGATAACTATTTTATTTAGTGAAAATTTCAAAATGCTAAAATCAATTTTCTTAACAGTAGCTATATTCGAATGATGCTTAGTACATTCAGCTAATTTTTTGACGCTAAATTTTAATATCGCCCTGAAAAAAAAACTTGAAGGGTCATGGTGCCGAATTAGGGGCCAAAAATTGGTAAACAGCTAGTATCCTGGGGCCACCTGTGAATACTAGCACTGAATTGACATGAAGTTCAAAATCTACGCATCCGATTTACCTAGAATGCAAGCTTCCATCTGTACCATAGGTGCGTAAGAATTTTTGAAGATTTTTTATTAATCGGTTTTTTGATAAGTAGAATTTTCTTGCCAATATCTCGAGAACAGGGCATTTCCAGACTGAATGGGCCCCAAATTCGGTTTCAGCGACCCAAAATAACGTATAATGATGGATGGGCCTACGTTCCAGGCCGAACCATTTTTTATTCTTTTTCTTTCTATGTATCTGATTCCGTTTATCATGTATACTAAGTGACATATAAATCCGAACACCCAGTTTAAATGGTTATATTTTAATAAAATTTTGTACAAGTACTTAATGAAGCATAATAAGTAAATGATAAAAATTTCAAAATGATTGCACTGCTTTAAAGCCCTTTGACTTTTAATAATGTGGGGATGCACCCTGATGTGCTACGCATTCTCCAACGCGCCTGGGCATGCTTCTGATCAGGTGGTCAAACTCCTCCTGTGGTATCTCATTCCAGGCAACCACCAACTCCTCTCGAAGTGCTTCTAGAGTCTGAGGAGGACGTTGCAAATTGAGCAATCTCCTACCCATCATATCCCACACGTGTTCAATTGGGGATAAGTCGGGAGATCTTGGTGGCCATGGTAACAATGTGACATCATTATGTTGAAGGAAGTCTATTGTGACTCTTGCAACATGTGGTCGGGCATTATCTTGTTGGAAAGTTGGATCTGCCAGGGTGTCAAGATACGGTAAAAGATGGGGTTCTAGAACTTCGTGGATATAACGCTGCGCGTTTATGTTACCTCTGATGAAGATTAAAGGTGACCTGGAACCATAAGCTATAGCACCCCAAACCATAACTCCAACAGTGTGATGAACATGTCTTTCAACAAAAAACTGTGGATTTCTCCTTTCACCACGTCGCCTTCTAACCCTGGCACGACCATCGTGCATGCCTAAACAAAATCGAGACTCGTCACTAAAGACAATACTGTTCCATTCCTGATCCCAGAGTGACCGTTGTCTGCACCACTCAAGGCGATTACGTCGGTGTTCTCGAGTTAAAGGGAGGACCCAGTGTGGCCGGTATGAAAACAAGCCAAAACTTCTCATTCGTCGGTAAACACTTCGCATGCCAATAGGTCTTCCGTGTTCTGCAAACCATTCATTTGCAGTGGACCTGGTAGTGGAGAAACGGTCCCTTAAGGCCAATAATCTTAGGCGGCGATCTTCACGGTCTGTTGTTCTACGGCGGCGTCCAGTGCCCCTTGCTCTTTGCGTACGGCCTTCTCGAAGCCATGCCTGACAACACCTAACCACAGTGTCTACACTTCTTTGCACTCTAACTGCAATTGCTCGAAAAGAAAGTCCAGCTTCCCGAAGTCCCACTATACGGCCCCTATCAAATTTACTACGTTGACGAAATCGTACAGGTCTCCGTACTCTAGGCATCGTAACCGATCGTAAAGGATGTCAAGAACCAAAATCAGCCAACGTTGATTCTTTACTGCGGCTGAAATATTCATTTTTAGAGCGTTAGTGAATTAAAAAAAAGCAGTATAAAAACCGGAATGTCCAACTGATAAGGCTGAAATTTTTTTCACTTGTTATTTACAGCAAGATAAATACATTCATCAACTTTTATTAAAATAAAACCATTTAAACTGGGTGTTCGGATTTATATGTCACTTAGTATATAATGTTTTCAGACATGTGACATTGACAGATCTGCCATTTTCTGTGAAGGACAGCCTTGATTTGTTTATTTTGCTTTTATCGTCGCTGAATATGCGGCTTTTAGTACTTTGTTTAGTAAAAATCAAAGTAAACTGGAAAAACACATTATTTTTACATCTTTCCATAAACCGCAGAAAGAAGTAAGGCGTGCACATCAGGATTATTCATATCGCCAATGCTACCATAAAAAATGGCGTCAAGTAGGTTGAGTCTGCACTTCCCATGCAACGCCGTTTTCTTTACTTTTACACCTAATCTTATGTAGATGTAGTACACTGGAAGATTTTAAAATGAATGATCTAAAATAATGAAGGAAATAAACAAACCTATCTTAAACTACAAACTTACTTATCCTACTTGTTAGCCTGTTATGATACGCTAATAATGTACATGTGTCTATCGTACAAATATTGTTTAAGCGTTACCCTAAATTTTCCTCTCGGCAATTGTTTAAGATCTACAGGAAGTGAGATGAGATTATTAATTGAAATGTCAAAAGATTAAGTTTGTGCGATTTTCATTCTTTATCATTTTTGGCCTATTCCTCTGCCGCCACTGGACCGATTTTCAAAAACTACAGAGCTTTTTTAGATTCACACCCTTAAATATTCGCATATCATTAAGAAACACCCTGTATACTGGAAATACGTTATACATGCAAAGTTGAACTACATGATGATTTTCTCAAAGTTCGCATTGTGAAGGCATTTAAGTTTTATAGGTATGTAGGAAAACCTGGACTTTCAGTCAGATTTAATGTGATTTGAGGAATGCGTTAGTGGATGCGCTCTGAATGTGTAAGTAAAGTGAATAAAATTGACATTGCCCAAATTGTATCGATTAAAGTATAAATAAACGTATTAGTGATAGTTACATTGAACTTTGACTGCTGACAATAATCAGTAAATAAGTAAATAAAAGATTGTTTATTCTAAATTAGTTTTATTGGGATGGTAAGATTCTAGTACCATTTTATTTCTGATATAAAAAATACACAATATACAATATTTGCCCTCACATTAAGTTTGTAATGATTAATTGGTAATCTAACTCATAAATACGTGAATTGCATTCAATACGTCTTCGAACAGTTTTGACAGATCATCTGGATTTAATAATTATATCAGTATGTACTGCAATGTGGGGTTAATTTTCCATTTAGGCAGATGGTTCACTTATATCAGTTATCCCGTAGTTTGTTGGTGCAGTTGTAAATCTATTCCCTTATGAATAATTATATTAATGTCTCCATGTAAATCTCTGAATTGAGGAAAAATTTAGCCACCTAGCTAATCATCAACCCTCAGTTGCAACTGTCAAATTATAGAACACTACTCTACTTTGTTGTAGTTTCTAGATATACCACAAATGTTAGTGCTTTGTGTAGGTTAACAGGCAATGAACTAAATGTACAGGTATAGTCACCTCATTTTATACCGAAGCAGCCGCGCAGACAGGAGCCTAAATGCTAGGGACAAAGGAGCGGTCACACCGTCCATTTCTGGATGTATACTTTATCTGAAGTCACTTGAAACACTGTGAAATACCGGGTGCGTTTTATATATCTATATTTAACACGCTCTGTTGCTGCAAAAATCGCCAAATTTCGCAGCAAATATAAGATCAAAGGCAGTTTCACTGGTCCACGTGGAGTAAAGCACGCCTATGCGTAGACATAGCCAATGAGAAAGCGTGTATTTCAGAGCTCCGAACAAGTGCAGGTGGCTACTGAAAATTGAAACAGTTTAGCCAGTGCCGTGTAGCGGTGAATAAACGTGTTTTCTTTAGTCTGTCCGTGTTTTTTCATAGATTTTATTAGTTTGTGTGTTTTTGACTTTTGAATACTCAGTTTACTTGTTGATTTAATTGTTGTGTTGATTGTTCTTGTGTGTCCTAAATATGGCACTTTGGAGACCTTGGGAAAATGCTCCAAGCCACGAGGAGATGGTTGATGAACCTGTGCAGGCAGAATTCTTTCATAAAGATAAATCTTTTTTAGGAACAGACCCAAAGAGTAATCCTAAATATGTATGATTGTCTGAAAAACGAAAATCCAGATTCCTCGCAAAATCAAATTTTAAACAGAATTTGTATCCTGACAAAAATCAGTCGGTCTACCATTTATCGGGTTATAAAAAGGGGAGATGTAGTCAACCATTCCTTCCACAGAAAGCGCATAGGGCATAAATTAAAAAGAATAGACGTGGGTTTTCAGGAAGATATTCGTCGTATAATATACGGATTTTATAAAGAAAATTTGGTGCCCACGTTGGAAATGATACGGGATAAATTAAAAGATTATCCTGAAGATTTTTTTAATTACAAATGCTTAGACTCACTGCACTGTATTGTAAAACTGTGTGGTTTTCAATACAAAAAATTAGATAAAAGAATGGTGATTATGGAGTCGTCTCGAATCGTTGAATTGCGCCAAGAATTTTTGCACAAAGTTAATATCTATAGAGAGCAGAAAAGAAATCTGATTTACCTGGATGAAACGTGGTATGATACCCATGATGTTGTGCAGTACGACTGGGTTGACGACAGCAACAAGTGCATTTTAAATGCACCATGCAACCGTGGAAAACGAATCATTATTCTCCATGCTGGCAGTGAAAATGGATTTATACCTAATGCCTTGCTGTTATCTGCCAAAAATATCAAAGAATCATGTGCCGACTATTATGAGGACATGACCTCCGACTTATTTGAAAAGTGGATAGAGCAGCAGTTAATACCAAACATTTCCCCAAATTCAGTGATTATTATGGACAATGCGCCATACCATTCCCGACAGAAAAACAAAATTCCGAATACAGGCACAAAAAAACAAGACATTATTGATTTTATGAAGGACAAGGGAATGGAAATACCACAAAAATCAACCAAAGCCATATTATTGGATCTTATTAAAAGACAAAAATTTGAAAAAGAGTATGTTGTTGACAATCTGCTTCAGCAAAATGGCCATGAAGTATTACGTCTACCTCCCTATTACTGCATTTTTAACCCGATTGAGTTGGTCTGGGCTGCTTTTAAAAAAAAGTAAGAAAACATAATCAGACCCCTCAATTAAGTGAATCGCTATTGGCCACAATAAGAGATGCAGTATCTCATATTGCTGCCACAGACCTATGGAATCAGTGTTCTAGGCATATTATTGAAAAAGAAAATGAGTATTGTGTTTTGCCTCCTGTAAATCCCGTTGTAATTCCTCTACAAGATGACTCTAGCGACAGCTCCGAAGGCGAGGATGATATATAAATACCTATAATGTAAGTCTTTATATACCTTTTTATATACCTACCTGCTATGTAAATATTTCCCTATGTCAAACGTTGGAATTCTGTAATTTTTCCATTTCTTAACTTTCAGTCAACATAAATTAAACTCCCAATATAAGTATTTTTTATCCCAAATCAAAAAAATAAGAAGATAGTAAAATCCATTTATTGTGATATAAAAACATTATTATTATCGTTCTAAATAAATGACCGCACGCCTATGATACGTCATGAAATTACAAAGGACGCGCCGACCAAAGGTTTTTATGCTATTTCAAGTGACTTCAGATAAAGTATACGAAGTTTAACACGGTTAGGATAGGAAGCTGAAGTCAGGCGGGTCTGTCTGGCAGGTACATTGCGCGGCGGCATCATGCAGGATAACTCTGAGGAACAAAGCCCGCTGGTGTAGTGGTAGAGCTAGATCGCGGACTTCCCGTCAGTGCGAAAAGGTCGCGAGACTGTCTGTTCGAGAAAAGCATGTCTGGGACATGATACGGCTCTTGAATTCTCAACACCCTCCACATACTTTAGCAGCTCTTACTCGCGGAATGAGATACCCCAACAGGATATCGACTACCTTATCAACACGATGCCCAGGCGTGTCAATGAGTGTATAGGGACACTTAAAATGTATGCCAAAAATTATTAAAATCGGATAAACATAAGTAGGTGTTTACCTTTTTTTGTCACTCAGCATATTTTCCCATGTCTGTTTGCTCAATTTAAATATGGATCAATTTGATCGCTTGTGAAATATCGAGACACTCTACTTGACAACACTTTTCCAAATATCACACCCCTGTTTCCATAATTCCCTGTCACGTTGTGAGGGTTGATTGGCTGTATCCGCTTATTTTTATACCTCATTTCGTACAACAGCCTTGGAGAAAATAAAAATTAGGATGCGACAAATATTCGCTAATACACAGGGTGTGACTTGATAGAGACGGAGTCGTGACCATTGTTGGGAACTCATTTTGAGGTATTTGATCTTTAGAGATGTTACAGTGGCATGGTGATCAGCTAAGATCACAGCAATTATGCACCAATGGACTCTTTGTACGTCCTTGCGAGGATTTACCCAGCATTAGATCATCAATCACCCCAAACTATTGAATAAAGTGGTGATAGGGCCCAATGGTGCTTCTCTTACAACCGCTATATAACATATATGATTCTTCCATTGATAGAACGTAGGGCAATCACAGAAGTAGTGTTCAAATGTACCATCTTCTGTTGACGACGCATAGATGAGGATGTCCCACTAAAAGGTCACATTTAATGGGTGATTTTTTTGCTAGTATCTTTTTGGCAACACTGTTTTTGACAGATGACGCGTGAATCGTGTCTTGTGTCATTGTCAAACTTGTTCAGTTTGGTCTATAATTTAACCATGAATCGACTTACGAACGAACAACGCTTGCAAATTATTGAATTTTACTATCAAAATTCATGCTCGGTTAAGAGAGTGCATCGAGCACTGCTTCCAATTTATGGGCAATTTGGTCGGCCTACTGAGGGAGCTATTCGGCAGCTTGTGACTAAATTTCGAACCTAGTTTACATTATTGGACATTAAACCACCAACACGCAGACGTAGAGTGAGGACTGAAGAAAATATTGCGGCTGTTAGTGATGACCGTGAAATGTCGATTCGCCGCCGTTCGCAGCAATTGGGCCTCTGTTACTCCACTAAGTGGAAAATTTTGCGAAAGGATTTGGATGTAAAACCTTATAAGATACAGCTGGTGCAAGAATTGAAGCCACACGACCTTCCACAAAGTTTCCAATTTGGTGAATGGGCGCTGACGAAGTTGGAGGAAGATCCACATTTTTATCGAAAAATTGTGTTCAGCGACGAAGCTCATTTCTGGTAGAATGGGTACGTTAACAAGCAAAATTGCCGCATCTGGAGTGAAGACCAGCCAGAAGCATTGCAAGAGCTACCAATGCATCCTGAAAAAATCACTGTTTGGTGTGGATTATGGGCCGGTGGCATCATCGGGCCGTACTTCTTCAAAGACGACAATGGCCGGAACGTAACTGTGAATGGCGAGCGCTACCGTGCGATGATAACAAACTTTTTTTTGCCCAAAATGGAAGAGCTGGACTTGGCTGACATGTGGTTTCAACAAGACGGTACCACATGCCACACCGCAGATGAAACAATGGCCCTATTGAGAGGCGAGTTCGGTGAACAGTTTATCTCACGTTTGGGGCCCGTCAATTGGCCGCCTAGATCGTGTGATTTAACGCCGTTGGAGTATTACTTGTGAGGCCATGTTAAGGCTAATGTCTACAGGGATAAACCAGCAACGATTGACACACTGGAAGCCAATATTGAAGCATTTATTCGTGAGATACCGGCCGATATGTTGGAGAGAGTGTGCCAAAATTGGACCTTGCGCATGGGCCATCTAAAGCGGAGCCGCGGCCAACATTTACATGAAATAATCTTTAAACATTAAATTATATCGACCGTTCTATCGACTCAAATACAGATTTAGTCATTTTTTCAATTTTTTTTTTGAAAATCAAATCCTATACTTCTTAAAAAATCACCCGTTATAAACGTTTCTTGAGTATTCAATTCCGTTTTTGGACCACTTGTACATTTCCGATCTAGATAGATCGGTGACGCATTGCAATGTACAATTTTTTGTAGATGATACCCATCTTAATCACCAGATCGATTGCTAGACAACATAATTTACAGCGTGATCTTGCTAAATCAATTGCTATAGTGTTTGCCCCCCCAAATAAGGCATAAAGTGAAAGAAAATTTGATATCTTTAAATAGCCAGGAGTGGGAATCAGCAGGAAATTTCGGCAAACTTTTTGATGAGAACCTGAAACTTATTTACCATGTAAATAACCTCAGCAATGCAATTCTCATGTTTTTGTTTGCGAATAAACAGCTACTTGATTTTGAATTAAAGATAATACTGTGCGAGTCTTTGGTGATATCTAAGCTCACATACTGCGTTTTAGTGTATTTTTCTTTCTTGGACTGTGAAACCGTAAAAAAAACTCTAAAAAACGCAAAACACATGCTGAAGATTGACTCAAGATTTCAGAAAATATGTGCTGCTATCTCAGAACTAGGATGGCTACATATGGGACGATTACATGCTCTAGTTTGTGTGTATAATGGTTTAACTCCATTCAAGAACATTCAAGAGAGTGTTTGACAATTGCATTTCCAACTAGGCTGTTACAATTATCATCGTAGACTGTCATCAATGTCAAAGATTTTTCTTGGCTGGCCATACCTATTTAGGTCATTTTGGTGATAATATTTGCTATGTGCTAAATTTGAGTGAATATTGCAAATCAGTAATGCTAATTGTACGTTTTTTTTTCACCGGATTTAAATCCCATCGAACATGTGTGGGATATGATGGGGAGCAGGCTATCCACTTTGCACCATCCGCCTCAGATTCTGCCACAGCTAGTCCACGAATTTCAGAAAGTATGACCATATCAGTGCTGCTTCCTCAGAAGTAGGATGTTTGCATATGAGACGATTGCATGCTTTCTACATTCTTCAGTTTGCGTGATAAAAAACTATATTTCAAAATGGCTTAACTCGCTTTAAGAACGTTCAAGAGAGTATTTGACAATTGCATTTCCAATTATGCCTCACAGTTATCATCGTAGGCTGTCATCAATGTCAAAGATTTTTCTTGGCTGGCCATATCTATTTAGGTCATTCTGGTGCTAAATTTTAGTGAATATTGCAAATTGGTAATGCAAATTGCACTTTTTTCTTTATTTCATTGCGAATAAATCCATAGAGCGGATATAGGCAAACGGCATTGCAATTGTAAAGTAAACACAGTTTAACTGTATTGATATATAGTTTAAAAATTATTTTACTCGCAATCTGCAAATTATTTGATGGTTTTTCTTAATAATGAGCTCTAGAGCAAATATTTGAAAACAAAAGAAACAAATATCTCATCTATCCCAAAAAGTCTTGCTGGGGATATGATAACAAGGATCCATAATGAGCATAATAGGGCGGGGAGAATTTCCAAAACATAAAAAAATAACAGAAAATAATAGACAAAAGTTGACAACGCTACTTTTAAGCATGTAATAACATGATTTTTTTTATCTTCTTCGGAAAATTTCGGTTTTACTCATTGTATTGTGTCGGTCAAAGACGTTCTATCATTAACAAGCTTCCAATTCCGGTAGCAACGGAAAAATTAAATAATAAAAGCTCGGTGTACAATGTGCTCATAATCCGAAATATACTCGGTGATATTAGAAGTGTTACACTCACTTAAAATAATTTCTTCAACTTGTTTTTTTGTCCTATCCCGAAATTAGCCGCCGAGTTCGTTGTACTGCAATGACGGTAATGCGTGTGTGTCGTGTGTGGATAGAAGGAGGTTGAGAAACACGAAGAAGGCCGTTTTGCTACTATGCGTCAGATCGCTGACCAATGGGTTGGAGAAGAAGGTATACTTTATCTGAAGTCACTTGAAATAGCATAAAAACCTTTGGTCGGCGCGTCCTTTGTAATTTCATGACGTATCATAGGCGTGCGGTCATTTATTTAGAACGATAATAATAATGTTTTTATATCACAATAAATGGATTTTACTATCTTCTTATTTTTTTGATTTGGGATAAAAAATACTTATATTGGGAGTTTAATTTATGTTGACTGAAATTTAAGAAATGGAAAAATTACAGAATTCCAACGTTTGACATAGGCAAATATTTACATAGCAGGTAGGTATATAAAAAGGTATATAAAGACTTACATTATAGGTATTTATATATCATCCTCGCCTTCGGAGCTGTCGCTAGAGTCATCTTGTAGAGGAATTACAACGGGATTTACAGGAGGCAAAACACAATATTCATTTTCTTTTTCAATAATATGCCTAGAACACTGCTTCCATAGGTCTGTGGCAGCAATATGAGATACTGCATCTCTTATTGTGGCCAATAGCGATTCACTTAATTGAGGGGTCTGATTATGTTTTCTTACTTTTTTTTTAAAGCAGCCCAGACCAACTCAATCGGGTTAAAAATGCAGTAATAGGCAGGTAGACGTAATACTTCATGGCCATTTTGTTGAAGCAGATTGTCAAATTTTTGTGCCTGTATTGGGAATTTTGTTTTTCTGTCGGGAATGGTATGGCGCATTGTCCATAATAATCACTGAATTTGGGGAAATGTTTGGTATTAACTGCTGCTCTATCCACTTTTCAAATAAGTCGGAGGTCATGCCCTCATGATAGTCGGCACATGATTCTTTGATATTTTTGGCAGATAACAGAAAGGCATTAGGTATAAATCCATTTTCACTGCCAGCATGGAGAATAATGATTCGTTTTCCACGGTTGCATGGTGCATTTAAAATGCACTTGTTGCTGTCCTCAACCCAGCCGTACTGCACAACATCATGGGTATCATACCACGTTTCATCCAGGTAAATCAGATTTCTTTTCTGCTCTCTATAGATTTTAACTTTGTGCAAAAATTCGTGGCGCAATTCAACGATTCGAGACGACTCCATAATCAGCATTCTTTTATCTAATTTTTTGTATTGAAAACCACACAGTTTTACAATACAGTGCAGTTAGTCTAAGCATTTGTAATTATAAAAATCTTCAGGATAATCTTTTAATTTATCCCGTATCATTTCCAACGTGGGCACCAAATTTTCTTTATAAAATCCGTATATTATATGACGAATATCTTCCTGAAAACCCACGTCTATTCTTTTTAATTTTTGCCCTACGCGCTTTCTGTGGAAGGAATGGTTGACTACATCTCCCCTTTTTATAACCCGATAAATGGTAGACCGACTGATTTTTGTCAGGATACAAATTCTGTTTAAAATTTGATTTTGCGAGGGATCTGGATTTTCGTTTTTCAAACAATCATACATATTTAGGATTACTCTTTGGGTCTGTTCCTCTAAATCTTTATGAAAGAATTCTGCCTGCACAGGTTCATCAACCATCTCCTCGTGGCTTGGAGCATTTTCCCAAGGTCTCCAAAGAGCCATATTTAGGACACACAAGAACAATCAACACAACAATTAAATCAACAAGTAAACTGAGTATTCAAAAGTCAAAAACACACAAACTAATAAAATCTATGAAAAAACACGGACAGACTAAAGAAAACACGTTTATTCACCGCTACACGGCACTGGCTAAACTGTTTCAATTCAGTAGCCACCTGCACTTGTTCGGAGCTCTGAAATACACGCTTTCTCATTGGCGCATAGGCGTGCTTTACTCCACGTGGACCGGTGAAACTGCCTTTGATCTTATACGGGGGATATTTGCTGCGAAATTTGGCGATTTTTGCAGCAACAGAGCGTGTTAAATATAGATATATAAAACGCACCCGGTATTTCACAGTGTTTCAAGTGACTTCAGATAAAGTATACACATGTTACTATAGCTTGGACTTTCATACCGACCACGGTTAGTGCTTCTTCTGACTGCGGACCACTGTCGCCTACGTTTGAACTGGAGCAGGGAACGGCATGATTGGGAGGCTGAATGGCATAATGTCATCTTCAGCGACGAATCGCGATTCTATATAGGTACGCACGAAAGTCGTAGAAGGGTAAGACGCCACCGTGGAGAACGGCGTGATATTAGATTTACTGTTGATTGGCCTGTACATGTTGGAGTAATTGTTTGGGGGGCTATTGCCTATGGTAGCCGATCACCCCTTCTCTTTGTTCAAGGCAATAAGACTGCTGCGCGTTATTTAGATGATGTCCTACAAACCGCTTTACTGCCGTATCTAGAGGGCCGTCCACACGTCCTTTTTCAGCAAGACAACGCAAGTCCCCATATTGCTCGTCGAACTACTGGCTTTCTTCAAGAAGCAGGCGTTAATGTCTTGCCGTGCCCACCCCGTTCACCCATCGAACATGTGTGGGATATGATGGGGAGGAGACTATCCACTTTGCACCATCCGCCACAGACTCTGCGAAGTATAGAGTCGATCTACTTAACTCCATTTTCAACACAGTTGTCATGGGTTAGATGGGTAGAACGCAGTGTGGTTCTGGACCTGGAGCCAGAATTCTGGTTGCAACAGTCCTAAAGATCTGGCTTTGTAGAATCGCTTTAACTATATGTGACACCCTGTATCGGGACCAACAATAGCTTGACTCAATAAGAGTAGGATCAAGGGGGTGGTATGAAACAGCGAACGTAGCGGATATAAATTTAATCTATTTTTCTGGAATTTAAAATAGCAGGAGAAAATACAGAAAGTGATAAAAAGCTGTATTGATAGCAGTCTCTCCCCTTTGGGCGAAAGAAATCAGTATTCATATTAACTGCTCTCACGGCTGAAACCAGGATCGCGTATTCGGCTTCCCAAAGATGCAAACTTATTACAGGAGGGTGTGAGAAGTTATATAAAGGGTGTATCAATAGGAGCTCGATATCGCAGGATGCAATAAAGCGTGATCTTCTGTTGTAAAGTTTAATAAGTAATAGTTTAAAAAACTAAAAAAACACGCTTTTATAGCTAACCGTGCTTGATATAATAAATGTTACATTCATTCTATTGGTAACTATACTAAGTGACATATAAATCCGAACACCCAGTTTAAATGGTTTTATTTTAATAAAATTTTGTATAAGTACTTAATGAAGCATAATACGTAAATGATAAAAATTTCAAAATGATTGCACTGCTTTAAAGCCCTTTGACCTTTAATAATGTGTGGATGCACCCTGATGTGCTACGCATTCTCCAACGCGCCTAGGCATGCTTCTGATCAGTTGGTCAATGTCCTCCTGTGGTATCTCATTCCAGGCAACCACCAACTCCTATCGAAGTGCTTCTGGAGTCTGAGGAGGACGTTGCAAATTGAGCAATCTCCTACCCATCATATCCCACACGTGCTCAATTGGGGATAAGTCGAGAGATCTTGGTGGCCATGGTAACAATGTGACATCATTATGTTGAAAGAAGTCTATTGTGACTCTTGAAACATGTGGTCGGGCATTATCTTGTTGGAAAGTTGGATCTGCCAGGGTGTCAAGATAGGGTAAAAGATGGGGTTCTAGAACTTCGTGGATATAACGCTGCGCGTTCATGTTACCTCTGATGAAGATTAAAGGTGACCTGGAACCATAAGCTATAGCACCCAAAACCATAACTCCAACAGTGTGATGAACATGTCTTTCAACAAAAAACTGTGGATTCCTCCTTTCACCATGTCGCCTTCTAACCCTGGCACGACCATCGTGCATGCCTAAACAAAATCGAGACTCGTCACTAAAGACAATACTGTTCCATTCCTGATCCCAGAGTGACCGTTGTCTGCACCACTCAAGGCGATTACGTCGGTGTTCTCGAGTTAAAGGGAGGACCCAGTGTGGCCGGTATGAAAACAAGCCAAAACTTCTCATTCGTCGGTAAACACTTCGCATGCCAATAGGTCTTCCGTGTTCTGCAAACCATTCATTTGCAATAGACCTGGTAGTGGAGAAACGGTCCCTTAAGGCCAATAATCTTAGGCGGCGATCTTCACGGTCTGTTGTTCTACGGCGGCGTCCAGTGCCCCTTGCTCTTTGCGTACGGCCTTCTCGAAGCCATGCCTGACAACATCTAACCACAGTGTCTACACTTCTTTGCACTCTAACTGCAATTGCCCGAAAAGAAAGTCCAGCTTCCCGAAGTCCCACTATACGGCCCCTATCAAATTTACTACGTTGACGAAATCGTACAGGTCTCCGTACTCTAGGCATCGTAACCGATCGTAAAGGATGTCAAGAACCAAAATCAGCCAACGTTGATTCTTTACTGCGGCTGAAATACTCATTTTTAGAACGTTAGTGAATTAAAAAAAAGCAGTATAAAAACCGGAATGTCCAACTGATAAGGCTAAAAATGTTTTCACTTGTTATTTACAGTAAGATAAATACACTCACCAACTTTTATTAAAATAAAACCATTTAAACTGGGTGTTCGGATTTATATGTCACTTAGTATATAAACACTTTGTAATTGAAAATTATTTTCGACTTTTTAGTTCGGTAAGGTATAAAAGCGTGTTTTTAGTGTTTAAAAACTATTATTAATTTTTCATTTTTCAGTTCGATTTAACAATTAGCTTTCTGTGGACATGTGGTATTGAAATGTCTAACGAATCATTTCATTTGGAGCTTCACTGTTGCATGGGGTTGTTCCTGTTAACTTAGAGCAATCAAATTATTCAATCTGAATACCGTCTAAAGATCTTACGCGACTAAGTGCTGCATAAGCTTGTGAACAAGGTGAAAATGCACTACCTTGAAAAAGTATCTACCTCTGTTGTCCTGCGGCGAGTGCCTGAAATAACAAAGAGTAAGTACGAAACTGCACGCATGCGCAGAACGCGCGCTAGCTCTACCCTTCTTACTCCCCTACATAGAATCTATAAAAGAATATATCAATCCTGGCGGTCCTAATACAGATAATGGAAAACTATTATCAAATTATTGTATTGTCATTGGTCCTTGACGTGTGTTTCAGTTTAATCAAACTTCTGGAAATTGGTGAAAATTATGCTCAAAGATTCCATTACATATATACAGACCAAGCTTATAAAAAAATATAATGTGTAGCCTAAAGCTTCGTGGACACTGATATCGTATTGTGTCAACTTGAATGACCAAATCAAATATGTTCAGGGTAAACCTAGATACATATCAATTGCATCATCTGATACAATGACGGGTCTAAGCCCCCGACATCATATGCGAATAGCTGGTAATCAAGTATTTCAGGAAACGAGCTTTTAAGACTCATTTTATACAAGGTTTTTTGTTTCAAAATAGTAGAAAACAAATCTCATACTAGTAACACACTGTGTAGGAATGGAAAAAAGAACAAACGAATTAAAGGTCACCAGAAGACAGATAGATAAAGTATAATGTCACAGAATGTCAATTGTGATTTCTCCATCCCTCTTGTTGAAAATAAAGCAATACTTGCTGTCGTAGCTATATTGTGTGATTCACCATCATTCAAATGTGTGTTCTCACAATCGATGCAATATGTGTAATTTGCAGCATAATTAACGAAAAAATAAACGATCTCTTTAAATATGAGGTTTGGTTCTCGCTAAACATTTGAAAACAAAAAATATCCATGCTAAGGACTTGCTATATGCAGAATGTCTCGCTTTGTTTAAAATATTTATGGAATGTCCAACCCAACGTTGCATAAAGAAGTATAAGGTAATTGATCATTCCAAAATAACCACAATAACTTACGTAATTACATACATCAGTTTGACACGGCCTTCTTGGAAAACGCCACTGTTGAGTCTAAGAAACAAATATAACGAGTCTGCTCGTAATGCCAAAGACCACCAGTACGATGCATAAACACGCAAAAGGTAATATCGCAGCGTAATGGCAGTCGGTCTTTCTGGACGCTATTCAAGCAGAGGAAACTTCAAGAGTAAGCCTTCCTCCGCTTAAATGCCACGATGGAACCGTTGTAACCAAGATCTTTGTTGCCATCTCCACACCGGACGTCGACGAAAATTAAATATTTTTCTCATGTCCAGCCTCTTCCAAAAAATGTATCTTTAACCGACCCTTACAGCTACAGATCTACACTCTGCTTTCTGCTATCAGCAAAGTGATGAAAAAGTGCATGAATAGGGAGCACACGTCATACAACTGTGGAGTGAAGTTGTCCAGTCACATGCTGAGGTCACTGTATTGTTTCTATTACACACCAACGACATCTTTTTCTTTACGGTCAATCCACAGTTTTGCCGATGATAGCACTCTACGCGCAGGCATTTCATGTGATAAGCCGATCTCTGCAGATGAGCTGGAGAGAAGAAGACTAGTAGGCGAGAGACCTGGAAATTATCACCGCCTGGGGACGCGGCAATCTGGTACAGTGTGATGCTTCCAAAACACAGTGCTCTACCTTGCCTATTTCCGTGTTGATCTGTTTTCCCATCAGTGTATTTCTTCGCTAAACCAAAGCCTACGATATATACAAGGTTGCCTTTCTTCCCCAACCCCTTTAAGAAGTTGTCTGGTTTTATGTCGATGTGTATAAAATTTCTTGAATGTATGAAGTCAGTATGTGAGATCAGCTAATCGACCAATAGCAAGACCGTCTTTAAGGAGAATTATCTGGAGTAAAAGTAGAACTCATCCTCCAACACCATCACGTTATTGTCTCCTTCAGAGGCGCACCATTTCACTTGAATTATGACCACTCCTCCCTGCATCATTCTGTAAAATTTTGATTCTATGCGTAACTGAGGATGCCTTGTCTTCACACATTCTATTATGATAGCGACCTCTCCACTGTTGAAATATTAGTACCCAGCGACTTTGAAGTTGAGTCATTAATTTTCAGATAATGATTGTAGAAGGAAGATAAACCAAAATATGTGTGTAAAAATAAAAAAAAAATAAAAAAAAGTATCGCCCCGACTAGTATTTCAGTGCGGACCTGTATTTAATCGTGCGGTCTTGGAGGACCGGCATGCCCTCCCCTGTGAGGTCTTAAGTCACCTGATTCACGAGCCCTTTGTACTACATTAACAAAGGCACGAGGGGTTGGTTGCATTCGATTGGGAAACCGATCCGCATAAATCCGTGATGCCGCGGCAGCATTTTGTAAAGACTCCCCCCCGTACATAAGAATCATGTCCACAAGTTCAGCATTTTCGTAAACATGTGCCATTTTTTATTTCGTTTGAGGCACGCAACAAACACCACTATTCACTCACGCGTTACCGACTGACACATTGACTGAATACAACTGAATAAAATTGTAGTAAAAACATCGTGATAAGCGTTTCAAATTCTTTCGCTTTTTTGTTTCCGATGCGATGAACCGATAAGGCGGATTATATCCGTTGCTGCCAAACACGAGCACATAATATTATTATTGAGACAGGGCGGTACTCAAACTTCTAAAGGGCTATAACTTTGTTACTTTAATTTTACCAGAAAAATGTTAAAGGAAAAAACATTTCTTTTGATCAGATCTACTCACTGTTAAAATAAATGACTCAACTTCGAAGTCACCCTGTATATCCCCGAAGAAATCTGACCCAGTCTATATTTGTTGACCGCTCACCACTGCATCGTGACTTCAATACAGAATCTCACACGACAAAAGACATTATACTCGGGTTAATTCATGAGGCCACATTAGAGGCCAGCTATTTGATGTTATCTAACGCGTTTCGAACGATTGAGGAGGAAAATTTCTTGCATAATCTATCGAAGGTTCTGTTGTTTCAATCAAGATCACCGAGGCCTTGATTTTGACATGCACACATCTCGTTAATCGCAACAGACTAATCTATGCACAACGTCCTCACTCTGCACAAGACCCAGATAAGATCTAGCTTCTAGCACTGGTCACATGATTGGGGTTCTGCCGCGCCCCGACTTTGTTCATCGTCCACATTCGATGTTGTTCACAGGAGGGATGCCCAACTGATCTAGCTCTCTTCTATCGCTACTTCAACGGGCTTTGCTCCTCAGAGATCTTCTCTGTCTTACCGCCGAGCGTTGAGCCTGTCAGACGGACCCGCCAGGATTTTTCCGGTATGACCGCTCCTTCATTGCTAGGGTGTCGAGATTGTGAAACAGTCTGTCTGAGGTTTTTCCCAGTTCTGCTAATCGGATTAACTAGGCGTCTTTAAGTTCCTTATAACAATCCACCATGCTTGTCTGGCCAATAAAATCACATGAATTGACAGATCTGCTTCTTACTTATAAAAGTCGCGGTGCCTCAGTATTTAGATTTATGACGATGCGACTGCCTCAGTATAAAAAACACAGATAATAAAACATATATAAAAAGCATAAGCTAAATTTAAATATAATATGATCGATCACTTCATAAAAAACAGATTTCAAAAAGTAGTTATTGATATGAACTCATTACCAGAAACTTCAATATCCTCGGGAGTGCCCCAAGGAACAATGTCTGGACCACTCATTTTTATTCCTTACATAGCTGATTTGGGCCGAGTAGTGGAATATTGCAATATATAATCATTTGCCGATGATTCTAAATTATACAACAATTTCAATAATGACAAAACTGTAGTTGCAGAATCTCAAATAAATGAGGATTTAAAAGCTATTGATAATCACTCAAAAAGTCATAACCTCCATTTATATCGTACATGATCAGAAGTTATCGTAAAAAAATTATAAAAACACATCTCTAGATGGCGAAATTATTCAAGTGCATGAGTCAGTTAAAAACCTAAGTATTTTCCTTGACAAGTGTCTAAATTTCATTCCACGTGTGAATCATATTACAAAAAGTTGTTTTCCAGTACTTCACCGGTTATGCTTCAGTAAACAAATTTGAAACTACAGAACTAAGAAAATTATATGCGAATCTGTTCAAAAATTACATATTGCGGTATTGTTTACCATTCAAAGGCTTCACCTTTAATCCGAGCTATCTATACAGGGTGATTCACAAGTCGTGACCAAAAATGAAACATCATACACAGGACCACATTTTAAGGGGGGGATCTTCTGTGTAACATTTTTTCCTCGAAGACTTCATCAAAAGGATACGGGGTGTTGAAGTTTAAAAAATAAGTATTGACCACATTCAAAAGTCTTTACTTAAAACTAGCGTGCACCAGAGGCGGAGATACAGAGGATTAGTAGCACTATTTTTGTAAATAAAAATAGTACGCCGGTGTTTTGTTCCGAAACGCGCAATTTTTCGAATTTTACCTCTAATATGCTACAAATAATTCCTCTTGTGTTTTTTTCCTAGAGTGCACTGTTTTTGTAAAAATAAAAATAAAACAAACTAGAACTAGAACAGGTGATTTTTTATGAGGTATTGCGAATTTGTTTTATTATTTTTACAAAAACAGTGCACTCGTTCCGAAAAAAAAACTGGCGTACTATTTTTATTTGGAAAATAGTGCCACTAATTCCCTGTATCTCCGCTACTGGTGCACGTTAATTTTAAGTAAAGACTTTTGAATGTGGACAATACCTAGCTAAATCCTAATATCAAATTTTAGTTCACTCCAGTTGACGGTTTTGAAGATATTAAATAAAATTGTTTTTTATTTTTTAACTTCACCCCGTATCTTTTTAATGAATTCCTCGAGGAAAAAATGTTACATAGAAGACCACCCCTAAAATGAGGGACTGGTTATGATGTTTTATTTTTGGTCACGACTTGTGAAGCACTCTGCATAATGCATTACTCTCAGAAATTAAGTGTTTGGCAATAATTGATAACTTTAAAAAAACATATCAAGAATCTGCTTTTACAGTGCCAAAATTAAAAATTATTATCTTTCAGTTCTGCTAATAAAAATAGTCATTCAGTTATCAGAGGGATTATATTAAATATACTCAGTGGCATTAGAAGTGTTACACCCAGAAAAAATAATTTGTTTAACTTGTTATATTCATAGCATGGTGTGGCAATAATGTTAATGTTTTATCTTTGTTTTTGTTCACCTTTGTTAAAATGTTATCTCTTAGTTTTTGAGAAGAAAGCAGTTTCTGAGAGCTGAGTAGTACAGATATTTTTGGTTATTGCCCTTTTATTCACTAGTGTTAAGCACAACACATTGCCTCGAGTTCGGGTTCTTTGTGTTCCTCTACCTTCTTCTATGCATACACGACACACACGGATTAAAGTCATTACAGCACAATTAACACAGCGGCCAATTTCGCGATGTGACAAACCAACATCTCGATAGGCAATAATTCTGCCCCGGTCAAAATCGCTAAAATGATGATAATTTGGTGGTCTTCGAACCCGAGGCATTTTGTTATGCTTAACACTAGTAAATGAAATGGTAATAACTAAAAATATCTGTACTACACAGCTTTCAGAAGCTGCTTCCTTTACAAAAACTAAGAGGATAACATTTCAATAAGGGTAAACAAACAGCAAGCTATAACGTTGAGTATATTAATCCGCATGCTGATGAGAGTTCAATTTTCTACATAGCTCCTTGTACATTGTCCAAACAATCCTTTATTTCCTGGAAGCATTTTTATCCAATAAGCAATTAGAAGCTGCAGATGAAAAGCAAACGAAAAATTTCTATCGAACAGATATACATCCGGTCTGGGCAGCGAATCTGCTTTATATAGTAGAAAAAAATATACACGGACGTTTATGAGGGTTGGTGAGAATCCGCTAGCGTTGCGTTTCTTCTGATTCTCTACGCCGTTTTAACTTCGCTTTATTCACTGTTTTTCTCATCAGCCCTTCTCCCTTTCTACGGAGCGAAGCTGCGTCTTTGTCCTTTTATTGACTTCTGATCATCCGATGCACAGAGCGCTGGCACTGCCACATTTTTAATACACGAACTGCATAAACATCAAAGAGGGGATGCCGAGAAAAGTATTTCGCACTCAGGGGCTGCTCAATAAAATCTTATAGCTTGTTCTTTCGGCTAAACTAGTTCTCTACGAGTGCACAATTTATGTTCATTCTTTATTTCGGAAATTTCATATGGTATCATAACGTGAAAAAACAGATAATAACAATTACAAAATCATTGAGAAACTTATGAAAACACAACTTCCAAATCTTTTTAATAAACATAATCCAACTAATGAAAAACAATTGGGATTCCAGAAAAACAAGCCTACTCAAGACGCACTTTTATTTTTGATATCAAAACTATACAAATTACTCGACCCAAGTAAATATATAGATCTAGCAAAAGCATTCGACACAGCAGACACTTGAATCTATTAGAAACTTTACACGACTCAGGAATCAGTGGCAAGGCTTATAACCTCATGATAAGATGCCTTTCCAATAGAAAACAGAACGTACAATCAAATTGGTAGCATATGGTATCCCACGGGACAGCTTAAAATCTGGACAACCATATGCTTTGCGGACCATACTGCTATAATCTATTCAGATAACAACTCGTGGGAAAAAATAAAACAAATTAAAATTAAAAACTACGTTTAAGGAACAAACTAATATTTAGAACAAGCATTCAGGATTTAAATTTAATGTAAATGTGTTTAGAAGATGCTACAAAATTTTAAGCATCATTGGTGGAATATGAAAAATGCAACCTTTAGAAATTCTGGACTCCATGTAATTTTTTTGACTACAGCCGGAAGTGTCGAGAAAATTGAATAGCACTGAAAGACAACTTTTATCTCCTCAAAAATATGTTCTTAAAAAACATCAGAAAGTTGTAAATCATATAAAAACGAATTTTGGGAACGATCTGAATCATTTTCCAGGTTTTGTAAATCGATCCAAAACTCAGATCCAGAAAAAAACTGTGCGACTGTAAACTTTGAGTTTCTGTTTATTTTGAGCGTAGACGAAAACATTTTAGGAGAGGTCAGATATTTGAAATTATGCCCCGTTTTTTGATATTCCTTATATTTCTGAACATTTTAAGGGGCGATGGAAAAATCGTTTGGAGAAGTCCAAAATTTGGAAAAGTGCCAAAGTACCTCACGCTTTAAAAATCCTATCAGTGTCTGGCTTTAAAACAAAAATTAATTATCTGTCGTTTATTTGTGCATGTTTTCTAATTTTCCTCTTTCAGTTGTTTATGTTTTGTATGCGATTCTGTTTGATTTTAATACCTACATCTTATACTAGATATTATAATTTCCTGTTATTTCTAAGCATGTTTTTTTTTTGATTTTCTTATTCTCTTATCCTTGTATTTTTTTGTATTTGCTGTCCTTTTAGCTCTGTTGGTTCTGAAAAACAGTCTTTGCTGATGTCCCGCCAGGTAAAATAAGAACGATTTATTATTATTATTATATTATGATCATATTATTATCATTGAGTTTTGCATTTCGACGTTTTCCGTTTTCTTTATCTCTTCAAGGCATAGACAAAAAAATTTGAACATGTCAAATTTAAAAAAAAACATGAAACTTTGTTTTCTGATGTTTGCTTATCACTTTAGTAAGAAGATTTTTTGAGAGGGTCACAATTTCCCAACAAATCGCGAATTTGTCTTTACTGAATTGGTGCCACTTGAGTACCACTAGTTAGTACTTTTCCCGTGCTACAAATTGGAGCGATGGGGGTGGACACTCTGTTTTCTTTATATTTTCAGATATCAACAAAATTTCTTTGGGATTATCATAGCATTCGCGGTGTTCCGGCATGTAGGCTTCTGCCTGCGCGGCTACTTCGATACAAAAAAAATTAAGCTTTCTGTTAAAAACGCATGAATTGGGGAAATTATCAGGAATTTCACTAATTAGAAAGCTCTCAGGGGTCAACCATGGGTACGGCCTTGATGCCCCGAAAAGGTCAGTCGACCCTCTTTTTACCTGCTCTTCCCTGCGAAACTAAACAAACACCTAGCAGACGTAACAAATAGCCATAAATGCGTTGTCACTTTTGAAGGGATCCACAAGTTCGTATTTCGTTGTTTTTTATCTTGACCATCCTGCGTGAAAGGTGCAGAGTCAACCCACTTTTGTCTTTCCAAAAGGAGCATGTCAGGCTTCTGCTTCCCATCCCAACTCTGTCGAGCATCGCACATCAAAAACTGGCCAGTACGACCACACCTTCCTCCTAGGTTGCCGAGATTATGCAACAGTCTGCCTGATAATGTTTTTCCCATTTCTGCTAATCTTAGGCTGTTAAAAAATCGGATTAACAGGACGCCTTTAAGTTCCTTCATTTTCGAAGCTTTAAAAAAATTGCGGCGGTCCATATTTTGAGAACTTGTAAACTCTGTTATAAGCCATTAAAACGCGATATTTCCTATGTGAGGAATACCCATGAAATATAAGTATTAGCTGTGCCAGACGGGTTATTTGTGTTGTATTTTCTGAAAAGGGGTTATCTTCAAGGTTATATATTACAGTTTTACCAGTTTTTTTCGTTTTCAAAGCTTTGAGAAGCATTATGGGAAATCAGCATCGCATCCGTGTTGTGTGTAATTCAGTCTACCTCTTGTCCACATTTTAACCCTTCTCATTTCAAAGTGACGTCAGGTTTCTACCTGCATCCTATAATTCCTTTATTTCTTAGAGGATTCTGTTCACAGATATTCGAGATCCCCTCTTTACATTATCAATAAGAATCGCCCTGTTACCTTATTAACAGGTTTCGAGACTAGGAATGACGCATCACATACAAAACTGACATCCCAGAATAAATTTCTATAAAATTTAGGTGAGCGGAAATAAAAATTAATGTGAAATATAATAACTTTTTTGCGTTCCATAATACTACTGTATGTACCGTATTTTCTCACCTGTTAGTTTTAATGTACAGGGTGGCCTAGATGTAACTGACTGGCTTCTATCTTAAAGTAACATATAAATCCCAGTTTAAATGGTTTTATTTTAATAAAAGTTGGTGAATGTATTTATCTTACTGTAAATAACAAGTGAAAAAATTTTCAGCCTTATCAGTTGGACATTCCGGTTTTTATACTGCTTTTTTTTAATTCACTAACGCTCTAAAAATGAATATTTCAGCCGCAGTAAAGAATCAACGTTGGCGGATTTTGGTTCTTGACATCCTTTACGATCGGTTACGATGCCTAGAGTACGGAGACCTGTACCGTTTCGTCAACTTAGTGAGTTTGATAGGGGCCGTATAGTGGGACTTCGGGAAGCTGGACTTTCTTTTCGGGCAATTGCAGTTAGAGTGCAAAGAGGTGTAGACACTGTGGTTAGGTGTTGTCAGGCATGGCTTCGAGAAGGCCGTACGCAAAGAGCAAGGGGCACTGGACGCCGCCGTAGAACAACAGACCGTGAAGATCGCCGCCTAAGATTATTGGCCTTAAGGGATCGTTTCTCCACTACCAGGTCCATTGCAAATGAATGGTTTGCAGAACACGGAAGACCTATTGGCATGCGAAGTGTTTACCGACGAATGAGATGTTTTGGCTTGTTTTCATACCGGCCATACTGGGTCCTCCCTTTAACTCGAGCACACCGACATAATCGCCTTGAGTGATACAGACAACGGCCACTCTGGGATCAGGAATGGAACAGTATTGTCTTTAGTGATGAGTCTCGATTTTGTTTAGGCATGCACGATGGTCGTGCCAGGGTTAGAAGGCGACATGGTGAAAGGAGGAATCCACAGTTTTTTGTTGAAAAACATGTTCATCACACTGTTGGAGTTATGGTTTGGGGTGCTATAGCTTATGGATCCAGGTCACCTTTAATCTTCATCAGAGGTAACATGAAGGCGCAGCGTTATATCCACGAAGTTCTAGAACCCCATCTTTCACCCTATCTTGACACCCTGACAGATCCAACTTTCCAATAAGATAATGCCCGACCACATGTTGCAAGAGTCACAATAGACTTCTTTCAACATAATGATGTCACATTGTTACCATGGCCACCAAGATCTCACGACTTATCCCCAATTGAGCACGTGTGGGATATGATGGGTAGGAGATTGCTCAATTTGCAACGTCCTCCTCAGACTCTAGAATCACTTCGAGAGGAATTGGTGGTTGCTGGAATGAGATACCACAGGAGGACATTGACCACCTGATCAGAAGCATGCCTAGGCGTGTTGGAGAATGCGTAGCACATCAGGGTGCATCCACACATTATTAAAGGTCAAAGGGCTTTAAACCAGTGCAATCATTTTGAAATTTTTATCATTTACTTATTATGCTTCATTAAGTACTTATACAAAATTTTATTAAAATAAAACCATTTATACTGGGTGTTCGGATTTATATGTCACTTTGCATATGTAATTTTCAGGTTGAATAAAAAAAAAGTGGATGCGCAACTAACTTATACCTTTTCATATATATAAAGTAAGTGTATTTGAGACAAAAATTATCATCAACACAGATTATTACACACAAATCCTCACTATGAACCTATGGACTGCCGTTTCATTCCAGCTTAGTAATGCGATCAGCAGATGTTATAACACAGCCAAACATTGATAGCTGAAATATCATAACGTTTAGGCAACGGAACGAGTACAAATATACAACAGCTAGTGCTAAGTTGACAGCTGATAGAAAAACCTACATAATGACACAAAAAACCTATACAATGTCAAAAAATAAACGACACAATGTTACTTTTCAAGATACGTAATACCAATGCCGAAAGGGTCACTCGACCATTTTTTACCTGCTTTCCCTAACGATTGTAAACAAACACATAGCAGACGTAAGCAACTTAAAAATAACCATAAATGCGCTGTCGCTTTTGAAGTGATCGATAACTTTGTATTTCGTTGCTTTTTATCTTCACCATTCTGCGTGAAAAGATCAGAGTCAACCTACTTAATAGTAATGATAAATGGTTTTTATTGCCAAAATAAGCACACACAGAACCTCAACAAATTCTAGCTGCTTTCCTGATAAACGGCAGAATTCGAAACTCACTACCGTATAGAAAGATTCAACCAAATAATCTTTTTTTCTAGAAGCCCTGTTGATAGATGTGGATCCGCCCCTGTGAATCTCCAGTCAAGGCAGGTGTAGTTAGTTTGCTTTTGCATTTCTCTAAACTCTAAATATAACCGAGTAAACAACGATCTCGTACGGGCGAGCCGTAGCAGACAAGTAAACAGTAAACAACACAGCATATAATGTACCACACCACGACTGGTGTTCGCCTGTGTATGTGTGTTGCCTTGCCTCCACCTTTTAGTATGATTCTGGCTATATTTCGTACCGCTACGTCGGCGAGGCGAGCTTCTGATTTCACGCGCGTTTTTTGAATTTACCGCGCGGACGTTACGTAACTAATCCAACCGACGCGTCTGTAACCCCCCCTATCCGCTACGCGTTAAACGCGCGCGGTTGAGGATGTGTAGGTGTCTCCTCCAGTGCAACTACGGCGGCGATATGATACTACTCCAAACATGGGTTATGCTCCGAACACCAGGATACCCGTCACTATAGTATGTATGCCTTTTTTTAGTTCCCTAATGGGTGCCGCTCACTCTATTGTGCGTCTTCAGTTATAGTACCATACCATTACCTTGGTGATACTTCGAACGCCGTCCCTGATTTGTCAAGTAGGTGGTCATTCTATGACTCAAAGCAGAGCAATCGGGATTTACAAGATTCCAGTTTCTCTGTACTTAACACATATTTTATGTAGGTGTATCCTGATTAACCAGTCAAAAATCCGACTTTTTCACCCAGTCTTTGGCATCTGTTCAATTTACACCTGATGCTTCCCTAGACAGTCTCTGGGAATGAGTATTTCGCACTACTTTGTTCCACTCAGCGTGAGTATCAGCTTTTGTCCTGACAAATTCATCATCTACTCCAATGTGGATTGGCATCCACATACATGGGCAGATCTAAGAGGCACAACACGCACTGTGCGTCAGTCTCCGGGAGGCGAATGGCCCTAGATAGTAGTTTCAGAGACCCTGTGAAGTAGAAAAGATGTGTGAACTCCATGTTATATACAGGGTGACTTCGAAGTTGAGTCATTTATTTTAACAGTGCGTAGATCTGATCAAGAGAAATATTTTTTTCCTTTACAATTTTTCTGGTAAAATTAAAGTAACAAAGTTATAGCCCTTTGGAAGTTTGAGTACCGCCCTGTCTTAATAATAATATTATGTGCTCGTATTTGGCAACAACGGATATAATCCGCCTTATCGGTTCATCGCATCGGAAACAAAAAAGCGAAAGAATTTGAAACGCTTATCACGATGTTTTTACTACAATTTTATTCAGTTGTATTCAGTCAATGTGTCAGTCGGTAACGCGTGAGTGAATAGTGTTGCTTGTTGCGTGGCTCAAACGAAATAAAAAATGGCACATGTTTATGCGGATCGGTTTCCCAATCGAGTGCAACCAACCCCTTGTGCCTTTGTTAATGTAGTACAATGGGCTCGTGAATCAGGTGACTTAAGACCTCACAGGAGAGGGCATGCCGGTGCTCCAAGACTTCACGATCAAATACAGGTCCGCACTGAAATACTTGTCGGGAGGATACTTTATAAAACAAGGTAACATTTTTTTTTTATTTTTACACACATATTTTGGTTTATCTTCCTTCTACAATCATTATCTGAAAATTAATGACTCACCTTCAAAGTCCCTGTATAACTATTGCGAGTTGTCCTCATGTCTTCTCTGACATCAGCTTTCCAACTCCTGGTTGCCGCTCACTGTACTGTGCACCCTGAGTTGTAGGACCCACACAATTACCTTGGTGATACTTAGGACTCCGTCCCTGTCTTCCCTGATTTGTGGACATTCTATGATCAAGAGCAGGACAATCGGGGTTGACATGATTGCAGTTTCTTCTGTTCCTCTGCACTTTCCACATAGAGGGCTCGATACGCATAGTTTCTTCAGGTATATCCTCGATAATCAGTGTCCAGTCAAAATCCGATCACTTTTAGTAATTCTTTCCTACTCAAACTTTGGCTTCTGTTGTATTGACACCTGGTGCATTACTTTGACCCACTTATTTTGAGCACCAGCTCCTTTCCTGACAAATTCATCAGTTCCTTCATTACCAACTATTCCAGTGTGGTTTGGCACCCACAAATAGAGAAGGATCTAAGATGAGGCACGCGATGCACTGTGAGTCAGGCCTCTGGAGGCGAATGGCCCTACAAAACAATTTCAGGGTTCCTGAAAAGTAGACAAGATGTGTGAAGTCCATGTTTCTGTGGCTGAAACGGCAAATGTTAAAACTACACTCTACTGACGTTTCGGCTACTATGGTGGCCTTTTCAAAGTTCGGATCAATGACATATGTTATATTTATCTGCCCTCTAGGTGACAGCTCGTTTGTTTTTCCGCTGCTATACAGTGTTTTGCAACAACAAAAACAACTTTGAGAAGCAAAAACCCATCCAGAACTATTGTCGCTGAGTGTTACGCAATCCTGACTACTCATGCCTCATTTGCACTGCTCATCGATTTACTTCCCATGCCTACTGGCAGGGAAGTATTGTATTCGCCAAAATTTTCGCAAATTAGATATTTCGATGTTATATGATATGTACATGTCTCTCATATCAGTCGGTCCAGTAGCGCAGACGAAAAGACCAAAAACGAAAAAGTATAAAAGTCGCTCAAACTTTTAGAGGATCCTGATTATTTTTGAAAAAACAAATGGTTTATATCAGTTGTCGCCTCCCTTTTCAATGTGTTGCGCTACTTTAATATTTTATATTATAATTATCTAGTCGTAATCAATGTAAGCAAACTTTAAATGAATTTATACACAGTTGTATGCGACATACGTGTGTTTATTTTACTAATACTAATACATACTAATAAACTCAAATAACCTAATAACTAATACATACTACATAACTATATCCATTCCTACCAATTGTAGGTGTTTGAAAGATAAACAAAATTTTTCGTTAGGTACAATGGCATGTCACATACTATTTAATAAATGTAACTAAAAATAAAAAAAGCCACGCACTATTTTAAACAAAACCATGTCGATATAAAAAATGCGTGTTCAATGAAAAGCCTGACACTCAGACTCAATTGTTTTAATGTTTGGAGTATAATTTGATACCGGCATTTGAATACGATTATCCAAGTGTCGATTACAGCTGCAGCTTCTAAAAACGCCTGTTTTATCATTTCCCCGTCTTCGTAAGGTTACTTCTTTTGTGTAATTATCTGGGACACCCGGTATGATGCTTCAGTTGAGCCTTACTTTTATCGATGGTTTTTAAAAACATTGTCGCCGCGCCTTACGTATTTATTCCGGTCAAAGTAATCGAGATCGTTCTCGAACAGATCGTTCACCGCAGTGCTGCCGCTGTTCGTGTATATTATGAGAATTTACAAAATTTACTGGAGATTCTAGTTTATATCAATGATGTTAGTGTTAAAGATATATCACACATATACTCGGTCCATTAATCTTTAAAACTAAGAAGCTGTCACGTCTGACCGGGGAGAGGCGACGTTTCCAGATGCACTACCGGTAGAACAGGTAGTTAGATGGACCTGTTTGACTGACTTTTTTCTGTAGTTGGTACCGATTGAACTGATAACGGCGTTGCGTGGGAGGTACGTCTTATTTTTTACAGGACCCTTCAAGCTGTTGTTGCAACACACTGCTTAGTAGCGAAAAAAAAAACAAACGATCTTTCACCTGGAAGACAGATAAATATAAAATATAATTTTGCGCAAATAGGTGCGAAATCTGATGATAGCCACCTACCAATATATTGTCCTTTTCATTAATCTGTACTTTGAAACAGGCTACTAAAGTAATCAGTAAAAAGTAATTTCAATCTCCGCTTCAGGCCCGTAAATCTTAGGCCCGTATTGTCAGTCGTTCCTACAATATTATAGGACGTCTTTATGGCCTCCTTGATTTTCATGGTTTTCTGCTGTTCCGTGTCAGCACTCTATTTTGAGGTTATGTTACAAATATCTATTTGAGAGCGGTGACGATGGCACGGAACAGTAGAAATCAAGAAATACCCCAACCATTCCGAAGGAGAGAAAATCAAGGAGACCACAAAGGTCATACAATTGCAGGAACAACTAACGATACGGCAATCAGGGAGAAAGCTTCATTTGTGGGTGCAAAGTATAAGCATACACAAAGTTGTAAATTGGATTTATCATGCAGGAAAGGACGTGTAATAAAAATAGTTTGCAGTCATAATCAATCCTTGGGGAATAACTGCGTTGATACTTTTGAATGAAGAGGAGAACCTGCAAACCATGACGGATATCTTACAGTCGTAGAGACCACCCATCTGCAAAGCTTCTCTCGGGAGTCATAGGATGGAAGTTTGACACAGCTAATCCAAACCATGCTCCCTGTGGCTAAATAGAGATATTTTAGAAACTCCTTATTGATGTATACGTCCTTGTTCATCAGAGGGGGCGCTATAGACGTCGATGGTAAGATACTTCGTGTTGCGGACAGTATATTCAGTTTTTAAACCATAAAGGTTACTCATACCCTTGGAGTGACACATATTTTCGACCATTGTACTGTACGGAACTGGATTGTATATACAACATTGTTTCATGATAGTGAACAATAATATATGACTAGTATGGAAAATTGTTTGATAATCAGTAACGTCAAAGATGTCTTTGTTCATCACCTTACTGGTCCAATAGGTATTTGTTGGAAAGGAATGACAAACTTTTGGCATGCATGCTGCCTGTAGTTATATCAAAAGGAAAATCCATTCTGGGGGACCGCAGGAAAACTTTACTGGATCGTATAACCTCCAATAGCTTGGAGTTATTGACAGTAGCGGCATACATTTCACGGACTGTTATTTAGTCACTGGTATTACCAGATCGTCAGAAAGATATCGACCATCTCTAGTAATACAGCCCTGAGAAACTGCGCATGACGCGTCTTCTCAAGCCACGTGGCACGATTGCACGTGGCTGCTTCTCAGAGCGCGTACCGAACTCAAAAAGTCATATAAAATTGCCCAAAAGATCAACATAATTTTTAGGAATTAGCGGTGCTGCTTAATAATATCTTCTCAAAAAGATCAAGGGAGCAAGGAACAAATCCAAATTTTTCGGGGATCTTAGATAGGCTGTATTTCGGTCAAAAAAATTTAGAGGTTTAGGATTCGAGTTTTCAGGTTTTTTAGGAGCTACGGTTCTCATGCAATTGGAATATACTAAGTGACAGATAAATCCGAACACCCAGTTTAAATGGTTTTATTTTAATAAAAGTTGGTGGTTTATCTTACTGTAAATAACAAGTGAAAAATTTTTCAGCCTTATCAGTTGGACATTCCGGTTTTTATACTGCTTTTTTTTTATTCACTAAAGCTCTAAAAATGAATATTTCAGCCGCAGTAAAGAATCAACGTTGGCGGATTTTGGTTCTTGACATCCTTTACGATCGGTTACGATGCCTAGAGTACGGAGACCTGTACGATTTCGTCAACTTAGTGAGTTTGATAGGGGCTGTATAGTGGGACTTCGGGAAGCTGGACTTTATTTTCGGGTAATTGCAGTTAGAGTGCAAAGAAGTGTAGACACTGTGGTTAGGTGTTGTCAGGCATGGCTTCGAGAAGGCCGTACGCAAAGAGCAAGGGGCACTGGACGCCGCCGTGGAACAACAGACCGTGAAGATCGCCGCCTAAGATTATTGGCCTTAAGGGACCGTTTCTCCACTACCAGGTCCATTGCAAATGAATGGTTTGCAGAACACGGAAGACCTATTGGCATGCGAAGTGTTTACCGATGAATGAGAAGTTTTGGCTTGTTTTCATACCGGCCACACTGGGTCCTCCCTTTAACTCGAGAACACAGACGTAATCACCTTGAGTGGTGCAGACAACGGTCACTCTGGGATCAGGAATGGAACAGTATTGTCTTTAGTGACGAGTCTCGATTTTGTTTAGGCATGCACGATGGTCGTGCCAGGGTTAGAAGGCGACGTGGTGAAAGGAGGAATCCACAGTTTTTTGTTGAAATACATGTTCATCACACTGTTGGAGTTATGGTTTGGGGTGCTATAGCTTATGGTTCCAGGTCACCTTTAATCTTCATCAGAGGTAACATGAACGCGCAGCGTTATATCCACGAAGTTCTAGAACCCCATCTTTTACCCTGTCTTGACACCCTGGCAGATCCAACTTTCCAACAAGATAATGCCCGACCACATGTTGCAAGAGTCACAATAGACTTCTTTCAACATACCATGGCCACCAAGATCTCCCGACTTATCCCCAATTGAGCACGTGTGGGATATGATGGGTAGGAGATTGCTCAATTTGCAACGTCCTCCTCAGACACTAGAAGCACTTCGAGAGGAGTTGGTGGTTGCCTGGAATGAGATACCACAGGAGGACATTGACCACCTGACCAGAAGCATGCCTAGGCGCGTTGGAGAATGCGTAGCACATCAGGGTGCATCCACACATTATTAAAGGTCAAAGGGCTTTAAAGCAGTACAATCATTTTGAAATTTTTATCATTTACTTATTATGCTTCATTAAGTACTTATACAAAATTTTATTAAAATAAAACCATTTAAACTGGGTGTTCGGATTTATAGGTCACTTAGTATAGATAAGATAAATTTTTTGCAAAATTTTTACCTTTTTCTTTTTAAAAGTTCATGAGCTGGGAAAAAAATGGTTGTGTTAGGTCATGATATGGATCAGATATCCCGTTTATCCAGCTTCAATATTATGTTTTAAAAATCCCGATACGATCATTTGGCGCGAAGATATCTGACTTTGAATGAAAAAGGACCCTTTTGTGATCGACCACTGATATCTCATGTGATCACACAGAGAATATAACGGTATTTCCGAAAACTGGACTGAGACCCCTATAAGATTTGATTGCAATCTTTGAGGTTACTTTTTGCATTGTTTTTGAAAATCGACCGCATTTTAGGAACTGCTAATGAGAAAGCAAATGTTTTTACGTTTTTTATACCTCAATGTACGTCTAATAAACCTACACGACGGCAGATCGATCCATTGTACGGTTTCTCGGGACCTATTTTCAAACAAACTACAGGATTTTTAGAAAATTTTGCTCCTTTGATTTCTCTCAAATTTTGAACAACTGGTCCGGAGAGGATCTGCCACTGGAGTATAAAAAAACCTAAAAACATTGCCCTTCTCTTTAGCAGTTCAAAAAATGCGGTCTATAAGGCAAAAAGTAACTTTTAAAGTCAATACTAAGGAAACAAAACAAAATTTTGCTCAAAGGTTGCAATCAAATCTTATAGGAGATTAATTTCAGTTTTCGGAAATACCTTTGCATTGCACTGTGCGATTACTGTTTACCGAGATATCAGTGATCGATGACAAAGTAATTCTTTTCCACCAAATGATCGTAAGGAGAGATTAAAAATAGGATAGCTAATCTGAATAAAATGGCAATCTGATCCAAACTTGCGCTAAGTGTTGAAATTGCATATAAAACCCGTTGCTCCTAAATTTTTCGGTTAAAAAACCTAAAAACAAAAATATTTAAAATGCTTTTTTTGAAATCTTGATACGACAGTTTTGTACCGAAATACAACCTGTCAAAAATCACTGAAAAATTTGGATTTTTTCCTGCTACCTTAATTTTTTTTGAGTAGTGTATGCTGTATCACTCTAATCATCTATGGTTTAGATATAGGGGTATGGAACCAGCATCATGAATACGTCTTTTTTTACGATTAGAATCGCCCTTCAACGTAAAAAGCAACAAACAGAATGCTTATACACCACGCAATATTACAAGCTTTCTAGGGATCGAGCTCATTTCATACATATTACCGCATTAGTTACATAAAGAATGTACGAAGGCTTGAATAAACAAACATTAGATGATGCTATACAGAAAGAACCATTTGAAACTCATGTATTTTGCTCTTTGCGATTAATTTACATGCGTACTTTTAATATTTACTTTTGAACTACATCATAGCTCATTGCCGTCAGTTACGGGGGGTGACGAGGTAAAATATACAAATTAGTTTATGTAGGTTGACTTCGAGTACTTCAATTATTGACCAAAAAGCAACGTATGTTACAGGGTATGCCAAAAAGTAAACAGGACAAAGAAAAAATGAACAAACATTTTCCGTTTCAGAAAACCGAATTTACCTTATTCAAAATAGTCTCCTTCAGAGTTGATACAGCGATTTGCACGGACCAAAATATTTTAGAATAGCTCATTGACCGAAATGTCCTTCAAAATGGTCGTCGACGCCGTTTGGAATGGTCTCTACGTTGGCATACCGCTGTCCCTTCATGGCCCAATGTAGTTTATCGTACAGAAAATAGTCACACGGTGCTATATCAGGAGAATATGGGGAGTGGTTGATGGTTAAAATGGCATTTTTTATAAAAAAATTGGACACAAGCGTCGATCGATGAGATGTTGCAAGATCGCCCGTATTTTAACAGTGAGTAGATCTGATCAAGAGAAATGTTTTTTTCCTTTACCATTTTTCTGGTAAAATTAAAGTAACAAAGTTATAGCCCTTTAGAAGTTTGAGTACCGCCCTGTTTCAATAATAATATTATGTGCTCGTGTTTGGCAACAACGGATATAATCCGCCTTATCGGTTCATCGCATCGGAAACAAAAAAGCGATAGAATTTGAAACGCTGATCACGATGTTTTTATTCAGTCGATGTGTCAGTCGGTAACGCGTGAGTGAATAGTGGTGTTTGCTGCGTGGCTCAAACGAAATAAAAAATGGCACATGTTTATGCGGATCGGTTTCCCAATCGAGTGCAACCAACCCCTCGTGCCTTTGTTAATGTAGTACAAAGGGCTCGTGAATCAGGTGACTTAAGACCTCACAGGGGAGGGCATGCCGGTGCTCCAAGGCCGCACGATCAAATACAGGTCCGCACTGAAATACTTGTCGGGAGGATACTTTATAAAACAAGGTAACATTTTCTTTTTAATTTTTTTTTTATTTTTACACACATATTTTGGTTTATCCTCCTTCTACAATCATTATCTGAAAATTAATGACTCAACTTCAAAGTATAATCTCCTTGTGAATAATTCCCTTCGAATCGTGGAAACAAGAAATTGTTTTTACTTTGGACTTCTTTCCAAACGGCTTTTTTCCGAGTTGACTCATTTGGGTGCTTCCATTCGGTATTTTGACGCTTGGTTTCGGGATCGTATTGAAAACACCACGTTTCGTCACCAGCCACAATGTTGTACAGAAATTATTTGTCTTTTTTTGGCCTATTCAATGATGTCTCTGGAATGTTGAATTGGACCTTGTGCGGAACAAGCCGAGTTCACATCTTTCTCATGCCCAAATTCTTGGTCAAAATGCGAAGGATTGAATCTTTAGAGGCATTTAATTCCATATCTATGTATCTCGATGAAGATTTTGGATCATTGTGTGGCGTAATCACAAATTTTGGCTGGCCAATATGTTCGTCGTCGTCCAGCAACTCACGACCCTCGAGGACTCAGCTACAAGATAAATAATTATTACCATACACTTGATCAGCATCTGATGCGTTTCGGTAAATGTTTTACCAAGTTTAACACAGAACTTAATATTGGCTCTTTGTTCGATGTTCATTTTCGACCGATGCTAAAAAGGCACTGTCACTTTGAGCACGATAACCCCGCGTGAAGTGGTTCGATTGTCATAAAATGTTGACAGGGCATAAATGAAATATATACCAACGCTAGTAGATGACTCTACTAGTATCGGATATCTTTCAAAAGTTCTGTTTACTTTGCGACTGACCTTGTATATCCAGAGCGTGAACCTTGTTCATTTGAGCATTACCAAATCGAACCGACGAAAGAGTAGTGGGTGTCTAGGAACCCCAGGGTATGTGATATAAAGATGTTCTGGTACCAAAGTTTTAAAACCCAGGAGCAAGCCTTGACGTAGAGTCAAAATGCAGCAGGATCTCTAAAAGACAATTCAGTCTCCTTTTTTAGTTGACCAAGTCAACCTACTTGATGCGATAGTTTCCTCTGCTTAAATAGTAGCACTACATGTGTATATCATTCAACTTTTGTGATTATTTGTTGTTTGTTCGTCAAACGTGAATATTTTTAGCGTAGTTTATGCTTTTCTGTTTACAAGACTATTTCCTAAATCAATAAAGCTAGAGTCATGTGCTTGCACACAAAATCGATTTTAGAAAAATTACATCAAGTAGTTCTACACTATCAAATTTCGAAATCCTCATTGCTGTCAAATTGACAATCCAAAATCAGTAAATGCAACAGAAGACAAATTTGGAACGGTCCGGTTCGTTTTAAGACGAGTAAGGTGCACACGTTGGTTGATTGTGTTTTCTTCTGCTGCCCTTTAGAGTCGCTTCGTTTTCTGACGTTTTAGAGCGTCCTGATCATTTTTAGAAAATCATCAGGGCTGAAATTTGGGGTTGGGGGCTTTAGAGGGTGAGAAAGGGCTTGTGTCTTTTTATCTAAGTATATTGTTAGGTACGTTCCAACCCCGGTAATTCTATGCACCTATTAGCTATATTTCATGCATCACAGATTTAGGCGTATATTTTAAAACTTATAATAGAGAAATATACTAAGTGACATATAAATCCGCACACCCAGCTTAAATAGTTAGTTATTTTAATAAAAGTTGTTGAATGTATTTATCTTACTGTAAATAACAAGTGAAAAAATGTTCAGCCTTATCAGTTGGACATTCCGGTTTTTATACTGCTTTTTTTTAATTCACTAACGCTCTAAAAATGAATATTTCAGCCACATTAAAGAATCAACGTCGGCGGATTTTGGTTCTTGACATCCTTTACGATCGGTTACGATGCCTAGAGTACGGATACCTGTACGATTTCGTCAACATAGTGAGTTTTATAGGGGCCGTATAGTGGGACTTCGGGAAGCTGGACTGTCTTTTCGGGCAATTGCAGTTAGAGTGCAAAGAAGTGGTTAGATGTTCTTCGAAAAGGCCGTACGCAAAGAGCAAGGGGCACTGGACGCCGCCGTAGAACAACAGACCGTGAAGATCGCCGCCTAAGATTATTGGCCTTAAGGGACGGTTTCTCCACTACCAGGTCCATTGCAAATGAATGGTTTGCAGAACACGGACGACCTATTGGCATGCGAAGTGTTTACCGACGAATGAAAAGTTTTGGCTTGTTTTCATACCGGCCACACTGGGTCCTCCCTTTAACTCTAGAACACCGACGTAATCGCCTTGAGTGGTGCAGACAACGGTCACTCTGGGATCAGGAATGGAACAGTGTTGTCTTTAGTGATGAGTCTCGATTTTGTTTAGGCATGCACGATGGTCTTGCCAGGGTTAGAAGGCGACGTGGTGAAAGGAGGAATCCACAGTTTTTTGTTGAAAGACATGTGCATCACACTGTTGGAGTTATGGTTTGGGGTGCTATAGCTTATGGTTCCAGGTCACCTTTAATCTTCATCAGAGGTAACATGAACGCGCAGCGTTATATCCACGAAGTTCTAGAACCCCATCGTTTACCCTATCCTGACACCCTGGCAGATCCAACTTTCCAACAAGATAATGCCCGACCACATGTTGCAAGAGTCACAATAGACTTCTTTCAACATAATGATGTCTCATTGTTACCATGGCCACCAAGATCTCCCGACTTATCCCCAATTGAGCACGTGTGGGATATGATGGGTAGGAGATTGCTCAATTTGCAACGTTCTCCTCAGACTTTAGAAGCACTTCGAGAGGAGTTGGTGGTTGCCTGGAGTGAGAAGCCACAGGAGGACATTGACCACCTGATCAGAAGCATGCCTAGGCGCGTTGGAGAATGCGTAGCACATCAGGGTGCATCCACACATTATTAAAGGTCAAAGGGCTTTAAAGCAGTGCAATCATTTTGAAATTTTTATCATTTACTTACTATGCTCCATTAAGTACTTATACAAAATTTTATTAAAATAAAACCATTTAAACTGGGTGTTCGGATTTATATGTCACTTAGTATAACTTAGATTCTGACTCATATATATGTATTCGTACTCGAAGCCCAAAAAACATACGGAGCTTGCACGAACTGAAAGATAACTTGTTGCAGAGATGCCGCTCAGATGTGGAAAGGGACAACGTTGCCACATGGTCGGTAACTACCAGCAGGGCAGGGAAAGAATGTCTATGGACTAGTTGTATGGGTCCTGTATGACTGACTTAATACGTTTAACTTCTCTGTTCTATTTGGATTTAAAGTGCGCGGAAATTAATCCTTTATGAAGTGATGACGCCATTTTTTATTACTTTGTTATCATTATTTTCCTAGTGAGAGAAAAACTATCAAGCCAATAAAAGTTAATTCTTGGTTTTGTGGTGGAGAAAATGTCAAAAGAAATTCTGATTATACCGGTCTGTACATTTGACTACATAGACATACCTAGGAATATGTATTTCGATGCGCTGACTCCCATCTGATGTCCATTTGAACCGTCCAATCTTAAAATTTTGAGAAAATTATAAAAAGCCGCTAAAAATGATTAAAGACCGCAAATGATTGTACTTATGAAAACGAAATGTTTGTCTCGACCCAGATAAAATTTGTTAGATATGTATTTCAATACGCTGAATACAAAACTGAAGTTGATTTAGCTCGTAGACCCTTCAAATTTGGACTATATTGCAAAAACATGCCAAAAATCGCCAGAATCGCAAAATTACAGCTATGCTTTCTTACTCTTGACTAATTTCCGTCAAATCTTGGAGACTACAGTGAAGAACAAGGAGAAGGATTTCATCAAGGCATGAAATGGAGAATCGGTATCGAGGAAAACGGAACGTTAACATGATGGCAGATTTTTGCTTGCATGATTGGCATTCTTCCCAATTTTTTAGCGACTTGAAGCGGTTTTTCGCAATTTACTCAAATTCGCGTGGTCTACGAGCTAAATGATCTTCAGATTTGGATTGGATTTGAATGAAATATACATTGATATAGTCCGAGAAAATGTTTTGCGATTTTTAGCAGTTTATATCGATTTTTGGCAATTTTTGCCGTTTGCTCGAAATTCGGGGGGTCTACGGATCAAACGGACTTCAGATTCAGTTCATCGAGAGATAGATGACTCTAGGTAGTAAAATGTACACACCACTTTTTAATCGCTTTTATGCCTTTGTGTGCCGGTGTTATTTTCTCCTAATTATTGCTGCGAGGACGCCTATGCTTATAAATATCTAAGTGCTTGTATCCTAAACAAATCTGTTTTTCCTCAGAGTATGTAAACATTTTTGATACTCTTGAAGCATTATGTCTTGATTATGCCAAAATAAATATGGTAGCCTCCGCATCAGTCTTAACAGCGAATAGGCTAGCTCGACATTGATATCCTCATTACATACAAAATCCATGACTTGTTCATCGAACAATTGCTCAACTGTACTGGCAATGATAACAAGACTAACCACTAGCTAAGAGAGGAGGAGGAGGAGGAAGGTAGTCTAGGCTGACCAGTTAAGATTCAAATTGGAAAACTAAAAACTGCAACACAATCAAATATATATCTGAGAGCCAGAAGAAAAGTTTGTTCTTTGTTTATGTCAAGCTTTCGAAAATGTTTGTTTTATTCATCATGAACTGCAAAACGCTGTTATTTGTACAATAGGAGGTCCTATCAGCTTCGAAAAGGTTGGAACCAACTGCTATAAAATATGGTGTTCCTCAAGGTTCCATATTGGATCCTTTACTTTTCTCTCTGAATATATCAGATGCCCATCAATATAATAATAATTTTCAACACAAAGATTTTAAAATGGAAGGGAACCAACGAAGATTTAACAAAGCTAGTAGATGTCTCGTGCTCGCATAACCTAAACATTAATCCATATAAGTCTTCAGGTTTTCGGCTCAAAAAACAAAAGGACATCGATCGAAACCGAAATTAACCTTGAAATGTAAGATAACCGGATTTCTACAATGAGTGAGTGTAAAAACTATACAGGGTGACTTTGAAGTTGAGTGATTAATTTTCAGATAATGATTGTAGAAGGAAGATAAACCAAAATATGTGTGTAAAAATAAAAAAAAATAAAAAAAAATTTTACCTTGTTTTATAAAGTATCATCCCGACAAGTATTTCAGTGCGGACCTGTATTTGATCGTGAGGTCTTGGAGCACCGGCATGCCCTCCCCTGTGAGGTCTAAAGTCACCTGATTCACGAGCCCGTTGTACTACATTAACAAAGGCACGAGGGGTTGGTTGCACTCGATTGGGAAACCGATCCGCATAAACATGTGCCATTTTTTATTTCGTTTGAGCCACGCAGCAAACACCACTATTCACTCACGCGTTACCGACTGACACATTGACTGAATAAAAACATCGTGATCAGCGTTTCAAATTCTTTCGCTTTTTTTTTTCCGATGCGATGAACCGATAAGGCGGATTATATCCGTTGTTGCCAAACACGAGCACATAATATTATTATTGAGACAGGGCGGTACTCAAACTTCTAAAGGGCTATAACTTTGTTACTTTAATTTTACCAGAAAAATGTTAAAGGAAAAAAGCATTTCTTTTGATCAGATCTACTCACTGTTAAAATAAATGACTCAACTTCGAAGTCACCCTATATATGGTCTCGCTCTATCATATAGTGTACAAATCAAATGTCTGTGTATTCAGATTTTCTTGTGGAATTCGAAAATTTGATCATATTCCCCATAAATTTAAGGAGCTTGCTATTCTGCAGATTAAAGGCATGCAAACTCTCCACTTATTGACACTCATAAATCAGTTGTTAGCTACCGAATATCCACGATATGCGCATAAGGAGTTAGCACGATGTAGAGACATACATAAATCGACTAATATAAATATGTAAGTTAGATACCCTTGCACTGTAAAGCTGTCCACAGGTAGGGTCCTAGGATAGGTCCCTGTGGTAGTCCGTAGCTTTGGGTGGTATATCTCTGTTTTGGCGTGATTGTTTTTGCCACGGATGAGCAAATAGTTTTCTTAATTTTGATAACATCGTTAGGGATGTCCGTTTGATGTAACTTAAAAATAAGAGCACTATGAGATATAGTCGAAAGCTTTTGAGAGGGTGGTAGTAATCGCTGCTCCGTTATATCATTATCCGAAGGCATATCTAATGACTTTAACTGTACCCTTGCCTTTGGTGAAATTTTACACATTATATCGAGCAAAGTGATTGGCCTGTATGATTCTGGTAGTCCATGATCTTTACCATCTTTATGGCGAAATATTCCACCCAATTTCCAACGTTGAGGATAATATCTAGTACTACGAACCCAATTTATAACATGGACCAGTTGAGCTTTAACTGTGACCCCTGCATATTTTATAGCATTTATTTGAATACCACCTGGTCTTAGTGTTTTCAAGTTTGTTGTGAGTTTATGCGAAAGATATTCTGGTTTCTTATTCACTAAATCTTATAACCCAAACGTACGCTTTGGTATTTTGGGAGATTCTCGATGTTCATTTTACAATTCTCTTCGTACCCATTGCTTATATGATCAAATTTCCGTATATTTAGTGAAAAACGGTAACAAAAATTTTGTAGCCATCGCCTTTTTATTACAGCTGGGCCATAATGTACATTTGCGCAGTATGAAATTCTTGAAATTATAAGAGCATCACGTAATAGCATTTTCAGTTTACTATTTAATATATTTATTGAGGATATATTTTTTTGAGAATACTATATGATTTTGAGCATAATTCTTCAATATGGAAATCAAATTTTAAGTCATTGTCCAACCATATCCCTAAATTTCTGCAATGGAGCTTTATCAATTGCTAATTGTCAAAGATTTTCTGCTATATTACGCTTGTTTCTTGACATAAAAAACATTATTTTAGATTTATTAGTGTTTATTAGACCAAAATAGGGAACCACAACGTGAATAGCAAAGTTGCAGTATCATCTGCATAGTGACAAATTTTGCTGTGTTTTACGTGTTTTGAAAAACCCGAAATGTATATAGAAAATGAAAGAGGCTCAGAATGGAGCCTTGGGGTACACCCATTCTTAGGGCCGATTTATTAGTTAATTTGTTATTAATGGAGATATACTATATTTTAGTAAGAAAGCTTTTTATAGGTTGGACGGCAGCAGAGCTAAATCTATGATATCTAAGCTTGGCACACAAAATTCCGTGGTCAATTGTATCAAAAGCCAAAGCTGTAATCTAGTAATATGTGAACAAACAGCTTTCCACAATCTAGTGCACTAAAAATCGACGATACAAATGAGCGCTGTTGTGTCACAAGAATTTCGGAAATCAGATTGGACATGTGGTACAGTGCATTTATTTTCGACATATTGGGAAATTTGTCGTTCCATAATTTTCTAAAAGATTGGTAATGCAGTGGACCCCCGATAATCCGGCCACTGTCTAATCCGGCGCCCCTTGTAATCCGACATGTCTTTGAATATGTATTACATACATACGTATTTGACAATCTTCGCTAATGTAGATCACGCTGGTTTGAACAGGTTACAACTTGCACGTGCCACCGCTATCGTGCTCGTCGCGTAAGCATTGTTTTACTTAGTTTGAATTTGACTACTGGTGCGTGCGTTCATTGTTTACTATTTATCCATTGTGTATTAAGTATAGTACCCAGTAATGTCATCACAAACTCAGGAGCGAAAGCACAAAACATTGACAATTAAAGAAAAATGTGATATTTTAGATCGCTTAAATCGGAATGAAGCTTTCAGCAGTTTAGCAAGTGAATACGGCGTAGCCCAATCTACAATTTATGACATTAAAAGAAACCATGTGGTTTCTTCAGGAGAGAAATAGGCATGCACCAATTTCAGGACCCATGTTGGCTATGAAAGCTAAGTTTTTTTATAAGGAAATAACAAAAAAAGAATTTTGTGACCAGCAAAGGATGGCTAAAACGTTTTAAAAGTCGTCATGGCATACGATTAATGACTATTACAGGAGAGAAACTTTCTAACGTTACCACCTGCATAGAGCGCTTTAAATTAAGATTTTTGCAAAAAAGGTGAACGATTTAAATCTTGACCCGCCACAGGTGTACAATGCAGGCGAATCGGGGCTTTTTTGGCGTGTGATGCCTAACAAAAATTTCGTTTCTTGTAACGAAAAATCCGTACCTGGACAAAAAGTAAGTAAAGAGCGTGTAACCATACTACCATATGCTAACGCTGCAGGCACACACGCGCTTGAGATGATGGTCACTGGGAAATCTAATAAACCACGGGCATTCAAAAACATTGATTTACCTGTACACTATTACGGACAAAAAAGTGCATGGATGACAAAAGACCTTTTCAAAAAGTGGTTTGATGAATGCTTCGTACCTGAAGTTAGAAAATGGTTAAAAGATCATAATTTTCCTCAAAAAGCGTTGTTGCTTCTTGATGACGCTCCCGGTCATCCGTCTGAAGAAGAACTAACAACTGAGGATAAATGCATCACTGCGATGTTTCTTCCGCCAAATTGCACTGCACTGATTCAACCAATGGACCAGAATATTATTCAGTTTGTCAAGCAAGACTATAAGAAAAACTCACTTCTAAGAGCCATATCAAAAGACCAACCAAACTTTAAAAGAATTTAATATGAAAGACTTGGTTTTTGCTCTTTGTCAGTCTTGGAATGCGTTACCGTCATCATCTATTAAATCGTCTTGGAAAAAGTTATGTCCAGATATAGTCACCACTCCTAGCAACGATCCACAAATCAGTGTTACTTCGGAAGTTATAGAACAAGTCGCTAGTGAAACACAGATAAGACCGGAAGATTTGGAAATCTGGTGCCGTGGAATGGATAAAGAGGCAAATGTTTTTCGTGAAATGTCTGACGAAGAGATTATAAAAGAAGTTTCTAATTATACAACAATCAATCAGGAAAACGACGACGTGATTGCAACTGCTCCACAGGTCACAGCACAAGACGCAATTAACGCCTTTGAGCTAGGTTTAAAATGGGCTGAAGAGGATGGTACATCCTACAACGAACTTCTACTTTTGAGAAGACTGAGGGACAAAGCTCTGATCTCGCATTATAACAAACTTAAACAAAAAAAATTGATGAATATTTCCAAGCTTCATAATTTGATAAATTCATCAATGATTTTGATTAATAATTCTTGATTATTTTGGTACATATGTATGTGCATTTATGCCTAATTTTATAATACAACGTAAGCTCTCTATTGTTATTTAATTTACTAGATTCGACATACATAAACTATGAATGATTTGTACTTCAAAGTACATACATATACATAACATATATATTCTTATCATTGGATATGTAATTTGTCGAATTTCAAGGTACCCTATTTTAAAAAATTCCGGACTATAGGGGGTCTTAGGCAGTGCTCCGACAAATTCGATAGTCCGACACTGCCCTGCATAATGTTTGTCGGATTACCGGAGGTCCACTGTATACTTATTGGTCTGAGGTCTGATATTTCTTTTACATCCGATATTTTGGGTATAGGTAACGCTTTTGAAATTTTCCACATATCTGGAAACATATTTGATAGGAGACAACTGTTAATAATAAAAGCAATGTGACGTAGAAGATGATCCTCAAGTAACAGCAACATCCTCCTAGGTATATTATCGTGACCAATGCTACTTTTTAAGCAAACTTAGTTGGTGTTGAGTCCTATTGACAACTAGTAATAATAAGAAATATAATAAATATTAATTGATTTCATTTAGAGTCTTTCTGTTTAAGTGAAAATTCTATGAAAGCTTTTTGTTCACGTTGAATTGTATACTAAGTGACATATAAATCCGAACACCCCGTTTAAATGGTTTTATTTTAATAAAATTTTGTATAAGTACTTAATGAAGCATAATAAGTAAATGATAAAAATTTCAAAATGATTGCACTGCTTTAAAGCCCTTTGACCTTTAATAATGTGTGGATGCACCCTGATGTGCTACGCATTCTCCAACGCGCCTAGGCATGCTTCTGATCAGGTGGTCAATGTCCTCCTGTGGTATCTCATTCCAGGCAACCACCAACTCCTCTCGAAGTGCTTCTAGAGTCTGAGGAGGACGTTGCAAATTGAGCAATCTCCTACCCATCATATCCCACACGTGCTCAATTGGGGATAAGTCGGGAGATCTTGGTGGCCATGGTAAAAATGTGACATCATTATGTTGAAAGAAGTCTATTTTGACTCTTGCAACATGTGGTCGGGCATTATCTTGTTGGAAAGTTGGATCTGCCTGGGTGTCAAGATAGGGTAAAAGATGGGGTTCTAGAACTTCGTGGATATAACGCTGCGCGTTCATGTTACCTCTGATGAAGGTTAAAGGTGACCTGGAACCATAAGCTATAGCACTCCAAACCATAACTCCAACAGTGTGATGAACATGTCTTTCAACAAAAAAACTGTGGATTCCTCCTTTCACCACGTCGCCTTCTAACCCTGGCACGACCAGCGTGCATGCCTAAACAAAATCGAGACTCGTCACTAAAAACAATACTGTTCCATTCCTGATCCCAGACTGACCGTTGTCTGCACCAATCAAGGCGATTACGTCGGTGTTCTCGAGTTAAAGGGAGGACCCAGTGTGGCCGGTATGAAAACAAGCCAAAACTTCTCATTCGTCGGTAAACACTTCGCATGCCAATAGGTCTTCCGTGTTCTGCAAACCATTCATTTGCAATGGACCTGGTAGAGGAGAAACGGTCCCTTAAGGCCAATAATCTTAGGCGACGATCTTCACGGTCTGTTGTTCTACGGCGGCGTCCAGTGCCCCTTGCTCTTTGCGTACGGCCTTCTCGAAGCCATGCCTGACAACACCTAACCACAGTGTCTACACTTCTTTGCACTCTAACTGCAATTGCCCGAAAAGAAAGTCCCTCTTCCCGAAGTCTCACTATACGGCCCCTATCAAACTCACTAAGTTGACGAAATCGTACAGGTCTCCGTACTCTAGGCATCGTAACCGATCGTAAAGGATGTCAAGAACCAAAATCCGCCAACGTTGATTCTTTACTGCGGCTGAAATATTCATTTTTAGAGCGTTAGTGAATTAAAAAAAAGCAGTATAAAAACCGGAAGGTCCAACTGATAAGGCTGAAAATTTTTTCACTTGTTATTTACAGTAAGATAAATACATTCACCAACTTTTATTAAAATAAAACCATTTAAACTGGGTGTTCGGATTTATATGTCACTTAGTATATTTTTAGTATAGTTAATTCTTTATAATATTCCAAATGGGATTTTAGACCTGTTTTTTTGAATTTCGAAAATGCTTTATCTCTGAGCTTTCTAAGTAAAACGTTGTTCTTCTATGGCTGACATGGCAGAAGCTCACCTCCTCCAATAGTTCATTATCCAGCCCTGAATAGTACTTGGGGAAGACGTACAAGGAGCCGGACGAAGCCTGAGATCTTCGCTGATCACTATTGACAAGATGCGCATGATTCTTCTAGAGATGCTTCAGTTTGTTGGAAATTGTTTTAAGTCCTGCATTTGTTAACATGTGGAACCTCCCGATAAAACAACAATAGGTTATTGACTTTCATTGTTTAAAGATTTACATACATTTATATGTTTGTTTGGTAGATAAATAAGCGTATAAAAATTTTAGCTTTTAACATTTCGCTTCTAGATAATTATTATTAGGCTTGTACGTAATAAATATCTATGTTCAAACTCCGATACAATTTCCAAAATTAGCTTTCGAGGCTACCCGAAAATCTACAGGGTCCTTCACATGCTTTTCAAAACACAAATTGATTTTATCATATGTCATAGGCGATTCCCTCCTTGGTTTAATGGAAGTATTATAACTGATATCAGAGCTAAAGAGAGACTATTCAGGACGCTTACAGGAAATCCCGATGAACAAGTTGTGCGAGATTGTAAAGCTTTGAGACTAAATATCAAAAAAGCCATTGATACTTCTTATAAGAATTATGTAAAAAAAGGAAGATAATATAAAGCGAGATGTTTAGGCACTCATAAAAAGTTTTTCAAAATAAACGTTCATGGAAACTCATCAGTTTGAGCTATTCATGTTCAAGAATCAAGATCAAGTTCAATCGATGCGAAAATAACTTTGTCGCTACAACTTTAAATTTAGCTCTTATGAATATGTTTATTCTCCAACGTAACGTTTGTTATCCAATGCTTTTCATCAGTACTGACAAAACGTCTTTTTGCAAATCTACTAACCCTTCAGTATAAAGCAGAAATAGCCAAAACACACATCAATTCTCAAGTAATTCTTTTTTCATTCGGTATGACACAAAACCGTCAAGTATCAGTTAGGAACAAGATTTTCCACTCCCATGTGGAAGCATGCTCGATTGCAAAATTTGGGGCACTTTTTTGCCATTTTTGGAGACATGTTCCAATTAAGAAAATAAACGCAAGAAAAATATGTGAAGGGGGCATAGGATTGATGGCGCATTAAAGAATAATAAATAAATGCTTATCAAAGAACTGACATAAAAATGAAAGGAAGTTTATGACTGGTTGCGTGCATATCTATTGAAAAAATAAAAAAATATAAATAACAGAGAGTTGATCGAGTCCCAGTAGCCAAAAAATATTTCAGAGTCACACAATTTGTGTTAAAAAGTGACATACTTCGTGTTACAAAAAATTGACATAGAAATGTTAATTTTTTGTCAAAAACGTGAGAAACTCTTCTATGTAGTTCTAAAATTTTTGAAACGTGACTTATGGTCCCAGTTTGGTACGAAAATATTAATTTGTATCCTAAGAAATTTTTTTCTAATTTTTACAATAATTTTAGTACTTGGGACTATCGAAAGGCAAAAACACATCTCGTCAATAGCGGCAGCTTCTAGGAAACAGCTAGGCCATCGTGTTTAGGGAATAGAGCTACTTTTCTTCACATGACCTCCTCACTCTGTACAAGGCCCAGATAAGACCTAGCCTCGAGTACTTCTCACAAGTTTGGGGTGCTGCCGCCTTAACTATATAGTATAACTCAAGAACAGTTTTTTGAGCATTTTCCATTATTATTATTTTAGTTAACTGTAAAATTTATTCAATATTTTAAATTTTTGAGACTCAAATACTAAGCCAAAAAAGTTTATCAAAGCTGATTTATTTATCAATGACAGTTTTTATTGTCTCGTGAAAAATCAAATTGTATGCCTCGTGAGGTTGAAATGACCGACTCAATCCTTTTGGACTACTCCCCACATTCTGAATTAAAAAAAATTCAGCAAAAAGCATGTATTCAGGTTCCAGCTGTTCATCTGTGACTCTGTTTAGCAGGTATCGTGATATACGTGACAAAATTGCTATTTGAGATCATTAGTAATGTTGATATCTCACAAGAATAAAATGAAGGAATGAGCTGTTTAGTGTAGCTAACATGTATGTATAGCCATAACATATCACGTTCCACTATGTTGTGTATACAGCAACGCTGTAATTAATAATAACAAGATTAAGTTGATTCAGCAGAATGAACTCGGGCTCCTTTCAGAGCCAAATCGATGTGCACAAGTTTTGACCTAATATAGAAAAAAGTGTTGAATTAACACGTATTGTTGACTAGAAAATGAATAATCAGAATCTTGATTACGTGATTATCAGGTTCAAGCAGCCACGAAGGCAGAACCTTAATACAGGAAGAACGATGATTGTATAAAGGGCACAACCCTCTAGGTAATATGATTATATCCTAGTTTTGAAGATAGTACAAAGTCTGTAAATTAAGGGATTATGTGATAAGCGCTGGAGACGATTCTCCTACTCATCATAGCAGTGCTGGAACGTCGGTTTGAATGTCTTAAAGTGTCCCAAAATATGTTCTCTTGAGGTGATTTTTCAACTTCGGGAAAAAATTCACAAGAACTCAAGTCAGGCGCATAAGGAGGCTAAGGAGTCACAGACATGTTTTTACTGGATATAACGCTGCGCGTTCATGTTACCTCTGATGAAGATTAAAGGTGACCTGGAACCATGAGCTATAGCACCCCAAACCATAACTCCAACAGTGTGATAAACATGTGCGACCATCGTGCATGCCTAAACAAAATCGAGACTCGTCACTAAAGACAATACTGTTCCATTCCTGAGATCAGAGTGACCGTTGTCTGCACCACTCAATGCGATTACGTCGGTGTTCTCGAGTTAAAGGGAGGACCCAGTGTGGCCGGTACGAAAAAAAGCCAAAACTTCTCATTCGTAGGTAAACACTTCGCATGCCAATAGGTCTTCCGTGTTCTGCAAACCATTCATTTGCAATGGACCTGGTAGTGGAGAAACGGTCCCTTAAGGCCAATAATCTTAGGCGGCGATCTTCACGTTCTGTTGTTCTACGGCGGCGTCCAGTGCCCCTTGCTCTTTGCGTACGGCCTTCTTGAAGCCATGCCTGACAACACCTAACCGCAGTGTCTACACTTCTTTGCACTCTAACTGCAATTGCCCGAAAAGAAAGTCCAGCTTCCCGAAGTACCACTATACGGCCCCTATCAAACTCACTAAGTTGACGAAATCGTACAGGTCTCCGTACTCTAGGCATCGTAACCGATCGTAAAGGATGTCAAGAACCAAAATCCGCCAACGTTGATTCTTTACTGCGGCTGAAATATTCATTTTTAGAGCGTTAGTGAATTAAAAAAAAGCAGTATAAAAACCGGAATGTCCAACTGATAAGGATAAGGATAATTTCTATGGACAAATTGTATAGGCCTGTTTGACAGACTTGATCCATTCAATTTCTCTCCTACACCTTTTCGTAAGGGCGTTACGTAGTAAGTGCAGTGTCAGCCTACTTACGCGATTTTTTTAAATCGTCAGAAAGCTTACATCTTACATCCTTACTAATTACTTTATTTAATTTAGGACTGCTTCTTCGAGCAATCATAACGAACCACCCTGTATAAACACGTGTAATTAAAATCCAGGGTGGTCTTAGCAGACTTGGAAACGCTAGTCACTGATAACCTTAAAGATGCTAAATCTGGTCAAAAGTAGGATTCGTATCCTAATTCCAGATGCAAATTTTCCTCCCCTTTTTTTTGTTGTTCACGCCATAATGGTATCGTAATAAGTCCACCGTTTTGGGAATGAGAAAAAAGGGGTGGGGGCATCAGGGAGCTTTGTTTACCCCGAAGATTTAAGGGACGGGGCGCACGTTTATTGCCCTCTGTCGCGGCGACGGCGTTCGCCATCGACGTCGCATCAGGCGTCGGGCGGTAAGCGACGCGGCGTCAAGCGTCAAAACACTTAGTCCAGGCAAAGTACGCCATCCTTGCGTATCGCCTAAAAAAAATGGCGTCAAGTAGATTGATTATATACTTCCTACGTCTTCGTACGATGAATCTTCGACGTCATAAATATATGCGTAGATCTAAAAACAGTTGAGTCATCATTTACAAAAGCACCGCAGAACGCTAAAGTGTGAGTATGTACTCCTAATATCCAAATATTGCTAAAATATATATGTCTGTCCAAGAGCGGTGTGTCAGTGACGACACCACTGCAGACCAGTTGGACTACCGCGCCGTGCACCCAACGCCAATGATACTCAAGTTATTTCGAATTATTTAACTTTATCGTTGTTGCCGGGATCACAAGCTTGTTAATGATAGAACGTCTTTGAATGATACTAAAGACGTTACATTTACCCCCTACAACCTCCCACCCCAAGTTTCAACCCCTCCAAAAAATTCCGAAAATGATGAGGAGCCTCTGAAACCTCAAAAAACGAAGTTTGAGCGATTTTTATTTTTTTCGTGTTTTTTTCCCCTAGCTCCGCCACCACTGGACCGATTTCCAAAAACTGCAAGGCGTCCTTAGCATAGTAGTAAGGTTGCGTAAAAATTCCATCAAAATCCGAGCGATACTTCCCAAGTTATAGACAGTATAGGCGGTTACAAAACTCGGGGACAGATTGACAGACAGGCTGTCAGAAATGAGTGACATAGTTTGTCGTGTATGTCCGATAATATCCAAAAAAACATATCTCGTTTTCGGAAATTTTATTTTCGCGATTCCAATACTTCCTCACCAGTTTTGGAATAGGAAGTAAAACGAAAAAAAAACTCACTAACAGTGGCACTTAGAACATTGCTGCTTTCAATGAAAATAGCCTAGAGACCCCCTCACCACCGTTATCAGAAAAAAATGTCGGCTCATGTACATCCATATACCACATATAACCAAAATATGTGTGTAAAAATAAAAAAAAAATGTTACCTTGTTTTATAAAGTATCCTCCCGACAAGTATTTCAGTGCGGACCTGTAATTGATCGTGCGGTCTTGGAGCACCGGCATGCCCTCCCCTGTGAGGTCTTAAGTCACCTAATTCACGAGCCCTTTGTACTACATTAATAAAGGCACGAGGGGTTGGTTGCACTCGATTGGGAAACCGATCCGCATAAATCCGTGATGCCGCGGCAGCATTTTGTAAAGACTCCCCCCCCCGTAAATAAGAATCATGTCCACAAGTTCAGCATTTTTGTAAACACGTGCCATTTTTTATTTCGTTTGACCACGCAACAAACACCACTATTCACTCACGCGTTACCGACTGACACATTGACTGAATACAACTGAATAAAATTGTAGTAAAAACATCGTGATAAGCGTTTCAAATTCTTCCGCTTTTTTGTTTCCGATGCGATGAACCGATAAGGCGGATTATTTCCGTTGTTGCCAAACACGAGCACATAATATTATTATTGAGACAGGGCGGTACTCAAACTTCTAAAGGGCTATAACTTTGTTACTTTAATTTTACCAGAAAAATGTTAAAGGAAAAAAACATTTCTTTTGATCAGATCTACTCACACACAAATAAATGACTCAACTTCGAAGTCATCCAGTAGATATAGACAGTCGCTCCACTCATGTATTTATTAGTCACACTCGGAATCCAAATGTTTGATCACCAACCTTATCGAACTGACTTGGCGCCATGCGTTTTTGTTTTTTCGGTGTGCAAAATTATATATTAAAGGACGCAGGTTTACATGCGAAGACCAGCGAATTGCAGCATGGAACAGATTATGTTACTCTATTGGTATGGGGAAGTACTTTCACTGTTTACCTCGTAAATACAGATGACGCCTGAACTATAGGGCATTCAGCGTTCCAACACTCAGTGTCGGTCAGGGTTAACTCCATCGATTACGGACCAACTGACGGTGAAGCCTGGGGTACGTTTGGTGTTCTACTGCTAAGAGGTATCCTACCCTTTGAAGGCTCTAGGTTACCCGTATCTATGCCTATGTAAACATACATCCGTAGTTCCATCGTAACTCATTTATTTTTCAGGATATGAACAAAAAATGAGGGCGTATAAAAATACAGAGACAAACGATTCAAATATATTTTTTGTAAAAAAACGTATTTTGGGAAAACAATCGAAATAACAATATTAATAATAATGTTTATTGGTCTAACTACAAAGTTTTCTTATAAATAATAACGGCAGCGTCCAATAACCCAAAAACGTGTACACTTGTGCTTGGGCTTTAACCGAACTTGAATTATACAGGGTGTCCCGAAAAAAGTGTACAATATTCTACCAGCGGTTTCTAGAGCTTAAAATAAGCAGAAAAGTTTATATAAATATAGGTCGACAAACGTCCCCTAAGGGTGCTACGGTATTTTAAAGGGTTTTTCCTTAATATTTTTGAATAAAATCAAACTAAACAATTTGTCACATGATAGGAAATGTACTGCGAATTTAAATGAATTGTTGATTATACATTGTCGACCTATGTTTATATAAACTTTTCTTCCTATTTTAAGCTCTAGAAACCGCTGGTAGAATATTGCATACTTTTTTCGGGACACCCTGTATACTTACGAGATTTATATTTTCTTTACAAGCAGACTGGATGTGAGGACGTATACAAAAGGTACAAAGATGGAGGAAAGGCATATAGAAAATACATTGACGACACTAGAAAGGCATATAATAATAATATCATCACAAAGTCACACAACAAGACAAAAAGTGCTTGGTCTTTACAAACAGTAACAACAATGGAGTTGAATAATCACTCCAGTTCACACAAAACAGCTGACGCATTTGCAGATCATTTCTTTAATACAAGCCATAACACTGACAGGAATAATCAACCTAATAATATTAAACTTAAAAATATAAATACGAAAAGTCTTTTTCTCAAACCTACAACTCCACATGAAGTATATGATGTAACTAGACAGCTATCACCAAAATATTCAACAGGTATGGATGGGATCCCTACAAATGTAGTGAAAAAATTTGCTGACATTATCTGTCACACTACATCTGTTATCATAAATGAATATTCCCCAATAAACTTAAACTGTCTAAAATTATTCCATTATTCAAGAAAGGATTGAAAGATGACATGTCAAACAACAGACCGGTTGCACGACTATCTATTTTATCCAAAATATTTAAAAAAATAATCTACAATAGACTCCAATCCGTTTTATTGAAAATAATATCTTCGTCATGAACCAATATGGCGTCTTGCCAAAACTATCAACAAAAGATGCCATTAGAGATTCCCTAATAAAAATACGTTACTTATTCGACTATACAGGGTGACTTTGAAGTTGAGTCATTAATTTTCAGATAATGATTGTAGAAGGAAGATAAACCAAAATATGTGTGTAAAAAAAAAAAAATTTACCTTGTTTTATAAAGTATCCTCCCGACAAGTATTTCAGTGCGGACCTGTATTTGATCGTGAGGTCCCCTGTGAGGTCTTAAGTCACCTGATTCACGAGCCTGTTGTACTACATTAACAAAGGCACGAGGGGTTGGTTGCACTCGATTGGGAAACCGATCCGCATAAACATGTGCCATTTTTTATTTAGTTTGAGCCACGCAACAGACACTATTCACACGCGACTGACACTGACTGTATGTATAACTGAACTGAATAACATAATTGTAAAAACATCGTTCCAAATTCCTTCGCTTTTTTGTTTCCGATGCGATGAACCGATAAGGCGGATTATATCCGTTGTTGCCAAACACGAGCACATGATATTATTGAGACAGGGCGGTACTCAAACTTCCAAAGGGCTATAACTTTGTTACTTTAATTTTACCAGAAAAATGGTAAAGGAAAAAAACATTTCTTTTGATCAGATCTACTCACTGTTAAAATAAATGACTCAACTTCGAAGTCACCCTGTATACTGGTGAAAAAGTAACGGGGGTGTACTTTGACCTATCCAAAGCCTATGATTCAATAAATCATGAGATACTTCTCTTAAAACTGAAACACTATGCAATCAGAGGAATCGCCAATAACCTAATGAGATCATATTCAAACAATCGCCCTCAAGTAGTCAGTATTACGGCTGAAAATGTGTGATTTGTGTTATTCGGAAGAAGCGAAAATTAGTATGGGGGTTCCACAGGGGTCAATCCTTGAACCAATTCTATTTTGTGTGTACATAAATGATCTATCCAAATCTATTAATTTTACTTCGTAATCATGTACGCTGATGATCGGGTATAGTGGCTGACAAAAACATAGAGCAGTTGTCTCAAAAATCAACTAAACTTGTAAATAATCCAGCTCAATGGTGCAATGACAACTTGCTACATTTGAACATCGATAAAACGAGTATTGTATACTTCAATAACGACTCTACCAAATCATGTATGTGAAATTAGACGGAAAAACCATAGCTCAAACGAACGCTGCCCAGTTTCTAGGTGTGAAAATAGACCATCCATTGAAGTGGACAGAACAAATAACAGCAGTGCTATCGATCAGTAACCTCATTAAATTACACTCCAAACATAATGTTCGTATGTTTTAAGGGCATTTGTACTTCGTGTACATACAAATACGCCCACCCCAAATTTTTTTACCCGTGAATTTATTTTTCAAAAATGATCAGGACGCACTGAAACGTAAAAAACGAAGTTTGAGCGCTTTTTATTTTTTCTAAAACCTTGTGTAAGAAGCAGTACTTTTCAAGTTATAGTGGGGTCAAGATAAGCGCACAGACAAACCCTGTATGTCCAAAATTCTTGTTCATTTGATTTTCAAAGATTACATTACTTGTTTCGTCCTTGCACACCTATTTAAACAAATGAAACTTTGATAACAATCTACTACACCTGCTTGTTGTTTTTCTATACTTCAACTACAATTATTAAATATCACCTTATTATATGATAAGGATTTAAAAATTGTTAGAAAATAGTTTTCAGACATAACATGTTTGTGTACCAGCAAATCGATGTAAATAATACTACAAACAAATATACGGGGTATTTTTAAGTTAATTTTTACTGATGTGTAAATCAAATAAAATCATGAAGTTGTAGGCCGAACCTCCTTGTATAGAATGAGAAGGTCATGTGGAGAGTACTTCTTAGCCCTAAACAGATAACCTAGCTTTTTCCCAGCAGCTACCGCAATTATTGACGAGATGTGTTCATGCTACATCAAGTCCACGGTAGTTTGGACGGTTTTTCGGCAGAACTCGGCCATCCATCCAAACCGGATGAACGCTAGGACGCTTTTTGTTTGTCAAGGTACAGTACTGAGTTTTGGAAGCATCAAACTGTACAAGATTGTTGCGTCCCCAAGCAGTGACAACCTCCAAGTCTCTGTACAGAGGGGAAGTCGCCGCTAGTCTTCTTTTCTCCAGCTCGCCTGCAGAGATCGGCTTGTCGCTCCGAATTCCTGCATGTAGAGTGCTGTCATCAGCAAATCTGTGGACTGGGTTAATCGTACAGGAGAGGAGATTGTTGATATGTAAGAGGAACGTTGTCGGAGTCAGCACGATCCGTGAGTAACGCACGCGTTGACGTTGTGGGATGAAACTCGTAATTACGACGGATATCTTGTGGCCAGAGAGAAAGTCAGCCACCCATCTGCAAAGCCTCTCTGGGAGGTCATAGGATGGAAGTTTGCATAAGAGGGCAGCGTGCCACAGCTGTTCGAACGCAACGGCGGGAATTAAGTTCGGACCAGAAACTCTGTTGATGTCGAGCGTTAAGAGCACCCGTCTTACGGTCTTATGATATTACTGACCACTTCTCCACTATTTTACTGATATCTTCAAATGAAAAACATTCTAACATTCCTACCGTTAATAACAACCAGGAAAATTACAAATTTTTTGTCGACAATTCAAAACTAATATCAAATGTCAAACAAGAATCCTGGGAACAATTATACTCTATAAATAATATAGACAAAGCAACGGGACTGTTCATAGAGAAAATAAAAAAACTAATAGATATTAGTACCAATAAAGTAATAATTAGTCACAAAGAGAAAAGCAGAAATGCCTGGATTACCAAAGGATTAATAACATCGGCAATAGAAAAAGAAAGACTATATAATGTAATGAAACTAACGCCAACTACAGAGAATACCGACTGTTACAACCAATATAAAAATAAATTTATAGAGCTTGCAAGGCAAACCAAACGAAAACATTACCTAAATAAATTGAATAATAACTTAAATGATCCTAAGCGGCTTTGGACAACTATTGATGAGATTACTGGGAAAACAAAATTTAAAGAGTGTGTCACTGAGTTAAATACAACATCGGGAACAGTATTAAAAAATACTCAACAGATATGCGATGAGTTTGTACAATTCTTTACTGACATAGGCGAAAATTTAGCAAGTAATATACAAGCAAATGTACAAAATACTCAGCCTCCAAAAAGAACTTTGAACTCATTTATTTTGGATAAAGTCGAAAAATATGAAGTATACACCACTGTTATATCCTTAAAAAATCGGAAAAGTCCTGGGTTCGATGGTATTAAAAGCGAGCATTTGAAAATTATAGCCGAGGACATAACAGAACCACTCACTTACCTAATCAACAAATGCTTTGAATCTGGCATATATCCCTCAATTTTAAAAACAGGTAATATAATACCGATACATAAATCAGGAACAAAAACAGATGTTAACAACTATAGACCAATATCAATAATATCCAGTGTAGCAAAGGTTTTTGAAAAAGTTTTATCTACTAGAATGATTCGATACCTCACAAAATTCAAAATTTTAAGTGAAAATCAATATGGATTTACAGAAGGGAAGGCTACATCGGACGCAATAACTAAAATTGTAAATCAAATATATCAAAATATTGATAACAGAATCCCTTCAATCTGCATTTTTATTGATTTAAAGAAAGCTTTCGACACAGTTAATCACAAATTATTATTAGAAGCATTGGAGAGAATTGGTTTCAGAGGAAACGCGTACTCACTGATCGAAAGTTATTTGTCAAATCGCCCACAATCTGTGCAGATATCAGGATCATTTAGTAAAGAAATGTATATTAAGTGTGGTGTCCCACAAGGAACTGTCTTAGTTCCGCTGTTATTCAATATATATTTAAATGATATTTTCCAAATTAATTGTGTTGGCAAAATAACTAGTTTTGCAGATGATACTGCAATATTATATGAAGGCACTGACTGGTCTGATCTGAAAAATGTAATTGAAAATGATTTTATCAAAATTATTCGGTGGTTTAACAGTAGAAAATTAAGCATTAACTACTCTAAAACACATTTTTTACCATTTGGATCTTATGCTAGACATCTGCCAAATTACACAAATTTCTCCTTCAATATTAATGATCAAAAAATGCAAATTAATAGAGTGCCCAACATAAAATACCTTGGAGTGGTCTTGGATCCTCACTTACGATGGGACATCCATGTCAATTATATTTTAATGAAAGTTAGATTTGTATCCTACAAAATTAAATACCTTGGGAATATATTGACAGAAAAATATCTTCAAACATTATACCATGCACTGATTGAGCCTCATCTCACATATGGTATATTAGCATGGGGAGCTGCATGTTCCTCACATATCTATAATTTAGATGTTTTTCAAAAAAGTATTCTAAAAATGATATTTAAAAAACCGAAACTTTATCCCACTGAAAAATTATATGCAGATGTTCGAATGTATGATATAAGACAGCTTTATTTCTTACACAGTATCACTCACTACCATACTACCTACTGTAGCTAATTTTTGTCCTTTTTTGTCATTTGCATTCTACAGTTTCAACTTAAATTATTGGTCCATGTACAGGCGATGCCTTCTATTGGGCCTGTTTTGATTTTATATTTATTTACTCATATTGTTTGTTATCTTTGTACATTGAGTAAATAAATATTATTATTATTATTATTATGCCTGAATGTTGCTGAATATGCGATACTGCTTAAGGTTAGAGTCAAAACATCCCCCGGCAAACAATGTCGACACCCTAAGAACAAAGGAGCGGATGTACCGGCCAGTTCCCGGTATATAGGGATTGACAATGTTCTAAATAGAAGCAAAAGCCTGCTAAGTCGTCGCCAATAACACGAAATGGCGTATATTAGGAAATACGACAATTAAAAAAGATTGCTCTTCAATCAGAGTTATAAAAAATAATATTGGAGTTATCTCGTGATAAACGGAAATTAAATTTCACGAGGAGGCTCAAGTTGCCAATTTGTAAAATTATAAAATATACATAACATTTTACAGCGTACGGCTTATCCAAGCTACGTTCGTAAAATTGTAGTTTTAATTTTATCACTGTGATGTATCTATCTTTTCAACTACACCTTCAGCACAAATACACCTTCTCTAGATTAAAAAGACAAAAACTTAATTCAAAAGATATTTCCCTCGAAGTTCTGTGTGTAGAATCAAGAAAAATTACTACGAAAAAAATATATGGATTTGAAGTCGCTGTGTGAAGAAAATATACCGGTAGTTGGTTTACAAGAATACCAAAGTTTCTATTTAAATCTTCCTCATGAGTAATAGATGAAATACTAATTATAATTTTTATCTTTAACAAATATTATTATATCACTATTATTTGGGTGAATCTTTTGTTGGTGCTGCCACATTGAACTTTTATATGGAGTTAAATAGTTTTAGATACTGCGGATACTTATTTCACCATAATATTCACTGTTCCCCTTTTTGTAACCATTTTGTCTTGTAATAATGGGTGATTTTTTTGCTAGTATCTTTTTGGCAACACTGTTTTTGACAGATGACGCGTGAATCGTGACTTGTGTCATTGTCAAACTTGTTCAGTTTGGTCTATAATTTAACCATGAATCGACTTAGGAACGAACAACGCTTGCAAATTATTGAATCTTGCTATCAAAATTCATGCTCGGTTAAGAGAGTGCATAGAGCACTGCTTCCAATTTATGGGCAATTTGGTCGGCCTACTGAGGGAGCTATCCGGAAGCTTGTGACTAAATTTCGAACCCAGTTTACATTATTGGACATTAAACCACCAACACGCAGACGTAGAGTGAGGACTGAAGAAAATATTGCGGCTGTATCCGCCAGTGTTAGTGATGACCGTGAAATGTCGATTCGCCGCCGTTCGCAGCAATTGGGCCTCTGTTACTAATTTTGCGACAGGATTTGGGTGTAAAACCTTATAACATACAGCTGGTGACAGAATTAAAGCCACACGACCTCCCACAACATTTCCAATTTGGTGAATGGGCGCTGGCAAAGTTGGAGGAAGATCCACATTTTTATCGAAAAATTGTGTTCAGCGACGAAGCTCATTTCTGGTTGAATGGGTACGTTAACAAGCAAAATTGCCGCATCTGGAGTAAATACTAGCCAGAAGCATTGCAAGAGCTACCAATGCAACCCGAAAAAATCACTGTTTGGTGTGGATTATGGGCCGGTGGCATCATCGGGCCGTACTTCTTCAAAGACGACAATGGCCGGAACGTAACTGTGAATGGCGAGCGCTACCGTGCGATGATAATAAACTTTTTTTTGCCCAAAATGGAAGAGCTGGACTTGGCTGACATGTGTTTTCAACAAGACGGTGCCACATGCCACACCGTACACGAAACAATGGCCCTATTGAGAGGCGAGTTCGGTGAACAGTTTATCTCACGTTTGGGGCTCGTCAATTGGCCGCCTAGATCGTGTGATTTAACGCCGTTGGACTATTTCTTGTGGGGCCATGTTAAGGCTAATATCTACAGGGTTAAACCAGCAACGATTGTCGCACTGGAAGCCAATATTGAAGCATTTATTCGTGAGATACCGGCCGATATGTTGGAGAGAGTGTGCCAAAACTGGACCATCTAAAGCGGAGCCGCGGCCAACATTTACATGAAATTATCTTTGAACATTAAATTATATCGACCGTTCTATCGACTCAAATAAAGATTTAATCGTTTTTTCAAATTTTTGTTTTTTTTTTAAAAATCAAATCCTATACCTCATAAAAAATCACCCGTTAAAACTTTTTTTTAAATGTCATGTGTTTTTATTTTTAATCACTTTAATATAACACGGAGGTAACTAAGTCGTTATTCTATCAATTACGGCGCGTCACAAAATAACGTATCTACTTTTTTTGGAAATTTTGAACACATAAAATAAATTATGGGTTAACCCTCGCCGATTTTTGGAAAGCTTGTAAATATGAGCAGATTTACTCACTAATTCAATTATGTAGCTATAATACCTTTTTGTCAGCAACAACTCAAACCTCGTGAAAATATTTAAAACGCGCTCCTGTAAAATTGGAAAAAATGAGATACGTCACTTCGTGTTATGGACGACGAAGTATATGTAGCGGGACTAACGCGCGGCGACATCATGAATGAAGACTCGGAGGAGCAAGATTCGCTAGCATATCGGTAGAAGAGAGTTAAATGTTTATATGTATACGTATACACATACAAGTTGTAGTAGTAGCAGATATTTATTTACTTCATAATATAACAGCAATAATAAAATGGAATGGGTAAATAGCCATGTTTTTATCCACAGAAGGACAAGGACATGGGTCAGTGGCACTAACTTGTATGTTGAGATGTGTGACATTCCAAACATAAAACAAATAATCTCAAAGAATTTTAAAGAAATATAGACACACTTCCGTGGTGGGATGCATAGCGAACGACTGAATAGTTTTAGTGAGTAGTAGATTCTTACATAATCTTACACTTCGGGCAGAAAAGTCTCACAGAAGGCACCCGTCGAGATTTTCAGCCAAACAGTGGCTTTAGAAGAAGAAGAAAAAAATTCCTAGCCCCTACTAACATAAAAAGTATGCTTGCTTCCCGGGCTATTGTTATATTATTTCCGAAAATATCTGAATGAACTGCCAAAGAGACTTGATACGTTCCATCGTAATTATTTTTATATGACCCGTTAATAACTTTTATCAACACCACTAATTTAAACGCTAAATAAGTGAAGAATATATTTGCATTTTTGATCGCACTTTTATATTGATAAACAATTCAAGGTCAAACGATATATCGGCTGGCACACTTTGTAAACATATGAATTATTAAGGTTCGAAAAAATGTTCGTTCCGTTATGTGAACCAAGCGTAAATTATCACAATTTATACATGTGGACATGATTCAGCTTTAAGACGTGGTATAGTAATAGTACGAGGGTTGATTCTTATGCTTCACCTCTGATCCCTTTGCAGACACTTGCTTGATGAATGCTGTTAACAGCAAAACAAGTGGTCTTAGTAAGCAATGCTTTTTTTTATACTCCAACTACCACGAAGGCCTAAGGCCTAAACACCCATTGGGTATCGTGGGGCTATAGGGGGATACAGGGGAAAGGGGGAACCCCACACGGACTTTGGCGAGGGAACACGTGTGCATGCAACATGCACACATTCTGGCTCCGCCTACGAGATCCGCCGGGTGGTACCTCCACGTTCGACAGTCAGAGACCGTCTACCACCTGCGATGGTAACAAAGTATCAAGTTTAAATGTGCATTTGGTTCGTGTTTGTCAACGATTTTGATGTTGAGCAAAAGCGGCGTCAAGCAGGTTGACTCTGTAGTTCAGCACAAGGTAAACCCTCTCAGAAAAAAGTTAGTTACAAACGTGTACAACAGAGAAATTGAACCGATCAAGTCAGTCAAACAGGCCCATACAATGACTCCATAGACACTCTTTCCCTGCAGTACCGGTAGTTCTGTCGAACTGGCAATGCTGCACGTTCCCAGACCGAAAACGTTGCGCTATCATTTTAAGTTTTAACGGCAAATAATAATTTTTTGTTGTCCAAAATACAAATAAAAGATTATAAAGAGAATCGTTTAAACTAATGAGAAAAGACACGCAGAAGGCTGGCCGTGTACGCGAGTATGCCCCACAGTATAAAAAATAAGTTGTAAAAAGTATACAGGGTGTTTCAGTTTATTGTTGCATAACTTTAAGATTCGATAGAACTTTTAAAATTAATGAATAAAGTCTATATAAACATGGGTCGAAAAATGCGTGGCTTCCGAAATACAGAGTGTTTAAGTTTACTTTCTAAAATAGTTTTTTTAAAATATTTCGAACAATAGTTGATGTTTAACACGACTTTTCGAAATTTCACGAATTGTTGTTTTAATTATCGGGGTTGGGAGCGTATAAGTTTACTAACATTAAAAAGTTAACGTACACCCTTCACTCACCTTCCGACCCCTAACCCCCGATTTTTAACCCGTACAAAAATTTATGCGAAAATGATCAGACGCCTCTGGAACGCAGAAAAAGTAGTATGATTTTTTTTATGTTTTTACCCCAAGCTTCACCGCCATTGAATCAAAACGTCATAAGGTTTATACGATGTTTCAAGATAGATATGTAACATCATTGGGCCATTGATCCAACCCCGAGTAACACTTGGGGAGAACGTACAAAGTATCCAACGGGGCTAAGAGCCGTGATCTTGTCTAATTACCTTTCCTCCAATACAGAACGAAAAATAGTTGCAGACGTTTTTACGTAAACAGCTGTATTGTTTCATAATTTTTGGATATGATAATTACATATTTACAGGTAAGCAGTAAGCGGATAATGTTGATTCATTGTTAGATATAATTCAGTCTATCCTTGAACTGTGCTTATCTTGATACTGGACTTATCTATTATACCAGTGAAGCTAGTCTACAATTTTTTTGCTATTGTACTAAAAGAGCACACCTACAAATCATTCAAAAACATGTGGGATCATGTAAAATCTGAAACTTGTCCTGTGGTCTTCTGGTCTTTTACTATACCGAGGAAGTCCCTGCTACGAGAGTTGTCTCAAAAAATAAGGCGCCCACACTTTTTTCAAGCACAAGGAATTACTAGATTGAAACAACGAACTTTGAATGAACCATTGGAAACGTTGATCTTTAAGCTATTTTTCTATAAAGTCGCCATTTTTTCTACGCCTTTTTTTTAGACGTGAAATACGTTTTTTTCATTTACAACAACCTTTGCCCGTCTCAGCTTTTTCAGAAGCCTCAGGAATTTCAACCGCCTATTCCCTAATCGTGATTCGCCGATCTTCGAGCTAGATTTGCTTAATCTTCGTCATAACTTCCTCCGACTTCATTGTTCATCGTGGATGTCCATGCTGCCGTCAAAGAACTCTTTTTACCATTTCGGCCCCTACAAGGAAGACTATTGTAACTCAGTGTTGGTTGAACTGAGATATAGGCATCAGAAGATTTTCTGATGAATTTCGTTGTCAGAAAAATGACGATCTCTCCAAAATATGTTGCACATTGCAGTAATCCTTGTATATAGAAGGTTATAAATAGTATTACAATAAGAACCTAGCGATTTTTTTTTAAATTTTGTTGACTTACTATAGTTTTCGTTGGATCAATTGAAGAAAAAAGTACACTTGCTCTAGATTTAGTAGAATATTTATTGAAATATTACAGTATTTTTCAAACTAATGGTTGAAAAAACCTCTTGAATGCCAATCTGAGTCACTCAAATTATATTCACCTTCGTGTTCTTCACAATCATCGTTCTCAACTTCTTTACTTTCAGCACTGTTAATATTATGTCCTCTTTGTATTTTCTTATCTTCCTTAAAATAAAAAAAACAGTTAAACCTCGGGAATGCTAGGGAGACTATTTGCTTTTGATTTACATAGATCTAATAAATCATTTAATTTTCTAGCATCTACTGGAAGCAACTTGTGTACAGTAAAGGTAGTTCCTGAAGCGTATGTTTTGTGGTCTCATTCTCCGATAATTTTTCATTGATTTTACTATCATGACATCATCAGCAGAGCCACACTATTTCATTTTTCTTATTTTCTTTGACCTCTTCTCCACAGTCGTCTTTGTCCCAATTTTCCGATATTACCTTTTGTTTAAAACCAATGGATTCAAGACCAACCGCAGGTAGCGGTGTTTCGTGTTCTTTAGCCCTCATAAGTACGATACAGGTCTGTAATATAGGTCAGTATCAGGTCCAGACTTAGAGATGAACGATTGAATTTAACGGTTCAGCAACTCCACTTATCTTCTTTGCATTTGCCAACAGCCTCCTTAGGCAGATTATTTCATAATCTCCACCCCTTATGATGCTTTGAATCGCGAATTCATACTTACCCAATTATTATATCTTGAACCCACAAAATTTTCTATAAAATGTTGATAAATCTGTATCTGTGGAATTTGGTACAGTTATCGAAAACATTCGTATTTTAAGTTTAGAATTAAATAAATAATCTAAACAAAAAATCCTGCGTATACATATCGTCTCTCCTATTTTTAGCGCTTTGCAAATACGCGCCAAACTCTCTTAATCATTTTGTATACAAATAACCATATACTACGGGTTGAAAGTATGAATTAATCATGCTCCTATCATCGATTACCATGTTCCTCCCAACTTCCAATCCGCCTGAAAGCCGTACTTGCACGAAAATAAGCTTACGTACCATGGCTCTGCCAATTACTTATGCTTACAACCGCTGACAACTACAGGGTGACTTTGAAGTTGAGTCATTAATTTTCAGATAATGATTGTAGAAGGAAGATAAACCAAAATATGTGTGTAAAAATAAAAAAAAAATAAAAATTCTTTTTTACCTTGTTTTATAAAGTATCCTCCCGACAAGTATTTCAGTGCGGACCTGTATTTGATCGTGAGGTCTTGGAGCACCGGCATGCAGTCCCCTGTGTGGTCTTAAGTCACCTGATTCACGAGCCCGTTGTACTACATTAACAAAGGCACGAGGGGTTGGTTGCACTCGATTGGGAAACCGATCCGCATAAACATGTGCCATTTTTTATTTCGTTTGAGCCACGCAACAGACACCACTATTCAAACGCGTTACCGACTGACACTGACTGTATACAACTGACTAAAATAATTGTAAAAACATCGTTCCAAATTCTTTCGCTTTTTTGTTTCCGATGCGATGAACCAAACACGAGCACATAATATTATTATTGAGACAGGGCGGTACTCAAACTTCCAAAGGGCTATAACTTTGTTACTTTAATTTTACCAGAAAAATGGTAAAGGAAAAAAACATTTCTTTTGATCAGATCTACTCACTGTTAAAATAAATGACTCAACTTCGAAGTCACCCTGTATACCTCGACCACCGTCTTTAGTTGTCAGACAGTTGTCGCAGGTTGCGTTTTCCTTCTCCGTCGCTGGAGAGAACTACAAGGGAGTTTGTCGGGTGATTTTTTATGACCAGGATGATATCGTGCTTAAGGTTAAAAAAAAATTGCACCAACAACCTGAGACATTGCACATCTTATTTACAGCATTACTTCAAGAAGAAGTCACATTTCTCCACCTAGGTAAATCTATTTAATGAAAGAAATCTTTATCTTGTTGGGCACCGAATTGTCACTACTGTAAACATTTTATTCATTTTTAAATATTACTAATGGACAACAAATTTTAGTTTTTTAATTGTATCTTGTGGGAAAAGTGCACCTCTTTGTTAATTTTGGGGTGCTGAATCCAAAAATGACAATGAATTAAAAAAATTAGTTGCTGTTTAGAAAAAAAACTTTTTATTTTTAAGGATATCTTAAAAAAAGTAACAAGATTCATATACTTATAAGAATCACTATATGCACTGTCTTTTTGCTGTTCTTTTATGGATCGTTTCTGGAGCATCTCTACCAAGAGTCCAACAGTAGTCTGCAAGAATGGAAGGATTCCACTTTCCCTGGTACCTTTTTTCCATTGTTGAAATATCCTGATGAAAACGTTCGCCGTGCTCATCACTTACGGCTCCGCAATTGTCAGGAAAAAAGTCCAGGTGTGAGTGTAGGAAATGTATCTTAAGAGACATATTATAGCCCATCTTTTGATACGATGACAGCATATTTTTGACAAGGGTTTTATAGTTGTCAGCTTTTCTATTTCCCAAGAAATTAGTGACCACCAGACGGAAATCATTCCAAGCAGTTTTTTCAATACCTGTTAAAGTGTTTTCAAACTGTGTATCTTTCAAAATATTTCGAATCTGTGGCCCAACAAAAATACCTTCTTTAACCTTTGCCTCACTTAGTCTTGGAAATTTCTGACGCAGGTATTGAAAAGCTGACCCATCTCTATCTAATGCCTTGACAAAGTTTTTCATTAGGCCCAACTTGATATGCAGTGGTGGTAATAAAATTTTTTTCGAATCTACTAATGGCATATGCTGTACATGTTTTTGACCTGGCTCTAGGAATTGACGAACAGGAGAGTTTTGTCTGGTGTAATGAAGTGCCTTTGCCCGACTGTCCCATTCACACAAAAAACAGCAAAACTTTCAAATCGCCACAAATATGCCATTGGTGCTCATCGTATTTTATGCATGTCAATAGGTACTTCATATTATCATATGATTCTTTCATGTGAACTGCATACCCTACAGGAAGAGATGGTAAAATATTTCCAATATGCAATAACACTGCCTTTAAACTCAATGTTGAACTGTCTATAAACAATCTCCATTCTTCTGGGTTATAGTTTATATTTAAAGCCGCCAGTAAGCCGTTAATGTTACTGCAGAAAACTAAGTTATTCTCCATATTGAAAAATGGTTCTAAGTCTTTGTGGCGTTTACGAAAAACACATACCGAAAAATCGTCTTCTAACAAGTTCCACTGCTGCAGTCTTGATTCAAGTAACTCTGCCTTACATTTTGGAAGTTCTGAATCTCTTACAAGATCATTTAATTCTGACTGTGTTATTTTGTGCGGTTGGTGGCATGACGTGCTCGGTATAAAATCAGGATCTCTTGACGTTGATGGCATATCTTCTTCCTGACGAATCACTCGATCGACATGATCTGATTCGTTTTCTGATTCGCAAGTGTAGGATTCTGGGGGTTTTGGAATAGGATTTTCGTCACTGTGAGGCACAGGTCTCATCGCAGATGGTATGTTTGGGTAGTTAATAACCGATTTTTTTTTCTTGGACATAACTGTGGCTTGTCCAACACAAGGTAAATGTAAAAGTAACAATCATTAATATGATTTGTAGGCTCTCTCCAAACCATTGGGACAGCAAAGCGCATAGACCGTTTTTTGCCATTTAACCAGCTCCTCAGACTTGAAGCACATGTATTACAGCAGATGTGGGGTGCCCACTGTTTGTCTTGATCACCTAGTTTACAACCGAAATAAAGCTGATATGCCTTTGTTATTAGTGGAGTAATAGACCGTCTCTGAGACGCAAAAGTCACATCACCACACACGTAACAAAACTGATCTGGATTGTTTACACACTTTCGAGACATCTTGCATGAACGCTGTCAGCCAACTGAGGAAAAAATGGCTAATATAAAACAATATAATGTACACGTATGTATAACGTAACACAATCATGCCGATTACATCATGTTTCCTTGCCGAATCTAAAAATGTAGCACGTGCATTCTTGTGAATTACAGTATATTAACACTGTCACAGCAGGAACACATATAATTACCGTATCTCTAAAACTTGAACTAAGGAAAAAATAAGTTTCATTCCGGTTTTAGCACATTAAAAATGGTAATATTTTGTTGATTTTATTTAGGATATTTTTTGGCTGTTGATCAGTGTAATTATTGTTTACTGCACTTAAGTACAGAGACTATTTTATAGCTAAAACTAGCTAGTGGTGCGACTAATAAATAACCAAATTTCGTGATATGAAGACTGGATGAGTTTAATCCATAGTTGCGTAATCGTACTACCAGTCGCTAATCAAGCCGTGACGATAGCGGTACTCCTGAAGATCCAGATTTATGTACCCAGCAATCATCTTACTCAACCATTTTTTGACACATTGATAGTCCCATGCTGCTTGATTTGTCGACGTAGGTTGTAGACGTACGTAGCATCTAATTTTTTCGGACCCTATCATGCAGCGGTAGAATCATTCTCCTACACACCATACTCTGATTCGGACAGTGTTGCCGGCCGTTCAGAAAACTCTCAGATATGCTGTATTTCACAGTCTAATTCAGTTTGTTAATATGCCATAGCCAGTAGTGAATGAAGTCATGGCATACTTCTTGACTAAGGTACAATTCAAGGAAATTCTTTTTGGGGAGTTGGCATCAGACAAGCAAGTCTTTTTGCCACAAAGATCTATGAAACTAAAATTATATCAGCCTTTCTGCAAAAAAGTCGTGATGCACGATAGACCTGTCTATTTTCGATGATATTAATGTATCAATGGCTTACGAGTTATATGCACTGTATGACAGAAACAGATGATCAAGCTCAGCTACTTGTCCATATACTTCACAGAAGGAAAATTGATTCTGTTTTCATCAGTTCTAAGGGAACAAGGGATACGTTGATGAATGGCACCGGACTATAAGGTCATTGGTTTTTCAAGTTGAAAAAGTCCAAGCCCTTCCTGGCATATCAGCAGCTCGAAAAATACATAAAACGAGATTAAATTTTAACGTTTCGGTAAGCTCCCGCGTCACTGAACGTAATTAAATAGGCAACTTTCAAGAAGAAAACTTCCGGAAAACAAATTTATCAAAAACCACAAAGATGCGGACGAATTTTTAAGTTACAGTATTTACGGTAGGCATTAAAAGCAGTCAGTCGGGTCCTTTATCATTCCGCCAACTCTGGACAATAAGAATTAATTCCTGAGGACGATTAAAAACCTTGTTTACAGTAAATTATGAGACATTTTTTATTTCGTGCCTTCTGAGGCCATTGAACCGAATGTTAATAGTATGGAGATGTAGATTGTGTGACGTCTTCACTGACGTTGAGAACTGGCCGGTATGAACACTCCTTGGTCCCTAGGACTCATGCATTGCAGTGACGTCTCATATGGTAGTAAAATTGCTGATACTTTTGCCTTTCAAACGAATATCCATGGGTTGCTTATTGGAGTAGAAAAATACCGGTCCAGGCATTCATCCTGAAAAGATAACATCATTAATTTGGACTATGATTTTTTACACCAAAGCAGCCGTGCAGGCAGAAGCCTAAATGTCAGGACACCGCATTGCTATGAGGATCTCGAAGAAATTTTGTTAATCAGATTTTTGAACTGCCTAAGGTTAGTGGATCTGGGAAAAGCCTCCTCTTGTAGATTGGTCCACAATCTCGACACCCTCGTGACAAAGGAGCGGTCGTATCGGACAGTTCTGAATGTACGAAGTTCGACACGGTAAGGATAAAATAGTTGTAGGTATAAACGTTTACGCAACAGTACAAAATTTCTCCTATAAGGTTTAAGTATGGTATAAGTATGTTTTGGACACCTCATTGTTTAGGCAACAATAAAAGAGGTCTTTTACGGCTTAATAGTTATTTTACCAAGAACTTATAGCACCACTGTGCTAGTTGGGTTCTACCTATCCAACTAACAATTACCACTCCTGTTAGGGTTGCAAGAACTTTTATACAGTATTCTTTACAAGGTATTGTAGGATGTAAGAGCATTGGGAAAGCGTTCTTAGAACACCTATACAAGCTGAATGGGCGCAACTAATAGGACACTTCAGCCACTTAACATAAGATGTTGTTTAAGTTACAGTTATACAGGGTGCGGCAGAGAGTACGGACGTTTTTGGGATGGGTAGTACTCTCCGCCACCGTCTACGAGAGAGGTGGGGAGGGTGCCGTTTGACTCGTGAGATCCTAGCATTATTTTACCAGTTGTCGTTATGGAGCCTTCGACGGTGGAGCACCGCGTTTTCGCCTATGATTGTTTCGTTCGAAATAATGAGTCAGTCATCGTCGTACAGCGTGAGTTTCATCGCCACTTCAACATTCATCGGAATAGAGCTGTTCCCTCTCGAAACACCATCCTTCGTTGGGTTGAATCACTTCGCAGGCGTGGTGAACTGATCAACAGAAGACCAAGAGGAGTGCCGCGAACAGTTCGAACTCCTGAAAATGTTGAACGCGTTCGGCAGGTCTTTCTTCGCAGTCCGACTCGATATGCCCGGAAACATACTGCTGCACTTCGCCTTAGTGATCGTTCGGTAAGGCGAATTTTGCATATGGAGCGAGCATCCATGGACGTTATTCGCCCTCTCTTCCCTGGTCGCCTTATTACCAGGTTTGGCGATGTTCATTGGCCTCCTCGGTCCCCAGATTTATCCATATGAGATTTTTTCCTATGGGGACACCTCAAGGCTAGAGTATACGCGAACAAGCCCCGAACTCTGGACGAATTGAAGGGTGAAATCCGCGTGGAAGTCGCCCAAGTTGAGAGAGCGATATTGGAGAAAGTCTACGCGAACTCCCAAGAACGCCTCCAGCACTGCATCAACGATTTCGGCCACCACATGCCTGATGCGATTTTCCACACTTGACTATCTCAAATGCTATTTCCTTGTGAACCTGATTCCATCAATAAATTTGTTTTCGAGTACAAATTAACTATTTTATGATTTCTCTGCCGCACCCTGTATAAAGAAAGTGTGAACACACTTGTAGCAGCTAAAGAACCTTTGCGTCAGTGCCACATTCAACTTTTGTCAACTATTGCAACTCAACCAGTTTTTATGTGTTGCATAGGCGAAGTGAAGAATATTTTCAAATTAACGCATTACATTCAGCTTGTTTACTGATGTATGGGTCATTGTGAATTCCATACAAAAGTAGCTATATGGTAAACTCCAACACTGACTGACACTATTGTGATTATCGTACAAGGTATGCGTCCTCCATATTGTCTTTAGTTTATTAGGACATTTTGGTGGTGTTATACAGCAATTTGGCAAATCTCTGGAATGAAATATGGACAGAGGCGAATGCTTTTCTCAGAATTTGTACCAGATCTAAGGTACTTGACTCAAATAACGCCATGTCCCTAATAACGTTTTAGGCAGCAGCGGTGGCCGCAGTAGTAGACTCTTCGGTCTCCTGATCAGTCGCCGTGCGCTGTGCGGGTTCGAGTCCCGTCCCAGGAGAAATTTTTCTCTTGGCTATGGATGTTGTGATTGTCCGTAGGTGGTAGACGGTCTCTGACTGTCGAACGTGGACAGGTTTCGCCACATGCATTGCCTTTATTTACCAACAACAACGTTATTGGCGGTAAAGTTTTTGTTGCAAGAGTTTTGTTGATACCCACGTCAGTTTATTTTAGATCTAGTTTATAGTTTGAATCAAAACGTAAGCATACTTTGTAAAATCGGCACTATACATTTTAGTCTAAGTGCGCCTGATAACGCCAGCCGAGAATCTTCCGAAGGCTATAAATTAAAAAAAAGAAAAGTGAGACCCAAGGTGTTATGAAAGCCAGTGAAATCCGCCAAAAGAATGGAAGGAAAATAGAAGATTTTTTAAATTTGCACAGTTCTTCAAAACAAGCTGATCAACTTGAAAATAATCTTGATAGAAAGGAAAATCAGGCACAAAACGTTAAGGAAGCCATCAAGATGAATCCGAAAGAAGGAGCGAATAAAATTCGCGAAGAAACAGGAGAGAATTTGGTACAGAAAGTAAAAATACCTAAGTAAACGTTAATAACAGAAAAAGTAAAGAGCAAAAAGGGATACAAAATTATAATAAGAATGATGAAAATAACCAAAGCTTGACTGAATTTTTTTGAACTCCTGATATTAAGGCAACAAGTGTGAAAAAGCGCATAGCAATTATACTAAGTGACATATAAATCCGAACACCCAGTTTAAATGGTTTTATTTTAATAAAATTTTGTATAAGTACTTAATGAAGCATAATAAGTAAATGATAAAAATTTCAAAATGAAGCTTTAAAGCCCTTTGACCTTTAATAATGTGTGGATCCACCTGATGTGCTACGCATTCTCCAACGCGCCTAGGCATGCTTCTGATCAGGTGGTCGATGTCCTCCTGTGGTATCTCATTCCAGGCAACCACCAACTCCTCTCGAAGTGCTTCTAGAGTCTGAGGAGGACGTTGCAAATTGAGCAATCTCCTACGCATCATATCCCACACGTGCTCAATTGGGGATAAGTCGGGAGATTTTGGTGGCCATGGTAACAATGTGACATCATTATGTTGAAAGAAGTCTATTGTGACTCTTGCAACATGTGGTCGGGCATTATCTTGTTGGAAAGTTGGATTTGCCAGGGTGTCAAGATAGGGTAAAAGATGGGATTCTAGAACTTCGTGGATATAACGCTGCGCGTTCATGTTACCTCTGATGAAGATTAAAGGTGACCTGGAACCATAAGCTATAGCACCCCAAACCATAACTCCAACAGTGTGATGAACATGTCTTTCAACAAAAAACTGTGGATTCCTGCTTTCACCACGTCGCCTTCTAACCCTGGCACGACCATCGTGCATGCCTAAAGAAAATCGAGACTCATCACTAAAGACAATAATGTTCCATTCCTGATCCCAGAGTGACCGTTGTCTGCACCACTCAAGGCGATTACGTCGGTGTTCTCGAGTTAAAGGGAGGTCCCAGTGTGGCCGGTATGAAAACAAGCCAAAACTTCTCATTCGTCGGTAAACACTTCGCATGCCAATAGATCTTCCGTGTTCTGCAAACCATTCATTTGCAATGGACCTGGTAGTGGAGAAACGGTCCCTTAAGGCCAATAATCTTAGGCGGCGATCTTCACGGTCTGTTGTTCTACGGCGGCGTCCAGTGCCCCTTGCTCTTTGCGTACGGCCTTCTCGAAGCCATGCCTGACAAGACCTAACCACAGTGTCTACACTTCTTTGCACTCTAACTGAAATTGTCCGAAAAGAAAGTCCAGCTTACCGAAGTCCCACTATACGGCCCCTATCAAACTCACTAAGTTGACGAAATCGTACAGGTCTCCGTACTCTAGGCATCGTAACCGATCGTAAAGGATGTCAAGAACCAAAATCCGCCAACGTTGATTCTTTACTGTGGCTGAAATATTCATTTTTAGAGCGTTAGTGAATTAAAAAAAAGCAGTATAAAAACCGGAATGACCAACTGATAAGGCTGAAAAATTTTTGCACTTATTATTTACAGTAAGATAAATACATTCACCAACTTTTATTAAAATAAAACCATTTAAACTGGGTGTTCGGATTTATATGTCACTTAGTATACATCCACCAACTTTTATTAAAATAAAACCATTTAAACTGGGTGTTCGGATTTATATGTCACTTAGTATAACTCAACGGCACAAGATTTCTTCTCTACATCTACTGAAAAAATCAATTTAAAGAAAAAAAGTTCCACTCCGAGAGAGTTTACAGTATATTCAGATAAGAGATAGACCGGACATAAACAAGACCACGTGATCATCGAACGCTGTAACATTCGGCAGGGACGTATTAAGAGTCACGCAGTACATATTTTAGATAGTAGATGCTGCTTTGCGTAACTTTGTAGTAAATTAGCACAATTCGATGTGTATACGATTGGTGATGGATATAGGATCATGTGGGGATGGGGTAAGAAATATATAATGATGTAAATATACATAAGGGTTTCAAAATTTTCGCTTCGATTTCCAGCTTCGGATGCCGCCTGATGTTTGGTGAAATACAGTCGAATATAATCTCAAAATGGCGTTTAAATTAGCCTAAATTAAAAATAATCGTATATCTCTTAAAATTGCTTTTAGAGTATTGAGTAGTACATTTTTTGATTTCTAGGTAAATATGTAACCAAATTAAAACGTTCAAAACGTAAAAAAATGTGCATGGTTGAACATTGTCAGAAAGTAGATTCTTGAATAGGTTTTGCCAAAATGGGTTCAAAAATGTCAATAATTAATTAAAAAATACAGTAGCTTTATAATTACTTATAACTTACCGAATTTGATGAACGACATCTTTTATTGGAAAGATCAGCTTGATGAGCTGTCATCATCGCTACTGCCTGAAGCACCAACGTCAATAATGAATGGCTCGACTTGTTCCTCTAAAATATTGTCCAGTTCCCACATTCTCTTTACAACTTTGTCTTTCACGTGCTTAATACAGTTTTCCCATTTTTGCGCTGTTATTAATTCTAGTGCTTCTTTGAAAAGTCCTTTGAGGTCACAAAATTTAAAAGTTGTATTCTGCTTAGCTATATAATTTTTAACCTCTGCCCATATGAGCTCAATGGGATTGAGCTCGCAATGGTATGGAGGTAAACGGAGCACAGTTTTATTTTGACTTGCTGCCATTTCGTCAATGGCGTATTTTTGATATTCCGCCTTGTGATCCTTGACAATTCTTAATAATTGTACTTTCAGCATTGCTTCTTCGAAGTTGATATTTTTTGAGCGGAGCCAATTTTGAACATCAACTTTCCTTGAAGCCGTTATTGGGACCTTCTCCATTCTTCGAGAATGATAAGGCGCATTATCCAACACAATTACTGCGTTTTCCTCTAAGTTCGGTAAAATTTTTGAAAACCACTGTTCAAACGATTCGCCATTCATTTCCTCGTGGTAATCTCCAGTTTTCTTAGACTCAAAGCACCACAGACCGTCAACAACAAATCCATCCTCACTGCCAATATGGCAGATAATGAGCCTTTTCCCTTTACCTGGAAATCGAAGTACTAACTGGTGTAGATTTATTTCAATAAGCGAACCTTTTTCAAATGTTTTCATCACATTCAGCGAAATTCATTGAGACATGAGTATCAGATTGCTATAATTGGGATTATTTAGTCATATTGAAAGAAAGAATATTGAACGTCGTATGATTACTCAGCGCTTCACAATTTAATTTGAAGTTATAAACCTTTAAAAAATGAATGATCAGGAACCTGAAATACGCGCAAATATTAATATTAACAAATTATAACTTTATAAAGCTTAAAGTATGAATTAAAATGATTAGAAATATTAGGAACGGTACACAATATAAAACTTAGTAACTTTTTTTAAGTTTATAATATTCGACATATTTTAAGATTATATTAAAAAATTATTGAAATATCGAAAACACATAAAAACATGGCTTAAAAAAGTTCTAACAAATGAAAATGACAATAAAACATCCACGCATTTTATCGAAAGTTATAAAAGTTTTGTTACTTGTAATATGTTTTATCTGCCCCCTGGAATTAATGTTTAGAACCTTGTTCCCAAGGTTTGAATAACATCCGATTGTTGTCTATTACTCGTATTTACCTGCTGGATTTTTTAATCCGGTGGACAGTCCATCTAGAAAGGCCCTCCTGGATGAAGTTACAGAATCATCAACCCATACTTTACTTGTAGTGTGTCCTGCGTTTACCTACGTTTCATCAAGGTAATAAATCTTCCTGTTTTGATTTCTATATTTCCCAATTTTTGTTAAGTAATCCCTCCTCCATAGCACAATTTCTTCTCTATCCAGTAGTAAACTATTACGACCCCGTTTTTTCCATTTGAAATTTAAATGCTTCAGTAACGCATGGAAAGTTGATCGTTTGAAATTTGGCAACGTTGTATCTCCATTTACCTGCTGCAGTACTTTATCTATAGTAGGTATTTCATTCCTAAAGAAGAATTCATGCACTTTCCTCCTAATCGCATGCCTATCAGCTTCATCCAATGATTTAACAATACTTTTGCGATGTTTACTGGTCATTGGCTCAGAAAAGGTGTGATTTTTTTTGTATTGTCTTAACACATTAAACATTGATGCGCGACACACCCCAACTTTGTGAGAAACCTTCACAACAATTTCTTTGATGGTTGATGCCTTCTCGCGCTCGATCTTATATATATTCAAAATGACCTCTTTCATTTCTGCACTCAGGTGTCTTTTTTTAGAGCGTTTCCTAGGTGGACTACAGGAGTTTACAACTTCATCGGCAGTATCTGTACTACTGGGCATTTTGCGCAAGCAGTTGATAACAATAACAATCAATAACAAGGTATAACAATAACAACGACAAACTCAACAACTTAATAAGATAACAAACGAAAACGTCCAAAGAAATATCAAATTGCAATGATGCACACGACATACGTAACACGTCTGAACCTGAATGTGACTCTGCCTTGATACGACTGCTCTGCCGCTCGGCATAGGCATTTAATTGCGAATTGACCAATGAGGGCTCCTGTTTTACGTCGAGACGGCGGCGTTAGCGTGAAAATCACCCGAACCTTTTGTTTACATCCGGTCTATCTCTTATCTGAATATACTGTAGTATTGCTTTATTTACCAAAAAGATCGGATTTCATTATTTTCTGTTTTTATATACACAATCGGTTTTATACAGTTTTTAAATAAAATCATAGTTGGCGTTATTTGGGATAAGCAAATTTACATTTCATACAACACAAAAACCAGCATTTTGTTGTTTAGGCAACAACAACGGCTTAACAGTTCTTTTACCAAAAACTTATAGCACCACATTGCTAGTTGGATTTTACCTTATCTTCGTGGAGAGGCTAAAAACCTAATAGTTCTTTTAGGCCGCAGCGGTACCAAGTATTGAAAGCTGAGTATTCGATACGAAAGGGTACAGGAATAGTTTTTCACGTCACCATTGCTCCAGTAATGTAGTAGTTAATTCAAGAGTTAAGTAATTGTAGCTCCGACAACGAAAACGTGCGATAACAAAATTTATTGCATCATTAGGGTTATTTGTGTATTTGTTGTTATGTTTGTTTACTGTTTGTTGGAATGGTTTTGCAAAATATGCTACGTGCTTATTACTCACTTTGAGGTTTTGCTTCAATTCGTATAAACAAAATCGTCAGCAATAATAATAATAATTTTATAATTGAAGAACAGCATATGTAAATGTGTATTTACATATTATGTGATATTACAATTTCACTTCTTGCGCGTATATTCCCAATACTAATAAAATCGCAAAAAAATTCCTAATTAGAAAAGGTGAATCGAAAAATGTCGTCAAGTAGATGGACTCTTCACTTCCTAAGCCTTCGTTGGAGATTTCAAAGAAAATGGATAAGTCAAGTCGTATCAAAAGTCGGAATCGAATCATGACTTGGTAGTACGATTAATCTTCGATCTCTACATATCAAACAATAAATCATATTTCCATAACAGACGTAGGGAAAATATAATTAAGTTACTCATTATGTTTAACAGATGCATGATATTACTGGGATTAATAGAAGATATTTAATTGATACCAAGAACGCAACAATTTACAACCATTTACCGCATGCAACTTGTAACCTAAAATATTCAACCACACCACACAATGTTTGAAAATGAACAGCAAACTCTGAAATGTTGTTACACCATGTGGTTTTATTTTTTTCTCCGTAGTTCCGCCGCCACTGAATCAATTTTCAAAATACCCAAACGATGGAAGTGTTGAATTCTCGATAATATTCGAACTTTAGTTCACAAGTCTTCTGTTGTCCACAGATATCTGCATCACAAGTTCTTGTTTCACATTTATGTCGGTTTATCAGTCCGTGTCAGTTGTATATAAATGCGTACTGAGTCAATCTACTTGACGAAATACTGAGAGATTCATCATATACCGAGTAACACAAATTAAATGGGTGGGTACATTTATATCATAAAATTCAGAAGAAGATATGTGTAGATATAAAAACAGTAAATTATCTGACATGAGCTTAGCCTGTTTTGACCATGCCGCGTTAGATAGCTGAGCTACTATTTACACTTGGGAATACTGGAATATCAGAGAATGTAGAGCCAGTGGTGGTCCGCTTTACGGAAGTGGTCCGGTTTAAGACACTCTTCGATCCTTGAATCCATTCAATTCTAATTCGATCGAATAATTTTGCTAGAAAAATGTCTAGCAACGACGTGTGCAATCGAACAAGCGTAATGAATAATACAATAACAATAAACAACTTCTGAAAGATCTGTTGTTACTACTGACTGAACGAAAATTATAACCTTCCAATATTTCTAATTTTGTCGTATGGAATAAACAAGTGACGTCAGTTTATTTAGAATAAACAAATAAACGCGATGTACAGATAAAAGATGTTTATTATATTGTGTGTTGTACGTTTTAGTTCGCTGAGATACAATGAACATACGGACAGGGACGGACTACCTCAATGCGTGCTGATTGGATGAGATATTGATATCCGAATTTTTTACGTCGGGCTTTGGTTTAAAATATACTAAGTGACATATAAATCCGAACATCCAGTTTAAATGGTTTTATTTTAATAAAATTTTGTATAAGTACCTAATGAAGCATAATAAGTAAATGATAAACATTTCAAAATGACTGCACTGCTTTAAAGCCCTTTGACCTTTAATAATGTGTGGATGCACCCTGATGTGCTACGCATTCTCCAACGCGCCTAGGCATGCTTCTGATCAGGTGGTCAATGTCCTCCTGTGGTATCTCATTCCAGGCAACCACCAACTCCTCTCGAAGTGCTTCTAGAGTCTGAGGAGGACGTTGCAAATTGTGCAATCTCCTACCCATCATATCCCACACGTACTCAATTGGGGATAGGTCGGGAGATCTTGGTGGCCATGGTAACAATGTGACATCATTATGTTGAATGAAGTCTATTGTGACTCTTGCAACATGTGGTCGGGCATTATCTTGTTGGAAAGTTGGATCTGCCAGGGTGTCAAGATAGGGTAAAAGATGGGGTTCTAGAACTTCGTGAATATAACGCGTTCATGTTACCTCTGATGAAGATTAAAGGTGACCTGGAACCATAAGCTATAGCACCCCAAACCATAACTCCAACAGTGTGATGGACATGTTTTTCAACAAAAAACTGTGGATTCCTCCTTTCACCATGTCGCCTTCTAACCCTAGCACGACCATCGTGCATGCCTAAACAAAATCGAGACTCGTCACTAAAGACAATACTGTTCCATTCCTGATCCCAGAGTGACCGTTGTCTGCACCACCATTCATTTGCAATGGACCTGGTAGTGGAGAAACGGTCCCTTAAGTCCAATAATCTTAGGCGGCGATCTTCACGGTCTGTTGTTCTACGGCGGCGTCCAGTGCCCTTGCTCTTTGCGTACGGCCTTCTCGAAGCCATGCCTGACAACACCTAACCACAGTGTCTACACTTCTTTGCACTTTAAGTGCAATTGCCCGAAAAGAAAGTCCAGCTTCCCGAAGTCCCACTATAAGCCCCTATCAAACTCACTAAGTTGACGAAATCGTACAGGTCTCCGTACTCTAGGCATCGTAACCGATCGTAAAGGATGTCAAGAACCAAAATCCACCAACGTTGATTCTTTACTACGGCTGTAATATTCATTTTTAGAGCGTTAGTGAATTAAAAAAAAAACAGTATAAAAACCGGAATGTCCAACTGATAAGGCTGAAAATTTTTTATACATTCACCAACTTTTATTAAAATAAAACCATTTAAACTGGGTGATCGGATTTATATGTCACTTAGTATAGCTATGCGACTAATATTTGCACCGCTCTTGAAAAATGGAAATTTAATAAATAATGGACAAATAGCTTAGAAATAGGATATTTAGTATTCACATAAAACCACTTCATCCGGCATTTAGGCTTCTGCCTGCCTGCTTAGGGCGTACCTAGCTCAAAACGGAAGTGAAGCACTTTAAAAAATATTGTTGGTGAAAGTTCCACAAACCGAAACAAGGTAACATTGCTCTGGGTACGAGGACGAGACGATAATACGCACTAAACAGTCTATAAGAAAGAGTCCGTAGAACAATGGAACAGCCAATTTGGGCAAAGGCAGGCAAAAGTGTTCATCAAAGAACGAATGGCCGCATTTACAAAGGACCTTTAGATTTAAAAGGAAGGCCATAGGGGCCCTGGTTGGTCTCCTGACAGAACACACTGTCGTCTAAATCGACATATGATGCACTTGGGTCTGGCAATAGAGGCCACATGCCGTTTCTGCAAAAAGCATGAGGAAACCCCAGGGCATCTCCTGTTTCACTGTGAACGTTTCAGATAGCAGAAACCACAGGTCCAACAGCGGAGAGCTACATGCAATGCCCTGTCGCAAGGCTATGTAGTCTGATTACAGGATCAAGGCTGGACACGCTGCTTTAGAAAGTACATATGGGAATCACAATAGATCCAGTTCCGTCGTAGTGACATTAAGACTGGCAAGCCAACCCCTTTCTTCTGTAATCTGTAATCCTCACAGATTTAGGAGTGGGGGAGATATCTCTGGACATCTCTTTCAGGTGCGAGACCTCATTTTTGGAGCTACTTCCAATAGTTGACGTTTATCTATCTCTAGATAGATGCACCTCAAGGCTACTAGTGGGATTGTTGGTCCATAACACCTGTAGACAGCACCTGCATGTGATGTAGGGACCCTGTGCTTTGCGAGGCTTTGAGAAGCTACAGGCAAACGATTTGATTTGAATCCTCTGGATACTAAGGAGATGAGATCCAGAGCCATACTTCGCTGTAGTCCATTTATCGAATGAAGAAACTAAACCCAGCCATATCCACGCTTAATTCCGGGATGGTACCACAGAACGCTGAGCATGCCACAGGCCCGGTGAGGCTGCATGCACCACCGTGTCGTGGCCCACTCCACCTTTCTGGTTTCTATCTAGTAACAGTTATGTTCTCCGTTTATTGAAATATATCGATCACTGCACGCGCGCTGGTTTTTGTTTTGATTTAATGTCTCTCTCGGATAAATATACTAAGTGACATATAAATCCGAACACCCAGTTTAAATGGTTTTATTTTAATAAAAGTTGGTGAATGTATTTATCTTACTGTAAATAACAAGCGAAAAAATTTTCAGCCGTTGGACATTCCGGTTTTTATACTGCTTGTTTTTAATTCACTGACGCTCTAAAAATGAATATTTCAGTCGCAGTAAAGAATCAACGTTGGCGGATTTTGGTTCTTGACATCCTTTACGATCGGTTACGATGCCTAGAGTACCATTTCGTCAACTTAGTGAGTTTGATAGCAAAGAAGTGTAGACACTGTGGTTAGGTGTTGTCAGGCATGGCTTCGAGAAAGCCGTACTCAAAGAGCAAGGGGCACTGGACGCCGCCGTAGAACAACAGACCGTGAAGATCGCCGCCTAAGATTATTGGCCTTAAGGGACCGTTTCTCCACTACCAGGTCCATTGCAAATGAATGGTTTGCAGAACACGGAAGACCTATTGGCATGCGAAGTGTTTACCGACGAATGAGAAGTTTTGGCTTGTTTTCATACCGGCCACACTGGGTCCTCCCTTTAACACGAGAACACCGACGTAATCGCCTTGAGTGGTGCAGGCAACGGTCACTCTGGGATCAGGAATGGAACAGTATTGTCTTTAGTGACGAGTCTCGATTTTGTTTAGGCATGCACGATGGTCGTGCCAGGGTTAGCAGGTGACGTGGTGAAAGGAGGAATCCACAGTTTTTTTGTTGAAAGACATGTTCATCACACTGTTGGAGTTATGGTTTGGGGTGCTATAGCTTATGGTTCCAGGTCACCTTTAATCTTTATCAGAGGTAACATGAACGCGCAGCGTTATATCCACGAAGTTCTAGAACCCCATCTTTTACCCTATCTTGACACCCTGGCAGATCCAACTTTCCAACAAGATAATGCCCGACCACATGTTGCAAGAGTCACAATAGACTTCTTTCAACATAATGATGTCACATTGTTACCATGGCCACCAAGATCTCCCGACTTATCCCCAATTGAGCACGTGTGGGATATGATGGGTAGCAGATTGCTCAATTTGCAACGTCCTCCTCAGACTCTAGAAGCACTTCGAGATTAGTTGGTGGTTGCCTGGAATGAGATACCACAGGAGGACATTGACCACCTGATCAGAAGCATGCCTAGGCGCGTTGGAGAACGCGTAGCACATCAGGGTGCATCCACAATTATTAAAGGTCAAAGGGCTTTAAAGCAGTGCAATCATTTTGAAATTTTTATCATTTACTTATTATGCTTCATTAAGTACTTATACAAAATTTTATCAAAATAAAACCATTTAAACTGGGTGTTCGGGTTTATATTTCACTTAGTATATATCTTACTAGGGTGAGTCTTGGGTATCTAATTCGGTCAAGCTAGATCCGATACTGTATGAATTGATTTTCATCTCTCTCTGACTAACATTGTGCCTCTTCACGAATATGAGCGTGTTGACTTATTATGTCTGTTTATTTGTGTTTGTACACAGGCGTATCATAGAGAATTTGCCTAACAGTCGCCGTTGCTCAACCATGCTTCTGCCAACTCTCTGTGTATCCAGTCGTCCAGGCGGTCAATTCTTGAAACGAAATAGTGGAATAACTGATGGAAAGTGGGCATAGTTTTATTGCCTGTCGGGGAACTGTATTCTGGAGCTCTGATAGAAGAGTCGTCCCGAGTTATTTTCACTCTCATGACTAAAAATGAAATTAACCTTGTAATGAAACGTTTAATGCTATGAAGAACTAAGTATTATTTTGTCCAAAATGGATATATGGATACATGCAACTTGATTGATCGACGTCAACAGGCTCCTTCAACAGGGTCACAAGTACAAAAATCCCACAAACGATACGTGCCTACCCAACGATTTTATTTTTCTCCCAAAATTCTCCAGAATATTTTATCCCCGTAAAATCCCCAAGGGATGTAAAAATCCCCCAAATTTGGGGGAAAAATCCTGCAATGTGGCAACTCTGGCCACGTCTGTCACAAGCAGTGTTGCCACATACTCTGAAAATTCTGTAAATATTTTACGAATACAAAGGACCAGATTCTTGAAATTTTAAACTCTATCTACCATGGCTAAACTACTTCATTTTACATATTTTTGTTAGTTCAATATACCCATATACCTGCTTGTGATGTATTTGTCAAAAATAACAGTTTGGGCAAAATTCATATGAGACTAGCTGGCTTTAAATCTGGTCATTATGTTGAAAAAAAAACAAGTTGAAGAAATTCTTTTTTCTGAATGTAATACTTCTAATGACACTGAGTATATTTAATTTGAAGGAATAAGTGAATATTCTAAATGATAAAGGTGCAGACATGATCCATTTCTTTAACCCTTTCTTGAACTTGTTAGTGTTTGTCTCATTATTTCAGGTTGTAGAAGGTTATAAGGTCTTGGACATAGAAGGGTCCAACATCGTAGCAATGAGTTCTTTCCTGGTTTGGTAATTTTTAGTAAATCAAATCTGTTTGTTGTACGATAATTGCACTTATGGCAATTTTTTTATTTTTATGCTGGTCTGTGACCATGGAGTAAAAACATAGTTATCTAATATCAAGTATTTGGGTTACAGCATACAAAGTTTCCGATGAATATGTAATTGGTTTATTGTGTATTGTTTTTAAGATTAGTTTTTGTGCTTTCTCTAGAGCAGCAATATAAGTTTTGTTGGCTGCTGCCCAAATTATGATACCGTAATTTATATGACCTTCGGCTAATGCATCATAAATAATTTCCAAGTGTTTTTCTCGCAGATACTGCTTGCAATGTTTGATTTCATAATGAAAAAATCTCTATTTTTTTTAACAATTGTATACAGGGTGACTTCGAAGTTGAGTCATTTATTTTAACAGTGAGTAGATCTGATCCTTTACCATTTTTTTGGTAAAATTAAAGTAACAAAGTTATAGCCCTTTGGAAGTTTGAGTACCGCCCTGTCTCAATAATAATATTATGTCCTCGTGTCTGGCGACAACGGATATAATCCGCCGTATCGGTTCATCGCATCGGAAACAAAAAAGCGAAAGAATTTGGAACGATGTTTTTACAATTATTTCATTCATTTGTATACAGTCAGTGTCAGTGAATAGTGGTATCTGTTGCGTGGCTCAAACGAAATAAAAAATGGCACATGTTTATGCGGATCGGTTTCCCAATCGAGTGCAACCAACCCCTCGTGCCTTTGTTAATGTAGTACAACGGGCTCATGAATCAGGTGACTTAAGACCTCACAGGGGACCTCACGATCAAATACAGGTCCGCACTGAAATACTTGTCGGGAGGATACTTTATAAAACAAGGTAAACAATTTTTTTTAATTTTTTTTTATTTTTACACACATATTTTGGTTTATCTTCCCTCTACAATCATTATCTGAAAATTAATGACTCAACTTCAAAGTCACCCTGTATGTGTGTCCCAACGAAAATGTGGGTCTATATAGACACCTAGATGTTTTACAGTGTCTTTCCTTGAAATTACTTCGTTAGTATTCTGATTAATACGATTTAACCTTTGGCAGTCAGGTAAATTTTTGGGATATGAAAAATATATGGTTGTTCCCACTTTCATGCTATCTCCAAGCTCTTTAGGAGGTTAACGGCACTCACTCTACAAGTGGTAAGTATAAAATTGTTTAAATTCTCTCAGATGGACATGCAAAACCTAGTTGTAAGTTTTTTATCGTTTATAAATAGGTATTTCTAAATTGTCACAAAACTAAAATTAAAATGTCTCCCGAAACGTCGCCTAATTTGAAATAGACGTTATAAATATTTTACGCTATGTGTACCGGGTGGTGTACCGGGTGGTACCTCCACGCTCACCAGTCCGAGACCATCTACCACAATATCCATAACAAGAAAAAAATTATTTGGGACGGGATTCGAACCCGCGCAACTTACGGGGACTGATTAGTAGGTCCATAGCGTCTACCACACAAATAGCACAATTATATCTTAAAGACGTTTTAGGAACATCTTTTTGAGATATTTAAGACGTCGTAAGCACTTCTTGTGAACGTTGTACGGCTTCACGATGTGTGTTAGGAAAACTGTGTATCTTAAAGATGTATAGCTAATACGTCCGTAAGGTCTTTAGTGTGTCATTAAAAAGACATAATAATAAAAAAGAACAAGTCATTAAGAAGTATATTTATGAACTGTAATTTTTTTGTGTGGCTGTGCGATTTAGTCAAGCTTCAATTGCTCCTGATTTGGCATTTACTAGCCCCCTCAGAAGACACTGAAATAAATAAGTAGGTACAGGTTGTCCCATAAACTTTTTTAATTTTCTAATCCAAAATGTCTTTGTTACTTTGCTTTGATATTTCGCATGATGCCTCATTCAAAACAAAGCATCTTGAATAATTAAGGAATACGTATAAGCCTGTTGTATCACTTGAGGTTGCGCTCTATATTGGCTTGAATTAACCAAAAAGCATTTAAAAAACAAACAAAATTGTGCAAATATCTTGCTGGTCCCGGTGGTGGAAACCACCTGCCTCAAGAGCTTGTAGACATTCGTGAAAAGAGTTGTGCTGCCAGATTTCAACAACCCTCGTAGGAACTGTATTATATCAATAATTATACTTTCTACTGTGAGGGATTAGGCGAAAAATCTGACAATATCCACCTACCAATGGTTTGCGTGTTTGATCCTCATGCTTACCCCATTCTCATTCTCGTGAATTATTTTTTTTCTCGTACGTATTCTTAGTTCGATGCTGTTGATCTGTGGTTTTAAGATACATGTAAGGACTGTCTTCTGTGTGCGCGACACATTAGCGTTGTGTGTGTTTTGAGATGAATTTACTCGCCAAAGTTTAAATATAGTTAGAGTTCAAACAAGAAAAAATTACTATCGTATACCATTGTAGAAAAAGCCGCTTTCGGATTTAAAACAAATATACACACATCTGTTTGTTAAATATTTCTTTGAAATAGCATTTTCCTTAGTTGTATTGACAAAATGAATGTCAACAAGCCTAAAACACGATGCTTGGTTGCGTCATGCTTAAGGTACGTTTCCAATATAACAAGTTGCAACACATTGCGCATTATCTCTGGGCTTATTTTGAATTTGTCCTTGACGTGTCATTGAAGTGATCTTCAGATGTCCTTATCGTGACTAATTGACGTTGGATTTGCACTTGATGAACAGACAAAGGTAAATGACGTGCAATCAGATAAAATCAACATGACTTCTTATTTATGATTTTTTTCCTGAGCTGCAATTAATAGTTGGTTGAGAAAACCGAGTACTTATTTCATTGAAAACTAGCACGGTATGCTAAAAAACCAAATTATTAGATTTGGTTTCAATGCGAAAACCTTTACTAACGCTTGACTATGTACTGTGAAAAAAATTTACCAGACTGAATCAGCAAATGACCTTAAAAACTAGCTATTCAATGTTCTTTCAAAAATAGTATAACATTTGTAGGTTCTTTTTACTAAAAAGTGAATAATTCCAACGTTTGTCATTGAAGTCGTAATACTTGAGAAATACTGCAAATAAAAAGTAATAAGTGCAGCTGCCTTTTTTGTGTGTCCTAATTGCAATTTAGTAGTTGCTGTAATAGCTTTTTATTTTAGCAAATGTCTAAAACATCTATCCATTATCCCTTCTTATTCTTTGTTATAGGCAGGCATCAAAATAATGAACACAACATTAGGTTGTATTTTTTTATTTTCATTGATTTTTGCAACATTCAAATCAAATAAAGAATTAGGAATCATTATTAAAGCCTTGAATTAACTAAATGAAAATTAGATTAACATCTTGTAACGTAAATATTGCCTGAAATAAATGATTATTATTATCATTATTTTTATTTTCACAACAGATTTTCAAAATGTCTACCACCGAATTTTATACACAACCTGCATCTTCTTGAAAATTGTCCTCTAAAAAAAATCCAGAGGGTTTACTTTAGTAAAGGTTTTCACATTGAAACAAGATGCGATGATTTATTTTTTTCAGCATATCGTGCTAGTTCTCAATGAATTGAATACTGTGTTGTCTCAACCAACTATTAATGATAGCCCAGGAAAGAAAACATAGCCATAACAGGCAAGAAAGGAGCAAAAAGTATCGATTTTTTGAAAAAGCTGAAGTGGCAATATCTCGAAAACTAGAAAATTTTTCCAAGGTCATGTTGATTTTATCTGATTTATCTGCAACCAATCTACCTCCTGTGTCACTCTGGCGTGTTATTTCTGTGACACCCTGTATAAACTTTTCCTTTAAAAGTCATGTACATGAACTCCATCAGAATATCAAGGTATTTGTGATATCTTTATGTGTTCTCTTCCTCAACTTAAGAGGGTTTTATGGCAGCACCTTAAATAGAGTTATAATACATGTTTTATTGTTGTTTGTTTATTCTCTCAAATTTGAACAAATTATTATTGTTTTTTATTGTTATGCCAGATCTCAATTCTTGGTCCTGTAAATGGAAATATAAAAACTCCGTTTGACACTAAATGCTACTATTATTATTATTAAAATTGTATGAATGCAGTAGAAATGCATTTCTTGACAGCTTTTCGGTGTTCCACTGTGCGTCGGTGTGGAAGAGACTTGGCGTTTCCTTAGTGTAGCCAGAGAAGCAGCTGCAGACATGTGAATAGTACTCTAGGGCGTGCCTTGCCTGGGCTCTGTATAGAGCAAGTATTTTATACTAAGTGACATATAAATCCGAACACCCAGTTTAAATGGTTTTATTTTAATAAAATTTTGTATAAGTACTTAATGAATCATAATAACTAAATGATAAAAATTTCAAAATGATTGCACTGCTTTAAAGCCCTTTGACCTTTAACAATGTGTGGATGCACCCTGATGTGCTACGCATTCTCCAACGCGCCTAGGCATGCTTCTGATCAGGTGGTCAATGTCCTCCTGCGGTATCTCATTCCAGGCAACAACCAACTCCTCTCGAAGTGCTTCTAGAGTCTGAGGAGGACGTTGCAAATTGAGCAATCACCTACCCATCATATCCTACACGTGCTCAATTGGGGATAAGTCGGGAGATCTTGGTGGCCATGGTAACAATGTGACATCATTATGTTGAAAGAAGTTTATTGTGACTCTTGCAACATGTGGTCAGGCATTATTTTGTTGGAAAGTTGGATCTGCCAGGGTGTCAAGATAGGGTAAAAGATGGGGTTCTAGAACTACGTGGATATAACGCTGCGCGTTCATGTTACCTCTGATGAAGATTAAAGGTGACCTGGAACCATAGGCTATATCACCCCAAACCATAACTCCAACAGTGTGATGAACATGTCTTTCATCAAAAAACTGTGGATTCCTCCTTTCACCACGTCGCCTTCTAACCCTGGCACGACCATCGTGCATGCCTAAACAAAATCGAAACTCGTCACTAAAGACAATACTGTTCCATTCCTGATCCCAGAGTGACCGTTGTCTGCACCACTCAAGGCGATTACGTCGGTGTTCTCGAGTTAAAGGCAGGACCCAGTGTGGCCGGTATCAAAACAAGCCAAAACTTCTCATTCGTCGGTAAACACTTCGCATGCCAATAGGTCTTCCGTGTTCTGCAAACCAATCATTTGCAATGGACCTGGTAGTGGAGAAACGGTCCCTTAAGGCCAATAATCTTAGGCGGCGATCTTCACGGTCTGTTGTTCTACGGCGGCGTCCAGTGCCCCTTGCTCTTTGCGTACGGCCTTTTCGAAGCTCTGCCTGACAACACCTAACCACAGTGTTTACACTTCTTTGCACTCACTAAGTTGACGAAATCGTACAGGTCTCCATACTCTAGGCATCGTAACCGATCGTAAAGGATGTCAAGAACCAAAATCCGCCAACGTTGATTCTTTACTGCGGCTGAAATATTCATTTTTAGAGCGTTAGTGAATTAAAAAAAAAGCAGTATAAAAACCGGAATGTCCAACTGATAAGGCTGAAAATTTTTTCACTTGTAATTTACAGTAAGATAAATACATTCACCAACTTTTATTAAAATAAAATCATTTAAACTGGGTGTTCGGATTTATATGTCACTTAGTATATATGGAAAAATATACTTCCTAACCAAAAAAGGATATTTCACCTTTTTCTCAGCAGCTGTTCCTGCTGAATCATGTCGTCGTTGATCTGAACCCCGACAATCCGGAACAAATGGCTTATTGGCAAAGCTTAACCGTCCATCGATACTGAATGTGTGCGTGGGCGCCTCTTGTTAGTTAGGAAATGTGTATTGGAAGCATTAAACTGTACCAAAATGTTGCGTTCTAATTATTTTCTCAAGGTTCGTTTGACACTCAGCCCACTTCTGTGCTGTGCTGAGGATATGGCTGTTTGTTAAAAATATAAACATAACAAATTTTAGAACCGACTTAGGATAAATAAACAGATCAAAGTAACAGTCAGATATTCGCAAACATAGGAAAAAATACCGCATCTTGGTTTGTGTACATATCAGGTTGGACCAACGGATTTGTTGAAAACTAACAAGTCATAAGATCATTATTATTTTAGTAATTTGCTTGTGATGGCCATCATAACATTCAGTATTACTTAATGTATGATTTGGTTTCGTAGATTTTTCATCTTATACTCATTTTACTGTCAGCAACAGCAAGAGAAGTGTTGACCAGACGCATGCGCATTAACAAAACAGATGATTGTCCCTGGCATTTTCTTGCATAAAAATCAGTTGAATTTTTCCTGCATGTCTGCAATTCTGGTGACTAGCTTACGTCACACAACTGTGTAGTAATTATTCAGTCCTATGATGAGGCTCGTGTCATTGCCTCACGCCTGTCAAGCTATACCTTACTGTTACCTTTTCTAATTTTTCTGAATGATCTATTGGATACCTTAACAGTAGAAAAACTAATGTCACTGATCCTTAGGAACTTCAGAGCCAACTTGATCTGATTCAGATTTGGTGTAACAGTAATAAATTAACACTTTTAGATGAGAGTAAGGTGGTCAGTTCATTTATCCTGAAAGGGAAATCAACAATATATTATAATATATTTAAAATTCCTAGAGCATAGAAGACCGCCGATGTTTTTGTTTAGATTGTTGGATGTTCTGGGGCAAGTTGGTCTGCATCTCAGCGTAATGCTACATTCAAGCTACCTAGAGTTAAGACTAATATACTAAGTGACATATAAATCCGAACACCCAGTTTAAATGGTTTTATTTTAATAAAATTTTGTATAAGTACTTAATGAAGCATAATAAGTAAATGATAAAAATTTCAAAATGATTGCACTGCTTTAAAGCCCTTTGACCTTTAATAATGTGTGGATGCACCCTGATATGCTACGCATTCTCCAACGCGCCTAGGCATGCTTCTGATCAGGTGGTCAATGTCCTCCTGTGGTATCTCATTCCAGGCAACCACCAACTCCTCTCGAAGTGCTTCTAGAGTCTGAGGAGGACGTTGCAAATTGAGCAATCTCTTACCCACCATATCCCACACGTGCTCAATTGGGGATAAGTCGGGAGATCTTGGTGGCCATGGTAACAATGTGACATCATTATGTTGAAAGAAGTCTATTGTGACTCTTGCAACATGTGGTCGGGCATTATCTTGTTGGAAAGTTGGATCTGCCAGGGTGTCAAGATAGGGTTCTAGAACTTCGTGGATATAACGATGCGCGTTCATGTTACTTCTGATGAAGATTAAAGGTGACCTGGAACCATAAGCTATAGCACCCCAAACCATAACTCCAACAGTGTGATGAACATGTCTTTCAACAAAAAACTGTGGATTCCTCCTTTCACCACGTCGCCTTCTAACCCTGGCACGACCATCGTGCATGCCTAAACAAAATCGAGACTCGTCACTAAAGACAATACTGTTCCATTCCTGATCCCAGAGTGACCGTTGTCTGCACCACTCAAGGCGTTCTCGAGTTAAAGGGAGGACCCAGTGAGGCCGGTATGAAAACAAGCCAAAACTTCTCATTCGTCGGTAAACACTTCGCATGCCAATAGGTCTTCCGTGTTCTGCAAACCATTCATTTGCAATGGACCTGGTAGTGGAGAAACAGTCCCTTAAGGCCAATAATCTTAGGCGGCGATCTTCACGGTCTGTTGTTCTACGGCGGCGTCCACTGCCTCTTGCTCTTTGCATACGGCCTTCTCGAAGCCATGCCTGACAACACCTAACCACAGTGTCTACACTTCTTTGCACTCTAACTGCAATTGCCTGAAAAGAAAGTCCAGCTTCCCGAAGTCCCACTATACGGCCCCTATCAAACTCACTAAGTTGACGAAATCGTACAGGTCCCCGTACTCTAGGCATCGTAACCGATCGTAAAGAATGTCAAGAACCAAAATCCGCCAACGTTGATTCTTTATTGCGGCTGAAATATTCATTTTTAAAGCGTTAGTCAATTAAAAAAAAGCAGTATAAAAACTGGAATGTCCAACTGATAAGGCTGAAAATGTTTTCACTTGTTATTTACAGTAAGATAAATACATTCACCAACTTTTATTAAAAGGAAACGATTTAAACTGGGTGTTCGGATTTATATGTCACTTAGTATAATTACTCCTTCAGTTTTCATATTGTCTCATTAACGCTTAATAGCACACAAGGGTAGGTAACCTAATTGTTATATTATCTTGTGAATGGGAAACCGATGGATAATAAAGTCATCATTATTATAGTTCTAGATATCACAAAAGGTTTTGATCAACTGTGGCATGTTGGTTGCTGTACTAGTACCTAGCTTTTGTCTAAATAGATGTAAGGATTATTGATAAATTGGAATTCTCTACAGTTTCGGTATGAAACGGATATTCAGGCGAGATACCCTGTACACATTATATTCTCTTGAGTGAACAGCGTATAACTTGAGAATCAAAATCTTCCCTAAATTTATGGCTCCATTAAAGGCTGGCCCTCCCCAGTTTTTCAAATTATTTACGTACTAAAGAGATAGTGAGCATTACTGTGTGTGTCCCGCTTAAAAATCCGACGAAATCCCTATTTTTTACAGATAATGGAAAAAGTTTTGAGGAAATTAGGTCCAACTTTGCATGTACGGGGGGATATAGCTAATATCTTACAACGCGGTGTGTTAACTGTAAAATATCCACATAGGAAAATGTGTTATAGCTCTTATCGACGGGCAGAAAGACCACCTAGCAAAGTTCATGTCATGTCTGTCATATCATACGACCATAACACATTGTGGCAGTAAAAAATGGCGTCAAGTAGTTTGAGTCTTCACTTCCTAGGAAAGGGTTATAAATTAGCTCCTTTAAGGACAAAGTTAGCTACGGACATTTATAACAACGATAGAAATTTCTTCTCTGGCCTACCTAAAGTATCTCATTTTCGATTATAATACTCGTAGTTCCTCGGCAGCGGCGAGATATGGAAAAATATTACAATGCACAGTAATTGTCGATATGGGTCCTGCTGGTCTCGAAATTCCATGTAGATGTTCTTAGGAAATACTATTGTATATTTACCCTTTTATTATTCATTATTCATTCCTGTTCAGGACCACGTCTGTCGGGTCAGCTAGTCGTAGATAAATAAGGACGTCTATTATTATTATATGGACGCCACTGTTTTTAGATCACCTTGTCTGCCGTATACTCCTTGACTACAGAGGAAGTTACCTGAGCCTCCCTGTAACGTGGTTTAAGGTTCACCTTAATATTTTAGACAATGTTTGTACTATTTAATATTCGTTTCACTACGGCAGAAGGGAGTTTAGAGTTAATGAATGCGTGCAGTCGTACAATTCTCTGGATCTCTTCCAGAGGGTCCATTAGGATAGGATACAAGGATACAAGGATATATGCGAACGTTAAACTTTCTGTTTAGACGTTCAACAACAGGAAATCCCCAGATCAGATGGCACTAGGTACGAGGGTTGATCCCTATGCTCAGCTTCTAACGCACACACAATCAAACTCAGCACGTGTACCCAGCATTACTTTCTTGGAACAATGGGAGACGGAAATGAATATTTATGCCAGGTTGCGCTGCCTTGCTAAGGTTAACTTAGTGTTGAACATTTGGTAATTATGGTGATAGAGCGCACCGGCCCGGCAAAATATTAAATCATTAAAGCGCACCATTCAGAAAAATATTATATATATATATATATATATATATATATATATATATATATTAAGCAATATCAAAAAACTGATGAAACCTTTTTGTTGGCTCTTTTGAGGCGCTACATGATGGTGTTTTTTAATTTTGTGCCCGAAGATTCGATATTGACAAACCATCATCTTAATTTTTTAATGTGGTCCAAAACAAAAGTATACCCTCTATTTGATAGCATCTTTCTCTACGAGTTCAACCGTGTATCACATGTTGCATTTGTTTTCTTGGTTATAAAGAAAATTTGTTTTTCTAGTTTTTTATTTTATTTACATATGTAAGTAGGTGTTGCAAATACTGATAGATGTATACTAAGTGACATATAAATCCGAACACCCAGTTTAAATGGTTTTATTTTAATAAAATTTTGTATAAGTACTTAATGAAGCATAATAAGTAAATGATAAAAATTTCAAAATGATTGCACTGCTTTAAAGCCTTTTGACCTTTAATAATGTGTGGATGCACCCTGATGTGCTGCGCATTCTCCAACGCGCCTAGGCATGCTTCTGATCAGGTGGTCAATGTCCTCCTGTGGTATCTCATTCCAGGCAACCACCAACTCCTCTTGAAGTGCTTCTATAGTCTGAGGAGGACGTTGCAAATTGAGCGATCTCCTACCCATCATATCCCACACGTGCTCAATTGGGGATAAGTCGGGAGATTTTGGTGGCCATGGTAACAATGTGACATCATTATGTTGAAAGAAGTCTATTGTGACTCTTGCAACATGTGGTCGGGCATTATCTTGTTGGAAAGTTGGATCTGTCAGGGTGTCAAGATAGGGTAAAAGATGGGGTTCTAGAACTTCGTGGATATAACGCTGCGCGTTCATGTTACATCTGATGAAGATTAAAGGTGACCTGGAACCATAAGCTATAGCACCCCAAACCATAACTCCAACAGTGTGATGAACATGTCTTTCAACAAAAAACTGTGGATTCCTCCTTTCACCACGTCGCCTTCTAACCCTGGCACGACCATCGTGCATGCCTAAACAAAATCGAGACTCGTCACTAAAGACAATACTGTTCCATTCCTGATCCCAGAGTGACCGTTGTCTGCACCACTCAAGGCGATTACGTCGGTGTTCTCGAGTTAAAGTGTGGCCGGTATGAAAACAAGCCAAAACTTCTCATGCGTCGGTAAACACTTCGCATGCCAATAGGTCTTCCGTGTTCTGCAAACCATTCATTTGCAATGGGCCTGGTAGTGGAGAAACGGTCCCTTAAGGCCAATAATCTTAGGCGGCGATCTTCACGGTCTGTTGTTCTACGGCGGCGTCCACTGCCCCTTGCTCTTTGTGTACGGCCTTCTCGAAGCCATGCCTGACAACACCTAACCGCAGTGTCTACACTTCTTTGCACTCTAACTGCAATTGCCCGAAAAGAAAGTCCAGCTTCCCGAAGTCCCACTATACGGCCCCTATCAAACTCACTAAGTTGACGAAATCGTACAGGTCTCCGTACTCTAGGCATCGTAACCGATCGTAAAGGATGTCAAGAACCAAAATCCGCCAACGTTGATTCTTTATTGCGGCTGAAATATTCATTTTTAGAGCGCTAGTGAATTAAAAAAAAGCAGTATAAAAACCTTAATGTCCAACTTATAAGGCCGAATATTTTTTCACTTGTTATTTACAGTAAGATAAATACATTCACCAACTTTTATTAAAATAAAACCATTTAAACTGGGTGTTCGGATTTATATGTCACTTAGTATATATTACATACTACATAATGATACGATGGGTCAAAATTTTTAAAATGCTGCTTAATCTAATGATATTAAGAATAACGAATACATATTTAACGTTATTTTTATTTTAATCACAATAGGTGTTCAAATAGGTTCCCATTATTTTCTAAACATAAATTTGATCTTCTAACAGTATAATTCACAACATTTCTGTTGTTATCATACTAAATGCTGCCATTACACATTCTGGCAACTGCTGGTGAGTTTAAAAAGTATTCTGATCAACTTGATTTTTAATAAAACCATAAACAAAAAAGTCTAGAGGGGTTAAATCCGGGGAACGCGCTGGCCATGACACTTCACTGGTGTTTCCAATCCACCTTCCAGGAAACCGCTGATAAAGATACTCTCGAACTTGTCTAGAGATGTGCAGGGACACCGTTCTGTTAAAACTAACAGCTATTAACCTGTGCCAAAGGTAAATTATCCATTCAGTCTTCTAGATAATTCGAACTAACATCTCGATATTCGATAATTCTACCCCTGTCAAAGTAGCTAACATGGTGATAATTGGGACGTTTTCGAGCTGGAGGCATTTTGTTATGCTTAACATTAGTAAATGGAAGGGCAATAACTAAACATATCAGTACTACTCAGCTTTCATAAACTGCTTTCTTCACGAAAACTGAGAGATAACATTTTAACGATGGTAAACAAAAACAAAGATAAAACGTTGACATTGTTGCCACAGCATGCTTTGAATATAGTCATTATATTGCCAAAAAACAAGTTAAAGTAATTATTTTTTCTAGGTGTCACACTTCTAATATGAATGAGTATAGTCCTTTTCACCTTGTGCTTATATCATCCATACTAAGGCCGCCACTGTTCGTACGTCGTCGGTGAAGTGAAATATTGAGTGGCAATTAAACGGCTTACTTTATTATTGATTGATCGCCATCTTATTTCATTCTGCATTGTTTTGACTAAATTTGCGAGGGGTTCAGCCGAAAATACAAAAGTCTCCAGTGACCTGTGAAATCGCAATCAAATCTAAAATGAACAGCTGCCGAGTCTCGGGAAGTAGTGGTACGCCAAGAGAAGAGCTTTAGGTGATTTCTTTAAGCTTTTGTCCTGTCTTTAGTCCTCGAAAGAGGATTTAAAACTGATAATTAAAAACTCTCCAGTGGCAAAGTGCAGTCTTCATTATTTCAAAAATTAACGCCAATCGATAATTGTCTTTGTTAGAGACGATGAATGCTGCGGAGTTTTTAATTTTTTCTCTTACATTTTAATCAGTTTCTTGTGTACCTACTTTCGCCGAGCGTCGAGACGTTTCAATTTATTTTCCCCTAATAATTAGATACACTTAATAATTAATTTCATTGCCGTGTTGTCAAATAATTTACGTTTATTTTTCTTGAGAAAAGCAAACCATCCTTCCATGAACGTCTTCCACAACAATCAGTCCATCGATAGCAAACATCTTAAGGTACGTTTCCATTTAAACATGTTGCAGGCAACATGTGCCTGCAGCTTGTTTAACCCTTTATTAATCAATTTACTTGGCCCCTGATGATATTTTGATCTTACCACAATAATTACCGATTGCCTCTGATTCAGGCTGTTCTGCAGCAATGAAATGACAGCAAATAAAGCAGTTCAGGAGGTCGGAACAGTAGGTACAGTCACACGTACCCTATGGGACCGCTTTGTGTCAATGAACAACAATGGCAGTCTATCTGAACTTTATTAAATATTGGGACATTTCAGCTGCTCATGCACTCAAAGACTCGTTTTTACCGCAGCTGCTATAAGGGGGTTAAAGACACTTTGTTAATCCATATTTTGAATCGCGTAAGATTTGTAGAACTGGAAAAAGCCTCCTCAGGCAGATTGTTCCTGACACCCTAGGGACAAATAAGCAGTCGTAGTGGCCAGTCTGGATGTTCGCAGTTCGACACGGTTAGGATATTAGACCAAAGTCAGACGAGTCTGTCTGGCAGGCTCAACGCGCGGTGGTATCATGGAGGAGAGCTCCAAGGGGCAAAGCCAGTTGACATAGCGACAGAAGAGAGCTAGATCTCCGATGGCCCGCCGGGGCCAAAGAGTCGGTAGAGAATAATCATCGATCAGGCGGACTGGCCTCCTCTACACCGCATAGAGCATGGACAATGTAGTCGGGGCGGCAGCACCTCAAATAAGTAAGCAGTACTCGAAGCTAGATCTAAACTGAATCCAAATTTAAGATGAGATGTAAATAATAACAGTTAGCGCGTGATCCCTCAAATTTCAAGCGGCCGCCTGGCTGAATAATGCGCGGGGCAGGGGCAGGGCAGGCAGAGTTGCACTCTGGCCACCGTCCGTCGCGTGTATCACTGCGTGCTCGTGTTTTCGTATTCACCTTGCTTGGTTGTTCCTGTTGTTGTTGTTAAGTGTATTTGAATAATTTGTTAAGTTTCTGTTTCAATACTGTCATCTTTGTTTTACAACACGTTGGTGGTAGTCGATTATTCGGAGGTAGCCCTGAATGCGGCCCTGTACGCCGTCCTTGCTTTTGGCAATCACGCATCCATTCTATCTTGGGTGTAAATACACTATAGACCTTGTACAGGGTGAGGAGATTATGTGGAGTATTTCCAAGCCCTAAACAAATCGTATAGCTTTTTCCCAGCGGCTGCTGCTATTGACGAGCTGTGTGCGTGTCAGGCCTGGACTGTATAACATTGTTGCGACCCAGCAGTGATCGCTGGGGGGGTCGTTGATGTACAACAGAAGCAATTTCGGAGGCAAGACCGATCCCTGGGTCATACCTGCGTAGAGATTGTGGGATCAAAGGAAGAGCCCGTCAATTATGACGGTTATCTTGTGGCCACAGAGAAGTCAGCCACCACGTTATCTTACTTATATCAGGAAGCAGATAACTATAGGAGTGTAGGTGTAAGAGTCGGTCTTCGATAGTTTTTTTGAGATGGGACATGAGCAAGTTTCCAATTTGTCAGGATGTACCAAATTTGTAAAATAGCTGGAAGAGACGCAGAAATCAAGTCCGGACCAGAATTTTTTGTTAAGGTCGACCGACAAGAGTAGGCAGGTACTCTTGTCATCACCAAATGTGTGCTGGGACGATCATCTGGTAGTTACAGTGGGCTTTCTCCTTTGCCTTTTATTTTTCCACTTCTGGACATCAGGAACTTCAACTCAATCTTAACTTCTAATGACGGCGTAGGTGATGTCTCCATGAATTATTCCTTGATTTCGATTTCTTCCTTCACCTCCTCCTTTTTTAACTCAATCTCGATATCTTCCCCCTCCTTTTGCTTAGTATCCACCAGAGATTCCTGTTTGACAGTGACAGCCATTTTTTTTTTGATTGACATGGGAAAAATATTCTTCTTCCTTCTGCTGCAGTGCTACGATGAGAATGTTGCACGCACCGCTCTTTGCAGCGACTGGGGGATCCTACCTCAGCAAAACAACCCTGCCTCCTGTGTGGCTCACGATCCCTTGATAGCACATCCTATTGAAGCATATCTTTGGCTGGATCGCAGTGAGTGATTTTTCAAACAAAATGTCCTATTTACCTATATCCCAAGTTATCGTCCAGTCTTTCTTGTGTCAAGATGTTGCTGACAAGTACAGTATCCCAGTTGGTTCTGTTCTTCAGCACTATCTGGCTGATATTCATTGTATCGAGGTCTTCTTCAATCATCCTTACGGTCGGACTTCTCCAGGTGTGCCATCTCTATCGTTCCACTGCCACAATAGGCCCATTTGTTTTCCTGTGTTATACCTATTTTTTTCGTGTATATCCTTAAATACCCGTACTCCGTCAGAAACTGAGTAAGATAGACAAAGGAGTCTTATGAACATAAAAACTTCAGGAGGCCATAAAGGCATCGTTGGACGATATGGCTCTTATATCCTTTCACTGTATGAGGAATGCATTCCCCCATGCCAAACTTCAGCTTGCTAGTTCAACCGATTCAAGAAATAAATAGGGTCCCCCTGCCACCGGCTTTTTGACAAGCAAATTGATTGCCTTAGTGCAAAAAAGAATAAACAGTTGTTAGTTAAAGCAGCAAAATACTTGAGGCGTGATGTGTTATCAAAATGACTTTATAATGAGTAAACACTTCATTTATCTAGGCACTCAAAATATTTGGTGATGACTAATAATACAACCTAACAGAAAAATACACAAAGATGATGAAGTAGAGCCAGGTATCCGGGAAACATTTTTTGATCGAAATAAGACAGCGCAATGCGTCGTCTATTGTGCTATCTTATTTCGATCCACCGTGCCTCCTGGATAGAGGATAGTTGCTTTGTCTTAGAGACAAAAGACCGTTGGCTTCTACCATGCTGATAAGAAGTCAACGAAGCCACGAAACGTCTGTCCATGGTTGGCTGCCGTTTGGTCGGACGGATGGAAGCATCATGTTTAGTTTATACAAACTTTTGTACCCTATACTCAAGGCGACACTCTTTTTTTTATATATATTCCAACTACCATGAAGGCCTAAGGCCTAAACACCCATTGGGTACCGCGGGGCTATAGGAGGATACAGGGGAAAGGGGGAACGCCACACGGACTCTGGCGAGGGAACACGTGTGCATGCGACATGCACACATTCTGGCTCCGCCTACGAGATCCGCCGGGTGGTACCTCCACGTTCGACAGTCAGAGACCGTCTACCACCTACGGACAATCACAACATCCATAGCCAAGAGAAAAATTTCTCCTGGAACGGGACTCGAACCCGCACAGCGCACGGCGACTGATCAGGAGACCGAAGAGTCTACTACTGCGGCCACCGCTGCTGCCTATAATAAAGAAATGCCATCAAAAGTGTATAAATTGCAACGCTTACTTAGTACTACTTCTTCTACTCGCTCTTCAATTTTCAATAGCCACATCCCCCTGCCGAGACGATAATATTTTTCTTATTAAGGGGGTTTTACAGAATTGTGCTTGACCTCCTAGCGCTCAGTAGTTGAAATAGGTTAGCGAATACTGAGTTCCAGGCCTTAGCGCAGCACACACTCTAAAGCCTTACTGCTGGTCAAGGGCGGATTTCGAGGAATGGCGCGAGAGGCGTATCCCCCCTATCACTCGAAGGAGAAGCCGTGCAGGCAGAAGCCTAAATGCCAGGGCGCCGCGCTTGCTATCGGAAGCTTAAAGAAAATTTGTTAATACAATTTTTATTTGAAATGGGAAAAGCCTCCTCATACAGATTGGAACGTTCGCATCGGCCAGTTCTGGATGAAAGAAGCTCGACACGGTTAGGATGGTAGGCCGAAGTCAGGTAGGTCTGATCCAGAAATTGCGGCGAGTGGAAGTGTGCCAAGAAAATTTGAACATGTGTGAAAGTGACCCCCAATTTTTGAATAACGTAATCACAGGTGACGAATCGTGGATCTTTGAGTATGATCCCGAGACAAAGAGGCAACCTTCCGAGTGGCACACGATGGCGTCTCTTCGCCCAAAAAGGGGGAGAATGAGCAAATCGAAAGTGAAAACGATGCTCATTGTCTTTTTAGACATCAAAGGCATCGTCCACCATGAATTCGTTCCTCCTGGACAAACCGTCAATGCCAACTTTTACGTGGAAGTGGTCAGGAGACTCAAACGAAGGGTCAGTCGGGTCCGACAAGACATCGCAGCCGACTGGAAGTGGCACCACGACAACGCCCCGGCTCACACCGCCTTCCTTGTGAACAGCTACCTGACCAAGGCCGGCAGATGTACCCCCCCCCCCCCCCCCCCCCCGAATCGAATCAGTCCTATCACTTTCCGGACAAACCTTGTATATTTTTTTCATTCCTTGTCGCAAACCCTAGTAGGAAAGAACTACGAAAACTGGCTGAAAACATTTACCCTAATATGGATCAAGTAGGCTGTTTGTGAATTTTTACCGACTGGAATAATTTAATGGAGGATTATTGAATTTCACCAAATCCTTTTTGGCTTATTTTGAATCGCACGGCCGAATATTTTTCCATGTATGCGGTTGAAATGCACGTCATTCAATTTCAGGACACAATGGGCTTTGGGATATGGTTTAAATTAGTTAAATAATAAATTTACTTAAACAAACACAACAATAATTATTTGCATGTATACATATTTGGAACTAGTTATAATGTTTTGTGTTAAATGATTAATTATTGAGATAATAAGTTTCGCGAAACAATAAATGAGCAAAAACATATTTACACTTATAATACAATGTAACTTCACTATAAGCACACATTTATTTCAGTTTTCAGTGCAGCATTATGGGTTGTAAAAAGTAAATAATTAATTAGTCTATAAAATGTGTGTGGCTTTATGGATATATTTCCAGTGGAAATAGATCCGGAGGTGCACTTTCTTGGTAATCCAACATAAAAGTAAAGGGTAGTTATAGCAAAAGATGGTACTTCGTGGAATGTCTTAATAAAATGTCGGTCGGTTCCAAAGTGGTCTTTGGGTTTCGTCTGAGAATCTGAGAATACGAAAACTTACGATGGAAGCTGTGGGGATATATTTCTTTGGAAAGTTGATAAAATGTTCCAGAAGTAAAATCTGGGGTATCTTATTTGCTAATCAATGCTCCTAATAAATCTATAAGCAAAAACGTGCTAGTTTTTTTTCTGGATACGCCCCTGACAAACACCCTTGAAGTGTACCCTACTAGAAACATAATTGCGTTTTTTTCAAAGCGTTGCGATCAAGTAAGGATGAAAAAGTGTAACATCATCGTTGTTTACGTTGCAGCAGAGAATAGGATAGCCCTAATGCACCGAGTCATGCCCAAACGCATTTTGAAATTGTAAACAAAGTTACCATTATGCGTCCACAACACGGTTTTAATCTGAATTTGCCACTTAAGAAGTAATAACAATAGTCATTGTTTGAAGTGAAGAAACAAACATACGGTGGGCTCTTACCTAACTCGCTGGTATTAAAGCGACACTTTACATATATATTTTTTTATTTTTCTATATTAATACACTTCGGTACTTCAGCATTTCAGTACCTCTCGGTAAAAAATTTGTCCGACTGCCCAAAACCACTCCCCTACAGATATCACCTGCTGATTACTCGAGGCATTGTAATCGCGAAAATTGTCAAAAATGAGATACTATGTTTTTTAGATGTTATATGATATGTAAGTCACACATGATTAGTACAAGCTTGGCACGGCTGTTATGTAAAAAACCTATTCAACGTCAAAAAGAAAAAAACAATAAAACGTCATCTTGCAGACTATGTAGTTTTTAGGGTGCAAATAATTCATTCCACGCTTGCTCGCTATGACTACTGTGAGCGTCCATCTATGGAGGAATGACTCAACTACACGCATTGTTAGTTGCAGGAACCAAGTATATGTTTTGCGAAACCAACTAGTCTGTAGAGAAGATGTGAAAGAAGAAAAGTTCGTTGAATATTAAGATCGCATCTGGATGATTATGTGTATTAGTCTGGTGTATAAAAACAGTGATATTTGCTGTGTGAGAAAATTATTACTGAATATGCTGCCAATGAAGTATACTAAGTGACATATAAATCCGAACACCCAGTTTAAATGGTTTTATTTTAATAAAAGTTAGTGAATGTATTTATCTCACTGTAAATAACAAGAGTGAAAAAATTTTCAGCCTTATCAGTTGGACATTCCGGTTTTTATACGCTCTAAAAATGAATATTTCAGCCGCAGTAAAGAATCAACGTTGGCGGATTTTGGTTCTTGACATCCTTTACGATCGGTTACGATGCCTAGAGTACGGAGACCTGTACGATTTCGTCAACTTAGTGAGTTTGATAGGGGCCGTATAGTGGGACTTCGGGAAGCTGGACTTTCTTTTCGGGCAATTGCAGTTAAAGTGCAAAGAAGTGTAGACACTGTGGTTAGGTGTTGTCAGGCATGGCTTATAGAAGGCCGTACGCAAAGAGCAAGGGGCACTGGACGCCGCCGTAGAACAACAGACCGTGAAGATCGCCGCCTCAGATTATTGGCCTTAAGGGATCGTTTCTCCACTACCAGGTCCATTACAAATGAATGGTTTGCAGAACACGGAAGACCTATTGGCATGCGAAGTGTTTACCGACGAATGAGAAGTTTTGGCTTGTTTTCATACCGGCCACACTGGGTCCTCCCTTTAACTCGAGAACACCGACGTAATCGCCTTGAGTGGTGCAGACAACGGTCACTCTGGGATCAGGAATGGAACAGTATTGTCTTTAGTGACGAGTCTTGATTTTGTTTAGGCATGCACGATGGTCGTGCCAGGGTTAGAAGGCGACGTGGTGAAAGAAGGAATCCACAGTTTTTTGTTGAAAGACATGTTCATCATGATGCCACATTGTTACCATGGCCACCAAGATCTCCCGACTTATACCCAGTTGAGCACGTGTGGGATATGATGGGTAGGAGATTGCTCAATTTGCAACGTCCTCCTCAGACTCTAGAAGCACTTCGAGAGGAGTTGGTGGTTGCCGGAATGAGATACCACAGGAGGACATTGACCACCTGATCAGAAGCATGCCTGGAGAATGCGTAGCACATCAGGGTGCATCCACACATTATTAAAGGTCAAAGGGCTTTAAAGCAGTGCAATCATTTTGAAATTTTTATCATTTAGTTATTATCCTTCATTAAGTACTTATACAAAATTTTATTAAAATAAAACCATTTAAACTGGGTGTTCGGATTTATATGTCACTTAGTATATATCTATTAATATATAGTTATAACCTTTTCACTTCCATAAATATTCCTGTCTGTAGCATATTTTCTCAAATGTTCCTTCACCAACCAGGGATTTTCTTTTCTTATCTCTCTCATTTTCCAAATTCAGCAAGTTTGCATATTTAATTTCCAGAATGAACAAAAAAAGGTAAATTTCTAGCTTTGAATCTCAAGTAAGTGCACTTGAGACAAGAAGCCAATGGAATTATCAACAACACATATTGTTACCACACAAATTCGCACTATGAACCTATGCGCTGCCGTTTCCTTCTAGTTATAGTATACAACTTACACCTTAGACCTCCAATAATGCCACCTCTGAAGCAGATTTTACATCAGAACAGAGCCAAACTACAAAACGAGTTCACAACAAGTGTCCATCAGCTAGTGCTAAGTTAATATCTTGTAGAAAAACCTACATAATGTCACAAAAAAACAATATAATGCCAAAAAAAATCGACATAATGTCACTTTTCAACATACGTAATACCCGTGCCGATTTAAATGAAATTCTTACAGAGTGCTGCTACTATGCCAATGACGCAATAGCTTTGCAGTTTTCGAAATTCGGTCCAGCGGTGGCGGTGCTATGGGCAAAAACACGAAAGAAATATCGCTACAATTTCATTTTTTGATGTTTCAGAGGCTCCTGACCATTTCCAGAAAAAAAATTTATTTGCTTCCTTGTGCGTCTGCTCTCATATTTAGGCCCATCAGCTAATAGGCGGGATATTTCTTTTTCCTTGGAGTCATAGACAACGTTCATGAGCTTGTCATCATTTTATGTATTGTGAGACTCTTGTGAGAGTATCTATTAGTAAATATCGATTCTATGTGTAAGAAAAATCTTCATCCTTCGGATGTTAGAGCGTATATTGTATCAGCATCTGCACGAGAATGCAATAAGTCATGTATAGTTAAAAGTTTCCTTAGTTTCGTGTATAGCTTCCGTATTTCCTCCTTATTCCAATCTACTATCCCAATACTGTATTGAATGTCAGGAACCGCCACACATTTATTCTTAGCGTTGAGCTGTGATTCAAGTATCACCTTGACTGGATTCCTAAATACTTATACATTGTCTCAATAGTCATGGAACAGACGAATGGAGGTGATAGGATGATGTTCTTATCCGATTGTGCACGGTTTTTGAGTTATCGCCATTTTTAAGAATTTCTGGAATATCGCTAACTGTGAGACTGCACTATTTTTTGCTGAAGTTGTCTTTCGTTGTTTCTCAATCAGATTTGAAGGATGTGTCGCTGGAAAAAAGCTGAGTGAATATTTAGTTCAGGCGCAGTAGGTATAGCAATCGGCTAATTTTGTCGGTCGAGCGTTTTTTAACACTAGTTAACCGTGGCTGCTTTCTGCTCTTCAGTCTACTATATTTCTATATGCAAAACTTAAAAGTGGACAAAATGCTGCTGGTACCCTAAATCCGAAAATTCCGATTTTTTAAACTTAACCCTTTAACAGCCGTTGTTGATCTTTCAGCTTTTGAATATGATGGGGAAACGATTGAGGAACAACAAGTCCTCAAACTTAAGGAAATACAGCTCTTATTAATCTACGGGATAGCGGCCGTGACATGTTTTTGGGTAATAGAAGGAGATCCCACCATATTACCTGACCAATATGTTAATAAAAACAGGTAGATGATATAAACCAACATGGGAAACAAAGGGAATGAATGGATAATGCCGTACTCATTCCACTTATGTGACTTGATGCAAGATGCTGTACTCGTTAGATGAATGTGCAGAAATGCATTTCATTTATGGATTATGCAAAGGAAATGTTAAATAGATTTTCTATGACAATGCAGAGCTTGCATTTGAGCAGAAGAAAGACACTTCTCCTGTAAATGTCGCGTAATATGGACACAACGAAATGCTCTTTTCAGAGCCTCATCATATTTTCTGAAAAAAAAGAATGACTCTTGAGATATAAAGGAAATAAATGTCAAAATTCACATTCATAGGATATAATAACCACTTTCAAGGATTTACTGTCTGCTTTTTGAATTAGAAAAGGTTGTTGATTGGGCTTACAGGATTAGGTAATACTGCACTTTTCAGTAACGCTTTTAACACCTAAAATAATGTCAAGGTCACCATATCTTGGAATTATTACACCTAGTATTCACTCAGGTTCAAATATTTACTATCATGTGTTTGCTCATCCTATTTGGAAGGAAGAAGATCAACAATGGCTGTTAAAGGGTTAAGTTATTGTACCTGCAGCATTTTGTCTACTATTTAGAATATTTGATTATCTAATAGGTATTTTGGAAATCCATAGTTGTATCGAGACTTTTTTTATTACTCTGTACACTTAATCTGCCTACTAATCTTTTTACAGGCCTCGTTGAATATGCTGTAGTCTTTTTGACAACGGAAAAATTTGCAGGTTAGCCGATTGCTGTATCTACATTAACTAAACTAAATTTTAACTCGGTTTTTTTCTAGCGCACGTCATTTGGGAATCTATTCTGTAGATTTGATTGAGAAGTAACAAAAGACAACTTCATAAAAAATAGTACTGTCCCAAAAGGAGCGATTTTCCACAATTTCCTAAAAATGTCGATAACTGAAAAATCGTGCACAATCGGATAGAGACATATATTCATGGTTTTTCTAATTTCAAATGGTCTCCCCTATCATCCCCTTTCGTTTCCTCCATGAATTTTGGGACACGCGGTACACTCCATCATGACTTAATTCCTCAACTTCTGTTGTTTCATTTAATTTGATGCTTGTAGTGGTATGGAGTTTTCCTCTTATGTATGTGGCTATCGAGTCAGAAATATACTAAGTGACATATAAATCCGAACACCCAGTTTAAATGGTTTTATTTTAATAAAATTTTGTATAAGTACTTAATGAAGCATAGTAAGTAAATGATAAAAATTTCAAAATGATTGCACTGCTTTAAAGACCTTTAATAATGTGTGGATGCACCCTGATGTGCTACGCATTCTCCAACGGGCCTAGGCATGCTTCTGATCAGGTGGTCAATGTCCTCCTGTGGTATCTCATTTCAGGCAACCACCAACTCCTTTCGAAGTGCTTCTAGAGTCTGAGGAGGACGTTGCAAATTGAGCAATCTCCTACACATCATATCCCACACGTGCTCAATTGGGGATAAGTCGGGAGATCTTTGTGGCCATGGTAAAAATGTGACATCATTATGTTGAAAGAAGTCTATTATGACTCTTGCAACATGCGGTCGGGCATTATCTTGTTGGAAAGTTGGATCTGCCAGGGTGTCAAGATAGGGTAGAAGATGGGGTTCTAGAACTTTCTGGATATAACGCTGCGCGTTCATGTTACCTCTGATGAAGATTAAAGGTGACCTGGAAGCATAAGCTATAGCACCCCAAACCATAACTCCAATAGTGTGATGAACATGTCTTTCAACAAAAAACTGTGGATTCCTCCTTTCACCACGTCGCCTTCTAACCCTGGCACGACCATCGTGCATGCCTAAACAAAATCGAGACTCGTCACTAAAGACAATACTGTTCCATTCCTGATCCCAGAGTGACCGTTGTCTGCACCACTCAAGGCGATTACGTCGGTGTTCTCGAGTTAAAGGGAGGACCCAGTGTGGCAGGTATGAAAACAAGCCAAAACTTCTCGTTCGTCGGTAAACACTTCGCATGCCAATAGGTCTTCCGTGTTCTGCAAACCATTCATTTGCAATGGACCTGGTAGTGGAGAAACGGTCCCTTAAGGCCAATAATCTTAGGCGGCGATCTTCACGGTCTGTTGTTCTACGGCGGCGTCCAGTGCTCCTTGCTCTTTGCGTACGGCCTTCTCGAAGCCATGCCTGACAACACCTAACCACAGTGTCTACACTTCTTTGCACTCTAACTGCAATTGCCCGAAAAGAAAGTCCAGCTTCCCGAAGGCCCACTATACGGCCCCTATCAAACTCACTAAGTTGACGAAATCGTACAGGTCTCCGTACTCTAGGCATCGTAACCGATCGTAAAGGATGTCAAGAACCAAAATCCGCCAACGTTGATTCTTTACTGCGACTGAAATATTCATTTTTAGAGCGTTAGTGAGTTAAAAAAAAGCAGTATAAAAACCGGATTGTCCAACTGATAAGGCTGAAAATTTTTTCACTTGTTATTTACAGTAAGATAAATACATTCAACAACATTATTAAAATAAAACCATTTAAACTGGGTGTTTGGATTTATATGTCACTTGGTATACATTTCGATGTTCCACTTGACTTTGAAGTTTTTAGTAATTTTTTTGTATAAGTTTTAGGTCATCCATATACCTAGAGCATGTGTGATATCTTATGTGGACCCTTTTTCGTCAAGTCGCTGGTCCCTGAATTGTTTAACAATGTCGTCGAGGGTATTAGGGGCATGCAAGAAAGTTGTGGCGATTGAATCCCCCTGGAACATCCCTTCGTTGATTTGTATGTTTCTTACGCTCACTTGGTCCACTGTGCTCTTCAAGTGCATCGATTCATCTTTTATGAAGTCGACTGATCTATCAGGTATTTTGTACAGCTTCAATAGTTCTAATAACCATGAACATTGAACGCTGTTAAACGCTTTTTTTGTGGTCTACAGAATAATGTTGTATTTGTGTTTTACAAACTAGTAGGTGATCTTCGGTCCCGTATGGATTCAGAGTACAGCCTTTCTGTTCTGTTGCATATATGTATATTGTGCTCAAGGAAGTGAGAATATATCCTGCTTGAAAAAATGCTGTTCATACTTTTATAAGTTGTAGTTAGGCAGGTTATCGGCTGGTAGTTTTTTCCTGCTGGGTATCACTGCATTTTGTTATTAGAAAATTGTTTTCTTTTGTTAACCCATCTGGGAGTTTCTCGCCCTGTTCTCATGTTGTTGCAGGCTTCGACTAGATACGAGTTCACTGGTTAAAACCTTTTCAAGCAGAACTTCGGAGGACTTGGTGTCCAGTGATAACTTCCTTTATATAGTAGAGTACAGATGCATAGAAAGCAATTGTATGAAGCAGTTCGTGTGTAGCAATTGGAAACGTGAATAAACAAGGAGAATGGTGGGTAGTTACGTAGCTGGAGTAGCGTCCATCAGCAAGAAATAAATCAGGATGATCAGACGTGGCTGGTGCAAAAGAAGTATGCAGTTCTATTTGTGCAAAGGAGGGAGGGTTGGTATCGAGCTCTCTCCCTCCAGGTGCAGTTTCTCATCCTTCATTCGCCGAGGCAGGGCCTGTCTAGCCGGTACGCCGTCATCTAAGACTAGTTTGATTTTGTTGTTTTATACAGATCTCTAAATAGAATAAATGTGTTGTGTGTTGGAGGCCGCACCCGCGGCTTGGATTCGCGCACTGGGCGGGTCGCAAACTTTCTCGTGCCAACCAGGTGTAGAGTGCGCGATCTTGTACCACGCCTCCCGAAATCCTGCAGCGGTCAGCAATGCTGTGCTTTCCTGCTGCCTCGCTGCCTCGGCTTCCAAGTACGGACAGACGACAGCAGACAGTAGACAAGACCACGGAGACGGCGGCGACAAAAAAAGCGCGAAACTGGAAGCAGAAAGCTCGAGGCATACGCGGAAGCGATGCGATACTCCGGGCTCTCTTACATAACTTCCATTCTCCACGTTTTTATATTTCACAGGAACTGCACAAGCTTCTATGTTAGTGCTGCTACCGTTTGACCACAATTTACAGAATTATTTGCATTGCCAGGGGTGTATCAACCACCGTAGCAGAAGTGCAAATGATACGGGGCCCCCGGAGCATAAGAAATGATTCGTAATAGTACAGAATTTTGGGATTCATTAGAGCGCAGTAGAGTAACAAGCCCTTTATACGGATCTGGGGCATCCAATCACAATAGTAAATAAATTAGATCTTTAGAAATACTTGAGCGCATCAGACTAAGATAAGGTGCTAAAAAGTGTGTATTTCAATAATATAACGATTTATGTACGACGTAAGTGTATCGGAGCCCGGAGCGTCACAAACTTGCAAAAAATGTCACCTTGACAATCTCAAGCATGGTCAAATTTAAAAAACTCAAGAGTGACGCAATATATACAGGGTGCCCCAAAAGTATGGACACACCCAAATTCCTCGGAAACGAAGTCTAATACATGTAAATAGGTCATTTGACCCTTAACTAACATCTAAGTGTGATTTTACCTCCGCTAATTAAACCTTGGGATCAAAATAGAGCGTTTCCATGTAGAAAAATCAATTTAACCTTGAATTGACCATCAAAGTCATGAACAAAGTCAGAATGAATGTCGCCATCAGATGTGCCGTTGACTGTTCTGCAATTTTCGCAATAAAATTCTTCTTTGCTAGCTGTCCGCTACTTCACAACATTTCATGAAATTGACCTTGAAATAACCTCTAGATGTGATTTTAACCCCAGTGATATCTTCTTGACTTTCTATTTCTTCAATAAAAAATGGGGGTTTTCTTTGAAAAAATAATCTTGCCCTTGAAATGACCTTGAAGGTGAATGTCACGTCAAATCCAAGGCCATCGCTAGCTGCACCATTTGATTTCCTAAAGCTTATCTGCTCAAATTTTTTTCTAGAACCATCAGTTTCCGAGATAATTGGGTGTGTCCATACTTTTGGGACACCCTGTACGGTCTGCCGATTTCATCAAGCCGAAATATTAACAACAACTGTTAACTCTAACCGATGGAATCAAAATTTTAAACATAATGATCCAAATTAACCATAACAAAATTGAGGTGTCTGCAATTTATCGTCCGCCATGTTCAGAACCCCACGAGTTTTTAAAGAATATCGAATTTTTTTTCAAAATCAAAATAAAGTTCATTTAAAGCAACATATTTTCTTGGGAGATGTCAATATAAATATTTTGGACGATGATCCCATCACAAATGAATACTTGAATATCCTATCAAGTAACGGATTTCTGTCCTATATAAACCTACCTACAAGGTCCATCAGTGGCACATGTATAGATCACTGCTTTGTGAAAGACCTATCCAACAAAATTACTTGTATACCAATAATCCTAGAAAGCGATATTACTGACCACTTCTCCACTATTTTACTGATATCTTCAAATGAAAAACATTCTAACATCCCTACCGTTAGTAACAACCAGGAAAATTACAAATTTTTTGTCGACAATTCAAAACTAATATCAAATGTCAAACAAGAATCCTGGGAACAATTATACTCTATAAATAATATAGACAAGGCAACGGGACTGTTCATAGAGAAAATAAAAAAACTAATAGATATTAGTACCAATAAAGTAATAATTAGTCACAAAGAGAAAAGCAGAAATGCCTGGATTACCAAAGGATTAATAACATCGGCAATAGAAAAAGAAAGACTATATAATGTAATGAAACTAACACCAACTACAGAGAATACCGACTGCTACAACCATTATAAAAATAAATTTATAGAGCTTGTAAGGCAAACCAAACGAAAACATTACCTAAATAAATTGAATAATAACTTAAATGATCCTAAGCGGCTTTGGACAACTATTGATGAGATTACTGGGAAAACAAAAGTTAAAGAGTGTGTCACTGAGTTAAATACAACATCGGGAACAGTATTAAAAAATACTCAACAGATATGCGATGAATTTGTACAATTCTTTAGGATCATTTAGTAAAGAAATGTATATTAAGTGTGGTGTCCCACAAGGAACTGTCTTAGGTCCGCTGTTATTCAATATATATTTAAATGATATTTTCCAAATTAATTGTGTTGGCAAAATAACTAGTTTTGCAGATGATACTGCAATATTATATGAAGGCACTGACTGGTCTGATCTGAAAAATGTAATTGAAAATGATTTTATCAAAATTATTCGGTGGTTTAACAGTAGAAAATTAAGCATTAACTACTCTAAAACACATTTTTTACCATTTGGATCTTATGCTAGACATCTGCCAAATTACACAAATTTCTCCTTTAATATTAATGATCAAAAAATGCAAATTAATAGAGTGCCCAACATAAAATACCTTGGAGTGGTCTTGGATCCTCACTTACGATGGGACATCCATGTCAATTATATTTTAAAGAAAGTTAGATTTGTATCCTACAAAATTAAATACCTTGGGAATATATTGACAGAAAAATATCTTCGAACATTATACCATGCACTGATTGAGCCTCATCTCACATATGGTATATTAGCATGGGGAGCTGCATGTTCCTCACATATCTATAATTTAGATGTTTTTCAAAAAAGTATTCTAAAAATGATATTTAAAAAACCGAAACTTTATCCCACTGAAAAATTATACGCAGATCTTCGAATGTATGATAATAAGACAGCTTTATTTCTTACACAGTATCACTCACTACCATAAATTTGTAAACACCGAACAAAAAATTAAACATAATCATTATACCAGGTACAAACTTCGTGGCACAGTAGTTCCTCAACCGCATAAATCTATAATGCAGCGATCATATCTCTATTTAGCGCCTAAATTTTATGAAATTATACCTAAAGACTTAAAAGATTTACGTTTCGGAAATTGTTTCAAAAGAAATTTAAAAAAGTGGCTACATTCTATATCTAGGACTGAAATTCATAAACTCATAAATACGAACATCAACTAAATACATAATCTACTGTAGCTAATTTTTGTCCTTTTTTGTCATTTGCACTCTACAGTTTCAACTTAAATTTATTGGTCCATGTACAGGCGATGCCTTCTATTGGGCCTGTTTTGATTTTATATTTATTTACTCATATTGTTTGTTATCTTTGTACATTGAGTGAATAAATATTATTATTATTATTATTATTAACTGAAAATTATAAACATCTAATATCAAAATACATCTAAAATTCGGTAGTATTCGTGTTTTACAACCATTTTTGTCAAAATAGCTTTTTCGTAACTAGATTGCTTCGGGGAGAAAGAAGGATTCAAGGTCATTTAAAAAAAAGGAATGTTTGCAATGAAATGAAATTTTTATTATTCTTAGCCCTAAATCTACTTCCTATAGTTTATAATAATGTCACTCAAGTAAAATACAGTAATTCTTAATTCTTCCAAAATCACAGTAAACGCAACCACAGAAAATACGAGATAATACCTTACAATTATCTTAACACAGAAAGTGCATTTTATCTAGATAGCTTAACCTGACGAATAAATATATTTACAGACATCGCTTCTCTAATTTCTGCAGGTAATGCATTAAGAAGTCTAAAACCATCACTAAATCGACATTTTTGCATATGGGATCTTCTAGCGAATTATATGTCAAAAGTGTTACATGATCTAATATTACGAGTACATGCATGCCTCTCGGATCTCGGTATTGGATATTCCTGTAAGTATTCAGGCAATAATTGATTTTTGGGTTTAAAAATAAATAAGACATTCGACTTTTCTATCATTTACTGTATTGAAAGCCATCTGAGGATTTTTAACATTAATGAATAGGTGTATATCGTGTACAAAATAATATAGTACGCATAGCCTTATTTTGTAGTAACTGGAGCCTTCGAATATCAGTTTCTTTGCATGATAGCAACAATAAAAAGCAATAATTAAAATGGATATATAAAGTTACCTATTACATACAAAAAGACGTCTCCAGTGACCAAGATTTCCAGATATTCTCCTAAAAAATCTTTTTTTTCCCAATTTTTTTACTAACATAATCAACATGCAATTAAAAAATGAGCTGAGGATCTAACACTACGCCCAAATACTTGATGCATTTTCAATTTGACTATTATTTATTTTAATACAAAATTTATTTAATTTATTTTTTTTATTAATCTAATTTTATATTAATAAATTTTTTTAAAAATGTATAACAGTTCTGCTTTACCCCAAATAAGCTCAACAATGTATTTACTAAAACCCAGGTTAAGTCATTGATATAAACTAGAAACAAAAGAGGGCCCAACGTACTACCCTGAGGTACCCCAATTTCACTATTAACAGTTTACTTGCCTCCAGAAACTACCGTAACTGCGCACAAACCACAGTTTCCAAAATTTTGTCTACCACTGATAATAAATTAATGGGTCGGTATTCAGCTGGCTTATTTGGTCTGAACACTTTTGGAATAGGCACTATAACACTAGTTTTTTTATTGCTTTAGGAACTGTTCATGTTGTAAGGAATGAATTGATCAGGTAAAGCAAACGGTATTAGAGTACCCAAAAAACCTAACATTACAAATATCATCAGCTGTTCACTTGTATTTAAGTTCCATTACCCTTTTTCTAGGTTGCTCAAAGCTTATTGTGTTAAAGCAATTCAAATAAATGTTGGTGTTACTTTTGGTATTTTGTCGGCTATATCATTTATGCTTTTTGTGAAAAATTGTTAAAATTTTCCTGAACAGAAACAGCATCTTCCTGAAATTCAATATTATCATATGACAGAACATTCTTTTATAGACTTTCATAATCCTGGTTTTTGTTCATTTTTCATCCACTATGCGGCGCTTAATGACAAAATCGCTCTTATTCTGAATTTTTCTGAAAAATTTAAATACACTGGTATTTTCCAATAGTGCAATAAAAATCTTACAATGTTGTGAAAACGGCATATCGTTACCTTCCTTCATTATCAAGTTATTGTGCTTCTTGCCTTCCTTAATCTTGCTGAAAACTTTAAATTATATCTTTTGTCACAACTGAAGACAACGACATACAGTTTCACTAGTTTGTAGGATTTTTCATGCACTTTCTGGATAATGAAAAATAATAATACCATTATATTTGAAGTTCTTGAAAAAATCAAGATTAATGTCGGGCTTGTCATTTAGCGCCACCTAGCGGAAGAAAAACTAGCTGAACTAACAAAACTTGATGATGCATATCCAAAGCTACACTACTGTTTCTAAAATGACCTTGAACCCTCCCCCTCCTTGAAACAAAACAATCTCAACAAAAATGGTTGCAAAATATCGAATGAAGCTGTTTTACCAGTAGATATATGATATATACTAAGTGACATATAAATCCGAACACCCAGTTTAAATCGTTTTATTTTAATAAAATTTTGTATAAGTACTTAATGAAGCATAATAAGTAAATGATAAAAATTTCAAAATGATTGCACTGCTTTAAAGCCCTTTGACCTTTAATAATGTGTGGATGCACCCTGATGTGCTACGCATTCTCCAACGCGCCTAGGCATGCTTCTGATCAGGTGGTCAATGTCCTCCTGTGGTATCTCATTTCAGGCAACCACCAACTCCTCTCGAAGTGCTTCTAGAGTCTGAGGAGGACGTTGCAAATTGAGCAATCTCCTACTCATCATATCCCACACGTGCTCAATTGGGGATAAGTCGGGAGATCTTGGTGGCCATGGTAACAATGTGACATCATTATGTTGAAAGAAGTCTGTTGTGCCTCTTGCAACATGTGGTCGGGCATTATCTTGTTGGAAAGTTGGATCTGCCAGGGTGTCAAGATCGGGTAAAAGGGGTTCTAGAACTTCGTGGATATAACGCTGCGCGTTCATGTTACCTCTGATGAAGATTAAAGGAGACCTGGAACCATAAGCTATAGCACCCCAAACCATAACTCCAACAGTGTGATGAACATGTCTTTCAACAAAAAACTGTGGGTTCCTCCTTTCACCACGTCGCCTTCTAACCCTGACACGACCATCGTGCATGCCTAAACAAAATCGAAACTCGTCACTAAAGACAATACTGTTCCATTCCTGATCCCAGAGTGACCGTTGTCTGCACCACTCAAGGCGATTACGTCGGTGTTCTCGAGTTAAAGGGAGGACCCAGTGTGGCCGGCATGAAAACAAGCCAAAACTTCTCATTCGTCGGTAAACACTTCGCATGCCAATAGGTCTTTCGTGTTCTGCAAACCATTCATTTGCAATGGACCTGGTAGTGGAGAAACGGTCCCTTAAGGCCAATAATCTTAGGCGGCGATCTTCACGGTCTGTTGTTCTACGGCTGCGTCCAGTGCCCCTTGCTCTTTGCGTACGGCCTTCTCGAAGCCATGCCTGACAACACCTAACCACAGTGTCTACACTTCTTTGCACTCTAACTGTAATTGCCCGAAAAGAAAGTCCAGCTTCCCGAAGTCCCACTATACGGCCCCTATCAAACTCACTAAGTTGACGAAATCGTAGGTACAGGTCTCCGTACTCTAGGCATCGTATCCGATCGTAAAGGATGTCAAGAACCAAAATCCGCCAACGTTGATTCTTTACTGCGGCTGAAATATTCATTTTTAGAGCGTTAGTGAATTAAAAAAAAAGCAGTATAAAAACCGGAATGTCCAACTGATAAGGCTCAAAATTTTTTCACTTGTTATTTACAGTAAGATAAATACATTCACCAACTTTTATTAAAATAAAACCATTTAAACTGGGTGTTCGGATTTATATGTCACTTAGTATATTAAGGTTGCCGCGTTTTGAATATTTATATAAATGTTCTCATCTAGTCCGATTAGACATAGATTTTTCCTCAGATTCAGGGGTACTAAAGCTGTATTAAATATGATTATAGGGATTATCATTACGTTTTTCGATTGCCATGTTCGACTTACCCCATACTTCATGTCAGTATATTTACGTAATTTCTCCTTGTTGACGTTCAGTAAGTTGTTTGTGTTAGGACTGCTATATCTATTATGAATGTTTCTTTTGTATTTTCATTATGTAATACTATGTCTGGTTTATTATTGTGTATAGGACTATCCGTGCGTATTGTTATTATCATTAATTTGATTCTGAGATTCACGGGAGGTCCCACGCGGCAAATTTTTAACCCAAAATGTGGCTCGATAACAATTTTTCTTGACCATATCAGAATTCAACGACCCAAATCACCTATTTACACTGAGCCTGGTTCATATATAGCAACCGATAATAGAGATGGATTTTTTGTACCTCACAATCGCATAGCCCAACCATGCTTATAATTCGGGGTCTTGGGTACTGAAGCTACATTTTTTTAGTTCGGAAATGTTTTCGAAAAAAAAATTACAATAAAACCTGCCATAAAACTCTTCCATGAATCCTTGGACGTCTGCTATCCGGATAAGACAAAAACCTTATTTCCACAGTGGCAGCACTACGTAATCAACCTACGGGACGCCATTTTTTCATCTCATGTAAACAAGTCTGTATAGACGACTGAGGCAAGAAGCAATTCAGTGCCCTTTTATGTTTAATCAGCTAATTGGGAAACAGTACAGGCGGGTATTAATAATGTAAGAAATTACGTCTTGATTTTTGCCCAGACACAAAACAAGGTTATTAGAAGCAGTTCGGTTAGAAGCGCGATATATATTATTCAACACAAACAAATGAATAGACCAGACCGGCAGCTGCCAGATTGCCTTGCTCCAGGCTATGCCTATACTTGCGCGTTCTCAAAGGCATATACAGTCCTATACAGCAACGCAACCCCTGACGATGTGAGTAGTTCGACTCATTACACAACTAACAAAACTGTGAAACTATGCAAATTATAAAAAATGATTTGCTCATCCTCGAACCCTACCTGTGGAATCTAAACGTTGCGAATCTGCCTTCAGAAAACATCGCAGGTCAAATGATGACACAATGCGTATATGGTTTGTGCGAGCTAAATGAGTCCAAAGAGCAAAACACAGTCATCATGAGAGAAAAGTGGGAAATGGAAGAAATATTTGAGTACTACGATCGGTGGGGGCTTACTTGTGAATAATGGGTGATTTGTTTGCTAGTATCTTTTTGGCAACTCTGGTTTTGACAGATGACGCGTGAATCATGTCTTGTGTCATTGTCAAACTTGTTCAGTTTGGTCTATAATTTAACCATGAATCGACTTGATAGCCCCACCCTAAAATTAGAATTAAAGTAGGAATTAATCTAATTTCAAAAAATAAATAAAAAACAAATAAATTTAAAGAAGAAAAAACTAGAAATAATCTAATTAATAAAAATAATACTATTAAATTAAATAAATAATAATAATTATTTTTTTTATAAATTTTTCCACTTGCTAGTAATATCATTCTACAAATTCAAAAACTTAATAAAATTAATGTGTATCTAAGTAAATCTCTCCCTAAAATATAAGAAATATTTAAATAAATATAATTAAAACTATAGTTTATTATAAATATAAAAGATAAGATAAATATAACTCTTACTAATAATCAAAAATTATATAAAAAACAAAAAGGGACTAAAAATATTAAACTTAATAGAAATTTTATCATAAAGAAGAAAAAGTTAAAATATTATCACTTCCGTGAATACGAATAATTGATACTAAAATAGATAAGCCTAATACACCCTCGCAAACTCTTATAGTTAAAAAAATTATAGAAAAAAAAATTCATAATTTATTATTTTTAAGTGAAATATGAAAATTAAGTATAAAGAAATAACAATAAATTCTAAACTTAAAAGTATTAATAATAAGTGTTATAATAAAAACTAATAATTCCGAAATAAATATTAATAATATAAATATAAATATTAACATTAAGTTTTAATAATTTAACTATAAAATTTTGGTCTTGTAAACCAAAAATAAGATTTTTCTTTTAAAACATCAAGAAAAAGAGTATTTTCCCTATCTTTAATCTCCAAAATTAAAATTTTAATTAAACTATTTCTTGAAATTGTATCAATATTAATTATTTTTATAAGAACTATAACAATTACATTTATTTTTATAAAACACCCCCTTTCAATAGGTATTATCCTCTTACTCCAAACTATCTTAGCAACCTTATTAACCGGATTAATAAATTATAATTTTTGATTTTCCTATATTGTTTTTTTAATCATAATTGGGGATATACTTATTTTATTTATTTATATAACAAGAATTGCCTCAAATAAAAAATTTAAATCATCCAGATTATTATTATTAGTATTTTTTATTAACTTAACTTTAAGTATTATCTTCCAAATTACAGATCAATTTCTACAATATGAAATTTTGGATCCCTTTTAGGTCTATGTCTAATAATTCAAATTATTACTGGATTATTTTTAGCCATACACTACTGCCCTAATGTAGATATAGCATTTAATAGAGTAGCCCATATTTGTCGTAATGTAAATTACGGATGGTTAATCCGAACTCTTCACGCTAATGGAGCATCTTTTTTTTTTATTTGTTTGTATATTCATATTGGCCGAGGTATTTATTACAGATCTTATTATCTATTAGAAACTTGAATAATTGGAGTTACTATTTTTTTTATGGTTATAGCAACAGCATTTTTGGGCTACGTTCTCCCTTGGGGGCAAATATCTTTTTGAGGGGCTACAGTTATTACCAATTTACTTTCAGCTATTCCCTATTTAGGAACCCTTATTGTTCAATGAATTTGAGGAGGTTTTGCTGTTGATAATGCAACCTTAACTCGATTTTTTACATTTCACTTTCTTCTCCCATTTATCGTCTCTGCTTTAGTAATTATACACTTACTTTTTTTACACCAAACAGGATCCAATAATCCTTTAGGAACAAAAAGTAACATTGATAAAATTCCATTCCACCCCTATTTTACTTTTAAAGATATTATAGGAATACTAGCTATAACTTTTTTTTTAGTATTTTTAACATTAAACACACCATACATATTAGGGGACCCAGACAACTTTATTCCCGCTAATCCACTAGTAACTCCTGTACATATTCAACCCGAATGATACTTTTTATTTGCCTATGCAATTCTTCGTTCAATTCCCAATAAATTAGGAGGTGTAATTACCTTAGTAATATCAATTGCTATTCTATACATTATCCCCTTTACTAATAAAAAAAAAACTCTCAAGAACTCAATTTTACCCTATTAATAAACTTTTATTTTGATCAATATTCACTATTGTTATTTTACTAACTTGAATTGGAGCACGTCCTGTGGAAGATCCCTATATTCTTACAGGCCAATTACTGACTATTTTATACTTTTTTTATTATTTAATTAATCCTATTATAAACAAAATTTGAGATAAAATGATCTTTTTTAATTAGTCTATGAACTTGTTATAAGTATATACTTTGAAAGTATAAAAAAGAAATAAAATTTTCTATTGGCTTATTTCTTAATAAACGAACGAACAACGCTTGCAAATTATTGAATTTTACTATCAAAATTCATGCTCGGTTAAGAGAGTGCGTCCGGCACTGCTTCCAATTTATGGGCAATTTGGTCGGCCTACTGAGGGAGCTATTCGGAAGCTTGTGACTAAATTTCGAACCCAGTTTACATTATTGGACATTAAACCACCAACACGCAAACGTAGAGTGAGGACTGAAGAAAATATTGCGGCTGCATCCGCCAGTGTTAGTGATGACCGTGAAATGTCGATTCGCCGCCGTTCGCAGCAATTGGGCCTCTGTTGCTCCACTACGTGGAAAATTTTGCGACAGGATTTGGGTGTAAAACCTTATAAGATACAGCTGGTGCAAGAATTGAAGTCACACGACCTCCCACCACGTTTCCAGTTTGGTGAATGGGCGCTGGCAAAGTTGGAGGAAGATCCACATTTTTATCGAAAAATTGTGTTCAGCGACGAAGCTCATTTCTGGTTGAATGGGTACGTTAACAAGCAAAATTGCCGCATCTGGAGTGAAGAGCAGCCAGAAGCATTACAAGAGCTACCAATGCATCCCGAAAAAATCACTGTTTGGTGTGTATTATGGGCCGGTGGCGACAATGGCCGGAACGTAACTGTGAATGGCGAGCGCTACCGTGCGATGATAACAAACATTTTTTTGCCCAAAATGGAAGAGCTGGACTTGGCTGACATGTGGTTTTAACAAGACGGTGCCACATGCCACACCGCACACGAAACAATGGCCCTATTGAGAGGCGAGTTCGGTGAACAGTTTATCTCACGTTTGGGACCCGTCAATTGGCCGCCTAGATCGTGTGATTTAACGCCGTTGGACTATTTCTTGTGGGGCCATGTTAAGGCTAAGTCTACAGGGATAAACCAGCAACGATTGACGCACTGGGAGCCAATATTGAAGCATTTATTCGTGAGATACCGGCCGATATGTTGGAGAGAGTGTGCCAAAATTGGACCTTGCGCATGGGCCATCTAAAGCGGAGCCGCGGCCAACATTTACATGAAATAATCTTTAAACATTAAATTATATCGACCGTTCTATCGTTTTTTCAAATTTTTTGTGTGTTTTTTTTGAAAATCAAATCCTATACCTCTTCAAAAATCACCCTTTATAAGCAGCATATTTAGATGTTTTGTTGATAATAAAAAACTATTTGCGAATATCAAATTCGTGGTCAGCAGTGTATTGTGCAACAAATGTTAATGATGCTGCAAACACACTCATTGAAGGCATAGAGCATTTAATTGAATGTAGTATACTAACCGAGTTGGAATTAAACATTATGACAGAAGCAGGAATCCCTGGTTAAATAAAAGTTTGATAAAGTCTGCCAATAAAAAAGAGGAACTATACAAAATGATGAAGGCATTACCAGGTGCAGATACCTCCCGTAAATATAATAAATATACTTTTTTTATCAACTTACGCAAAATGCGAATTTTATCTAAAAGAATTACAAGATGCCAAATCTGATCCAAGAAAATTGTGTTCGGTTGTCGATCAGTTAACTAACAAAGACGTTCAAGTGTAGCCAAATATTGATGAAATTAAGCACGGTAATGAAACAATATTGGCAGATAAACAACAAATATCTGATGGATTTATAAATGTTTTCACCAATGTTGGAGAAAAACTAGCAGCCAATATTGAAAAAAATCATTCTTTTCAGAAAGCGTTAGCCCGATGGAAGTACAAGAAGCTGTACTATCGCTCAAGAACAAAAAAGACTTGGTATAGATGGTATCAAGCCGGAGCATATAAAATAATAGCCTACCACTTTCATTCGTCATTAATTGGTGTTTCCAATCTGGAATTTGTCTTGATGCATCTAAAGCAACCCATATCAGTACTATCGAATATAGCCAAAATTTTCTAAAAATTATTACAGAATAGTATATTACAATTTTTGGACAAAAACAAAATTATAATTACGTTCTGACCAATATGGATTTAGAAAAGGGAAATCGACTAAAGACGCAACTTTGGCTGCAGTGGATGAAATTAACTCTAATGTCGACAGAAAAATACCTACGACTGGTATCTTTATTGGCCTAAAAATTGCCTTTGATATGGTGAACCATGTCGAGCTTCTGAAAGTTATGGAAAGATTGGTATTTATGGGAACATCACAAATCCTTTCAGGTCAAAATCTCTAACACTTGCAGTAAAACAATGTACACCAAGTGTGGTGTGCCTCAAGGAACAGTACTATGCCCACTATTATTTAATCTCTACTTAAATGACTTATTTAAAATAAACAGTACTGGAAAGATTATAATACGTTTTGCAGACAACACCCTCATATTATGTAAAGCTGATGAATGGAGTAAACTGAAACAAATCGCTAAAAAGGATTTTATGATGATCATTGACTGGTTTGATAGTAACATTTTAACAATTAACTTCAAAAAACGAAATTTGTTGCATTTACATCCTACCCAAATTTTTACCTTGCTGTTAATTATCATACCTAATATGGTTATCCCACCCTAAATGTGGGTCTGTAAATGTTTCAAGATATTTTAAGGTGTTAACTCTATCGATTTTTGTTTTTTGGCCCACATATCTAATATGGTTATCCCACCCTAAATGAGGGTCTCTAAATGGTCCAAGATATTTTATAGTGTTAACTCTATCGATTTTTGTTTTTTGGCCATGTTACAGAAAGTTATCTGCGTATCCTGCACCATGCCTTAGTAGAATCCCATATAATATCCGGCATCATAGCCTTGGGTGCCACCTGCAAGACATATATTTCTGACCTAGATATAGCACAAAGAACAGTTTTGAAAGTCATTTTCCATAAGTCAAGATTATATCCGTCGAACAACTTGTATCAGGAAACAGGGATACTTGATACTAGACAACTTTATTTCTTACATGCCACCACCGTATACCATAAGCATTGTATTGAACAAAATTCCCATAAACACGAGCATGACATACGATTTCGAATAGGCTCATCCAAAGACCACACAAAACATTATTCAAAAAATCATACCATTATACATATAATGTAGTATCAAACGAAATAAAAACACTTAAATTTGGACAAAAATTGTCGAAAACTAAAAGATTGGATTTGTACTGTGCAGCGAATGACTACAGTATATTCAGATAAGAGATAGACCGGACATAAACAAGACCACGTGATCATCGAACGCTGTAACATTCGGCAGGGACGTATTAAGAGTCACGCAGTACATATTTTAGATAGTAGATGCTGCTTTGCGTAACTTTGTAGTAAATTAGCACAATTCGATGTGTATACGATTGGTGATGGATATAGGATCATGTAAGGGTGGGGTAAGAAATATATAATGATGTAAATATACATAATGGTTTCAAAATTTTCGCTTCGATTTCCAGCTTCGGATGCCGCCTGATGTTTGGTGAAATACAGTCGAATATAATCTCAAAATGGCGTTTAAATTAGCCTAAATTAAAAATAATCGTATATCTCTTAAAATTGCTTTTAGAATATTGATTAGTATATTTTTTGATTTCTAGGTAAATATGTAACCAAATTAAAACGTTCAAAACGTAAAAAAATGTGCATGGTTGAACATTGTCAGAAAGTAGATTCTTGAATAGGTTTTGCCAAAATGGGTTCAAAAATGTCAATAATTAATTAAAAAATACAGTAGCTTTATAATTACTTATAACTTACCGAATTTGATGAACGACATCTTTTATTGGAAAGATGAGCTTGATGAGCTTTCATCATCGCTACTGCCTGAAGCACCAACGTCAATAATGAATGGCTCGACTTGTTCCTTTAAAATATTGTCCAGTTCCCACATTCTCTTTTCAACTTTGTCTTTCACGTGCTTAATACAGTTTTCCCATTTTTGCGCTGTTATTAGTCCTTTGAGGTCACAAAATTTAAAAGTTGTATTGTGCTTAGCTATATAATTTTTAACCTCTGCCCATATGAGCTCAATGGGATTGAGCTCGCAATGGTATGGAGGTAAACGGAGCACAGTTTTATTTTGACTTGCTGCCATTTCGTCAATGGCGTATTTTTGATATTCCGCCTTGTGATCCTTGACAATTCTTAATAATTGTACTTACAGCATTGCTTCTTCAAAGTTGATATTTTTCGAGCGGAGCCAATTTTGAACATCAACTTTCCTTGAATCCGTTGTTGGGACCTTCTCCATTCTTCGAGAATGATAAGGCGCATTATCCAACACAATTACTGCGTTTTCCTCTAAGTTCGGTAAAATTTTTGAAAACCACTGTTCAAACGATTCGCCATTCATTTCCTCGTGGTAATCTCCAGTTTTCTTAGACTCAAAGCACCACAGACCGTCAACAACAAATCCATCCTCACTGCCAATATGGCAGATAATGAGCCTTTTCCCTTTACCTGGAAATCGAAGTATTAACTGGTGTAGATTTATTTCAATAAGCGAACCTTTTTCAAATGTTTTCATCACATTCAGCGAAAAAACATTGAGACATGAGTATCAGATTGCTATAATTGGGATTATTTAGTCATATTGAAAGAAAGAATATTGAACGTCGTATGATTACTCAGCGCTTCACAATTTAATTTAAAGTTATAAAAAATGAATGATCAGGAACCTGAAATACGCGCAAATATTAATATTAACAAATTATAACTTTATAAAGCTTAAAGTATGAATTAAAATGATTAGAAATATTAGGAACGGTACACAATATAAAACTGAGTAACTTTTTTTAAGTTTATAATATTCGACATATTTTAAGATTATATTAAAAAATTATTGAAGTATCGAAAACACATAAAAACATGGCTTAAAAAAGTTCTAACAAATGAAAATGACAATAAAACATCCACGCATTTTATCGAAAGTTATAAAAGTTTTGTTACTTGTAATATGTTTTATCTGCCCCCTGGAATTAATGTTTAGAACCTTGTTCCCAAGGTTTGAAAAACATCCGATTGTTGTCTATTACTCGTATTTACCTGCTGGATTTTTTAATCCGGTGGACAGTCCATCTAGAAAGGCCCTCCTGGATGAAGTTACAGAATCATCAACCCATACTTTACTTGTAGTGTGTCCTGCGTTTACCCACGTTTCATCAAGGTAATAAATCTTCCTGTTTTGATTTCTATATTTCCCAATTTTTGTTAAATAATCCCTCCTCCATGGCACAATTTCTGCTCTATCCAGTAGTAAACTATTACGACCCCGTTTTTTCCATTTGAAATTTAAATGCTTCAGTAACGCATGGAAAGTTGATCGTTTGAAATTTGGCAACGTTGTATCTCCATTTACCTCCTGCAGTACTTTATCTCTAGTAGGTATTTCATCCCTAAAGAAGAATTCATGCACTTTCCTCCTAATCGCATGCTTATCATCTTCATCCAATGATTTAACAATACTTTTGCGATGTTTACTGGTCATTGGCTCAGAAAAGGTGTGATTTTTTTGTATTGTCTCTTAACACATTAAACACTGATGCGCGACACACCCCAACTTTGTGAGAAACCTTCACAACAATTTCTTTGATGGTTGATGCCTTGTTCTCCTCGCGCTCGATCTTACATATATTCAAAATGACCTCTTTCATATCTGCACTCAGGTGTATTTTTTTAGAGCGTTTCCTAGGTGGACTACAGGAGTTTACAACTTCATCGGCAGTATCTGTACTACTGGGCATTTTGCGCAAGCAGTTGATAACAATAACAATCAATAACAAGGTATAACAATAACAACGACAAACTCAACAACTTAATAAGATAACAAACGAAAACGTCCAAAGAAATATCAAATTGCAATGATGCACACGACATACGTAACACGTCTGAACCTGAATGTGACTCTGCCTTGATACGACTGCTCTGCCGCTCGGCATAGGCATTTAATTGCGAATTGACCAATGAGGGCTCCTGTTTTACGTCGAGACGGCGGCGTTAGCGTGAAAATCACCCGAACCTTTTGTTTACATCCGGTCTATCTCTTATCTGAATATACTGTATACATGATTATATAGAAAACTAAAACCACAAAATTCAAATTATTTAAATACTTCTTAGACTTAACAACAATTGTTATACACATATGATTGATTGTTAGTTATTAAGATATAATCCACACACAGGCAATGCCTTCTGTGGTTTTTCTATATTTATTTGCCCATTTTCTGTACAGAGCTAGGAAGTCATGTGGAGAAAGCACTTCTCTAGCTCTAAATAGATATGCTAGCTGTCGATATTAACGAGATGTGTTCGTGCCATATCAAATCCTCGGTGATCTGGACTCCGACCAGCCGAAATGAACAGCTATTTGGTAGAACTCGGTCATCCATCGAAACCCGTATCCTCGGCAGTTGCGCTGCTGGTTAGTATTTTATATACCTTCGGCATCTGACTCTGCCGGCTCTATACCCTTATATAATCAATATTACCCCATGATAGCATTAAGAAATGACAAGTAGTGATTAACGTGTACAAGATGGGTTAAAGTTCCTAGCAACCTTGCGATTTGATGCAAAATGGCTTTCTGCCATTTGAACAGTACTGCAGGACGGGCTATATTTGGTCTGTGTACAGGGTGTTGTTGCTTTTTATATAACCTTCCAGAAAAAAAGTTGTATATAATAAATATAGAGTCTAATATGAAGTGTGGCCTAGGAAAGTGCTATCGAATAAAGTTGTATTTTTTAAATGGGGCACCCTGTATGTTTTTAGGGAAAACGATAATCCCTTTTTCTACGTTTCAAAATATGTATGGTTAACCATACTTACCTACCTTTATAAGCATGGTAGTTAGGGGTCGTTTTTGTAGAACAGTTTCTGAGATTATGCAGGACGCTCTGCGATCAATGCCATTGAGTGCAATGGAAGCTCTGTTGGATCTGGTGATCAGCGGTGAAGCGAGAGTAGTCGCTCATCGACTGTGGAGTCAGGGCAGCTGGGCTTTCTTGAATCCTGTCAAGGGGCATACTGCCATCTTAGTCGAATTGCAAAGGGAGGACCCCGTCCTTCTAAGCAGGGGTGATCGTATTACCCCTAAATATCGCTTCAAGCGCAAGTTTATTGTGGAGTATCCAACGAGGGAGGAGTGGGACGCCAGTAGCCGGGGACTCTCCGGAATGAGCGGGCAGGTCTGGTACACGGACGGCTCGGTCACCGAAGAGGGCTCAGCCAGCAAGCTCGTTGATCCTGAGCCAGCTTCAAGAGTGTCCGCGCCATAGAGTTAGGAGGAAATACCAAATTGCTTGAATTTGCTTCTACATGCTTCATTTAACATAAAACCTTACATTTCTCAATTTTCTCTTTTGAATTACTAAAATATCATCAAAGACACTACCGTTTCCGAATAACATAATCCCAAACCTTAATCTAGAGTTAGAACTTGAGTGATACACAACTTTCAAAGTATAAGCAATAATTCTTTTAGAATAACATACCTTCTTGAACTTAGACACTGCAATTATTGTACCATTAAGAAAAATTGAATTTTGAAAGTTTGCTCTACAGTGAATTGTTCGAAAAAACTTAGCACAAGTCTAATTTTTATCAGAATTAGCCTATTATTTAAAAACCAGGTTTGTACATTGTCGAGATTATTACATCCCCTCTCATAACATGCATTCTTAGAATCTGTCACAGTAGATACTGCAATTGCTGTACCATTAAGAAAAATTGAATTTTGAAAGTTTGCTCTGCAGTGAGTTATTCGAAAAAACTTAGCACAAGTCTTAGTTTTATCAGAATTAGCCTATTATTTAAAAACCAGGTTTGTACGTTGTCCATATTATACCCTTCCTCATCACATGCATTTTTAGGAACTGTCGCAGTAGACTCTGTAATTGTTGTACCAGTAAGAAAAATTGAATTTTGAAAGTTTAAATAAATAAGAATCATGTCCACAAGTTCAGCATTTTCGTAAACATGTGCCATTTTTTATTTCGTTTGAGCCACGCAACAAACACCACTATTCACTCACGCGTTGCCGACTGACACATTGACTGAATACAACTGAATAAAATTGTAGTAAAAACATCGTGATAACCGTTTCAAATTCTTTCGCTTTTTTGTTTCCTATGCGATGAACCGATAAGGCGGATTATATCCGTTGTTGCCAAACACGAGCACATAACATTATTATTGAGACAGGGCGGTACTCAAACTTCTAAAGGGGTATAACTTTGTTACTTTAATTTTACCAGAAAAATGTTAAAGGAAAAACACATTTCTTTTCATCAGATCTACTCACTGTTAAAATAAATGACTCAACTTCGAAGTCACCAAGTTTGTACATTGTCCATATTATATCCCCTCTCATCACATACATTCTTAGCATTTGTGGCAGATAGTACTGCTTATTATTTATCTTAATGCCGCTAAAACCGTATCTGCGAGCCGTTTTGTGCTGCATGTCTCGTTTTTCAATATATTTGCAACAATTCTAAATATTATAAGAACGCATTGTATGAAACTTTCGAAAATCTGATGTAGATGAATAATATTCGTTTTTTGGGTGAATGAGGTGCCTATCTGAGTGTATAGTGGAGATTACCCATAAAGTAATGTTGCCCAATCCCTATAGGTTTAAACATTACCAATGTGGAAAAGCAAGATAAATCCTAAAGATCTTTCCATCCTTTCAAAGTTGAGCAAATAATAAATCGTTGTCGTTAGAGTTGGGCTGGGAGGTCAGCAATAATACAGTATATTCCGGATAATCCGGTCAACTTAATAATCGTAAAAAGTGCGAGGCAGGAAGATTGTAAATGGCCCAAAGGACGTTTATCCCAAATGGACGAGTGTCTTGGGGGTGATAAAATCATGCCTAGGTGTCATTTCGAGGAGATTTACCAGTTACTGTGTACTACAACACGATGGCTATATTCGACCGAATCGAACTAACCGACTGAAAAAATATAATTTGAAAAGGTTCTTCCTGTGATACACAAACAGGGACGGATTCACCAATCTCCCAACAAACACTTTAAGTTAATTCGACCACAAGATATACTAAGTGACATATAAATCCGAACACCCAGTTTAAATGGTTTTATTTTAATAAAAGTTGGTGAATGTATTTATCTTACTCTAAATAACAAGTGAAAAAAATTTCAGCCTTATCAGTTGGACAATCCGGTTTTTATACTGCTTTTTTTTAATTCACTAACTTTCTAAAAATGAATATTTCAGCCGCAGTAAAGAATCAACGTTGGCGGATTTTGGTTCTTGACATCCTTTACGATCGGTTACGATGCCTAGAGTACGGAGACCTGTACGATTTCGTCAACTTAGTGAGTTTGATAGGGGCCATATAGTGGGACTTCGGGAAGCTGGACTTTCTTTTCGGGCAATTGCAGTTAGAGTGCAAAGAAGTTTAGACACTGTGGTTAGGTGTTGTCAGGCATGGCTTCGAAAAGGCCGTACGCAAAGAGCAAGGGGCACTGGACGCCGCCGTAGAACAACAGACCGTGAAGATCGTCGCCTAAGATTATTGGCCTTAAGGGACCGTTTCTCCACTACCAGGTCCATTGCAAATGAATGGTTTGCAGAACACGGAAGACCTATTGGCATGCGAAGTGTTTACCGACGAATGAGAAGTTTTTTCTTGTTTTCATACCGGCCACACTGGGTCCTCCCTTTAACTCGAGAACACCGACGTAATCGCCTTGAGTGGTGCAGACAACGGTCACTCTGGGATCAGGAATGGAACAGTATTGTCTTTAGTGACGAGTCTCGATTTTGTTTAGGCATGCACGATGGTCGTGCCAGGGTTAGAAGGCGTCGTGGTGAAAGGAGGAATCCACAGTTTTTTGTTGAAAGACATGTTCATCACACTGTTGGAGTTATGGTTTGGGGTGCTATAGCTTATGGTTCCAGGTCACCTTTAATCTTCATCAGAGGTAACATGAACGCGCAGCGTTATATCCACGAAGTTCTAGAACCCCATCTTTTACCCTATCTTGACACCCTGGCAGATCCAACTTTCCAGCAAGATAATGCCCGACCACATGTTGCAAGAGTCACAATAGACTTCTTTCAACATGATGATGTCTCATTGTTACCATGGCCACCAAGATCTCCCGACTTATCCCCAACTGAGCACGTGTGGGATATGATGGGTAGGAGATTGCTCAATTTGCAACGTCCTCCTCAGACTCTAGAAGCACTTCGAGAGGAGTTGGTGGTTGCCTGGAATGAGATACTACAGGAGGACATTGACCACCTGATCAGAAGCATGCCTAGGCGCGTTGGAGAATGCGTAGCACAACCCACACATTATTAAAGGTCAAAGGGCTTTAAAGCAGTGCAATCATTTTGAAATTTTTATCATTTACTTATTATGCTTCATTAAGTACTTATACAAAATTTTATTAAAATAAAACCATTTAAACTGGGTGTTCGGATTTATATGTCACTTAGTATATTATATGTCGATATAGAGGTTTTGTTATTGCCTACGGGCAATCTACATTTAACTATTTCATTATATGATGTGGTAAATGTACCGGATCTAATGAAATTACCTTAATTCAAAAAAGAATCTTGAGAACCATAAATTGGCAAAATTAAGATACGCTCATGTCGCACTCTGTTTTATTATCAGCTAAATATTAGCGTGTTTTTCAAAATGTTTTCAATTTTCTCATTTTATTTGTCTGTCGTTGAGATATTCGAAATAAGAAATTGTAGGAACTATTACGAGGAAAACTGAGAGGTGGGGAAGAGAAATTTGTCGTCATATACAGAATAAACAATTTTCTTTCAAAGGGAAATGAAGTAACTTGTAATGGAATTGGCGCGATTCTACTTGGCAACGCAGTTGAGGCGTTGGGCATATTTTTGGGCACGAGCTAGGATCATCTCGGCGCGAAGTGACCCTTTCTACCGATGACCATTTCTGTTATTTTTTTACACAGAAGCAGCCGCCCAGGGAGCCTAAATGCCAGAGCACCGCATCTGTTATCAGGAGCTTAAAGAAACTTTGTTAATCCGATTGTTGAACTGCCTAAGGTTAGTGAAACTGGGGACAGCCTGCTCATGTAGATTGCTTCACAATCTCGATACCCTAAGGATAAAGGAGCAGTCGTATCGGACAGTTCTGGATTTACGAAGTTCGACACGTTTAAGATAGGAGGCCGACGGGTCCCGAGACTGTCCGTTAGAGAAGGGTCATCGATTTGGCAAGCAGCCCTCATCTGAACAGCATCGAGCATAGATAATGTAGTCGGGGAGACAGCATCCCAAACCTGTGAGCAATACTCGAGGCTAGGTCTTCTGTGGACCTTGTACACAGTGACAAGGTCATGTGGAGAAAAGTACTTCCTAGCCCTAAACAAATAGCTTAGCTTTTTCCTAGCATCTGAGGCTATTGTCGAGATGTGGTTGTGCCAGAACCTGAACTCCGACCAGCCGAAATGGACGGTTCGTTGGCTCATCGAAACCGGATGAGCGCCAGGGCGCTTATTTTTCGTTTATTGGAAACTGTACAATATGCAATATATCTCAATTAATGAATCTTAAAGAAGCTGCATTCTATAACATTTGGGGTCGTTCTAATTTTTTATTATAATCACGTCTACAAAATCCAACCAATGAATGCCCATTAATTATATATGATATACTGTAATAAAAGCGGCCTATCGAATATTCAGACCACGCGCCTTATATTTTTTAAAGAAAGCTGGCGCTATTTTTCAGAAAAGTGCTATAATAACACCGGCATCCCCCCGATTTAGATTTTCCGCCTTTCGCCCTTGATAGCGGTTTATATGACGCTCAGTATCTCCTCTTATCGCCTCCATCGCGTCTTTTGGCGTTTATATGTAATTTCAGCTTATTTTATAAATGGATCTTCAATTTCTCAGGTACTTTCATTTCATCCAAGAGCTTTTATAAAGCATGTATGACAGAACGCAATATTTCAAATAGCCGTCAAGTGTCATCGATAAGCTGGACAGTCCTCCTCCAGACATGAGTCAGTGCTGCAGGCTGTCTTATATCGAGAAAAGTACTTCTTAGCTCCAAACATAGCCTGTGATAGTATGTTTTTTGGATGTTATATGACATGTATATCACGAAAAACCATCCGTTGATCTGTCTTTCTGTCAGTATGTCCGCTAATCTTATAAACGCCTATAACTTGAGAAGTACCGCTCGAATTTAAATACAATTTTTCCACAGTGTTACCGCCTAGGACGAAAAGCTTTGTAGTTTGTAGGGCAAAAATGAGAAAAATTAAAATTGCTCAAACTTCTGCACTTTCCACATATCGAGCCTATATTTCATCTGCTGATGTGGATCCGATTTATTGTGTAGGAAACAGCAACAGCATTGGAGCCAAAACCGATCTCTGGGGAATACAGGTTTTAACATGTCAATTAAGAAGAGCAAGTCGGCCACCCATCTGCCAAGCTTTGCTTCTGTAGGTGATTAGAGGGTGGGGGTTTGTTTAGGAGGCCAGCATGCCTCAGCTGATTGAAGGTTTTTATAACATCAGAAGCATCACCAACTGACACTATGATTTGCAATAAGGCTAGTATCTATAAATTATATTATACTAAGTGACATATAAATCCGAACATCCAGTTTAAATGGTTTTATTTTAATAAAAGTTGGTGAATGTATTTATCTTACTGTAAATAACAAGTGAAAACATTTTCAGCCTTATCAGTTGGACATTCCGGTTTTTATACTGCTTTTTTTAATTCACTAACGCTCTAAAAATGAATATTTCAGCCGCAGTAAAGAATCAACGTTGGCGGATTTTGGTTCTTGACATCCTTTACGATCGGTTACGATACCTAGAGTACGGAGACCTGTACGATTTCGTCAACTTAGTGAGTTTGATAGGGGCCGTATAGTGGGACTTCGGGAAGCTGGACTTTCTTTTCGGGCAATTGCAGTTAGAGTGCAAAGAAGTGTAGACACTGTGGTTAGGTGTTGTCAGGCATGGCTTCGAGAAGGCCGTACGCAAAGAGCAAGGGACACTGGACGCCGCCGTAGAACAACAGACCGTGAAGATCGCCGCCTAAGATTATTGACCTTAAGGGACCGTTTCTCCACTACCAGGTCCATTGCAAATGAATGGTTTGCAGAACACGGAAGACCTATTGGCATGCGAAGTGTTTACCGACGAATGAGAAGTTTTGGCTTGTTTTCATACCGGCCACACTGGGTCCTCCCTTTAACTCGAGAACACCGACGTAATCGCCTTGAGTGGTGCAGTCAACGGTCCCTCTGGGATCAGGAATGGAACGGTATTGTCTTTAGTGACGAGTCTCGATTTTGTTTAGGCATGCACGATGGTCGTGCCAGGGTTAGAAGGCGACGTGGTGAAAGGAGGAATCCACAGTTTTTTGTTGAAAGACATGTTCATCACACTGTTGGAGTTATGGTTTGGGGTGCTATAGCTTATGGTTCCAGGTCACCTTTAATCTTCATCAGATGTAACATGAACGCGCAGCGTTACATCCACGAAGTTATAGAACCCCATCTTTTACCCTATCTTGACACCCTGGCAGATCCAACTTTCCAACAAGATAATGCCCGTCCACATGTTGCAAGAGTCACAATAGGCTTCTTTCAACATAATGATGTCACATTGTTACCATGGCCACCAAGATCTCCCGACTTATCCCCAATTGAGTACGTGTGGGATATGATGGGTAGGAGATTGCTCAATTTGCAACGTCCTCCTCAGACTCTAGAAGCCCTTCGAGAGGAGTTGGTGGTTGCCTGGAATGAGATACCACAGGAGGACATTGACCACCTGATCAGAAACATGCCTAGGCGCGTTGGAGAATGCGTAGCACATCAGGGTGCATCCACACATTATTAAAGGTCAAAGTGCAATCATTTTGAAACTCTTATCATTTACTTATTATGCTTCATTAAGTACTTATACAAAATTTTATTAAAATAAAACCATTTAAACTGGGTGTTCGGATTTATATGTCACTTAGTATATAAATTTCCACTCTACCGAGATCTAGTCGCCTTCTTCAACCTCATATGGTAAGTTGCGACATGGGTCTATGATGTTTGACTGGTGCCTTTCCAGGGTTAGGAATCATGATAACTTCTGTACTTTCCATACATTGAGCATATTCTTCATCCCCTGAGTTTTTTTTACACAGAAGCAGCCGCGCAGGCAGAAGCCAAAATCCAGGACACCGCGGCAGCTATGACGAGTTAAAAAAAAATTTGTTCAATTTTTGAACTGCCTAAGGTTGGTAGAACTCGTAAACGTCTCCTCATGTAGATTGTTCCACAATGTCGATACCCTAGGGACAAAGGAGCGGTTGTATCCGCCAGTTCTGGATGTACGAAGTTCGACACGGTTAGGATGGGAGGTCGAAGTCAGACAGGTCGTTCTGGCAGGCATATCACGCGCGGCATCATGGAGGAGAGCTTTGAGCAGCAAAGCTTGTTGGTGTAGCGGTTGAAAATAGCTAGATCGCCGCTGGTCCGCCGGTGCGAAAGTGCCCCGATACTGTCCTTTAGAGCAGAGTCATCGATCGTAAGATTTGAAATGAATAAAGAGAACAGTTAGGGAGAGTAGGCTGGCGACCCATCTGCAAAGCTTCTCTAGGAGATTAGAAGATGGAAGTTCGTATAGGAGGCCAGACTGCCTCAATTGGCTGAAGATTTTTGTAACACCGATAGCATCACCAACTGATATTATGTTTCGCAATATACTTGAAAAGGCTATACTATTCATTGAAAATTTCCACTCCCAGGAGATCCGTCTCTTTTCTTCAACCTCATATTTATCACCACGCCTTGGACTTACCCTGTATCTAACAGTTATTTATATGCTCAGCAGCGAGGTCTCAGTTTTTAGGGTGACCGAAAGTAGAGGCGCGTTAGAAACATTTGGCATCAATTGAGAGTGGATTTCACCCCTCGCTATTGTTGACCGGTGTCGTCTCATAGTCTGGTCGATTTTGGACGAAGTCAAATTCAGAACAAAAGATGTTTGCACTTTCTGGAGCTTTGACGTGTGGATGAAAAAATGCGTAAAGTCTCAGCCACAATCTCACGCAAGTATTTTTTTATTCTAAAGCGCTAAATTCTTACATCGTTTCGCTAGGTGGTAATAGCACGGCTCCTAGTTTGGGTCCTGCAGATTACAATAGCTAAAAGGAGGTTTCCGAACGTGAAAGCTATAAAATTATCTTAGAACATCCATGAGACAACTATGACTACTAAACTTGACAGTGTCTTCAGAGATTGAAAACCTGGAAACACTAAGATGGTCTCCAGCTATGCACTATTTAATAAAAAAGAAGTCTATCTATTAAGAGCGGTAACTGTCTTTTAGTGTAGGCCAGAGGTTGAGTACAAGGTTAACAAGGCTCGCAATAAATTGTGGGCTTGTAGACTGGTTGTCGAAGTGAAGTGGGGGCTTAGCCCAAAGTGGTGCTCTGGCTCTACACGGTGATAGTAAGTCCATCTCTTTTGTATGGTTTCTTGGTTTGGTAGCCTTTTATTGGAACCGAAATTACTAAGACCAAACTCGACAAAAGAATCCAAAGGTCACTCGGACATTTTTTCTGAGCCGGGTGATCTGATCACCCCTAAGTATTGCTTTAACGGCAAGCTCAATTTAACAAGGGCAGAGTGGGATTACGGAAGCCGGAAGGTCTCCAAAGGTAGTGGGCAAGTCTGGTTCACGGACGGCTCAGTTACTGAAGAGGGCTCTGATGCCAGGAACTTTGGGCTTAAAAGTATGCTCTTACTGACTCTCGGTAGATACACTACTATTTTACTGACGGAAATCTATGCGAGTCTGGCTTGCGTATCCCGCATTCTGGAGGGGGAAGGGCCTAGGAGATGAATAACAACCTCCGCCAACAGCCAGTGCCTTCATGATTACTTGGAGGCTCTGGATAGCTTAGCAGCGAGGCATCTGGTATTGTGAGTAGTGTGGGTACCGGGGCATGCTGAGATAAAAGGTACTGATATCGGGGATACTCTCGAGAAACCAGAATCAGTGGGTAAGCTTGTTGGTCCTGAAATAACCCTAGGGCTGTCGGCGCAAAGAGGATAAGAGAAGTGGATATCTCTTTGAAATGGAGCAGTATCTCTCGACATCTCCGTTAGGCACAAGAGCTCATCTTAGGGCCTAGTGCTAAGGATGGATGCGTTGGCTTATCTTTGGACTTAAGGTTGTTGGTGGGAGTGTTGTCTGACCATAACGCAATGAGGTGTCGCCGGCCTCTGATGGGGGGGGGGGCTGATAATCCCATGTGTTGGTACTGCAGGCGGACTACACTGAGATCCAACACTTTAGAAACCCAGAATGTTAAGGAGCTATAACTAACATGAAACAAATAACGTTGCATGCGGTTGTTCATTTTTACACAGACGAAAAGCAAACAGATTCAGCCTAGATCCTTTAACAGCCTCTAGATGTGACATTATCTCAATTTGACTGAACTGTATAGTCGGCAATCTGAAATTGTAAATAAGGAGGCATTTGCCCACTTGAAGGGGTCATCCGGTCCTTCTCGAATTGGAAAGACGGTAATCAACTTGCTACCCTATTGTGTGTATTTTGAAAAATGGGAATACTTTACTGCAGATACACGCCTTTAATTTTATTCACACAATTTGCTTCTAAACTCGCAAAGTACGACACTTTGGGCGTTAGATCATTTTTATGGCCTTAAAGAAAATACATCTTAGTGGTAGTCTGGCGGTCACTAACACTCCCAAACAAAAAAGGGGATCTTTGTCGGAGTTTTGGACCAGTAGCAATACTCTGATATGAGACATGCATCTATATTCCTAGCAAAGATCTCTTCTACAATCAAAGTAATATGTGATTCAAGACCAAGGGCGTAGCTACCGTTGAATTAATGACACGGGACCCCCGCTTATGGGGTACCTCAAGTGCAGAAAATGCATGAAGTGCCAGTCACAATCTCATGCAAGTGTTAGGTCACCGTCTAGACCTTAGATTGTCCGGCTTGGTAAAATTAAAAGTAATTAAAGTATCTTAGCGCTTCTATGAGGCAGCTTTGACTATCAAGCCTGGTATTGTGTTTAGAGGCTGATAATTTCGAAACACTAAAATTGTCTTACACTATAGATGATTTAATGAAAAAATTCTTGGAAAAAATAGTGGGAATTAGATTGACGAGATACTTCCCAATCTTTCACGTAAGCCTATTTTCAAATTTTCCAATTATTCCTAATAAAACAAAATTTTTGAGCTAAATGATGTTTTTGAATATGTCCTAACCATGGAAGCCAATTTTTGTAATTTTTAAAAATTAATAAATGTGTTTGATTACCCTTAAAAATGTCCTGGAAGTAAAACAAAAACAAACTTTGAGACGATGAAAGATATTTTAATTTTTTACTCATAACACCGCTGCCGTTTAAATAATTATTAGAAAAATGAAGTAGCATATTGTAGACAAAGTAAAAATATTTATTTGAATTATACTAAGTGACATATAAATCCGAACACCCAGTTTAAATGGTTTTATTTTAATAAAATTTTGTATAAGTACTTAATGAAGCATAATAAGTAAATGATAAAAATTTCAAAATGATTGCACTGCTTTAAAGCCCTTTGACCTTTAATAATGTGTGGATGCACCCTGATGTGCTACGCATTCTCCAATGCGCCTAGGCATGCTTCTGATCAGATGGTCAATGTCCTCCTGTGGTAACTCATTCCAGGCAACCACCAACTCCTCTCGAACTGCTTCTAGAGTCTGAGGAGGACGTTGCAAATTGAGCAATCTCCTACCCATCATATCCCACACGTGCTCAATTGGGGATAATTCGGGAGATCTTGGTGGCCATGGTAACAATGTGACATGATTATGTTGAAAGAAGTCTATTGTGACTCTTGCAACATGTGGCCGGACATTATCTTGTTGGAAAGTTGGATCTGCCAGGGTGTCAAGATAGGGTAAAAGATGGGGTTCTAGAACTTCGTGGATATAACGCTGCGCGTTCATGTTACCTCTGGTGAAGATTAAAGGTGACCTGGAAGCACCCCAAACCATAACTCGAAGAGTGTGATGAACATGTCTTTCAACAAAAAACTGTGGATTCCTCCTTTCACCACGTCGCCTTCTAACCCTGGCACGACCATCGTGCACGCCTAAACAAAATGGAGACTCGTCACTAAAGACAATACTGTTCCATTCCTGATCCCAGAGTGACCGTTGTCTGCACCACTCAAGGCGATTGCGTCTGTGTTCTCGAGTTAAAGGGAGGACCCAGTGTGGCCGGTATGAAAACAAGCCAAAACTTCTCATTCGTCGGTAAACACTTCGCATGCCAATAGGTCTTCCGTGTTCTGCAAACTATTCATTTGCAATGGACCTGGTAGTGGAGAAACGGTCCCTTAAGGCCAGTAATCTTAGGCGACGATCTTCACGGTCTGTTGTTCTACGGCGGCGTCCAGTGCCCCTTGCTCTTTGCGTACGGCCTTCTCGAATCCACGCCTGACAACACCTAACCACAGTGTCTACACTTCTTTGCACTCTAACTGCAATTGCCCGAAAAGAAAGTCCAGCTTCCCGAAGCCCCTATCAAACTCACTAAGTTGACGAAATCGTACAGGTCTCCGTACTCTAGACATCGTAACCGATCGTAAAGGATGTCACGAACCGAAATCCGCCAACGTTGATTCTTTACTGCGGCTGAAATATTCATTTTTAGAGCGTTAGTGAATTAAAAAAAAGCAGTATAAAAACCGGAATGTCCAACTGATAAGGCTGAAAATTTTTTCACTTGTTATTTACAGTAAGATAAATACATTCACCAACTTTTATTAAAATAAAACCATTTAAACTGGGTGTTCGGATTTATATGTCACTTAGTATATTTTGGTGTATGACACAGGTTTATATCATGTCTAGGGAAAGAGACAAATTTAGGAAATTTAAAAGTGGTTATGAAAATCAGAAGAAAAAGGACAAACGAGAACACTTAAGAATGCCAAACGAATAAATAGTATGTGCAAATAATATGAATATTTTGTAATAGTATGTGCTTACTTATGATTGATTTTATTCTCTACAAAAAAATTTTTATACGAATTTATGTATGTCCTGGCAGACCTAAATTTTGTTATAATTCTCCTAATGATTCATTGCTTAAAAATTAAAGTGTAGTAAGTAAATCATATTGCTTTCTTATCTCAATTCTTTATACAGAGTGAAATATTGTATACTTACATCAAAAATAAAAATAGACTCATGCCTGGCAAATGAAAAAAATCACGTAAATAATTGTCGTGTTTTGAGATGAAATGACTTCATCAAAAATGATAAAAACACTTTTTTAGCACAAGAATTTCAAAAAATTTCGGAATAGACCACCATCTCTAAAAGAGGCCTCGCAAAAATGAAAACAAAATATTAAATTAAATCTTTGAACAGACCTCCGTTTTGTGTTTGACGCGTCAGATTGAATCACCTTCCGCGTCACCGTCGCTAGGCAATGGCCGGTTTCTATCCCTTTCTAGCATGCGTCGATACACACTTCTCTCTCTTGTATACATTGTTCTCAAACCATCAGACAAATTTGGTTTTTCCTGTATTCGTATTTTGATGGCACTTTTGTTATAGGATGATGGAAATATGGATCAAAGCAGGGATGGAGAAGGTGCAATCAACTTATCTACGTCCCAGCGTCCATCTGCAGCTACGACTCCAACCGATCCTCTTCAAATTGAAGATATAAAAATCGTAAGTTATTTTTGCTGTTGATATTTATGTAGTTTCCTGCTGCCGACATAGACGTTTGCCGCATTTTGTTTAATCACATTTGTGGTTTTTTGAGCGTTCAAATGAAAGATAAACAAGCAAATAAAAAATCCAATGTAGTTTCAGATTGAACTGCTCTATAGACTTACCGCATTTTTAAGAAAAAAATTCTAGTAACACCTTGTGTATAGAAAATAAGCTACGCAAGTACCGTGAGTACACTAACTTATCGAAGAAGACATTTACTAAATCATCCCAATCAGTTCCCTGATTCCGGCAAAATTTGCTGTAACCTTAACTACGAGTATTTTTTATGCTGCGTTAATCTCTCTTGGAGAACATATCAAAAACTGCATACGAGCTCAGAGATTACATAGTGCATCTACAATTGATTTACACAAGTTGTGTATCTTGCGTTTAGACCGGCAAAACCGAGGACTCAAAATGGGATCTGTGCATCCCTAAGTAAAATAAAGAAAAATGACTATGAAAGCGTAAGATACATCTATTCTAAAATTTTGAAATGCATTACCTTCATAGCTGATATAAACATGAAATTTGAGTTATTTTCAAGCCCGCTCATAGACCCTGATACTTTGTTATTTCGGCGCTTATTTTCTTGTTTGAATCACATCTGAAACCATCAAAAAGCTGAGTCATTTATTTTAACAGTGTGTAGATCTGATCAAAAGAAATGTTTTTTTCCTTTAACATTTTTCTGATAAAATTAAAGTAAAAAAGTTATAGCCCTTTAGAAGTTTGAGTACCGCCCTGTCTCAATAATAATATTATGTGCTCGTGTTTGGCAACAACGAATATAATCCGCCTTATCGGTTCATCGCATCGGAAACAAAAAAGCGAAAGAATTTGAAACGCTTATCACGATGTTTTTACTACAATTTTATTCAGTTGTATTCAGTCAATGTGTCAGTCGGTAACGCGTGAATGAATAGTGTTGCTTGTTGCGTGGCTCAAACGAAATAAAAAAATGGCACATGTTTACGAAAATGCTGAACTTGTGGACATGATTCTTATTTACGGGGGGGAGTCTTTACAAAATGCTGCCGCGGCATCACGGATTTATGCGGATCGGTTTCCCAATCGAGTGCAACCAACCCCTCGTGCCTTTGTTAATGTAGTACAAAGGGCTCGTGAATCAGGTGACTTAAAACCTCACAGGGGAGGGCATGCCGGTGCTCCAAGACCGCACGATCAAATACAGGTCCGCACTGAAATACTTGTCGGGAGGATACTTTATAAAACAAGTTAACATTTTTTTTATTTTTTTATTTTATTTTTACACACATATTTTGGTTTATCTTCCTTCTGCAATCATTATCTGAAAATTAATGACTCAACTTCAAAGTCACCCTGTAGAAGTAGGATGACTATCTTGAGCTAGGATGCGTTAATCAATAGTTATACATAACTTTGCTAGCATGTTTATACGAGAGCGGTCCTTTAAGTACCTAACCCCGCTTTTTCTGCAATTTTCCGTCGAATCTGCCCAATATGTCGGCACAGTAGAGCCCTGTGACCGTCTTGCCCTTCTCCAGGTAGTCGATGTAGATTACGCCTTGTGAATCCCAGAAAACGGTGGCCATCACCTTTCCGGCCGATAGAACAGTCTTCGTCTTCTTCGGATCCACTGTTTCGACTATTCCTTGGTCGCTGGTGTGGACCAGTGGATCCATGTTTTGTCGACGGTCACGATACGACGTAGAAGCTTCTTCGGATTGCACTTAAACGGTGTCAAAAACTGCTCTGAAGTGGCCTCACCGTTGCGCTTGTTGTCCGGAGAGACCAAACGCGTCTCAGCTATCTCGCGCACCTTCAATCGGCGGTCTGCCAATACGAGATTGTAGATTTTTGTCACGTTATCTTTCGTGGTAGCCGTTCTCGAGCCACCTGGGCGTGGCTCATCCAAAACCAACGTGCGACCACGATGCAGCTCGTTGTTGAAGCTCGTTAAACCACTTTTTGACGATCGTCATCGAAGAAGAAGAGTGAGCGTACACAGCATCCAAGCGGTCTTTGACTTCGCTAAGCGATTTCCCTTCCAAAGACAAGATTCCGCTGAAATTTTGACATAGCTGTCTACGAGAATCTACTACACGATAAGTAGATTTCCCTTGCGATAGTGGCTCCATCGAGCGGTAAGGCTCACTACTTATCGGACTGCCCTCGTAGATGCCGGTATGTCTATTTTACTTCTCCGTCTTCTGGCGAGAAGATATTCTAATGGCAAACATTTTTTAAAATATTTTGGATGTCATATGATGCACATTACGAAAAACAATGTCACTCATTCCCGTCTGTCTATCGGTCTATCTGTTTGTCAGCTAACATTATAACCATACAGGTATTTACGTTTTCAAAAACTCTTAGCGTTGTGATCTCGCCAATTTTTCCCGCTGAGCTGTCCCGACAAGATTTCTTGCTCACATAGCAAGCTAATATTGAAACACCCGTTATTTGGGCAGTCTTGGCTGAAAAAACATGTTCCAGATAATCTCTCAGCACTTTTTACGGTCCGAAATCACGAATGCGGAAGCGAGAGCTAAATTTGAATATAGAGAAACGTGGCAGAAGATAAGTTGCAGGAATTATCAAGCATATGAACATAACACCAACTTAATTGATCGAATTACAGGAAATACGCGCTATAACTGAGAAGAATTGTCTACAGGGAGAGAGAAAAACTCTCCTATGCTGTCATCAATTCGTAAAGGGTTATGTTAGCCCTTACGAGAAAAAAGTTAGTTACGAACATGTATAACCAACAATTGGCCTTCCTCCTCCCCCTGAAAGGCATTGCTGCAGGCGGATATGATGGTTGCGATGACCAATCCCGCGTGAAAGACGATATTGACCTCCACCATACACAGTGCACACAGCCCACACTGCGATTGCCGACGTAAGACCACCGATGGCGACGCTTGTCCATCGAGGGACCACGTCGCACGTAATCAACACCCGACCGTAGGAGATTATTTCTAAGTTTTATGATACTGGTTGGAGGCGTATAAAAATGTAAAAACGTCAAAAAATTGAGATACATCTAATTTTCGAAAATTTTCGCGATTGACTGTGACCTTCGGCCTTCTGTCAAAGGGTTCATCTCACTCATTATTCCATGACCACCATTTTGTGCAATCATCAAGTGGCTTCACGATGTAATGCTTTCATGATCTAAAAATTTTTAATCTGTTTTTAACTTGTTCTTGTCACACATTTGTGTGTATTTTATATAATTTTGACCATTCCAGCTTTCACCATGTTACTGGGCGTTTCCCTCATCCTGAACGTAAACATCAATTAGCAACATCCTCACATACTACTGTAAGTTAAGTCAATTTTTAAATTCATTTTACACTATTGTTGCTACTGTTATCAATGTAATTGCAGCTCCTGATGATGATGGCAAAGTCCATTGAAAGCTAGAAAGAATTAAAAAAAGTATAAAGAGTCCTCTTTGCTTAAATTTTGTCGAAGTACCCAACAAAAGGCGGAAGCTTTAATTTGTCACCTATATATATATATATATATATATATATATATATATATATATATATATATATATATGTTGGGACGTAGGATTTATAATAAACTTCCCCAAGAAATTAAGTGCAGTCAGTCAACTTCTTTAAAAAACGTTTGAAGGACTAGTTACTTTACAAAGTGACTTCAGTAGCTTGTAAATATTTAAATCCAATACATGTACAAAGGTAAAAAAAGTTGTGCAATACAGCTTTATTTATTGACTTCGTTCAAAGTAATTTCCACACATTCGATACACTTCTCTGTGCAGGGAGCAAGATATGGACTGTGAGGAGGGTGCTCAATAAGTTTCAGTCCAGTAAAGGTCAAATACTCGGTGCAGGCTTTGGTGGAGGTACCAAGTGTCCATTCTTGACTTTGGCCACATGTTTTTCATAGACTGTATGACTTTAGGCTGGCACTGTTTCGTGTACCACTTAGCTGTGATTGTCTTTTATGTGTTCAGAAAGACACGCTCCACAATCCCGCTCGATTTGAAAAATACAGCTATCTTTTTTTTCTTAACAGATCGGGATTTTTTGACAGCTACGGGTTTGTCCTCATCATCAAAGACCCAAACTTGGTTTTGAGCCTTGGTCGGTACATCGTAATACTAGAGCCAAGTCTCGTCATCTGTCACATACCGAGATTGCCCCTTATCAAACATTTTCAGCATCTTTCGGCACCAAGTCGTTCGACGAGTGTTCTACTCTTCCGTCAGACTATGCGGTACCCAGAGAGAACAAAGTTTCCTTACGTGTAAATGGTGATGCAGAATTGAATGAATCGCTGGTATATAAAGGTGCAATGTCTTCTCTATCTGTTGGTATGTCACTCTCCGTTCTTGCTCATGAATATGCCTCACAGCAGTAATGTTCTCCTCTGTTACTGACGTTCCCGGCCTTTCTTCACTCTCAGCGCCCTCCAGACTGAAATTGCCCCATTGGAATTCTCTGTACCACTTGAATATAATAGTACGATGATGACAATCATTCTTTAATGCAAGCGTCATTCCTTCTAAGCACTGGTCTATGCTTGAACCACGCGTAAAGTTATACCGTAAAGCTGCCCTTATCTCACTACGTGATCACGATGCCACTTTACACTATCAATACGAATGAACAACTAAGTCAACAGACGTGCTGCTGGCGGCTACTATGCACTCATGGACATGTCTCAATATGCAGTAACATGCAGCCTCCTGCGTCCGTTCCAAAATTTTTATAGTACCCTTTGTATTTTCATGACAGTTGGATAATAATTATTATTATTACCCTTTGAATATTCCCAAATATTTTACAGCTACGAAACTGTTGGATCACCCTGAAAACAGAAGTGAAAGAAGCGTGATAGATTTTAGGGTATCTTAATCCTTCTTGAAAATGTGTCCAGAAACTTCTTTTGTGATTATTTTGTCTGACTGAATCCCATCCGTTCCTGACGCGGGGTAACATCAGCTTGGCATGGCCGCAGCTATAGCCGTAATAGCTGTAGCACGAATACTAAATAAACATAAGTTTTAATTGAAGAATCTGGTATCCGCAAGCGATGTGGACGGCATTCTCGCTCTCTGCTGCCTCCCTTCAGTTTCGTCTCCCGTTCCCCAGAGTTATTATTAGATCGCTACAAGCTGATGCAAATACAGATTATAAAGATCGTCCAGATGAAAAATGAGATACAGTATTCGCATTGTCTTATGTTATGACAATGACGGTCCCCAACCCGACCCAGGCCAAATATTTGTCTTCCACCGTAATGGTGACGCTTCGTTCTCTTCTCTCTACTATCTGCCTCCAGTGACGTCAGTGAAGGTACACACTATCGGGATCAAGGTACGTAAGCACAGCATACGTCTTCGTATGGATTCTTTACAAACTAGTTAGAAAGATTCCTATAGTCGAAAATATATTCAGGGTATCCCAGAAGTCGACGTCAAGCCGGAAACGGAGGACGGGCCAGGTCATATCAGAAAAATATAAAAAGAAATCTCATTATTATAGTCTTTTAAAGAACGAAAAAACTACACTGTGTGGTGTTTTTTTTTTGTTACCATTACTACAAATTTGCGTGCACCTCATTTATGGGGAATGTAGATCCACTTCTTGAAGGGCAAAATTTATTTAGACTGTTACGGAATCATTTATCAAATTTATTGGAAGATGTGCCACTGAGCATTTACAGAGACATGTGGTACCAGAAAGACCTGGCGTGCCATGCCCGTTCAGTTAGAGAATATCTTGATATGCGGAATACCCAAACAGATGGATAGGGAGGTTCGGTATAATTTCGTGGCCAGCCCGGTTACCTGACTTAAATCCACTCGATTTTTTTACTGGGAAACGGTGAAAGAAAAAGTTTACTCAGCTGAATTTGTTGATAACGAAAATTCGCCCGTCTGATAACCCGATCATTTTTAAGATGTCAAGCTTGCATTGCTGGTTAAGCAGGCAGTTTGGACATTCGTTGTGGATTCAATAAATACTTTCCCGAATTAATAAAAGTAGCGTTACTATCTGTGTGAATGTCACTTTCGGTCACTCCATCTAAGAAAAAATTGAAATTTGGGGTAAGCCTAATCTGATTCTTGGCTGATATGAAAGTAGCATCCCTTTCGAGGTGTCAGGATGCGCCCTTGTTCTCAATGCCATTCGCAATTCTCCATTCCCCGTTACCACCAATGCGACGTGCATATTTATCGTAGCCGTACTGTTTGTATACCTTTAGCCTCACATCTCGATGCACACGCCAGTTTGAGTCACGAAGAAAACTGACACGCTCTTATCTATAAGGTAATCAGCTATACCTCGATGAATCCACTTACTAACGGTTACGTTGTTGTTCAGGTTATTTATCCTAATCCATAACCAACCTTGAAGTCGGTAAATAGTCTTGTCCTAGATCGAAAACAAAGCCACCAAGGCCCGATTTTACTAACAGGAGATCAAAATTGTTGAACCGGATCATAATGAACCAATATTTTCTATGACCATGCTACAAGCTGCAAGTCAATTCTCCATCATGCGTTGTTGGTTGCAGAATACCGAGATAGTCTGTAGAATACACTCTCTTCAAGATACGTAATACCCCTGTCGATCTACCATAGCGCCAGGATCGGCGGCATCTAGCGGCCACATTAGTGACCTGGCTGGCAATGCTAACTGGCATACAGTTCCAAGTGAGAGCTTGCTATACTAAGTGACATATAAATCCGAACACCCAGTTTAAATGGTTTTATTTTAATAAAATGTTGTATAAGTACTTAATGAAGCATAATAAGTAAATGATAAAAGTTTCAAAATGATTGCACTGCTTTAAAGCCCTTTGACCTTTAATAATGTGTGGATGCACCCTGATGTGCTACGCATTCTCCAACGCGCCTAGGCATGCTTCTGATCAGCTGGTCAATGTCCTCCTGTGGTATCTCATTCCAGGCAACCACCAACTCCTCTCGAAGTGCTTCTACAGTCTGTGGAGGACGTTGCAAATTGAGCAATCTCCTACCCATCATATCCCACACGTGCTCAATTGGGGATAAGTCGAGAGATCTTGGTGGCCATGGTAACAATGTGACATCATTATGTTGATTGATGGTGCAGACAACGGTCACTCTGGGATCAGGAATGGAACAGTATTGTCTTTAGTGCCGAGTCTCGATTTTGTTTAGGCATGCACGTGCCAGGGTTAGAAGGCGACGTGGTGAAAGGAGGAATCCACAGCTTTTTGTTGAAAGACATGTTCATCACACTGTTGTAGTTATGGTTTGGGGTGCTATAGCTTATGGTTCCAGGTCACCTTTAATCTTCATCAGAGGTAACATGAACGCGCAGCGTTATATCCACGAAGTTCTAGAACCCCATCTTTTACCCTATCTTGACACCCTGGCAGATCCAACTTTCCAACAAGATAATGCCCGACCACATGTTGTAAGAGTCACAATAGACTTCTTTCAACATAATGATGTCACATTGTTACCATGGCCACCAAGATCTCCCGACTTATCCCCAATTGAGCACGTGTGGGATATGATGGGTAGGAGATTGCTCAATTTGCAACGTCCTCCTCAGACTCTAGAAGCACTTCGAGAGGAGTTGGTGGTTGCCTGGAATGAGATACCACAGGAGGACATTGACCACCTGATCAGAAGCATGCCTAGGCGCGTTGGAGAATGCGTAGCACATCAGGGTGCATCCACACATTATTAAAGGTCAAAGGGCTTTACTTTTCAAGATACGTAATACCCCTGTCGATCTACCATAGCGCCAGGATCGGCGGCATCTTGCGGCCACATTAGTGACCTGGCTGGCAATGTTAATTGGCATACAGTTCCAAGTGAGAGCTTGCTATTTTCACTTCCACAGTAGTCGATTCTGGTAATAGATGGCATGTTGTGCTGTCTTATATCAACTTACTGTTAGGAAAATAAATACTTTCGAGAAACCCTGGTACCTACGGAACCCCTAGGTTCTGCGAAAGCTATTTTAGGAATTGCTGTTTTAACTCGTCAGTTTTCCGGAAGCTTCTCCAGTATATCGACTGCTTTGCACAGGCACGGTCGCTTTTCCAGTTAACAATACCGCTTTAATTACTTCCACGGTCTCTTGCACTCTTTTGTCTAAGTATACTTGAGCGTTTCGCTTTGGCCGGTAAACATGCACGATTAGAAAAAACTTTATTTCGTTAAGTGTTTTCCATCCTCAAATTGTAAGTCCCTGATGCTCTTCCTAAATTAAAACTGGACGTGTTGATTTTATTCCTATCTATTTTTTGCCTTTTTACCTCCCTTGCACAACCCAAAAGCGATGAAGGCATTGTGATTTCTGACATTTTCGAATTTCATAGGAGCTTGTTGGGTGTTGCATCAATCCTTGCGTACAACACGTCTTGAAAGTTGGAACTTTCCTTTTATCAGTCAATTACGTTTAATAACAAAGCTAATTTGAGGCGAAACAACACCGAAAACGTAAAAAAGAAATTGCAGAAAAATACTCACTATTCACTTGGCAAGTAATTTCAAATGCTGACCTGTCACATGTCTTGTTTGTAAACACTTCTTGAAGTAGTAGCTGTTCCGTTCAAAGCCCGATTTTGTATAGATCGTTCTAAACATTCGTCTAGGTCTTCAACCAGATGGCTTTTGCACGATGTGAACAAACATAATATGCAGCTCTGATGGAAAGAAACATCGAGGACGACGGCGATGTTCTGAGTACACTCGCTAAGTACCAATAAGATATTGAAGATGCTAATATCAAATCCATAACTATGTCGTTTATTCCTTTTTAGAAACCTAATATATTTATGTCAAAGCTTTGGTATACGTTATATAGCCAACACTGTAATTTACTTACCTTACCTATACTCCTTATAATCTATATTACTGTTCTGATATCGACGTATTACTCTCTTTAGTCCACTTATTTCCCGTGGTAAAAGTCCATCATGTGTCCACACTTTATATCGTCTAAACTTTACCATCGGAACAACCTGGCTCAGATAAGTGCATCACTACCATGTTGAGTTTTAATTGTTGGATTTTCCTATATAAGTGGTGATTTAGGTTATATTATACTGAATAATATTATCTTTTTCTATATAATAATAATAATAATAATAATAATAATAATAATAATAATAATAATAATAATAATAATATTTATTTACTCTAAAATACAGGGAACATGAAACGAGTAAATAAATATAATATATCCATAGGAGGACAACGCCTGTGCATGGATCATATATATGTTGAATTGCAAAATATAATAAAATAGAGAGAAAAAAGAAATTATTGGTAAGAATGGTAGAGCATTTATTGTGTAATATTTGAGATTATTTTATTAATTTGATTTCTCCCAATCGTGTTAATAAATTTTATTTTATATGCTATGAATCTAATTTTCTTTAGTATGTGAGAAATATGTACATCCCGTCTCAAGTGGGGATCTAGATAAATTCCTAAATATTTTGTATCATTAACTCTATTGATTTTTATATTTTTATCATTTACCTTAAACCGAAGGTGGTTATATTTTGGTAGATGATTAGATAGTGATGAAAATGGTAAAAAATGAGTTTTAGTAAAGTTAATTGTTAATTTTCGGTTATTAAACCACTGAATAATTTTGCAAAAGTCATTTTGGATAATATCTTTTAAGTCGTTCCAATCCTTACCTTTATAGAGTATAGCAGTATCGTCTGCAAAACTGACTATTTTACCAGTACTGTTAATTTTGAATATATCGTTTAAATAAATATTGAATAACAGAGGACCCAAAATTGTACCTTGTGGAACACCACGTTTAACAAACATTTCTTTACTATACGAGCTTAATAATTTTACTGATTGCGGTCTATTTGATAAATAATTTTCCATTAAAGTATACATCTTTCCACGAAAACCTATTCTTTCTAAGATTTCCAAAAGTATATTGTGGTTAACTGTGTCAAACGCTTTTTGTAAGTCCACAAATACGCATATCGATGGTACTTTTCCATCTATATTTTGGGTTATTTCATCTACTATACTTAATACCCCATCTGTTGTATTGTAGAATTTTGAATTTATTAAGAAAATTAATCATTTTATTAAGGAGTAATTTCTCAAAAACTTTAGCTAAACTTGATATAAGTGAAATAGGTCGATAGTTAGTGACGTCCGTATTATCATTAGATTTATAGATAGGTATGATGATTGCTGTCTTGAAAGCTGATGGAAATACTCCAGATTGGAAGGATTTGTTAATGATATAAGCAAGTGGTTCTGTTATTTGTTTGGCCAGTATCTTTAGATGTTCAGCTCTAATTTCGTCAACTCCAGGGCTTTTTTTATTTTTTAGAGGCATAATGGCATTGAAAACATCCTGATAGTCTACTTCAGTTAATACAAATGAATTATTCAGTCTTGTTTCATGCAGATGAATATCAGCATTTTGTTTGATATTATTTGCTAAGTTTCCTCCTATATTCGTGAAAAATTCTATGAACTCATCACATATTTGCTGAATATTGTCTGTTTTCTGTCCTGTTTTTGTTTTTATTTCATTAATATTGTTTTTTGAATAGGATGACTTATTAAATATATCATTGACAGTGGACCATAGGTGTCTAGAGTCATGTGAATTATTATTCAATTGTTTTATATAGTAATTTTTTTTTGTTTTTCTCAAAAGTTCTATAAATTTGTTTTTATACTGATTATAATGATCTATATTTTCTTTCGTGGGTAAATATTTCATGATTTTATACAGTCTTTCTTTTTCGTTTGCAGATTTTATTAGTCCTTTGGTCATCCAATCATTTCTGCTTTTTTCCTTGTGACTTATTTTAACCTTATTAGTACTAACTTCAATTACTTTTTGAATTTTGTGTATTAATAAATTTGTAGCTTTGGATGGATTAGATGCTTACTCTTGTCTTACCTGGTCACATTTATCCATCTATGTAGAAGAGGATATGAGTTTGTGGATTGATAACTCCCTTTGTTCAGTACAATATTATTAAATTACGTTTAGTTTATCTTGCCTTATCTTACGCGCTGTCCTGCAGAGTAGACAGTTTGTTCGGTATGGACAGATAGCTTGGCGGAAAACTTGATGTCTGCACATGTCAACAAGTGGAAACACGACTTGTTCTATTCTGAGACTACTGAGTGTTATACTAAATTTGACTTATACATTCCTTGATTTAATTTACCTATTACGCCTATCTTTTATCTTCGTCATTACGTATTGATTACCTTTATTAGTTCGTTTACCTTATCTTACCTCTACGTTATATTTTCTTGGTTTTGTTGATTCATGATTTTGGATGTGTCATAGTTCATTTTCTGATGTTGATCTTGTTATTACCTGATTTTGACTTTTTATACCGATTTTGACCTTTTATACCGTTATTGACCTTTAGTGTTGTTTGGTTTACTTAGGTATATAGTATTTTCTTTTGGGTGGTGCTTTGCTTATTTTGGATGACATGGGGGTAGGGGAGTCTAGATGATGATTACGTCATCGGTAGTTATTTACTTTTTTACACGAATGGCAACCCTCACGTTGTCTGTGCTTAAAAACGAAACGCATTTTCGGGGATTACCGCAAATAATGCATACGTTTAGTGAACAGCGCGCGGTAATTCCCCTACTCGCTTTAGAACCGAGTAGGGGAATTACCGCGCGGTGTTCACTTGTCTAAATTTCCTCTATCAGTGTATTGTTTCGTTTGGTTACTATAGCGAGTAGACGTATTGTAAGTATAGTAAAGCAAGTTAACATTTGTGTTACCATTGATTCCATTAGCCAAAGTTTAATGTTTCAATAAGATGTCGTTTCACATCGACAAATCCAAGTTATACCAAAAACTGTTTGAAAGTTTTAAAAAATCTCATACAGGTACGAAAGTACAAAATGTACAAAAGTTAGTTGACGAAGTGTGGCGAAATTACAAATTACAAGCAAAATCCGACAAGGAACTAGATATTATTGTATCTAAGAGAATCGAAGAGGAATTGCAAGCGGCCACTAAGAATAAATCCAATCTACTAAATATTTTTTCTAAGGTGAGTGACGAAATCATTTTAGGTACCTATGAGTACTAGAAATATTAGAAATCGCCAAAAAGTTTATCTTTACTGATTAGAAAATATTATGGCCTATCTCAAAGTATAGAGGTAATATTCATTATATTATAGATTTATTTCTTATGATTGATTCCGTCAGTTGGTCACAAAGTACAGGATGTTAGTTTTATACATATATATATATATATATAGAAAACTGTTTGCACGTTTAAACATATTAGATTTAAAGCCGTAGGGTTTTGTATTTACCATATATATTGCTATACTTTGTATCTATGTAGCTTAATAAGAGAATCTTTAGCAGAAGCCATAGAAAGTTTTTATTTTTAGGCAACCTGTAAACCTGCAGAAAAAACACAAATTATACAGTCAGCTTCAAATATTCAAAAAGAGGAAGAAGATAAAATAAAACCCGGTAATGAATCACAAAAGCAATGCGAAATTAATGAAAATACAGATAAACAGAGAGCAAAACCTTCTAAGGAAGCTATGAAAAAAAAGATAGACATGAATTATTCTCGTCACACCAAGCCTCTAAAGCATTAATGTCCCGCTGAAGTTCAATACAATCAGCCTCAAAATCAATAGATAGATAGATGCGTTATTGTCTGAAAAATACAATCATTTTTAAAGACAAAGCTAACTTAGGACTAAACTATAACAATTACATATGTGGATCTAAGTAGAATTCACAAATGGTATGCTATGGTTTACTCTTAAAAAAGTGTTTAAGTTCACGGCGGAATAACTTCAAATTGTTAATTCTTTCAATAGCACATGAAAATCAGACCATTATAAATGATTAAGTCCTTGACAACTGTTGACTTGGGCACTGATTATTTAAATTCTTATTTTCGTATAATATTTTAACTTACGTTTAATGTTTCAAATTTATATTTATTCTTAAAAATGAGAGTTGCTGTTTCCAAAATAAACTACTACAGTCATTATTTTACGATTCACAAATAAAGGCCTGCATGTAGCTCTAGGATTGATTTTAGTTATATATCTAATAGTTCGTTTTCGTAGAATACGCACTTTTCTGAACAATTTTGGGGACAGACACACCAAAATCTATTTTTAAATAAGGCAAAGTCACGGCTTAAGATAATAAACGAAATCTTTGCTAGCTGAAAAAGCAATTTGTCTACATGATTAGTAAAATCTAATAGATGATCAATGGTCAGTCCAAAAAAATTGATGCTGTCTGTTTTGTCTATCAATTCATTATTTAAATTTATAAAATCCAGGGAGCATTTAAAGGTCATAAATTTTGTCTTATTTACATTGAAACTCAAGTAATTCTGGTCACGCCATTTTTTTATTGAGTGTAAATCGCTAGCAATTTTTGACATGACTCCATTTATATCTCTGTCTTGCCAAAGCAGCAAGTATCAGCAAAAACCATGTATCTTTAGGTTTATTAAATCAGTGATATAGACTAAGAATAGGATCGGACCTAATATCGATCCTTGAGGTACTCCTGCGCTTATATTTAATTTATTTGAAACATAATGTCTTGATAATTTTACAATTTAAGATGGATTATTTCAATATGTTTTAAACCAATCGAGTGAAGTTCCAGTACAACCATATTTGTGGATTTTTTTTAAAAGAATATTATAATTTACACAGTCAAAAAAGAGCTATTGAAATTTGTTTATTCTTTATATACAGGGTGTCCGCAAAGTTGGGGTTTTCCTTTACACGACGTGTAGATCTTGAAAACATAAGCAATTTTTCTTAGTACCATATACACCAATGTCTTAAGGGAAGCGAGACAAAGGGCTCTGCAATATATGAATGCCGTCCTGTAGCCGCGACATCACCAAGTGGTACAAGGTCACTGGCTCAACCCGACGACAGAACTGGGTCGGGGTCAGTGTGTCAGGTCAGTATGCAACCTTCAACCGACGGTTACGGTCACGCGTGTAGAGGTAATCGCGTAGACGAGAATCCCTCAACAAGCACTAGAGACGTGGCTAGAGAAGTGCAAGTATCAAAAACTAAAGTGTGGAAAACGCTGCTTGAAGATGGGCTGTATCCGTTTCACGTCCAACGTGTACAAGCCCTTCAACCTGACGATTTTCCAGCAAGAGTGCGGTTTTGTGAGTGGTTGTTGCATGAACATGACAATAATCCGGACTTTTTGAAGTGCATATTGGTGACAGACGAATCTACGTTCACGCGTAATGGCGTGAATAACTTTCGCAACACTCATGTTTGGTCAGTAGAAAATCCGCACGCTGTCCGTCGGGCACATTTTCAACAAACATTTTCGGTGAATGTTTGGGCTGGCATGGTGAACGGTATGTTCATTGGACCATTTATTCTCCCAAATCGATTGGACGGGATGCAATACCTAGGCTTTTTATGCAACATTTTGCCTTTCCTTGTTTGCCTTGCTTCTCGTCAACTGGAGAGAGAGTACTTTTTCCTTTATTATTTTTTACTTGGTCGCCCTCGTTTCACTACACATTACCTTTGTTATTTCAAGGGTAGTTGTTTCTGAAAAGGAAAACCCCAACTTTGCGGACACCCTGTATATAACTGAATAGCTTTGAATCATCTGCAAAGACGAGTTTATTACAACTTAAATATTACGCAGTATCATCAAAAAATAAGGTAAACAATAAGGAACCAAGGTTGGACCCTTGAAAAAGTGGAATACTTGCATACAATTCTAGAGGTGTGCGATTATTCATTAACAAGTTACTTTTGAAGAAAAGATGCATTTTTTGACAAAAAAGAAATATATAACATTGTTCTTTTGTCATCTCTCTACACAGCCTGAACCGATTAGACGAAAGTTTTAAGAATACTCCTCCAGAGAAGTTGTTGAAAAAAAGGCACATGCGACGTCAACGATTGGTACCTGCGAACGATGGATGTGGATGGAAATGGAAATTATTTTGAAAACAGTATATAGTTTTTTACACAACAATATTTACGCCACGGCCTATGTAAATTTTGTGAGATGCCACCTCACGCGATCCAGCTGACTGGGCATGTAAACAAACTGTAATCCTAATTCGATTTGAAAGATCCCCAGGTCCGCTTCACACGTTATATCGATAGAATTTGCCTGGGCGAAAATATCCTTGCAAATGAGGGTAGATTGCGTCGGTCAGATAGAAAAGACCTTTGGAGAAACCGGCATGGTCATCGGATCGTATCTCTGTGTCCTGTCGCCGGTATCTTTGGCAAATCAAAGTTGAAAAGTGGTCGGTACAGCGTGGCGTCGGTCACCGATCGACTGGTAGACGTGGCCCTTGATTGCGGCCCTTCGTCACACGTCAACCTAAGCCATACCCAAGGCATAGCGCCTTCCACAAAAAAAGAAAAAAAGATAAAGAAAAAGTGCACCAATAAAACGGGGGACGCTGGGTTTGGGAGTTAGGGTGAAACTGAGGACAGACGATTTTCATCTGATTAATATCTTATGCTGGCCAAAACGGCATGTTGGGAAATTATCGTATCGGACGAAACAGCGTCAAGTAGATCGATTCGTGATCCAAAATGCACACCGGCAGGGGTATTATGTAATAAATATAAAAAACTGATTTATTACAAATGTATGACTATGTCGGCCTAACAATGGAATTTCACGCTTCCGACCAATCATCCGACGTCGCTCGACTCTGCCTCGCTCTGCCCGCTGTGGGTGTATTTATCTCCGAATCGACGAATGCCGAAGCGTTCCCGTGCTTTCTACTTAGAGCTCGAAGTCTTCATTGATGTTTGATAGATGGCAATAGCAATAGCGCAGTAGGCATGGGCTGTGAAAGTCGAAGCCCTCGTCCACGCGAGATTATTCACAGCAACGATCATGGGCGCCCGCAGAAATTTTTCTCAAAAGGTGTGTCTCTCCACACCTGTCTGTCCGCTAATCCATGACCCCTCTAACTTGGGAAGTATCTGTCGGACACAGGGTTACTAATATGCCAAACGCGAAAAAAAATTGAAAATCGGCCCAATGGCGGTGGCGGTATTTACTGTCTTACTGATTTATTACAAATATATGACTATGTCGACCTAACAATGGAATTCCGCGCTTCTGACCAATCGTCCGACGTCGCTCGACTCTGCGTCGCTCTGCCCGCTGTGGGTGTATTTATCTGCGAATCGACGAATGCCTAAGCGTTCCCGTGCTTTCTACATAGAGCTCGAAGTCTTCATTGATGTTTGATAGATGGCAATAGCAATAGCGCAGTAGGCATGGGCTGTGAAAGTCGAAGCCCTCGTCCACGCGAGATTATTCACAGCAACGATCATGGGCGCCCGCAGAAATTTTTCTCAAAAGGTGTGTCTCTCCACACCTGTCTGTCCGCTAATCCTTGACCCCTCTAACTTGGGAAGTATCTGTCGGACACAGGGTTACTAATATGCCAAACGCGAAAAAAAATTGAAAATCGGCCCAATGGCGGTGGCGGTATTTACTGTCTTACTGATTTATTACAAATATATGACTATGTCGACCTAACAATGGAATTCCGCGTTTCTGACCAATCATCCGATGTCGCTCGACTCTGCCTCGCTCTGCCCGCTGTGGGTGTATTTATCTCCGAATCGACGAATGCCGAAGCGTTCCCGTGCTTTCTACTTAAAGCTCGAAGTCTTCATTGATGTTTGATAGATGGCAATATCAATAGCGCAGTAGGCATGGGCTGTGAAAGTCGAAGCCCTCGTCAACGCGAGATTATTCACAGCAACGATCATGGGCGCCCGCAGAAATTTTTCTCAGAAGGTCTGTCTCTCCACACCTGTCTGTCCGCTAATCCTTGACCCCTCTAACTTGGGAAGTATCTGTCGGACACAGGGTTACTAATATGCCAAACGCGAAAAAAAAATTGAAAATCGGCCCAATGGCGGTGGCGGTATTTACTGTCTTACTGATTTATTACAAATATATGACTATGTCGACCTAACAATGGAATTCCGCGCTTCTGACCAATCATCCGATGTCGCTCGACTCTGCCTCGCTCTGCCCGCTGTGGGTGTATTTATCTGCGAATCGACGAATGCCGAAGCGTTTCCGTGCTTTCTACATAGAGCTCGAAGTCTTCATTGATGTTTGATAGATGGCAATAGCAATAGCGCAGTGGGCATGGGCTGTGGAAGTCGAAGCCCTCGTCCACGCGAGATTATTCACAGCAACGATCATGGGCGCCCGCAGAAATTTTACTCAGAGGGTCTGTCTCTCCGCCTATCTGTCCGCTAATCCTTGACCCCTCTAACTTGTGAAGTATCTGTCGGACACAGGGTTACTAATATGCCAAACGCGAAAAAAAATTGAAAATCGGCCCAATGGCGGTGGCGGTATTTACTGTCTTACTGATTTATTACAAATATATGACTATGTCGACCTAACGATGGAATTCCACGCTTCTGGCCAATCATCCGATGTCGCTCGACTCTGCCTCGCTCTGCCCGCTGTGGGTGTGTTTATCTTCGAATCGACGAATGCCGAAGCGTTCCCGTGCTTTCTACATAGAGCTCGAAGTCTTCATTGATGTTTGATAGATGGCAATAGCAATAGCGCAGTGGGCAGGGGCTGTGAAAGTCGAAGCTCTCGTCCACGCGAGATTATTCACAGTAACGATCATGGGCGCCCGCAGAAATTTTTCTCAGAAGGTCTGTCTCTCCGCCTATCTGTCCGCTAATCCTTGACCCCAGTAACTTGGGAAGTATCTGTCGGACACAGGGTTACTAATATGCCAATTGCGAAAAAAAATTTGAAAATCGGCCTAATGGCGGTGGCGGTATTTACTGTCTTACTGATTTATTACAAATATATGAGTATGTCGACCTAACAATGGAATTCCGCGCTTCTGACCAATCATCCGATGTCGCTCGACTCTGCCTCGCTCTGCCCGCTGTGGGTGTATTTATCTTCGAATCGACGAATGCCGAAGCGTTCCCGTGCTTTCTACATAGAGCTCGAAGTCTTCATTGATGTTTGATAGATGGCAATAGCAATAGCGCAGTGGGCATGGGCTGTGGAAGTCAGAGCCCTCGTCCACGCGAGATTATTCACAGCAACGATCATGGGCGCCCGCAGAAATTTTTCTCAGAAGGTCTGTCTCTCCACCTGTCTGTCCGCTAATCCTTGACCCCTCTAACTTGGGAAGTATCTGTCGGACACAGGGTTACTAATATGCCAATTGCGAAAAAAAAATTTAAAATCGGCCTAATGGCGGTGGCAGGATTTACTGTCTTACTGATTTATTACAAATATATGACTATGTCGACCTAACAATAGAATTCCGCGCTTCTGACCAATCATCCGATGTCGCTCGACTCTGTCCCGCTCTGCCCGCTGTGGGTGTATTTATCTTCGAATCGACGAATGCCGAAGCGTTCCCGTGCTTTCTACATAGAGCTCGAAGTCTTCATTGATGTTTGATAGATGGCAATAGCAATAGCGCAGTGGGCATTGGCTGTGGAAGTCGGAGCCCTCGTCCACGCGAGATTATTCACAGCAACGATCATGGGCGCCCGCAGAAATTTTTCTCAAAAGGTGTGTCTCTCCACACCTGTCTGTCCGCTAATCCTTGACCCCCTAACTTGGGAAGTATCTGTCGGACACAGGGTTACTAATATGCCAAACGCGAAAAAAAAAATTGAAAATCTTCTCTCCACACCTGTCTGTCCGCTAATCCTTGACCCCTCTAACTTGGGAAGTATCTGTCGGACACAGGGTTACTAATATGCCAATTGCGAAAAAAAAATTGAAAATCGGCCTAATGGCGGTGGCGGTATTTACCGTCTTACTGATTTATTACAAATATATGACTATGTCGACCTAACAATGGAATTCCACGCTTCCGACCAATCATCCGACGTCGCTCGACTCTGCCTCGCTCTGCCCGCTGTGGGTGTATTTATCTCCGAATCGACGAATGCCGAAGCGTTCCCGTGCTTTCTACTTAGAGCTCGAAGTCTTCATTGATGTTTGATAGATGGCAATAGCAATAGCGCAGTAGGCATGGGCTGTGAAAGTCGACGCCCTCGTCCACGCGAGATTATTCACAGCAACGATCATGGGCGCCCGCAGAAATTTTTCTCAGAAAGTCTGTCTCTCCACCTGTCTGTCCGCTAATCCTTGGGAAGTATCTGTCGGACACAGGGTTACTAATATGCCAAACGCGAAAAAAAAATTGAAAATCGGCCTAATGGCGGTGGCGATATTTACTGTCTTACTGATTTATTACAAATATATGACTATGTCGACCTAACAATGGAATTCCGCGCTTCTGACCAATCATCCGATGTCGCTCGACTCTGCCCCGCTCTGCCCGCTGTGGGTGTATTTATCTTCGAATCGACGAATGCCGAAGCGTTCCCGTGCTTTCTACATAGAGCTCGAAGTCTTCATTGATGTTTGATAGATGGCAATAGCAATAGCGCAGTGGGCATGGGCTGTGGAAGTCGGAGCCCTCATCCACGCGAGATTATTCACAGTAACGATCATGGGCGCCCGCAGAAATCTTTCTCAGAAGGTCTGTCTTTCCACCTGTCTGTCCGCTAATCCTTGACCTCTCTAACTTGGGAAGTATCTGTCGGACACAGGGTTACTAATATGCCAAACGCGAAAAAAAAATTGAAAATCGGCCCAATGGCGGTGGCGGTATTTACTGTCTTACTGATTTATTACAAATATATGACTATGTCGACCTAACAATGGAATTCCGCGCTTCTGACCAATCATCCGATGTCGCTCGACTCTGCCTCGCTCTGCCCGCTGTGGGTGTATTTATCTCCGAATCGACGAATGCCGAAGCGTTCCCGTGCTTTCTACTTAGAGCTCGAAGTCTTCATTGATGTTTGATAGATGGCAATAGCAATAGCGCAGTAGGCATGGGCTGTGAAAGTCGAAGCCCTCGTCCACGCGAGATTATTCACAGCAACGATCATGGGCGCCCGCAGAAATTTTTCTCAAAAGGTGTGTCTCTCCACACCTGTCTGTCCGCTAATCCTTGACCCCTCTAACTTGGGAAGTATCTGTCGGACACAGGGTTACTAATATGCCAAACGCGAAAAAAAAATTGAAAATCGGCCCAATGGCGGTGGCGGTATTTACTGTCTTACTGATTTATTACAAATATATGACTATGTCGACCTAACAATGGAATTCCACGCTTCTGGCCAATCATCCGATGTCGCTCGACTCTGCCTCGCTCTGCCCGCAAAGGGGGGTATTTATCTTCGAATCGACGAATGCCGAAGCGTTCCCGTGCTTTCTACATAGAGCTCGAAGTCTTCATTGATGTTTGATAGATGGCAATAGCAATAGCGCCGTGGGCATGGGCTGTGGAAGTCGGAGCCCTCGTCCACGCGAGATTATTCACAGCAACGATCATGGGCGCCTGCAGAAATTTTTCTCAGAGGGTCTGTCTCTCCACACCTGTCTGTCCGCTAATCCTTGACCGCTCTAACTTGGGAAGTATCTGTCGGACACAGGGGTACTAATATGCCAAACGCGAAAAAAAAATTGAAAATCTGCCCAATGGCGGTGGCGGTATTTACTGTCCTACTGATTTATTACAAATATATGACTATGTCGACCTAACAATGGAATTCCGCGCTTCTGACCAATCATCCGATGTCGCTCGACTCTGCCTCGCTCTGCCCGCTGTGGGTGTATTTATCTCCGAATCGACGAATGCCGAAGCGTTCCCGTGCTTTCTACATAGAGCTCGAAGTCTTCGTTGATGTTTGATAGATAGCAATAGCAATAGCGCAGTGGGCATGGGCTGTGGAAGTCGGAGCCCTCGTCCACGCGAGATTATTCACAGCAACGATCATGGGCGCCCGCAGAAATTTTTCTCAGAAGGTCTGTCTCTCCACACCTGTCTGTCCGCTAATCCTTGACCCCTCTAACTTGGGAAGTTTCTGCCGGACACAGGGTTACTAATATGCCAAACGCGAAAAAAAATTGAAAATCGGCGGTGGCGGTATTTACTGTCTTACTGATTTATTACAAATATATGACTATGTCGACCTAACAATGGAATTCCGCGCTTCTGACCAATCATCCCATGTCGCTCGACTCTGCCTCGCTCTGCCCGCTGTGGGTGTATTTATCTGCGAATCGACGAATGCCGAAGCGTTCCCGTGCTTTCTACTTAGAGCTCGAAGTCTTCATTGATGTTTGATAGATGGCAATAGCAATAGCGCAGTAGGCATGGGCTGTGAAAGTCGAAGCCCTCGTCCACGCGAGATTATTCACAGCAACGATCATGGGCACCCGCAGAAATTTTTCTCAGAAGGTCTGTCTCTCCGCCTATCTGTCCGCTAATCCTTGACCCCTCTAACTTGGGAAGTATCTGTCGGACACAGGGTTACTAATATGCCAAACGCGAAAAAAACATTGAAAATCGGCCCTGTGGCGGTGGATAAAAAGGCTGAGAACAAAAGGAATCAAATTTGTCTTTTGACGTTTTAGAGGATTCTGATCATTTTCAGACATTTTTTGTGGGGGTTGATATTTGGGGGCTGTAGGGAGTGGGGGTATATGAAATTATTTGATCATAGTTTACTTACATGCTCCCAACCCCGATAATTCTATGCACCTATTAGCCATATTTCACACATCATAGATTTACGCGTGCCTTTAAAACTTGATGATGGAGACACGTTTTCTATCCGCGTACTCCTGTTTATCTAAGCCTTCCGCCTGGTGAGTCAGTCCGGCTTTATATGTCTCCGTACTGAAGCGCAAAAACATGCGGACCTTGCACGAAACGAAAGATAACTCGCTGCAGCGCTGCGGCTCAGATATGGAAGGGACAACGTTGCCACGTGGTCGCTATCTAGCAGTAGGGCAGCGAAAGAATGTCTATGAAAAATATATCGGCCTGTCTGACTATATTAATACGTTTAATTTCTCTGTGCCTTTATGAACTGATGACAACGTTACGTAGGAAATGCAGAGTCAACCCACTTGACGCCATTTTTCAACCTCATGGCTATTTTGATCTACTTTTGTTCGGCGTCCCACCTGGACCATGCTGATGATTGCCACAAAGCATGAAACAGCACCGTGCACGATTACATTACAGCAGTAGCAGGAGTGAATCTACTCGACTTGCATTGTCTATCGTATGGTTAGAACGAAATAAAATGAAGGTTGGGGATGTTGGGTGTATCGTCGATCTCAGCATAGAAGCAAAAAAGGGAGGCATAGGGGCATCGGGCATCGCATCGAGGCGATTTCTGTAAGACCGCAGACCACAAATTGAGAGCAGACGACGCTTGACGCTTGGCGCTTGACGCGGCGCGGCAATGCTCGGTTACAATCCTCCGAATCCATGGAAGAAGTGCTGACGTGGCGCGGGCCGACGCAAAATGGACATCGTTCCCGACTAATGGCTGGCTAGCTGCCACTTACGCCATTCCGTCTAAATTGTTAAGGACGACAAAGGCTCACGATCTTTCGCCGCGTCTGCCCAACCAACTAAATAGGCTCAGAGACACAACACTTTTTTTACACATTGACGTTGGCACTACAACTACCTCATTTTCTGTACGATCTATCCCATCCACAGATTTGCTGATGACAGCACTCTACATGCAGGCACTTTTATTTAGTTATTTATTTACAGCAGTAACAGAAAGTTTACATAGTACAAACATACAGTAATAGACATAAGAAATAATAAAATTCACTTTTGAAAACAGTGTAAATGAAAGCAGGCTTATACCTAGAAGAGATTGCTAATTTTTGTGATTGATAAATTTCAGAAGAGACCTACACTGGACAGAATGTTCGCTTCGACGTCACAAAGAAATGATGATGGTTTGCGGGCGTCTTACAATATCTCGTTACTTATAGCAAAATCTATACTACTATCTATACTATCGGAGAGAAGTTAATTTTGCCAGCCGTTGAAGAGGTTTTAAAAACTGTTTTACACAAACCTGCATCTGATATCATTAAAAGAATTCCCTTAAGCAACAATACTGTTGAAAGACGTATTGATGAAATGAGTTCTGATATTGAAAGCTTCTTATGTAATTATTTGCAAACGACAACTGGACGAGTCAACTTTACCTGATAATGCAGCATTACTATTGGCATATGTTCGTTTTATTATGAATCAAGAAATCTACGAAGAACTGCTCTTCGCAAGAACTTTGATAACCGACACTAAAGGTGAATCAATATTTCATGTTTTGAAGGATTACTTCATTGAAAAAGCAATTCCTTTATCAAATATAATATCAGTAGCTACAGATGGAGCACCTGCCATGGTTGGACGTTATCGTGGATTTATAAGCTATTTAAAACAAAATGTCAGCGGTGTTAGCAATACATTGCGTCATCCATCGACAACATTTAGTTGCTAAAATTTGAGTGTTAGATTGCATGAATCACTTCATTTAGTCATTGATGCAGTAAACCGAATCCGAAGCAACGCGTTGAATACGCGGTTATTTGCGCAGTTGTGTGAAGAAAATGACGAACACTTTCATCAATTACTCCTTAACACTGAAGTACGCTGGCTGTCGAAAGGCTTATATTTGACAAGATTTTTTGCACTTTTTGAGACTATTTTAGAATTTCTGGATACTAAAGATAACATTTTAAAAGAAAATTTAATGAAGAGGAAAACAGACTATTTAACAGATCTGTTTACAAAATTTAATATGGTTAATTTGCAATTACAAGGCGACAGTTTAAATTTGATTAAAACAAAGTCCATCTTATCAGCGTTTCTTGCCAGAGTTAAGCTAATGAATAAACATTTAAATGCCCTCTATTCAGATTTTGAATCTAGGTTTGAGGATATTTTGACTATGGTAATACCACCGTGGATAATTACTCCATATGGTGACATAGAAGAAACGAATGTCATAATACAAGAGGAACTGACTGAACTAAGTACAAACGAAGAACTTAAGGTTCAGTTTAAAAACGGATATCAGCAATTCTGGCAGCAAAACGACATACCCGTTACTTATCCCGTATTATGGAATATAGCGAGGAAATTTTTAATTTCCTTTCCATCGTCATACCTAGTGGAAAGGGGGTTCAGCGCTGTTACCGATCTCCTAACCTTCCTCCTTGACCATTCATCCATCAAATTAGTGCTAGGGGGCTAATCAATATGCCGCAATCCATTTGACTCGAACGACATAAGAACGAATACCATCTATCCTGTAGGGCAGATATTGAAATACTCACGTTGTATTGTTTCTAACGAGTCACAATTCATCACGTAGAAGGGATTTCAAGCGTATTTAAGTTTTGACATCACAAATGCATTATACCACGTGAGCACAGCCTTTATGCTATCAAAATAATGAGAGTTGCGCAGCACAAAACCCAGACTTTTGGTATTATTTTTCTCTTATTTCAAACCAGGCGAATTACGGCTATATAGAACCTATAGAAATTTTGGTCTATCTATGGCTCATTTTCCAGGAAGGTCGTCTCAATATCGCCGTCAAACGTATCATATTCTCTGGGTCATTGCCTCGTCCTCCAGGAGGTTTGTACCCCACAGCAAGTCTTATTTTTTAAGATTTCGCTATAGATATGAATGTGCTTTCGTTAATTTGTTGCTGAATCCACAAATTAAACATTTATCTGCTTCAATACACTTGGATACGATTAAATTGACATTCGGTTTCCTGTAATCATGACCAACCGCAGACAGCTATGTTTCGAGCACATTGGAATTTTGTACATTTTGATTGGAGTTGGCCATGATTTTCTTGTTCGAACGAAAATCATAAGGAAATAAAAAAAGACCGTCAATTTATGCACAACGAATATTTGACTTTATTGAAGATCTTAATTCAACACTTACTTGGTGAAATTAGAAATGTTACACCTAGAAAAAAAACAAGTTCTTCAACTTGTTTTTTTTTGATAAGAGAGAGTTTTACATCAAGAATGGAACGATAACATTTTCACGAAATTTTATTATCAAGTAATGAGTTGGGTGTTGGGCGCCCCGCAGCTGAATATACGGATCGTGCAAAAGTATATAGTCTGCCCTCTATCATACCCCAGACACTTTCGATGGGATTTAAATCCGGTGAACGCCGTACCCACGGCCAAATATTAACACCTGCTTCTTGACCCGCAATATGGGGACGTGCGTTGTCTTAATGGAAAAGGACGTGTGGACGGCCCTCTAGTTACGGCAGTAAAGTGGTTTGTAGGACATCATCAACATAACGCGCAGCAGTCATATTGCCTTGAACAAAAAGAAGAGGTGATCGGCTACCATAGGGAATAGCTCCTCAAACTATTACTCCAACAGTTTTCAACAGCAAATTCAATATCAGGCCGTTCTCCACGGCAGCGTCTTACCCTTCCACGACCATCATGTGTACCTAGGCGGAATCGCGATTCGTCGCTGAAGATGACATTATGCCATTCTGCCGCCCAATGTTGCCGTTCTCTGCTCTAGTTCAAACGTTGACGGAATGGAAAATGTATATATCAAACATGGTGAGCGAATCCACTGGTGAGGGTCGAATTTGAAACACCAGTATACCTGATCTCTTATACTAATAAACAGATGTTATATGGCTAGGAGTGAGTAATGGGAAAATTCGACAGGAAAAAATAGAGATCTCTGAGATTACGCCTGTATATGTATAGGGCTATCAATTATACGTTTTATTTTGTTTACCAGAAAGAGAACAACCCCTATAACTCTTATCAAGGCGTGGATCAATGACCAAAATACGCAGCTATACCAATAGTTTGGGTACATATAAGTATTTGATTACTCAAAGTGTACGTCTAAGAACAATAACAGGAGTCTCTCCGCTATTGTCTACTGTATCTCGTGTCCAGGATAGACGAATACCTGATCTCTTATACTAATAAACAGATGTTATTCAGCAGGGAGCGAGTAATGGGTAAATTCGGCAGGAAAAAATAGATAGAGATCTCTGAGATTACGTCTCTATATGTATAGGGCTATCAATTATATATTATATTCTGTTTACCAGATATACAACAACCCCTGTAACTTTTATCAAACTTTGGATTAATGACCAAAATACGCAGCTACACCAGTAGACTGGTCCCTATAAGTATTGATGTACACGTTTCGAAAAACAAGCGCAGGAGTGTATGCGATATTGTCTCTTGCCCAGGATATACAATAACCTAGGAGAAGATTATTTGGTCAGATAGAGCCAGACGGCAGTCAAAGCAATGTGTGCTTGTTAGGTAAAGTCGGGATTCGTTCTGGATGTAGAAAGGTTCCGAACATGTTCCAACAGAACACCAGCTTTCATTAGTGTGGGTGCCTTCGTACGTGGGGTTACGTGGTAATGACAGATAGTTTTGCAACAACCTACTGAAGGATTCTTGGCCCTTGAATCGGCTTTCTGATTATATGGCCGCATGTCTTTGTACATGTGTGCACGGATCTCATCGTACTCAAAGACACACCGCGTGAACAGTGGCGTACGATGCATTATGCTACTCTGTTCCACTTTGGTACCCAAACAACTAGTCTAATCATATTAGACGAACAAACCCCTGGTTTGCGAAATAATTGTAAAGTCTGGTTTTATTGCTACAAGTTGTTCACGGTATTATCCATTTTTTGTTACTTTATGCCTTATTTTTGGGGGGCAAAAACTATCTAACTATCTATGGACCTCAAATCTTCATTGAGTTCCTGTTGAGCTTGGTGAACATAATTGCAATCAAAGTGGTGATACGTTGGGTATCATCAGCAAAAAGTTGTACATTGCAATACTTCACGTATCTATCTAAATCAAAAATGTAGGTACAAGAGTGGTCCAAGTGTAGAACTCTGAGGTACACCTGAATTTGTAGGGCTTTCATAGCTTACTGAATGTCCACCTGTTGACATTGATTGAACAGCGACCTTTTGCGCGCGTTTTAATAAATAATTGCACATCATTTTCAGTTTCACATGACCCATAAAACACATTTCGCTAATAACACTGGACAACAAATTTTAGTTTTTTAATTGTATCTTGTGGGAAAAGTGCACTTCTTTGTTAATTTTTGGGCGCTGAATCCAAAAATGACAATGAAATAAAAGAATTAGTTGCGGTTTTGAAAAAAAACTTTTTATTCTTACGGATATATATAGAATAACAAGATTCATATACTTATAAGAATCACTATATGCGCTGTCTTTTTGATGTTCTTTTATGGATCGTTTCTGGAGCATCTCTACCAAGAGTCCAACAGTAGTCTGCAAGCATGGAAGGATTCCACTTTCCCTGGTACCTTTTTTCCATTGTTGAAATATCCTGATGAAAACGTTCGCCGTGCTCATCACTTACGGCTCCGCAATTGTCAGGAAAAAAGTCCAGGTGTGAGTGTAGGAAATGTATCTTAAGAGACATATTACAGCCCATCTTTTGATACGATGACAGTATATTTTTGACAAGGGTTTTATAGTTGTCAGCTTTTCTATTTCCCAAGAAATTAGTGACCACCAGACGGAAATCATTCCAAGCAGTTTTTTCAATACATGTTAAAGTGTTTTCAAACTGTGTATCTTTCAAAATATTTCGAATCTGTGGCCCAACAAAAATACCTTCTTTAACCTTTGCCTCACTTAGTCTTGGAAATTTCTGACGCAGGTATTGAAAAGCTGACCCACCTCTATCTAATGCCTTGACAAAGTTTTTCATTATGCCCAACTTGATATGCAGTGGTGGTAATAAACTTTTTTTCGAATCTACTAATGGCATATGCTGTACATTCTTTTGACCTGGATCTAGGAATTGACGAACAGGCCAGTTTTGTCTGGTGTAATGAAGTGCCTTTGCCCGACTGTCCCATTCACACAAAAAACAGCAAAACTTGTGTAGCCTAGCTGCAGCACAAGTAAAAGTGCAACAACTTTCAAATCGCCACAAATATGCCACTGGTGCTCATCGTATTTTATGCATGTCAATAGGTACTTCATATTGTTATATGATTCTTTCATGTGAACTGCATACCCTACAGGAAGAGATGGTAAAATATTTCCAATATGCAATAACACTGCGTTTAAACTCAATGTTGTCTATAAACAATCTCCATTCTTCTGGGTTATAGTTTATATTTAAAGCCGCCAGTAAGCCGTTAATGTTACTGCAGAAAACCAAGTTATTCTCCATATTGAAAAATGGTTCTGTCTTTGTGGCGTTTACGAAAAACACATACCGAAGCATCGTCTTCTAACAAGTTCCACTGCTGCAGTCTTGATCCAAGTAACTCTGCCTTACATTTTGGAAGTTCTAAATCTCTTACAAGATCATTTAATTCTGACTGTGTTATTTTGTGCGGTTGGTGGCATGACGTGCTCGGTATAAAATCAGGATCTCTTGACGTTGATGGCATATCTTCTTCCTGACGAATCGCTCGATCGCCATGATCTGATTCGTTTTCTGATTCGCAAGTGTAGGATTCTAGGGGTTTTGGAATAGGATTTTCGTCACTGTGAGGCACAGGTCTCATCGCAGATGGTATGTTTGGGTAGTTAATAATCGATTTTTTTTTCTTGAACATACCTGTGGCTTGTCCAACACAAGGTACCATGCAAAAGTAACAATCATTAATATGATTTGTAGGCTCTCTCCAAACCATTGGGACAGCAAAGCGCATAGACCGTGTTTTGCCATTTAACCAGCTCCTCAGACTTGAAGCACATGTGTTACAGCAGATGTGGGGTGCCCACTGTTTGTCTTGATCACCTAGTTTACAACCGAAATAAAGCTGATATGCCTTTGTTATTAGTGGAGTAATAGACCGTCTCTGAGACGCAAAAGTCACATCACCACACACGTAACAAAACTGATCTGGATTGTTTACACACTTTCGAGACATCTTGCATGAACGCTGTCAGCCAACTGAGGAAAAAATGGCTAATATAAAACAATATAATGTACACGTATGTATAACGTAACACAATCATGCCGATTACATCATCTTTCCTTGCCGAATATAAAAATGTAGCACGTGCATTCTTGTGAATTACAGTATATTAACACTATCACAGCAGGAACACATATAATTACCGTATCTCTAAAACTTGAACTAATATTGAAAAAATAAGTTTCATTCCGGTTTTAGCACATTAAAAATAGTAATATTTTGTTGATTTTATTTAGGATATTTTTTGGCTGTTGATCAGTGAATAAGGAATGGTTCATCGTATCAAAAGTAGCAGTAGCTGCTTATCCCAAGCTCTAACGGTGTTATCCGTTAAATCGATTAGCATATGCAATAGAAGAATACACAAAAGCATAGTAAACCCTTAATAGCGACTTACAATCGATGCTGGTTTTGTGTTTATTACAAAAAATTATACCATTACCAGGTTCTATAATTTCACGTACTCCAGGTTCTGCAGTATGTAAAAAGTGGAATTCTTCTGTCGAGGTCGACATCATCTTGGAGCATTTCATCGTAAAAACTCTGAGAAAGTTTTCCAGCGCAGGAAAACGTTAATAATATGGAGCTGGGAGTCCAGTCCTTTTCATAAGGTGCAACATGTGCGGCCTTTCCACATGCCGTAACTCATATACCAATATTCACGACCTACTGTTTCAACAAATAATCGACACTGGTGTCAACTGAGAAATAAAGGCAATTTCGCAGATACAATCTTTTCATTTTTCTTTTGCTCCACCCTGGGGACCTTTTCCCGTCAGATATATTCGTACACAACGTTCGAAAATTGCCTTCCTGCGCAGGATATTTTGATATGGATCACGATACCAAATGTTAGAAGCGCATTAGCAGCTTATTTTATGTTCCAAGTTTGGATTTTTCAACGTGAGAAAGACCTAACGATATAGTGCAGTCATTGTAGCATCAAAATGTTCCCTATCGTTTTACGCAATAGCCCTAAGTCGGTAGAAAGAAAATGAATGAATATTTATATATTTGGACATTAGGAGTTCGTCCCACTTTAGCGTTCTGCGCTGCTTTTGTAAATGACGGCTTTCACTATTTACTGTATATACTTTGAAAAGGTTAGGTATGCGTATGCGTTTATCAGTATGAAAAAATGTCGAATTGTATTTTACGTGTTTACGTCCTCGGAAAAACAAAGCAGGAATGCGTTATATGCAATAGATTAGGGTGAGGGCTTAGGGTCCAGAGCCAGTCGACAGTTGAGTCGGGACTCGGGGTACAGTTAAATGATGATGCAGGACCGAGGGATACTGAGGGATTGCTTGCCCACTTTACACACGCCTTAATGCACTCACTTTCCCTCTATAGAATCGATATTGTTAGCATATTGCATTCTCGGTGGCAATTTATAACATGTGCTGCTTCTCCATATCTTTTGCACGTTCCTTTTTTTGTTTTTTCTTAGCAGCTTGCATAGATCCGCAATTTTTAGGCCAAACTGCTTCTGTAGGGAAGAATGGTGTTAAGTAGGTTGACTCTGCATTTCCCACGCAACGCCTTCATCATTTCATAATAAGCTTTAAACTTACATATTTTGAAAAAGTGTTTGAAAAATCATTTTCGAGCAATCATTAACATAAATTTATCTCTCACTTCTGCTTACATGCATCAGCATCATTCTATAAGTATGTATAATCTTATACTTCTCCCATCTATCCAATTTTGATTTATTTTACTCAATTAATTTGTGTTTATGTTGAAACCTCTGAATTTTTAGTGGTATATTGCTTTTATTGTTTATTTTCTGTATAGACATTTTTTACAAGTTAATTGGTAGAATAGCGTAGGTATGCTAAACTTCGCCCAGAAAATACGTTTTATTATTATTATATTCGGCGTTCCGAGAAAAAGGTTAGCTACAAACATATACTAAGTGACATATAAATCCGAACACCCAGTTTAAATGGTTTTATTTTAATAAAAGTTGGTGAATGTATTTATCTTACTGTAAATAACAAGTGAAAAAATGTTTAGCCTTATCAGTTGGGCATTCCGGTTTTTATACTGCTTTTTTTTTAATTCACTAACGCTCTAAAAATGAATATTTCAGCCGCAGTAAAGAATCAACGTTGGCGGATTTTGGTTCTTGACATCCTTTACGATCGGTTACGATGCCTAGAGTACGGAGACCTGTACGATTTCGTCAACTTAGTGAGTTTGATAGGGGCCGTATAGTGGGACTTCGGGAAGCTGGACTTTCTTTTCGGGCAATTGCAGTTAGAGTGCAAAGAAGTGTAGACACTGTGGTTAGGTGTTGTCAGGCATGGCTTCGAGAAGGCCGTACGCAAAGAGCAAGGGGCACTGGACGCCGCCGTAGAACATCAGACCGCGAAGATCGCCGCCTAAGATTATTGGCCTTAAGGGACCGTTTCTCCACTACCAGGTCCATTGCAAATGAATGGTTTGCAGGACACTGAAGACCTATTGGCATGCGAAGTGTTTACCGACGAATGAGAAGTTTTGGCTTGTTTTCATACCGGCCACATTGGGTCCCTTTAACTCGAGAACACCGACGTAATCGCCTTGAGTGGTGCAGACAACGGTCACTCTGGGATCAGGAATGGAACAGTGTTGTCTTTAGTGACGAGTCTCGATTTTGTTTAGGCATGCACGATGGTCGTGCCAGGGTTAGAAGGCGACGTGGTGAAAGGAGGAATCCACAGTTTTTTGTTGAAAGACATGTTCATCACACTGTTGGAGTTATGGTTTGGGATGCTATAGCTTATGGTTCCAGGTCACCTTTAATCTTCAGCAGAGGTAACATGAACGCGCAGCGTTATGTCCACGAAGTTCTAGAACCCCATCTTTTACCCTATCTTGACACCCTGGCAGATCCAACTTTCCAACAAGATAATGCAAGAGTCACAATCGACCTCTTTCAACATAATGATGTCACATTGTTACCATGGCCACCAAGATCTCCCGACTTATCCCCAATTGAGTACGTGTGGGATCTGATGGGTAGGAGATTGCTCAATTTGCAACGTCCTCCTCAGACTCTAGAAGCACTTCGAGAGGAGTTGGTGGTTGCCTGGAATGAGATACCACAGGAGGACACTGACCACCTGATCAGAAGCATGCCTAGGCGCGTTGGAGAATGCGTAGCACATCAGGGTGCATCCACACATTATTAAAGGTCAAAGGGCTTTAAAGCAGTGCAATCATTTTGAAATTTTTATCATTTACTTATTATGCTTCATTAAGTACTTACACAAAATTTTATTAAAATAAAACCATTTAAACTGGGTGTTCGGATTTATATGTCACTTAGTATATTATTCACTCATTGACAGCCATGTGAGGTATGGTGTGAGTACGCGTGGGTATCAGCATGTGAAACACTTATGAAAACTCTTGAGACAATAGAAAATTACATTTCAAAGGTAATAAACGAAGAACATAACCCACAAAACAATTATATACCGAAACTGGAATGCATGATATTCGATAACTATACTTCATATAGACCATCATGAACTAGCACCAACTAATTCATAAGCTACGTCAAATTGAGCACGACTATAATACCTGACTTAAAGTAAGAGCATGTTTATCGACCGATGCTTTATAATCATTTGCCTTAAAACAGCCTAATTCTATGAAATTTGAAAGAGAACTGGAAAAGTTCATAAAGGAAATACCTCGGCTCCGCATATATCAGCTAATAATAACTTTTTGTGTTTTCCAAGCTGCCAAAGAATTCTATTTAAAGTTTCTAATATATAAGGTTGCAAAAATATCCAAGCATACACCTCAAACAAATGTAAAACTTCTGAACTTTTTACCTTCCTAATATACCATTCTGTCAACACCCGATTATGACTATTGTACCATGACAATTATTCCCAATATAGAATTGAATACTGAATGGACATGTCAGCACCATTTTCACCTGAAACAAATTGTAACTATAACTGAACAACAAATGAATGTAATTTTTTCTCAGAGAATTTAACTTGTGCTGAACATAATCATTATCAACTGATTTCGGCGTTGCGTGGGAGGTGCATATTCAACCTACTTCACGTCATGTTTATACTGCGATGACAAAGATAACCTGATAAAAAAGATGTTTTTATTTTTTATGCTTTTTAAAACGTACAAAAGTACAAAAGGCCTGGTAAAGAAAAAGTCGAAAAACTATGTTTAATACAAGCCGAAGCAAGTTTATTGGCTAGGGGGGAAACAGAAAAAAATAGAACAGTTGCAAGAAATATCCTTTGTTCTCAAAAACATATAAAGCTTACATTAAGAAAAAGAGGGTGGTAGAAGAAAATATATCGCAGCTATAAATAAGATATCGCTGTATCGATATCCATTAAATCTGTAAACGATTCTTATAAAAAAGAAGGCTATGATGTGTGAAGAAAAATAGCTCGAAATGCGCCTTTCGGCGCAATATTCGGTAAATCTGCGTTAGCATTACCCCGCTTTTTTATCGATGAGAATCTCTTGTCATTCAATAATAGCATCTCCACGGTTTCGATCATATATTTTCTGAGCATTAGCCACTGACATACTCTGATCGGTCATGTGGAAGGCTTTAGAGCCACCTTATCATGGACGGCGGCTCATATTTGTTTTCAGAGGGACTGCATGGTTTTCCATTGCCACGATCCCAATCAGCAGCCAAATCTTAGATTATTAGGAAACTGTTCATATGGCGGAGCTGTTACACAGCATTCTCAGATGGATCGGACAGAATTTACCCAGAGCAAGCGGAAAAATCGCTCAGAATTGCTATTTTATAAAAAAAAAATCCCGCAAATCACATCTAATCAACAAAAAAGGGGTAGAAAGAGCGGGTATGCTTTATATCTGCGAATCATGCAATATGCCCCACAACATTATATCCACAAAAAATTCCCCATATTTGGGGGAAAATCCAATACCAACGTGGCAACCCTGTCAAAGCACCACTCGAACTCCAGGTGTCGAGTTTCGAGGTCGTTTTTATAGCACGAAAAACATTGCTTTATACTTCGAAGTTGAGTCATTTATTTTAACAGTGAGTAGATCTGATCAAAATAAATGTTTTTTTCCTTTAACATTTTTGTGGTAAAATTAAAGTAACAAAGTTATAGCCATTTAGAAGTTTGAGTACCACCCTGTCTCAATAATAATATTATGTGCTCGCGTTTGGCAACAACGGATATAATCCGCCTTATCGGTTCATCCCATCGGAAACAAAAAAAGCGAAAGAATTTGAAACGCTGATCACGATGTTTTTATTCAGTCGATGTGTCAGTCGGTAACGCGTGAGTGAATAGTGGTGTTTGCTGCGTGACTCAAACGAAATAAAAAATGGCACATGTTTATGCGAATCGGTTTCCCAATCGAGTGCAACCAACCCCTCGTGCCTTTGTTAATGTAGTACAACGGGCTCGTGAATCAGGTGACTTAAGACCTCACAGGAGAGGGTATGCCGGTGCTCCAAGACCTCACGATCAAATATAGGTCCGCACTGAAATACTTGTTGGGAGGATACTTTATAAAACAAGGTAAAATTTTTTTTTAATTTTTATTTTATTTTTACACACATATTTTGGTTTATCTTCCTTCTACAATCATTATCTGAAAATTAATGACTCAACTTCAAAGTCACCCTGTATAGGCTCGATGCCTTAATTTTGCTCTTTTGAAACCTTTTCAGCTTTAGCTGTATTCCAAAATATTACAAGAAAAATATTCATGAAAGTTATGTCATTATGTTTTGTAAGCATAACCTGTTGACAGAACGAAATTGGTTGCGTAGGTATTTTCTCAGAAAGCGGCACCCAAAATTTTTTTCAAATCAACGTATTTTTGAAAATAAATCGAAAATTCCTGCAATTGCTTCTTTTAAGCTACTTCTAGCAGCCGCGGTGTCCCGGTATTTAGGTTCCTGCCTAGGAGGCTTCGATGTAAAAAAAGGTTTGCCAGGTCGGTTGTAGAAAAGTGATTTGTTGCGCCTATGGTAAGCACGCATAAATGGAAAATTGAGGAATCTGCCGAAAAGTGCCAACGCCGCCGTCGAACCGAGAGGCCTCCCTCCTCGTCATAATTTTCTTTCTACTTACATGAGTGTCGAGAATGTAAATTAAAAAAAATATTTATACTCCGGGATGCGCCTAAAAGCAAAACAAATATAAAGTATTTAAATACATTTCAATTTCAAATGATTCTTTTTTGTTTTGTTTGTACTTACTTCAGATTTGTATATACATCAGATGGTGGATTAAAAATCATCCCTCTTTTCCCACGTGCCGACCGGGCATATTCAATTTTACCTGCTTTCTTTGTTCCTGGGCGTTTGGAGTTTCATTTCAAATGTAATATACAAATCAACCATTTCGGCCTCATATTCATCTTTATAGTCAAGGGCAGGGTTTCTCAAACTTGCAACTCCGCATAACCCTATCAGAGTTTCTGTACACGGCCCAGATAAAACCTAGCTTCGAGCATTGCTCACATGTTTGGGGTGCTGCCGTCCCGACTACATTATGCATGATCGATGCTGTTCAAAGAAGGGCTGTCCGAACGATCGATGAGCTTCTACCAGACAGACCCCCTAACTTCAGATGCCCATTCTAACCGCGTCGAACTTCGCACATCAAGAACTGGCCGATACGACCGCTCCTTTGTGCCTAGGGTATCGAGATTCTGGAACAGTCTACAAGAAGCAGCTCTTCCCAGTTCTACTAAAAATCGGATTAACAAAGTTTCTTTAAGATCCTCATAGCACCAACCTCTTGGCATGTAGCGTTTTTAGCAAGAACAGCTTGTTGCAAAAAAAATATGACTCAAGTAGTTTTTGAAATTGAATCTCTTTTTCGCAACGATAAATTGGCCGCACAGATCGTGCAGCTTCAAGCACTTCTAGACTTGTCCTTTTGGTGCAGGAAGCATTATCTCCAGATCAAATAAGCGCCAAGGAACGTACGACATAATTTTGGGAAATGCTTGAAAATAGTGTTTGGGGGACCTCCAGGCTTCAACGTAGCAGAAGCTCCAAAGCAGTGATTATGCTTCCAGGTTGCAGGTGACGGGTGATAGGTGACAGGCTACAGGTGACGAGTGACAATTTATTTATACTTTTTAGGATGTCTGCTGTCGGCGACAGGCGTCATACCGCAAATCGGGATGTCACTACTGCGAATATTACCATGCAGGGATGCCAGACGGGCGAGATAGAATCAAATGATAATACTATATTATACACTATTAAACTGATGTTTATGCTATCATCGGTCTATTGATAAATATCTGCGCAATCAAAAGCCCATGATTGTTTTGTTCTGGCGCGAATATCATTTGAATAGGGTGCGCTATGAAAATAAAGTATGTATTATAAATAATTGTTGTTTGATAGTGGCTAGTTTCACATACTTGAAACTGAAATGAAATGCCCCCAATAATACTCATAGGTTTTATTTTTTCCCAAAAAATAAACTACTCAAAAATTCCCCGATCCGGGGGAGAATTGTCCGATATGACAACGTTGTTGCCGCGTCGCAGGAAGGCATAGCGCCGGGTTTCTGTACGAGATACGAGATTAATACAAATCTCGTACACCTTTGTACGAGATCTTAAAAATGACGACTATGTACTCAACATTGTGTGGAAAAGTTGAATAAACATTAATAGATGATAAATCGGCGTTTCAGAAATTTTTTAACAAAAAATAAATGTCAATAGGAATGCATTGTACGGACTGGAATATTAATTCTTTCTATTTTGAGAAACACTATTCAAAAGCAATGTTTTGAGAAATTCATAGGGGAAGGTTTTAGCTTTTATTAAGGTTCCCGGCAATCTCAAAAATAATGATGGTTAACCGACTTTTAATCATTGAAGATGAGCATTTTTTGAGGTTTTCAGACATTAAATGGCTTATAACTCAGAAACGACCAACTTTAGAGAAGCTGAGGACGGTTCTGTTTCAGGTGCTTATCGAAGCACTATACTTTTACAAGTCTTTATTTACCATGGACTGTTAGTGTTCAGTTCATGTTCAATGTATATACCGCAAAAATGGTTATTACCAGAGAACCCTCTGGTGACGCGCTCCTTCAGAGTCTACCACCACCGACACAAAGTGAATCTGGAAGAGACATCGATAAAACCGCTATAGTCGGCAGTGATCGTCCCGCAACCCCCACGAGGCTCTTTTCCCCTTTAGATACACGCTTTAAGTGCCTCCTTATTTCGAAATAGAGACCACAAGTGAGAGGAGATCTGGCGTCAGAAAGGAACCTCTGGAAAAAACGAAGCCCGAGAAGACCTCCACTATCAAAGGAAACACATTGGCCATTTTTGAATCATACAGGGTTCAGCAGTATACCTTGACGCTAACCCAGAACAAATTTTTTAAACTACATTACAGTTGCTTTTGCCGGACAAATTCTTTTCAAGTTTTTTCATTTCAAACAAAAGTGGTTTCCATTAACTTCTCTCTAAAGCTGTCAATTTTCGAGTTATAAGCGATTTAGTATCTGAAAAACCCAAACCGCCGTTCAATTGCAGTTAGAGTGCAAAGAACTGTAGACACTGTGGTTAGGTGTTGTCAGGCATGACTTCGAGAAGGCCGTACGCAAATAGCAAGGGGCACTGGACGCCGCCGTAGAACAACAGACCGTGAAGATCGCCGCCTAAGATTATTGGCCTTAAGGGACCGTTTCTCCACTACCAGGTCCATTGCAAATGAATGGTTTGCAGAAGACGGAAGACCTGTTGGCATGCGAAGTGTTTACCGACGAATGAGAAGTTTTGGCGTTTTCATACCGGCTACACTGGGTCCTCCCTTTAACTCGAGAACACCGACGTAATCGCCTTGAGTGGTGCAGACAACGGTCACTCTGGGATCAGGAATGGAACAGCATTGTCTTTAGTGACGAGTCTCGATTTTGTTTAGGCATGCACGATGGTCGTGCCAGGGTTAGAAGGCGACGTGGTGAAAGGAGGAATCCACAGTTTTTTGTTGAAAGACATGTTCATCACACTGTTGGAGTTATGGTTTGGGGTGCTATAGCTTATGGTTCCAGATCACCTTTAATCTTCATCAGAGGTAACATGAAGTTCTAGAACCCCATCTTTTACCCTATCTTGACACCCTGGCAGATCCAACTTTCCAAAAAGATAATGCCCGACCACATGTTGCAAGAGCCACAATAGACTTCTTTCAACATAATGATGTCACATTGTTACCATGGCCACCAAGATTTCCCGACTTATCCACAATTGAGCACGTGTGGGATATGATGGGTAGGAGATTGCTCAATTTGCAACGTCCTCCTCAGACTCTAGAAGCACTTCGAGAGGAGTTGGTGGATGCCTGGAATGAGATACCACAGGAGGACATTGACCACCTGATCAGAAGCATGCCTAGGCGCGTTGGAGAATCAGGGTGCATCCACAAATTATTAAAGGTCAAAGGGCTTTAAAGCAGTGCAATCATTTTGAAATTTTTATCATTTACTTATTATGCTTCATTAAGTACTTATACAAAATTTTATTAAAATAAAACCATTTAAACTGGGTGTTTGGATTTATATGTCACTTAGTATATATTACAATACGTTAATATGTTATCAAGATTTAGGTTAATTTTATACGATGCTTCATGTAAGTTGGATCCATTAAAACATAATAATTGTGTATGTAATGTAAAATCCGCGCCAATGTTCCAATGCGTTTGCCCTATGTTTGAACGCGACATAAGAATAACGAAAATCATAACGGGCCAGCAAAATAAGAGTATCAAAATCTCATTAGTGTGTCTAGTGTCCAGCGTGTACAGGGTTGCCAGGCGTGGTGATTTTTCGCCAAAGTTGCAATTTGATGGCTTCAAATGGTGAGTAAAATGGATAGCTTAGCGATTGGCTACTTTAGTGGCAGCCAGTATCCGGCAAATTGGCGATATCTGGCGATTTTTAACATGTCTCACGCTACTTAATTTGTAATCCATTTTTGCTGATGTGTATAGATTAATGCCATGTCACGGTGTCGTGTTTCAAGCATATCAACGACATCCCACCGTAACAAATTTGACTGAGTATTGCTAGGTGTATGATTATTACTGTTTTTGTACGATAACCGGGAGAGAGAGAGGGAGCCCCCCTCTCAAATGGTCACTGAGGAAAGGTGTTTTCAATAGTTGGTAAGCCCCCTCCCCGCTTGCCCCCAAACTTGACATCATATCTTTCAAAAACTGAAGCACCCAATGCAAAGAAAACAAAAATTAATTGAGAAACATGAAAAAGCTATCCAGAATTTCGATGACATGGATAAGATCAAAGATAAATTTAGTTAAAAAATGTGGATTTGAAGTTATTTGTGTTGTTTCTGATAATCACCGAATTAATAGAGCAATGTTCAGGAAATTAGCAAAGGATTCATCAGAAAATTATTCTATTCCAAATCCACATAATCCTGATAAGAACATATATTTAACTTATGATGTTGTGCATATTTTCAAGAGTATCAGAAATAATTGGATTAATTTAAAAAACCTAGACAAAACTTTTGTATATCCTAATTTTGACAATAATGATATTATTCAGTATGCTAAATTTGAAAACATTCGTGCTGTATATCAATTGGAAAAAGAAGCTGTAGTTAAGAAAGCACATAAATTAAATTATAAAACATTGCATCCAAATTCATTTGAAAGGTAAAATGTAAATTTTGTAGATAATTTATTCCATCACTCAACAATAGCTGCTATGAAAGAATTAAAGTTTAATGATGCTGCACAATTTTTGGAAATAATCAGGAATTGGTGGGATATTGTCAGTAATACAAGTGTAATAAAAGGAGAATTGAAGCGAAACGAATTTTGTAAGCCTATTACCTATAAATATGATTATAGAGTACAATTTTTAAAAAAATTCCTGATATGGTTAGAAAAATGGCATAATCTAGAGAATAATAATGGACACCTGACACCAGAAACGTATACAGCTCTATATCAAAGCACGCCGACTCTACTTAATATAATTGAATATTCATTTAATCAATTTGACATTGAGTATGTATTGCCTGGAGAATTCACCACTGATAATTTAGAAAAACGATTTGGCAATTATAGACTTTTATGTGGCTGCAATTACAATGTGTCATATGATGAAATTTTAAATGCTGAAAAGAAAGTACGGCTGAAGCATATTTTCAATGAAAAGAAATCGTCATTTTCTTTAGCAGAAATTAAAACAAGGTTCCAAAACTGCTTAGAAACTCAAGAAAATTTTAATTTCTTGGATACCAAACAAAATCCTGAAGTTTTGGATATATTTAATAAAGTATTTGAGACAAATTACTTAGCCAATTGTGACATAGAGGATAGTACTAAGACTTATGTATCTGGATATGCTTCATACGCTATCTCTAAAAACCTAAACTGCGAGATATGCAAATCGCTAATAGTTAAAGAAAAAGGTTTATTAACAACAAATGTTTATTTTGATCATTTGCAAAGAGGAGGACTGTCAATTCCAACCAGTTATGTACCAATCATATTCTACCATATGTATGCCATTTTTGAATCTATTATTAATGTAGATAGATTGGAAATTTTCTTCTTGAAAAGCAATAATCAAAAATTTATTTTGTGTCAGTTAACCTTGCTCAGCATTCAGTCTGACTTTATATACAGTGAATTTTCTTTAACTTGCATCTGTGGCCGCAATTATGCAGATATTTTATCTAAGCTTTTGTCTATTTTTCAAACATAATTTTGAATGATTATGTAAAATTGAAAAATAACAGTAAAACTGAAAGTAAATGTATTAGAATTTTAATTAGGTTAACTGCATTAGCGACTCATATATCACGATTATTTCGTATTTTTAAATTTTTTTGTTGTTGTTGTTACACGGAGACGGAGCACACAGCCGCTGGCGGCCGACGTTCACAGGTAGCACTACCATGCCGTCCGAGCGCGGTGTTGCCTTTCTTTCATCACGGCTCGTAGTTGACGTCGGCTGTGGTGAGACTCCTTGTTAATTTCCACTTTAAGTATTGGCGATTTCTGCCGATTTTCTCATCAAAACTTGGCGACCAACGTGATTGAAAACCTGGCAACCCTGAGCGTGCAGTCGCTACTGTCAACGCACCAACATCGCTTTCTGACGCCTGACGCTGGGCGTCATTCTCAGCGTTCTCCGCGGCTTGCGTCGTATAGCCAGCACATGACCATATAGCCGCATGCAAAGACTAAATTGAATTTGGGACTGGCCGGCCTGTTTGGATTCCAGGATGGTTGTTTAGTTTGCCGGAACAAAGAAAACAGCCATGTGTTTATTCTGCTTGAAATAGCAAGCCACTCCCTGGCAAAAGCAGGACCGACGTCGTCGATGTAAACACCTCACAATCCTCGCAACGCTGCATACTGTATATGTATATTTACTATATGTATATACAAAATACGCATATTTGGGTAATGTACATACATGCAACCAACAATATCAAGTTCTTTCGAATAACGAGTATCTAACAGTCCCGCACGGGTATTGCGTATTTTGAAAAGTGACATTTTGTCGTTTTTTTGTGACATAGCGTAAGTTGTTCTACAAGTTGCCAACTTAATACGAGCTGTTGTACACTTTTTGTTAACTCGTTTTGAATCTGTACGTGTTGCCTAAACGTCCGAAAAAACAGTAGACGTTTCTAGATGTTCGGAAAATGTTTGATGTTAACAATTCCCTGTAATTTCCTCTATTTTCAGAGTCATCCACTTCAAAATAAACGGCCCAAAAGCTTGGTTAAGACATCTTTTGATTCTTGTTTTGCCAAACTGAATGTGCTACGCATTCTCCAACGCGCCTAGGCATGCTTCTGATCAGGTGGTCAATGTCCTCCTGTGGTATCTCATTCCAGGCAACCACCAACTCCTCTCGAAGTGTTTCTAGAGTCTGAGGAGGACGTTGCAAATTGAGCAATATCCTACCCATCATATCCCACACGTGCTCAATTGGGGATAAGTCGGGAGATCTTGGTGGCCATGGTAACAATGTGACATCATTATGTTGAAAGAAGTCGATTGTGACTCTTGCAACATGTGGTCGGGCATTATCTTGTTGGAAAGTTGGATCTGCCAGGGTGTCAAGATAGGGTAAGAGATGGGGTTCTAGAACTTCATGTTACCTCTGATGAAGAGACTCGTCACTAAAGACAATGCTGTTCCATTCCTGATCCCAGAGTGACCGTTGTCTGCACCACTCAAGGCGATTACGTCGGTGTTCTCGAGTTAAAGGGAGGACCCAGTGTAGCCGGTATGAAAACAAGCCAAAACTTCTCATTCGTCGGTAAACACTTCGCATGCCAATAGGTCTTCCGTGTTCTGCAAACCATTCATTTGCAATGGACCTGGTAGTGGAGAAACGGTCCCTTAAGGCCAATAATCTTAGGCGGCGATCTTCACGGTCTGTTGTTCTACGGCGGCGTCCAGTGCCCCTTGCTCTTTGCGTACGGCCTTCTCGAAGCCATGCCTGACAACACTCAACCACAGTGTCTACACTTCTTTGCACTCTAACTGCAATTGCTCGAAAAGAAAGTCCAGCTTCCCGAAGTCCCACTATACGGCCCCTATCAAACTCACTAAGTTGACGAAATCGTACAGGTCTCCGTACTGTAGGCATCGTAACCGATCGTAAAGGATGTCAAGAACCAAAATCCGCCGAACGTTGATTCTTTACTGCGGCTGAAATATTCATTTTTAGAGCGTTAGTGAATTAAAAAAAGCAGTATAAAAACCGGAATGTCCAACTGATAAGGCCGAACATTTTTTCACTTGTTATTTACAGTAAGATAAATACATTCACCAACTTTTATTAAAATAAAACCATTTAAACTGGGTGTTCGGATTTATATGTCACTTAGTATATTTATTATTTTTTAAATTTTATTTTAGGATAAGTGTAAAAAATGCCGTACAAAATATTGTACACTAGGCACATAGGCGAACATTAAGGTTTAGTATGGAAGGAGTAGACTTAGAGCACTTTGTTTTTGCTCTATCATGACATAAGCCACATCTAGTTGGCTTTTCTTGTGGTATCACAAAATGATCTAAACGATCATAACGAATATCTATACAGGGTTATCCAAATTAAGTGTCCACCATTAGTAACTTTGTTATTAGTGAAAATACAAAGTTGTTTGAATTAGCAAACTAGTAGCATTTTTAACGCTGGTAAAAATGAGAAATAAAAAAAACAATTGAGAGTCGTTATTTTGATTTTTTTCAGTAAAATAACATTTTTTTAAATGGAAACCCCTGTATATTATATTTTTTTCTGTTAAAGCATCAAATTTTGAACAAAAAAGCTTACAATAACTTTTCTCCTAGGTTACAAATTGTTGAAGTTATGGCCTCCAATCTGAAACAATTAAATTGTATCGACAAACTTTATTTTCAACATCAACTTATAATCTTACAAAATACAATAACAATTTTTTTTAAAGAAGATGCTCGAAAACACCACCTTGTTCTTCAATACATTTTTGAGCACGTTTTTCAACTGCTCGAACTGACGTAAGTATGGTCCTACCATCTATCTGGGTTATCTTTTCCCTAACTGCAGTCTTTAACGCGTCAAGGTTATCGTACCTTCGCTTGTAAATTTGGTTCTTTAAGTAACCCCACAAGAAGTAATCAAGTGGGTTTAGATCTGGTGATCTGGGAGGCCACTGTATTGGGCCATTTGTTCCTATCCACTGATCATTAAAAGTAGTACTTAGAAAATGATAAGTACCTCTGGAGTTGTGGGCAGGTGCGCCATCTTGCTGAAAATGCAGATGATGTCTACTTATAAGATCCAATTCGTCTAAGAAATTAGTCAGAATTTCTGACATAAATTCCACATATCTTTCACCAGTTAGGGTTCCCTCATAAAAGAACGGGCCAACGATTTTTGAACCAATTATACCGCACCAAACGTTGAAACTGAAACGGACTTGTGGGCCTCTTGGATGTACTAACAAAAGATTTTCTCTTGACCAATAATGGTGGTTTTTTCTATTAAACATTCCAGAATTTGAAAAATTTGATTTATCTGTCCATAAAAGGTAACGGAAGTTATTTACATTTTGGCGACAGAAGCTAAGATACCAATGGCAAAAAACAAGTCTTCTCTCTGGATCCCCTGCCAAAAGCGTTTGAACTGGTCGGTACTTATACGGAATAAATTTGTATTTTTTTAAAATCCTTTGAACAGTACCATAACTGAAATTAGAGTCCTTGAGAATATCTGCTATTGAATTCTCACGATAAGCTTCAAAATATCCAATAACTGCAATTTCCGTGGCCTTGCTTATTATGAATTCTTTTTTTGCCCTTGTTTTAGCAAAAACATTTTCGTTGCCCCTAAATTTTCGATAAAGTCTCAGAAAATATCGTTCATACGGTTGAATGCGAGCGGGATATAATTCACTGTAGTATTCTCTTGCTCTCAAGGAGGATTTTCTGCACACTAAATAGCATTCTAACATATCACACTTTTCTTCATGGGAGAACATTTTTCTTTAAATTAATGACACAATAAAGCTTATAAACAAGTATTTACACTAATGTTTGACATTATTTGATTTTATCATTGTTTTCCAAAGCCTTCTAGTTGCGAGTATGTCCAGTTTAACAATTTGTCGCTTATCTTAATGCTGTCAAATCGCGAACGCCATGTTGTTTTCATAGCTGTCTTAATATTATAATACTGCAAATAATTAAAAATATTTATCGTTATTTTGACTTTATTTTTGACTTTAGCGGAAAAGTCATTATGAACTTTTTTGTTTAAAATTTGATGCTTTAACAGAAAAAAATATAATATACAGGGGTTTCCATTTAAAAAAATGTTATTTTACTGAAAAAAATCAAAATAACGACTCTCAATTGTTTTTTTTTATTTCTCATTTTTACCAGCGTTAAAAATGCTACTAGTTTGCTAATTCAAACAACTTTGTATTTTCACTAATAACAAAGTTACTAATGGTGGACACTTAATTTGGATAACCCTGTATATTCATTAGCCGAAGGACGTCCTCTAGAAAGAGATGGTTTCTTGTTTTGTTGTAACAAGGCTGTGGCAAAGCCGCCGTCTAAATAATAATTGATCCATATGTCCTCCGTGCGATCTATAAAGTTGCCAGGAATTATGAACATCCATATCAATACAGTGGCTGATCAATGACAAATACCACTTTTTACCCCGGATGGAAATGCGATACAGACCAATATTTTGATCACAACGATCAACGCCGCCCATATTTGCGTTGTATACATTTACAAGATGAGGCTGTTCTACCTGAAATCAAAAGCATTTTTGAAAACATTGATTTTCTTGCAGATTGTGTTTCTTACCTGAATACTCTTTTTGTCCTTTTGAGAGTATCGCTTTACAAAGCGAATTGGTTGCAATCCTGCAGCATTTGAGCAGAGTGTTACTAAATTATTGTCATGCCATTTTACTGCAATTATGTTTGTATCGGAAATTTTGTTGTAATCGTAACTACCTCTTTTTCCCCTTTTCATAATTTTAGAATCTCTGAATTAGACGCCTTGTAAATAATTTTCTCTAGCAGTACCAGTCGCAAAGACATTTTTTTGTGTCAATTTTACCATAAGAGGGAAAGAAGTGAAAAAATTGTCGAAAACTGAATGGAATTTTTCGTTTGGCCATTTTCTCCTCAGTGCATCAGAATACTCTAATACCACAAAAGCACCAATCCCCAAATCTGCATAATTCTTACTAATTTTGGTTGACGACCCTTGGTAAGGTTCAACCCAGTAAACGTAGCCTAGTCTTGATGCGCCAACCCATAATTTATAGCCGTATCGTATAGGTTTTCCGTGAATGAACTGTCTCCCAAAATAAGGAACCATTGCCTCATCTACACTATGCATTTCTGTCCAAATTCCATGTTCCATAAATTTTTGATTCAGGCTCGCAAATAAAGGTCTAACTTTTGCATACTTATCTCCTTGCTGTAAATTGCAGTTATCTACTAAATGGAAATTTGACATAATATACTCAAATTTATCTCGTGTAAGCGATTCTGTGACGAGTTGATTATTAGCATCTCTTTCACGTTCCCGCAACATTCTTCTACGTGATACATCGACATAACCACTCAATATTAGTGTTCCAATAAATGCACTTATTTCATACTGTTGCACCTTGTTGGCGATTCTTTTGCCTGGCATATCTATTTGTTTCTTGTAGTAGATCCTCCTTTACCCATTTGTACGCTTTTCGTTTCTTTAGCTTTTTATTTTTTATTTTTCTGGCCAATTCAGACAATGGAATATTATCTTCGGAATCAGATGAAGATATGCTAAATTTTTCATGAGGTATGTTTATCTCAGCAGGTGCCTCACATCCATGCGCGATGCTCTTCTGAAAATGATGTACTTTGTACTTCGTTTTACCGCTGAATACATTAATGGCAAGATAGAAGATATCCTGTTTTGATAGTTTAACATGTCGGATCATATTTTCAAGCTAATGTTCAAACCACTATTTACTTTCCATATTCATATCTACCTAAATCGTTAAGGATCACTTACGGGTGTTAAAATGTTTGCGGTCTCAAACACATACAGTGTGTCAATTAACAGTGAAATCTTCACAAGAAGCCTGCATGACTTGTAAATTAATTTGGTACTTAGCCTCACTAACTTCTATCTACGGCAATGTATTTCCCCTCCATTCTAATCCCTAGTATTAACGAAGTTTCAGCGACACGCTTAACACCGTTTCCTATAATACCCCAAACAGAATATATAGCTGTCTGCTGTCAACAGCTACGTACGACACACGATTCACAGCGTATACACTCTATACAGAGTGATTGAAGTTTAAGGGCCGTATCGTCAGTCGTTCCCAGAATTGTAGGCCGCCTTTATCGCCTCCTTGATTTTCATAGTGTTTTCTCTCCTGGGGTATTTCTAGATTTCTACTGTTCCGTTTCAGTGTCCTATTGTGAGGCTATGTTTTTTTTAATTGTAGGGAATTTCAGGCTGATGTAACAAATGATATAGTAACATAACCTCAAAATAGAGCGCTGACACGGAACAGTAGAAAACTATGAAAATCAAAGAGGCCATAAAGGCGTCCTACAATTGTAGGAACGACTATCTATACTGCCCTTAGACTTATACATATGCTTTCTGAGCAAGTATTCAGTCGCAATGCTGGTATCAAACAGAGGTTGTTTGATTACACTGATAAACACAGGATTAGTGACATGACAATTTTTGGGTGTATCTTATGTATTTTGAGACCCTTAAATTAAATCTAAAAACAGAATTTTTCACCCACAGATATTCGGTAACATTATGAATTTCAATACGGTACATCTCATATTGCTGCATTTCTCGGCGTTTATGCGATGACGCACATATATAATGTTAAGACCTGTCTATTCCTGTTTATTATATGCGAGCTCTATGTTTAGAGAGCATATTGCGTTTATTAGTAGACTTATGGCAGCCGAGTCAGTACGTTTACTGTGTTGAAGAGTACTGAGATGTTCTGAGTACTGTTAATTTTTGTTGAAACGGTGTGTTGTTTTTAGTTTATTGTGATGGAGACTAGCTTTATGGACAATGCCTAGAAATTGTGTAAATAGTGCGAACAGTTTTTGTTACGTGTGCGGAGAGCTAACTTTTAAATCCCCAAAACGTAAAGTGATGGTACAGAAAGCGTAAAAATGTCCGATCCTACCAGGATCTTCAACAGCGCCGCATTTAATCACACAGGGCGAACTTAATGACTCAGTTCGGGAATTTAATTTGTCACAACTTTTAGCGTCAAGATTAAAAGAATGGAATCTTGTCCACGGTGATGTTAACATTAGATTTTACCAAAAACGACAAGACTTCACACACTGTTTGACGCGTTAGGACAGAAACATGATACAAATGATTGGCACCTGTTCATTTATTCCTCTAAGCTTAGTTTAAAAGCGGTATTGGTACATAACGGCAATAAATATCCAACATATCGCCGTAAAACATCGACAACAACATTCTGAGATTAATGTTTATTTGAGTATTTCTCAGTACTCTTACACACATATCCTCAAATTTTATGAGTATAATCAGTAAATAAAATGCCTTATTGCAACAAAACCGCGGGTGATAGAAAAAATCGAATGCTATTCCCGGCTTTTTGGGTACGTTTTACTTAATAACCACCTTGTTTTGTCCATGTCACAATAGATTATTTTAATTTTATTGACCAGTGCTATCATTAGGATAGCTGAGAAATCCTCTAGAAAATAGACAGTTACATGTAATATCCCACTTGTTCTTGAATACTCTTTTAACATAGTTGCCGCGGTCCCGAAGAGCCCCACGGGTGTTCAACAATGATCTTCAAATAGCCCGCTCCCGAAACCGGGTGGTGACATTTTCTGAAAGCGAATTTAGTATTTATTGGGGGATAATTATTTACAGTATTTCAGCCCGTTTTTAAGGCATTGTTCTTCTTGCTCCAGTTAAAGTCCAGGAACTGTTGTATTCAACGATGAAGGAATACGAGATAGCGGAAAAACGGATCACCTAGATTAGTCAGCCTCCTTACAACCTCACCCCCAAATTTTTTTACCTCTAAAATATTTAAATGATTAGTATCCTGTCTAGAAACGTGGTTTGAGCAATTTTAATTTTTTTCGTTTCGGGCCTTTTTTTCTGCTGCCGCTGGACCGATTATCAAAACCATCAAAGTAGTAATATTGTGTACAAATTTCTTCGAAATCCAAGCAGCACTTCTCTAGTAATACGCTTAAATTGTTATCGACAACTCCTTACAACTTTTATACCATATATCAAACTACATATTCTGAAGCGTTTATATCGTATAGATAAGATCATTCTACTTTCTATGCTCAACATTTTATAATGTTATTCTTGCAAACTTCAAACATATAAAATGTAAAAAATGTTAAAAACTGAATTAAAAAACGTTACATCAACCGAGGCTACAAATCTATAAGTTTGTAGACATTAAAAATCGAAATGCCATTTGTTAATAAATTGATACAAATTTATACATTTATCTAGTATATTTATAGAAAGTTTGTTGTATTCATATAATTCAAGTTGGGTTGAAGCACAAGTGTTTTTTGGGTATCTTATGCTTATTGGATCCTACCGTTATTATTTATATGAAGACTTTGTAGTTGGACCAAGAACTAATCTTATAGTTAAATCTCCAATTCACGTTATTTGTAAATTCCTAAACGCCATTAGCTGTCATTGCGACATATTTATATGTGCCATTGAAGAATTAATTAAGTGCGAAAGCTAACCACTGTGGTTGACTTCTCTTATTTTTTGTTATTATCACTTAAGTGTCCTATAAATGGAGCAACTGTAGGATAATAGGCTATTATTATATAGCATATATTTGGCTTCAGCACTAACCTTTTCAAAACAGATTTCTGAAGACGTTCCTATAGATGGCATTACGGTGTCTCACTTCATCTTGGATAATTCTTTGGATGCGGGAGTATAGTAATAGGTTGGTTATCCTAAGGTAGAATACGTTAATCAATGATTAGTTAACAAGGTACAAGTTGTAATGACTACATTATTCATGTAGTGAGAGAAAAGCTCAGTGGGGCATCGACGCCAATACGGATTATTTCTCCGGTCAATACTGAAAAAAAAGGTTTTTGGGTATGCATTTCCTGGATTAACGAGGGTGCGAAGCCAGCATGGCGGCCAAAACAGAGCGTAATGAAAGCAATTGAGTCTTAAAGACAAACAACAGCAAAGGAGGGACACTCGGAGCGTTTGTTGGAAAAACAAATGATCGAATATTTTTGCGGGTACGCAGCGATAAACGAATTAAGCTTTTGTTTAACGGAGACGGAACGAAAATGGCCGCTGCCTTCTCCATCCAGTTTTATTTCTATAACAAAAAGACAATAAGAGCGTCGGGCTGACAACAGTATTTGTTTTACAGATGGATCTCGAAACCAAACACAAACAAGCGGCCAAGCTCGGTCGCCGCTCGCAGAACTACGGGTAGAATGAGTTACCCTCCTCTCTACTTCGGATTCGTTTCTACCCCGTTGCTAGTTAGGGAAATCTCCACGATTAAATGCCGGCTCGCAAATACGATGCATTAGCGTCAATCGAACTCGCCCCTTCTTTATCTATCACTTTTGGTTAAGGAAGCGTCATCGATCAGGTGGTTAGTATTAAGTGTGAACAGTGCTATCGGAGCAATACTCCAATAGACATGTGCGTATTGCTTCAGGTGACCCTTAATTGGGCTTGTCTGGAGAAGGTATCCGCTGCACCTAGATTTCTGTGCATTCCTTTGGAAATTCTTGCATCCCTCAAATTTCATTGGATTGTCTCCGATCTCTTCACATCTCCGTAGGATAAAATCATAAGGTGTACTAAAAAAATCAGTATAATTAGTAATCTAGGATATAAAAGCGGCTGAAACGTGCTAATCTCCTCAGATTGCCTCGGATTTCTCTCAATTGACTTGGGCCTTCCTAGGTTGTCTAGGATCTCCTCCCAGTGGGATAGAAAATCACATAGATGTCTTGGATCGTCTTCCACTGGGATATAAAATATCCTTCAATACCTCGGATTTTCTTGAATTGCCTCAGATATTCCTGGATTGCCTCGGGTTTACTTGGATTTCGGTTAAACTTCCAATCTCCTTGGATTGCCTCGGATTTCCCTCAATTGACTTGGACCTTCCTAGGTTGTCTCGGATCTCCTCCCAGTGGGATAGAACATCCCATAGATGTCTTGGATCTCCCTCCACTGGGATAGAAAATATCCTTCAATACCTCGGATTTCCTTGAATTGCCTCAAATATTCCTGGATTGCCATCGCATTTATTTGGATTTCGGTTAAACTTCCAATCTCCTTGGATTGACTCGGATTTCCCTCAATTGACTTGGACCTTCCTAGGTTGTCTAGGATCTCCTCCCAGTGGGATAGAAAATCCCATAGATGTCTTGAATCTCCTTCTACTGGGATAGAAAATATCTTTGAATACCTCGGACTTTCTTGAATTGTCTCAGATATTCCTGGATTGCCTCGGATTTACTTGGATTTCGGTTAAACTTCCAATCTCCTTGGATTGCCTCGGTTTTCCCTCAATTGACTTGGACCTTCCTAGGTTGTCTAGGATCTCCTCCCAGTGGGATAGAAAATCCCATAGATGTCTTGGACCTTCCTAGGTTGTCTAGGATCTCCTACCAGTGGGATAGAAAATCCCATAGATGTCTCGGATCTCCTTCCACTGGGATAGAAAATATTCTTTAATACCTCGGATTTTTTTGAATTGCCTCTGATATTCCTGGATTGCCTCGGATTTACTTGGATTTCGGTTAAACTTCCAATCTCTTTGGATTGCCTCAGATTTTCCTCAATTGACTTGGACCTTCCTAGGTTGTCTCGGATCTCCTCCCAGTGGGATAGAAAATCCCATAGATGTCTCGGATCTCCTTTCACTGGGATAGAAAATATTCTTGAATACCTCGGATTTTTTTGAATTGCCTCTGATATTCCTGGATTGCCTCGGATTTACTTGGATTTCGGTTAAACTTCCAATCTCCTTGGATTGCCACGGATTTCCCTCAATTGACTTGGACCTTGCTACGTTTTCTCGGATCGCCTCCCAGTGGGATAGAAAATCCCATAGATGTCTTGGATCTCCTTCCACTGGGATAGAAAATATTCTTAAATACCTCGAATTTTTTTGAATTGTCTCTGATATTCCTGGATTGCCTCGGATTTACTTGGATTTCGGTCAAACTTCCAATCTCCTTGGATTGCCTTGGATTTTCCTCAATTGACTTGGACATTCCTAGGTTGTCTCGGATCTCCTCCCAGTGGGATAGAAAATATCCTTCAATACCTCGGATTTCCTTGAATTGCCTCAGACATTCCTGGATTGCCTCGGATTTACTTGGATTTCGGTTAAACTTCCAATCTCCTTGGATTGCCTCGGATTTTCCTCAATTGACTTGGACCTTCCTAGGTTGTCTCGGATCTCCTCCCAGTGGGATAGAAAATCCCATAGATGTCTCGGATCTCCTTCCACTGGGATAGAAAATATTCTTGAATACCTTGGATTTTCTTGAATTGCCTCAGACATTCCTGGATTGCCTCGAATTTACTTGGATTTCGATTAAACTACCAATCTCCTTGGATTGCCTCGGATTTTCCTCAATTGACTTGGACCTTCCTAGGTTGTCTCGGATCGCCGCCCAGTGGGATAGAAAATCCCATAGATGTCTCGGATCTCCTTCCATTGGGATAGAAAATATCCTTCAATACCTCGGATTTCCTTGAATTGCCTCAGATATTCCTGGATTGCCATCGGATTTACTTGGATTTCGGTTAAACTTCCAATCTCCTGTGATTGACTCGGATTTCCCTCAATTGATTTGGACCTTCCTAAGTTGTCTAGGATCTCCTCCCAGTGGGATAGAAAATCACATAGATGTCTTGGATCGTCTTCCACTGGGATATAAAATATCCTTCAATACCTCGGATTTTCTTGAATTGCCTCAGATATTCCTGGATTGCCTCGGGTTTACTTGGATTTCAGTTAAACTTCCAATCTCCTTGGATTGCCTCGGATTTTCCTCAATTGACTTGGACCTTCCTAGGTTGTCTAGGATCTCTTTCCAGTGGGATAGAAAATCCCATAGATGTCTTGGACCTTCCTAGGTTGTCTAGGATCTCCTCCCAGTGGGATAGAAAATCCCATAGATGTCTCGGATCTCCTTCCACTGGGATAGAAAATATCCTTCAATCCCTCCGATTTTGTTGAATTGCCTCTGATATTCCTGGATTGCCTCGGATTTACTTGGATTTCGGTTAAACTTCCAATCTCCTTGGATTACCATGGATTTCCCTCAATTGACTTGGACCTTGCTAGGTTTTCTCGGATCGCCTCCCAGTGGGATATAAAATCCCATAGATGTCTTGGATCTCCTTCCACTGGGATAGAAAGTATTCTTAAATACCTCGAATTTTTTGAATTGCCTCAGATATTCCTGGATTGCCTCGGATTTACTTGGATTTCGGTTAAACTTCCAATCTCCTTGGATTGCCTTGGATTTCGCTTAATTGACTTGGACTTTCCTAGGCTTTCTCGGATCGCCTCCCAGTGGGATAGAAAATCCCATAGATGTCTTGGATCTCCTTCCACTGGTATAAAAAATATCCTTCAACCCCTCGGATTTTCTTGAATTGCCTCTGATATTCCTGGATTGCCTCGGATTTATTTGGATTTCGGTTAAACTTCCACTCTCTTTGGATTGCCTCGGATTTCCCTCAACTTTCCTAGGTTGTCTCGGATCTCCTCCCAGTGGGAGAGAAAATCTCATAGATGTCTTGGATCTCCTTCTACTGCGATAGAAAATATCCTTGAATACCTAGGATTTTCTTTAATTGTCTCAGATATTTCTGGATTCCTCGGATTTACTCGGATTTTTGTTAAACTTCCAATCCCCTTGGATTGCCTTGGATTCTCATCCACTGGGATATAAGATCTCCGTGGTTAATCTCGGATCTTTAATTACTTCGGATATACCTGGATTAGTTCCTTTAAATTCCCTCTGCTCCTCGAATTTCCTTGGATGGCCTCGGATCCCATCCAGTAGAACTGGAAATCCCTTGGATTACCTCGGCTTTCCTTCCACTGGTATAAGCAATCTCCTCGGCTGCCTCGGATCTCCCTGGATTGCCTCGGATTTTCCCCGATTGCTTCATACCTCCTTAGGTTGCCTCGGATCTTCTCCCAGTCAGATTGGCTTGATTCTCGTTCCATTGATATGGTGGACATCTTGCATTATCTTGAATTGCTCGGATATTTTTGGCTTGCTTCTGATTCATTCCAATTTCATTCGAACCTCCAATCTCCTGTGGATTTCCTCGGATTTCCTCTTAGCTGGAAAGTTGGATTGTCTCGAATTCCCATCCATTGACATTTTAAGATCTCGTTGGATAATCTCGAATTTTCTTGATTTGCTTCGTACCTCGCATCTCTCTGGATTGCCTCGGATTTCCTACCCCAGTAGAATTGAAAATTCCTTGCATTGCCTCGGATCTTTCCACTGAGATAGGAGATCTCGGATACCTCTGATCTTCCTGGATTGCCTCGAATCTTCTCCCAATGGGATAGAAAATCCCTTGAATTTTCTCGTATCTCTTTGGATTGCCTAAGTTCTCCAGCAGGATAGAAAACCTGTCTGGATAGTCTCGTATCTTCCGAATATCCTCTGACCCTCGGATCCTTTTGGATTGCATCTGATTTTCTTACATTGAATGAGAAAACCTCTTCGGTTATACATCCTGTGTATTCTAGCCCCTTCACAGTATCTGTTGAGAATGACAAGACGTGTTGACAACTATGTAGTCATTCTTTTTTTTGTAAAATCAGCTATACGTCGTGCTTGAGAGCCTCTTGACAGTTAAGGTATGGTAGGTACTGCGCTTAAGGAACACGAAACTGCGTGAAATTGTTGCGTCTTTATGCAGTGATAACCTCCATGTCTTTCGCCAGAGTGATAGTCTACCAGTCTTCTTCTATCCGCTTCAATTGCAGAGATCGCTTTGGCACTGAATGACACATTAGAAAGGGCTGTGACGCCACTGTGCACGTCTGATCCAAAGCCGGCATCGTTCAGAAAAAGTCTGCATGAAAAATCACAGGAAAGACAAGAGAATAAAATTTAGCAATTAGGCGATACATTTTAAAAATGAGACGTGTCGTCAATAAAGTCCCTTTAAACCTCCCCTCCAGGCTTTTATCTCTCTAATCCATTTCGAACTGAAAGTAAGCAAATAATTTTGAACACGTTGCATTTTTGACCCTTTCAGCATCTTTCATCCCAGTGCTCGACTTAAGAAAAACAGAGGATAGGCAATATAGAAATACGGCAGGGATAGAAAGGCGCGCGGGAAAAAAGATCAACTGTTTGCTTTACAAACACTTTTGGACAGTTGTGGACACAGGTTGATACGTTCCGAGTTTACAGTTTGTTCCCTTTAGGGAGACATTTAATACGATATACCATCTGCTGACGACGGACCGGACTTCAGAATTTTAATTAAGATTTTCAGGTTTTATCCATCACCTTGTTTGTACTGGAGTCGAATTCCGAACGGAACCCTACTAAAGGCCGCTGTCCACTATACAGTATCATACTAGAGTCGCACTTGTATTCACCCAAAAACAACTAATCTTACTGCTGGCGAGGAGATATTGCAATTAAAAACAAGATATGTTTTTTGGGGTTTTAAATGACGGATATCACTCTTTTCAGTCGGTTTATCTGTCTTTTAGGCAGCAGCGGTGGCCGCAGTAGTAGACTCTTCGGTCTCCTGATCAGTCGCCGTGCGCTGTGCGCGTTCGAGTCCCGTCCCAGGAGAAATTTTTCACTTGGCTATGGATGTTGTGATTGTCCGTAGGTGGTAGACGGTTGCTGACTGCCGAACGCGGAGGTACCACCCGGCGGATCTCGTAGGCGGAGCCAGAATGTGTGCATGTTGCATGCACACGTGTTCCCTCGCCAGAGTCCGTGTGGCGTCCCCCTTTCCCCTGTACCCAATGGGTGTTTAGGCCTTAGGCCTTCGTGGTAGTTGGAGTATAAAAAAAAACTGTCTATCTGCTAATCGTTGACGCCTTTATAACTGGGAAACGACTGCTCGAATGTGGTGGGGTAGAGTTTATCTGAATTTTTTGAAATTAGTGGGAAAGAACTTCCGACCCCGGTAATTATATGCGTCTATTATGCACATCAAAACTTGATAGAGAGATATTTTCATCACGTGTCGCAGCAACGCCACGAACGGGTATCGATGTATGACCGAAGTCCGATGTCTGGCCTGTGGGTGGTTGGCGAGTCGCGAGGTTAGTCAGGACCACGTTGCTAGGTGCTCGATGCTGTCGGTAAATCAAGGGAGAAATTTCCAGAACGCAACATTGTAAAATTAGTGAGAATTGTTTGAGCCTCTTTGACTCTCTCAACGCATGTAATTCTCTTGTTTATACATGTTTGTAACTATAGCTTTTTTCTTAGAGGAGCTAAGTTAACCTACTTAACACCATGTTTTATATCCTTTTACTTCCTGTGCGACTTGCGAGGTATTATTGTAATCGCGAAAGATATTATGTTTTTTGGATGTTATATGATAAGTACATCACGAAAACCCGTGTCACTCATTTCTATAGGTATGTCTGCCTGTCATCATTGACCCTCTATAACTTGGAAAGTACCGGTCTGATTTTGATGGAATTTTCATGCATCGACAAGAGGTAACTTTTGTGTGGAAGCGTAACTTTTTGACAGATGAGGGAGAGCATATTTTCCCAGGGACCCAAATCCTAAACAGTCGAAAAACTGTACAAAATTTAATTGTATCAGCCTGGAAAGCATCAGCATTATGGTGCTGAGCTGACTTGTCATTTAGCGAGGTAGGCCAAGTGCGTTTTGCCCAAAAATAACTGATATTCTATCGGACAGAAAAGCAAGAGTCTTAGATAATCGAACTCTAGGTCCTTTACGTTTATTTTTTTTATTTAACTGGGAAAAGCCTCCTCTTGTAGATTGTTCCACAATCTCGACATCATAGGGACAAAGGAGCGGTCGTATCGACCAGTTCTGGTGAATTTCCAGTTTTCTAGAAACGTGCCATATATCAGAATAAACAATAGCCAACATATGATATAACAAATAGAGTCGATAAAAAACCTAACAGAACTATGTGGACTAGAATGATTCATTTTCACGACCTACTTTTGACATTTGAGATGTCCTCGAATTCGTCTTTTAAGCATAATTAAAACTTCATTCGTTCCAGCCACTGCAGTCAGGTTTTTTTTATTTTCATAAAAATCTACTAGTTCAGTTAAAATATTCCATGAATCGAGGTATACACCATATCTTATTCTAATAACGCTTTTGCATTGACGAAAAACATCTACCACACGCGGTTGTCCCTGTATCGATCAGACAATCAAACTGGTCGTTCTACTCTGTTTTGTCTGCATGGAAATGCCACATTCCCTCAACTTCCTATCCAAGTTCTGTTGTTTATCTCAAACTTTTTCAAACAAATACAAACCTCGATGGAATCGTTTTAGTTTTGTTTGTTACCTTAAGGCAATGGGCTATTTGGTCTAGAACCTGCAGGATGTTTTCTAGATGCAGGGGCCATATTTTACTGCGATCAAATATCAACGATATACAGGGCGTCCCAACGAAAGTAGTTTTACGAGCAAACTAGAAAATATATCAGAAGTTTATTTTCGTGGGAAACTACTGCATTTTTAAAATTATTTTAATATATACAGAGTGTTGCATAGCAAACATGTATTTTTTAAATAGGACACCGGTTTCGATTGTGAACTGTTTAGATATTTAGTCAAAAGTCCAGCTTGGATGATGGAATTTGTTCGAATATATCTCCTTGGGAACATATAAGCTTGTCCAGCAGAGAACAGTCGCGAGCCTAGATAAATGACTGCATGATCGACACAATAGGAAAAACAGTTTCATCAAAAAAATTGCTACGGACAACCAAATGGCTCAAGCAAGTTCAAACCTGTACCGACGGCGAATCACATGTTGACCTCTCTTCCCTCGAAGCCCGACGCCTCCAGTGTTGATAGATTGAATGCTACGTTGCCAGTCGCATTACTTAATTTACAGACCTCGTATATACCAAGTTGTTCACATGATCTGACGCGCTTGAAGAGACGTATTTGTGCCAAATCAGATCCTTAGTGAACGTCGACAAGCCGATAAGAATGGCTTCTTGATAGAGCTTGGTCATCCACAGAAACCAGATATCTGCTTCGGCGCCTGTTGCTAGTTAAAGTAAATACTGTGTTTTGGTAAGGGAGGCCTATTTTATAAGAGCTCTTTGTATACTAAGTGACATATAAATCCGAACACCCAGTTTAAATGGTTTTATTTTAATAAAATTTTGTATAAGTACTTAATGAAGCATAATAAGTAAATGATAAAAATTTCAAAATGATTGCACTGCTTTAAAGCCCTTTGACCTTTAATAATGTGTGGATGCACCCTGATGTGCTACGCATTCTCCAACGCGCCTAGGCATGCTTCTGATGAGGTGGTCAATGTCCGCCTGTGGTATCTCATTCCAGGCAACCACCAACTCCTCTCGAACTGCTTCTAGAGTCTGAGGAGGACGTTGCAAATTGAGCAATCTCCTACCCATCATATCCCACACGTGCTCAATTGGGGATAAGTCGGGAGATCTTAGTGGCCATGGTAACAATGTGACATCATTATGTTGAAAGAAGTCTATTGTGACTCTTGCAACATGTGGTCGGGCATTATCTTGTTGGAAAGTTGGATCTGCCAGGGTGTCAAGATAGGGTAAAAGATGGGGTTCTAGAACTTCGTGGATATAACGCTGCGCGTTCATGTTACCTCTGATGAAGATTAAAGGTGACCTGGAACCATAAGCTATAGCACCCCAAACCATAACACCAACAGTGTGATGAACATGTCTTTCAACAAAAAAACTGTGGATTCCTCCTTTCACCACGTCGCCTTCTAACCCTTACACCGACGTAATCGCCTTAAGTGGTGCAGACAACGGTCACTCTGGGATTTTGTTTAGGCATGCACGATGGTCGTGCCAGGGTTAGAAGGCGACGTGGTGGAAGGAGGAATCCACAGTTTTTTGTTGAAAGACATGTTCATCACACTGTTGGAGTTATGGTTTGGGGTGCTATAGCTTATGGTTCCAGGTCACCTTTAATCTTCATCAGAGGTAACATGAACGCTCAGCGTTAAATCCACAAAGTTCTAGAACCCCATCTTTTACCCTATCTTGACACCCTGGCAGATCCAACTTTCCAACAAGATAATGCCCGACCACATGTTGCAAGAGTCACAATAGACTTCTTTCAACATAACGATGTCACATTGTTACCATGGCCACCAAGATCTCCCGACTTATCCCCAATTGAGCACGTGTGGGATATGATGGGTAGGAGATTGCTCAATTTGCAACGTCCTCCTCAGACTCTAGAAGCACTTCGAGAGGAGTTGGTGGTTGCCTGGAATGAGATACCACAGGCGGACATTGACCACCTGATCAGAAGCATGCCTAGGCGCGTTGGAGAATGCGTAGCACATCAGGGTGCATCCACATATTATTAAAGATCAAAGGGCTTTAAAGCAGTGCAATCATTTTGAAATTCATTTACTTATTATGCTTCATTAAGTACTTATACAAAGTTTTATTAAAATAAAACCATTTAAACTGGGTGTTCGGATTTATATGTCACTTAGTATATTATTTACCACTCCTCGTTTAATCAAAATCTGTAATTATTTGTGGACACAGCGAAACATTTGCGTCTGATGCTTTTTGTAAGGCATTTTCGTTTTTCTTTGCCGCAAAGAATATGACAACACCTTTCATTACTGGCTTTGCTGCCGTTCTCCCTCTTTCAGCCAGATGGGGTACATTTTTGTTTTACCCCATGAAAAGTTTGCCAGAAGCATACAATACAACTACCTTATCTTCCTATTTAGATCCTTTGCATAATAATATAACTTTCTTCAACTGGCAGTGTCCAGTCATGATGACACTGAATCGTGAATGATCCTTCAGCCACGTAGTAGTTATACAGGATGTCCCAGAAGTCTAGCTCATGTCGGAAACGGGGGAAAGGCATCAGAAGAATATAAAAAATCTAAGACCTGAGCTTTTCAAACTGTATGCTTTAAAAAATCGGAAAACCTGCACACTGTGGTGATCCTTTAGTTGACAAATTTCAATTTTTTCTTAGACGGAGTGACGGAAAGTGTCATCTTAGATAGTGACAGATAGATAGTAACGCTACTTCCATTAATTCGTGAATGTATTTTTCAAATTCAAAATAAATATCCAGACTGCCTTCCTTCAGCAATGGGACATCATCGGATTATCAGACAGGCGAATCTTGAATGTTCGATTGGGTTGGAGTAAACCTTTTCAACCGCTACCCAGTAAAAAATTCGACTGAGGTTAAGTGTGGTGAACCACGAAATCCACCCTATCCATCTGCTCGGGTATTTCGCATCAAAATATTCTCTAACTGAACGGACATAGTGCGTCAGGCTGGTACCAAAATGTAAATGCTCGGTGACACGTCTTCAAATAAATTCGGTCAATTATTACGTAAAATGTCTAAATAAATTTCGCCATTAAATAATTCTGGCAGTTCAAAGGGTAGAATGATTCTCCCATTTAGAATCCCGGGCCACATGTTTGCTTTAAAACGATACTGTGATCTACCTTATCTAATCAAATGTGGATAGATTTTTTATATATTACTAACGATTATTACTAGGCCTATCCTCGTTTCCGGCATGATGTTGACTTCTGTATTAAATACAGCAAAGGCCCTAAAATAGAACCCTGAGGGACACCTGAAGAAACAGCCACAGAAGATGAGATACCTTTGTTTTACCTTTACGGTTTGTTTAACACCATATGATTTCTTTTTTCAATAGTTTCTGTTATTAAAATTGAATGTGGTGATATTTTTAGGTTAGTAGTGAATAAAATATTTACATATAGTCAACGCCAAACAAAGTGGCGTGCACGTCATCACGATAAAAATTCCCCGACCTAATGCCTAGGTTTCTATCACAAACAATTGCTCTATTGCAGTTTCATATTAATGTCATATATAAATTGTAAAATGGTCATTACTCTCTTATTAATAGTTAATAGTCATATAAACATTGTTATTAAAATATCACATAAGTTGCTTTCTGATAAATTTAGACGCATTATGCGAAATAAAATGTTTTGCAAACGCTCCAATCACTTATCGACATGTAAACGCACTAAACCGATTTCGCAGCGTTGACACATTGTCACCTTGAAACTTATTTAAACTGGGAACTGACATTTGTATTAATTTTGACACTGAATCAATTTGTGGCATTTCAAATCTTTATAAATCCTTTGGCCCCGCATACTGTAAATCAACAACTGTTTGTTTCAAAACAAAATTATTCATTTTACGAGTAGATAAAGGCAATTTTGGTATATAAAGATGCCCAAACAGTTAAATAGTCGGTGTAAGGAACTCGTGGCCTCGTTAATGCACTACTTTGAGCAAGAAAGGGACAACAACGGGCCTTTGTTGCCTTTAAATGCTGTTCAAGAGGTAGGTTACTAATAATTATATTTAATGTATATTAATAATAGTGAAATTTTATTTCATTTTTTGTAGCGTGTTGCTGCTGCTTTAAAAATTAGTTTAAGGACAGTTAGTCGTATTTCCGAGGGTGTGAAAAGTGATACAAATTTAGAATCGCCCAAGAAAAAGCGGAGTTATATTAAACGTGTAACCAACACAGCGACATTGGATACAAGTGCCATTCGAGAAGTGATCTATAATATGTATCACAAAAGTAAGATCTTATTATAATAACTTATCAGAAATTTGCATTAATTTGTTAACTAAATTATAATGTCATATTACACATGGTTTCAGAAGAACAAGTTACGATACAAACTTTATGGTCTCGATTAAGAGATAGGGCATTATTTGATGGTAGTGCCACGTCTTTAAGGCGGTTGCTTAGAGATCTTGGATTTAAGTGGCTTAAGGACAATCCGCGACGAGGGCTCATGGAACTACCAAGTATAGCTTTGAAAAGGGTGGAATTTCTAAGGCAATACAATCAAGCCAAGGTTGAGGCCTTATACCAGTTTGTCTTCCTCGATGAAACTTGGATATTTCAAAATGGGACCATAGGTCGCTCTTAGCAAAATGGAAACCAAAAAAGCGTGAAAGCTATTAAAACAGATGGTAAAAGGTATGTACTTTTACACAATTTGCACTATAAAATTTAAAACTAATATATTTTAGATACATTATATTACATGCTGGAAATGAAAATGGGTTTATTGAGGGTAGTGAAGCGATATTTTCTTCGAAAACAAAATTGAGCGATTACCATGGAGAGATGAACCAGGACAATTTTTTGAAATGGTTTCAACATCAGTTATTAGAAAAATTGGAGAGTCCATCTATGATTATACTGGATAACGCCCCTTATCACAGCATGATATTGAACAAAGTGCCCAACAATGCATGGACAAAAAAAAATATCCAAGACTGGTTGACAAATCAAAACATACCATTTTTAAACACAATGTTTAAAACAGAGCTATTGAGTATTGTTGCTCGGTACATAATGCTTCTTAATTATATATATTTTGGTCGACAGTTTATATTTCTTTTGTTTATTCCTATTCTTAAAATAACTGCTTTTTTAGAAACAAACCACCTAAAATATACGTGATTGATGAATTGGCGGAACAACATGGGCACAAAGTTCTTCGTCTGCCTCCTTACCATTGTATATTTAACCCTATTGAGTTAATTTGGGGCATAGCAAAAGGTTACTATAACAGACATATTGGTAGAGATGGTAACAGTGAAAAAGACTGTTTGGATATGTGGAACGAGGCTCTACAAACGGTTACCCCAGACATGTGGAAAAATAGTGTTCGACAAACTGAGCAAGAAATTTTTAAATGGTATGAAAGAGAACGAATTTTTGATCGACCAGACATCGAACCTTTAATAATCAACTTTGAGAGTGATGAAGATTCAGATTCAGACAGCGCTGAAGAAAGAAACTCCGACTAACTTTATTGTACAGAAAAAGCTTACACCAGTAGCTTACCTAATTTTAGAATGCATTTTTCTGTATGAATTCTGTAAAATAAATACCATGCATAAAATTTGGAGGACCCCATTTGGATTTTTATTCAGTACCTTTAAGCTATCAATTAAATATGGTAGTTTCATAGTGTCATCTGATCAATAATTGTCATACTTAATGATTATGCAAGTACAGATCTATAATTTTATTATACTATTATTTTTGTTCTCATTTGAGGTTAATATTGCTTATAAACCTAGATATGTAAATAATAAATTTTATTATTTTACAAAAAGTTTGGCAACAATGTAAATTTTTCAACACACCCACCTTGATGACGTGCACGCCACTTTGTTTGGCGTTGACTATACCTCGGTATATAAGATGGTATATAAGATATAAAGGTGTTCGGCCAGTAATGACATGGTATGTAATGTACTATAATAATAACAATAATAATAATAAGAAGCTTATAATAAAAGACCGAACAATTGCTGCCAACAAACCGGACATCGTTATCAAAGATCATAAAAATAAGCTACGCACTATAGTTGATGTTGCAGTACCATCAGACGACAACGTTAAAGCCAAAGAGGCTGAAAAGTATCTAAAGTACCGGGATTTGTCCATAGAGATAAACAGAATGTGCCAAATGCGTACGCAGATAGTACCAATTATAAAAGGTTCCACAGGTGTAAAACTGCCGATGTAGGAACGACTGACGATACGGCCCTAAGTAGGTAGCTCCATACCAGAAACAGTGAGGAGTCGGTGAGAACATAGTACTTGAGCTTTGATTAACGGTATCTCTAGCAAGTTGTTCTTAGACTATACTTCTTCCATGGATGATACTGGAGCGCTATCGAAAAAGTTACACATCATGCAGCATTCCCGTTCCTTAGATACCCCACTAAGGTAGGCTTAGCATTCTCAAATGTATATTTTATTCCGAAATCGAGAGTTTAACCGGTGTATCCATTTATCTAGATAAGGCGAATCCAGTTGTAAGCATTAATACTGTCGGTATCTGGAGCAGCATTACATAGCACTTAGAATCAGCCCTGTTAGCTAGCGAAATACGCGTAGAGCCTTTAAGACGCACCATCGGAATGTCGTTAAACGGGAGAAGGAACACAATGCCAGATACAATTGGGTGTTTTTTAGTATCGGTTTGAGGGGAAAAATTCCCGCGATTCCTGCCTACGTGCTTTGCGGAAGGAAGCTATAAATGGATTAGGGCTCACGGCATTTGAAATTACGCTTGCTGTGCATAAGAAAAAGTGGCGTCAAGTAAGTTGCTTTCGCAGCCATCATCCAATATCATTTGGTTGGTTTTTGGGTTGTTAGGTCGTCGTAAAACGTTTTCACTTGACGTTTCGCCAACATGAGTGGTAGGCATCTTCAGAAGATGTTCACAGTTTGGAGTCATGTGAACTACTGGGTAGTATCTTCTGAAGATACCAACCACTCGTCAAGTAAAAAAGTTTTACGACGGTTTAAGTCGATTCTACTTCCCATGCAACATTGTCATTGGTCCGTAAAGGTTCACTGGATCAGACACGTAGATGGAATTGAGTATGCAAAATGTGAGGACTGCACCTTATGAGCAGATATCAATCCCCATCTGCTGTCTGGCAAGAACAAAGTCGCTGCGACGAATATGCTTGCGGTCCCATTGTTATTGTGCACCTTCAGGGCCATCCACTGGCCAGTGGACGAGCTACAACAACTCGACACCAAAAGCCGAAAAAAAATGAACATGCATAGAAGCTTGAATTCTAAATCCTCAGATTCACGTATATACCTTCCAAGATATCAGGGAGGGCGTGGGCTATTGATTCTGGAACGTCTGCATGACAGGGTGGTACTGAGTAATGCTGATATGAACGAACCCGAACGCATAGAGGTTTGCTTGACATGAAGTGAGGTGAACAGCTCCAAGCGAAGCGCGTTCGATGTAAACGTGCACTAACGCTTTCACTTTCAAGGCATCACGACATAAAACTGAATATTTATGTTTACTTACTGAAGGCAAGATACATTTTGTATTTGAGACTAATGATTTTAAAGTTAAAACATTTTGAAACGAAATCACTTCCATTTCTGTCGCAGCGATGTCTTCGCTAAGTTGCAAAGCGTTGGATATCAATTTCCATGAAGGGTGAAACAACAAATTACGCCACTATAGCAATTTCGTTGAAATCCTTGAAACGATTTTTGAGCTTATCCTTCAAGTTAGAGGCTATTTCTACATGATATGTACTGCCATATGGTTCTGATGGACTTTGAGATTTCTTTTCGTCTTTATTTCTATTGTTGGCGAATAATGAATCTACAGCTTCTAAAAACGCCTGTTTTATCATTCATGAGGTTTCTTCTCTTGTGTAATCATCTGGGACACTCGGTATGATGCTTCAGATACAGCCTTACTTTTGTCGATTGTTTTTGAAAACATTGTCTGTTGTCCAATTACCTGATTTTTTAATTGTTTCAGTTTTTCCGTTCTGGTAGCAGAACGTAACGGGAATGATGTCTCAAAATTCGAATGTACAGTTTTACAGTGCCTCCCGACATTGCCTTTTTTAGCGACGGAAACAAATGTATTACATAACAAACATACATTTTTACCTTTAACTTCTGTAAATAAATATTGTTCTTACCATTCCGAATGGAAATGATACGCCTTCATCTTCTTACTACTGCTCATAATGCTTTTAATTGCAGGCCAACTGTCGCTATTGCCGTGCCTTGCGTATTTATTCCGTTGAAAGTAATCCCGATCGTTCTCGAACAGATCGCTCACCACAGTGTTGCCGCTGCTTGTGTTTATTATGAGAACTTACAAAATTTACGGAAGCTTCTATGGTTGTTACACCTTTTTAAAATATCTTGTGAGCCACCAGAATTGCCTTTGCGAGCTGCCGGTAACTCGCGATCGACGGGTTGCGACCACTGGTCTAGTGGGTTAAAGTCTGAGACTGAGGGAATCATTATGACTTGAAAGATGGTGTATTTGATACCGTAATAGTAAAGTATACGATATCAACCAGGGCAAAATTACAGGAATTAAAAATACAATAAAATACTTGACGATCTAAAATATTATGAGACTAAGTCAAAAAATCGGGAAATGAACAAGTACTCAAAAAATTGGACGATAAAAAATGCAGGAACATTTGATTAAATTATTCCAAAACAGGTACATTAGAAAAGATTAAAACAATCAGTACATAGATAATCTATCAATGACTGGAAACGAAGTCCACAATTTTATTCCTGAAAAATGTAATGATGTAGTCCTCAGATTAGCTGGCAGGATGTTGTAGGAGAGAGATTTTTTTAGAAAGTTAGTTCTGTGTGGCGGAACATGTCCAATATATCGCAAATTCACGTTGTGGCATAGGCTTCTAAAATATACCTTACTATACTAAGTGACATATAAATCCGAACACCCAGTTTAAATGGTTTTATTTTAATAAAAGTTGGTGAATGTATTTATCTTACTGTAAATAACAAGTGAACAATTTTCAGCCGTATCAGTTAGACATTCCGCTTTTTATACTGCTTTTTTTTAATTCACTAACGCTCTAAAAATGAATATTTCAGCCGCAGTAAAGAATCAACGTTGGCGGATTTTGGTTCTTGACATCCTTTACGATCGGTTACGATGCCTAGAGTACGGAGACCTGTACGATTTCGTCAACTTAGTGAGCTTGATAGGGGCCGTATAGTGGGACTTCGGGAAGCTGGACTTTCTTTTCGGGCAATTGCAGTTAGAGTGCAAAGAAGTGTAGACACTGTGGTTAGGTGTTGTCAGGCATGGCTTCGAGAAGGCCGTACGCAAAGAGCAAGGGGCACTGGACGCCGCCGTAGAACAACAGACCGTGAGGATCGCCGCCTAAGATTATTGCCTTTAAGGGACCGTTTCTCCACTACCAGGTCCATTGCAAATGAATGGTTTGCAGAACACGGAAGACCTATTGGCATGCGAAGTGTTTACCGACGAATGAGAAGTTTTGGCTTGTTTTCATACCGGCCACACTAGGTCCTCCCTTTAACTCGAGAACACCGACGTAATCGCCTTGAGTGGTGCAGACAACGGTCACTCTGAGATCAGGAATGGAACAGTATTGTCTTTAGTGACGAGTCTCGATTTTGTTTAGGCATTCACGATGGTCGTGCCAGGATTAGAAGGCGACGTGGTGAAAGGAGGAATCCACAGTTTTTTGGCCTAATATCCGTAATCTGTCATGCAACAAGTACAGAACTGAGCCCTAATTCTCTTGTAACTGAAAAACTCACGATCCAATACTTCCTGGAAAGTAAAGCTACTACTTGCTGAATCAGGGCGACCTCCATCCCCCTGGTATTAAATGCCGGAAAAAAGAGTATTGGTAGGTGGCAGCATGCTCCACCTCGGCGCCTCACTATAACCACGTGCCAATAATATTAAAATTTTCGTCTCGCGCTCTCGTAATTTATTTTTTCCTATGGAAATCGATAAAGAGTCACAAGATAACGCGCCTTGATAAAACGAACCTCAGAAGAGGGAGCAAGGCACCCTCCCGTCGTGTTACGACACCCCACAACCGCGAATACGCACAATGCTCCAGGAAAATTCAGAAAGAATTCCGCAGGCTTATTACGTAACTGCCGACGATGAGTCATCCCTTTTACCCCATGGAAACACCCTTTAAATAATAACCACTTACTGCTCACAAAGAATCCGATCTACAGCTTTGCGGGTGACAGCACCTTACGTGCAGGCGTTCAGGGCGCCAAGCTGATCTCTGCGGTTGGGCTGGTGCATTTTCCCTTTGCCTGGTGGCACAACAATTTGGTGCAGACAGAAACATTACTCTGTATATACATGAGATCCACATCCATGGTATATCAAATCCTTGTATGACTTCTAATGGTTGTCTATTGGATATACAGCATTTTCGGGACTTTTAGTATAACCATATGTAACCATATGTACAATCATGAGCTATCCATAAGATCCAGGTCCCTTCTATAGTGAGAATCTGTGTTTTGAGTCAGACATTTTCACCGCATGACATAATCCCCAGTCAGGTAAGATTCGCTTACACTTTGTTCTGTTCATAAGCTATACAGGATGTCCTCAGAGTTGGGAGTTTCCTTTAGAGAAAGTACATATCACGGGATAATACGCATGTTTTTTAGTAACATGACATATATACTAATGCTTTAAGATAATCGATATATTAGGTTAGCACATTCCTAGAGCAATAACGTAGTTATGGAATTGATATGAGCATCTTAGAGGTCCTATTGACACTCCGTAAGAGTACTCAGCATTTCGCCGTCGTCCTCGATGTTTCTTTCCATCAGTGCTGCATATGTTTGTTTATATCATGCAATAGCCATCTGGCTGAATACAGTTGACCTAGACAGCCCCAAATGTTGCAAATTTAGGAAGAGGTAAATTAACTAGATTCCTTACCAAATGAATAGTTGATATGAGAATAGTTTTGCTGCAAATCAGCTTTGGTATTGTAAACGTAGTTGATCCCAACATTCAGGTCATCTTGTATAAACAAAGTCGAGATCTTTCATTATAAAAATTTGTATTCTGCGACTGAAAACTGCGGTACTAGTAGCCTAAAACTTCACGGGGTCCCAGTAAAAGAGCGACGCATTGTTCATAACTAAAACACTTTATACAGGGTGATTCAGAAAAACGCGAAGTACATCCAAAAATAACAAAGAACATGCCTATGCACATACATGCTGAAATGTCTCACTAACAAGACACATGGTGTTATGGATTTCTACGCCACTGATGAGACTGAATCAAGACAAAACATGAATATTCAATCAAATAACTTTATGGTGAGATAGCATTACTCTCATAATACACATACATACAACTTCAAACGTCAGACTTCACTAAATTCATCGTATATTCAAAAAAGAACGGGTTGAAGTTTACCTGAAATATTCCAACAAATTTCATGTGAATTTCTTATTCAAAAAAGGGCATCAAGTAGGTTAACTCTGCACTTCCCACTCAACGCTGCTATCAGAGAGCGAAAGTTATCTACGAACATGTATGACAAAAGAATTGAACAGATCAAGTCAATCAAACGGGCCCATGCAAGTACTTCATAGTCCCACTCATATGACAACACTGCGATCTGAAAGTTTCTTCCCCACCATATCAACAGTACCGACCATCTGGCAACCTTACTATGACTAACGTCGTTATTTGCCTTCCGTCGGTCCAGCCACCCATCCATCAGACCGTGTATTGAAAGTATTTTTTAATATCTTGTGGGCAATGCACGAATAAATCGATGATGTCTAATAGGTGCGTACAAGGGGGTGGGAGGCATATAAATGTACTAACGCCAAAAAAATTAGATATATCCTTCTCACCTCTCACAACCCTCAATTTTTAACCAATACAAGAATTTTCATAAAAATGATCAGGAGCTCCTGAAACCTCAAAAAACGAAGTCTAAGCGATTTTCATTTTCCCGTTTTTTCCCCTACGTTGTCCTTGACGTGTAAGAATTCCATCAAAATCCGAGCACCACTTTCCAAGTTATAGGCGGGCCAAGAATTAATGGACAACCAGACAGACCGACAAACGTACAGATAGATACCTCAGACCTATGGAAATGAGTGACATGGTTTTTCGTGATGTACATGCCATAAAACAAAACAAACATATCTCATTGTCGAAATTTTTCTCGATTACAGTATTTTCTCGCTAGTGGCGTGGGAAGTAAACCGCAATAGAGATCAGTGGCGTAGCAAATATTGTTCTTTCTGCTTCTGTAGGGGTGAAAAATTATCAACCTCTACGCCACTGGTGTAGTCTCAGGCATGGAATTTTCTATAGACGTTTTGCCTTACCTGTTAGTAGCAACTTGAACAACATTTTAGTTCAACATCTTAACACATTCCGTTGGTATATAATTTTGCAATTTCAAAATTGAAACCGCAAGGGAACACTTTAGGGCGCATATGCATAATACCCTTGTATTTGCATCACCCTGTATATCCGCAGTATACCAATATTCATTTGATTTTCATATACTAATCTAACTGTACTATATACACAACAGAGCCTCATAACAACTCTCAAAACTGGCTATTATAATAGGAAAGCTTTCGTTTTGGCCCTTTATGCTGCTCTTTCCTGCAGTAATCGTACCGGACAGATTATTATTGCTTAAGGTTTCGTAGGGAGATAAGAATGAATTGCCCAATTGGCCAATTAGATTTTTATTATATAATTTCAAGGTCCTGATGTTTTCTGTTATTTCTATACTTTTTACGCGTTATTTGTGTTGGGTTGAGGCGTTTCTAGTCCATGTATAGAGTGTGCTTCATGGCCCTAACAGATGGCCCAGATCGTCAAAGAACATCAGTTCAGTCATTTGTCATACATACGGTAGCTCGGGCACCATGTCAGTATCCAACTATTAAAATCACGATGTCTGTAGATTATGTGATGAGACTGGTTCTTTTAATTTTTATTCAAATATGATTACAATTTTAACGTTTTCGACTGTCCCAAAATGAAATCCCTTGAGCAGATTCATTTATTGACATCGCACATGAGGATGTGAACGCACAAGATCCCGGATTCTGTCGATATTTTCATCTGTTCTTGTTCTGGAAATGCCTCAAACCACCGAAAAACCTGGGCTCTTGACAAAACTATCTCCGTAGGCCTGTTTAGCAGGAGTTTTCATTGCACCATGCCCAAGTCCAAAGCAAAACTTGGTAGCAGATCGTTGCTCGAAATTGATGTCACTCCTTTTTAGAACACAATAGAAAAGCTGTTTCACAAAAAAAATCGCTACGGACAACCAAATGACTCGAGCGAGTTCAAACTTGTACTGAAGGCGGATCGCATGTTTCCCTGTCTCCCTTCCAAGCTAGGTACCTCCAGTGTTGCCAGATCGAACGCTACGTAGTCAGTCTTATAACTTTATTTAAAGACCTCGTATATTCATATAGTCATTCTACCCTAAGTTACTGCATAGTGGTCTGGGGCGGATGTCATAGAATAAACTACCTTAGACCAATGTTTCCACTCCGCTAAAGAATTTTTAAATTACAATTTTTGATTTCTTTTGCGATTCATATCTCATATGCACTCGCTTTTATTTTAATTGTAAATGTTTGACCTCCTTTTACTCTATGGTTTCTGCATCCGATGGCTTGTAACTATCATTTGTATAGTACGACCAATAAATTATCTACATCTACCCTATCTCCACGTCGTTAGCTCTTAGCTCTTCTTCTATCTCAATTACCGAGATCGATCTGGCATCCTGAATGCCTGCATGCAAAGTGCTGTCATCTCCCTCACCCCTACCCTGGTATTATCGCCTTAAGCTGATAAACAAATGAGCCGTTTCACACATTTAAAACAAAATAGCTGAAACATAAATCAATACATTCGGTTTAAAATATGACTTTTTTATTAGCGACAAAGTGATTCACGGCTGTGGGGTAACGAAATGACAGTTGAAGAAGGGGAGAGGGAAAACAGATCGTAAACAAATAAATAACCCGTCGTTCCCTGTTGTGGTCATTTCATAGGGAGTCGCGTTTACGTATTTGCAAAATTAGACGATACCTATTTCATCCCCGCTTCCTAGCTGAACAGATAAACACCAATATCTAACAGCAAAACAGACCGTTTGTAAGTCTTACGACCAGTGGCGTAACATACAACTTTCTGCACAAGCTTTAACCGATTAAAGACTTGACGGTACAACCGCTTCTTGTTTGTAGTGTTTAAGTGCTTTTCCGTTTCTACTAAGCTTGGATAGCTCAAATATTGCATCAATTTTGGGATCGGGTAAAAAATGAGAAGTAAAATCTGGCCTTTCATGAGAGGCGCCCATGGGCAGACAACATGTTTAATTTTCAGATGAAGCACAATATAAAAAGAGAGCGATTTTTCCACGAACGCTGAGAAAGAATTAGGATACTCCCCAGCACTCCCAAAGTAAATAAAAGAAAGAAGCAAAATTAAGCGGGTGGCCGTACAACATAACGCAGGTACGTATTTTATTCCTACATTTCAAGTTTGGTTATCTTTCTTTCTTCCCATGGCAATTGGCGAGGAAGCATTTTAATCGCGACAAACTTAGAAAATGAGGTATTGTGTCTTTTGATGACAAAAAACTATGTCACTTATGTCAGTCAGTATGTATGTCCACTGATTCTTGGTCCTTCTATAGCTTGGAAAGTAGCGCTCGGATTTTGATGAAATTTTGACACAAAGTGGTTACTATGTCAAGAACGAAAAATCTTTTAATTTTTGGAGATCGATCCAGCGACGTTGGAGCTACGGGCAAAAGGCGGAGACGTTGAAAATTTGGGGTTGGATGTGTTGTAAATTTTAAGTTTTTGGCAGTAATAAAAGATGTTGCTATTGAGAAGTTCCTTATCTCCGTAATATGATACCTGTACATTTACCATTGAAACAATATTTTTCCTGCTAAAAAATATGGTGCAAGCAAAAATTATTTGGAAAGGATATTAACGCAATTACCTTTTTTTAAGAGGAACTAATTTAAAGATACTTCTACGTTGTACAGTGCTTTTCAAATAGGGCCCTCTCCTACGTATTTTTTGAATACGTCATGTTAGAAAGCTGATAGTCGAGATAATTCAATTCAATTCAATTCTTTATTTACTGCTGAATCCACAGTATGTGTTTGCAGAATTCAAAAAAGACAATGATGACATAATATATCAGCACTAAACTAAAAAAAAGTAAACTTGAAACAATATACACGAAAACAATAAACACCGTCACAGTCACAAAATAATGAAAAAGCACAAAAAACGAAATAAAAAAACTACTGGAATTCTGAACAAGTCATTGTTGAAGAACTCATCAAAGTTGTAGTATATGCTTTGTTAATCAAGAAGCTTTCTAGCATCTAACTGACTGGTTTATATCATGAATATTTGTGAAATGAAGTAAAATACCATCTTCACTGGAGCCCCTTTAAAAGACCGTAGCGCCCTTAGGGGACGTTTGTCGATCTGTGTTTATATAAACTTCTCTTCCTATTTTAAGCTCTAGAAACCGCTGGTAGAATATTGCACACTTTTTTCGGGACACCCTGTATATGATTCAAATGAATAATTCTCGATTTCAGTTCGCTAACTTGACCTGTTCAAAAGTAGGTAGGGGTGACCTTCCTAAAAAACACTGTATAAACAAAAATAATAAAAAACATTAAAATTCATAATTATTACATTCAGTCTGTTAGAAATATGTTCCACGTAGATAAACCTATATCTCACATGCTGTTTCGGTAAATTTTTCAAACTTCACTGGAAATAAACCGACTGTGAAGATTTAATCTACTTGGCGCCATTTTTTCATAAAATATAAAGAAATAAACAGATAACCAAATATTCTAATTCTGCTTTAATAAGTTTTTATTCAGTGTTTCCACCGATTTGCATTTTCCATTGACATTCTACGTATATTGTGAGTTTCAGAGGGAGTCGACTGTAACAGTTGCAGCCCTCAGGGCGTATCTGGTCTCAAGTGGCATAAATTAAGCCAACTTTGCCTTGATAGATGTCTTCGATAAACTTTTTCCGAAATTAAGATATTTGGTGTATAATTAGAATAGAAGTCCGAGACTCGGGCGTCTGTTTTTTCATTTTTTAATTAAAGAAGTCGGTGCCAGGTGGTTTCCGTTCTCTTTACACGTCCCCAAATAAAACCCTGCTGAATGTAATTTAATGTGGATTGTGTGAACTTTCTTAATAATATACTATCAGCTTTTACTTCCCACGGAATCGTGGTGGTAATCCCGGAAAATTTCGCAAATGAGGCATTATATTTGTTTGATGTCAGATGACATGTCCATCACGAAAAACGATGCCACTCACTTCTGTCTGTCTGTTCGCTTATTCTTGGACCACCTATAACCTTTTTTTTATACTGAAGCAGCCGCGCAGGCAGAAGGCTAAATGCCGGAACAGCGCGACTATTATGATGACCCCAAAGAAATTTTTTTAACCCGATTTTTGAACTGCCTAAGGTTAGTAGACGTGAAAAAAGCTTCTTCTTGTAGATTGTTCCACAATCACGACAGCCTCGGGACAAAGGAGCGTTCGTATCGGCCATTTCTGGATGTAAGAAGTTCGATACTCCTAGGATGGGAGGCCAAATGCAGGAAGGAGGTCGTTGATATGTAAGAGGAGCAGTGTGAACCTGGAAAGTACCGGTGGGATTTCGATGCAATTTTTTACACAAGGTTACTAATATATCTACTATTCACCAACAACGGGAGTGTCACAAGGCACTAGCTTGAGGCCCCTACTATTTTTCATTATTGTTATTGATATCGACCATATAATAACAGTAGAAAATCAAATGTTTGATGACCTAAAAATTTACTCTACTACCTTAGACCTTTTGCAGACAAATTTGGACTTAACTGGTGCCTGAATAATGATCTGATGCTTAATATCAGCAAGTATAATGTCCATTACCATAAAAGTCTTTCATACTATATGACTATACTAAGTGACATATAAATCCGAACACCCAGTTTAAATGGTTTTATTTTAATAAAATTTTGTATAAGTACTTAATGAAGCATAATAAGTAAATGATAAAAATTTCAAAATGATTGCACTGCTTTAAAGCCCTTTGACCTTTAATAATGTGTGGATGCACCCTGATGTGCTACGCATTCTCTAGCTTCTAGAGTCTGAGGAGGACGTTGCAAATTGAGCAATCTCCTACCCATCATATCCCACACGTGCTCAATTGGGGATAAGTCGGGATATCTTGGTGGCCATGGTAACAATGTGACATCATTATGTTGAAAGAAGTCTATTGTGACTCTTGCAACATGTGGTCGGGCATTATCTTGTTGGAAAGTTGGATCTGCCAGGGTGTCAAGATAGGGTAATAGATGGGGTTCTAAGAACTTCGTGGATATAACGCTGCGCGTTCATGTTACCTCTGATGAAGATTAAAGGTGACCTGGAACCATAAGCTATAGCTCCCCAAACCATAACTCCAACAGTGTGATGAACATGTCTTTCAACAAAAAACTGTCGATTCCTCCTTTCACCACGTCGCCTTCTAACCCTTACACCGACCTAATCGCCTTGAGTGGTGCAGACAACGGTCACTCTGGGATCAGGAATGGAACAGTATTGTCTTTAGTGACGGGTCTCGATTTTGTTTAGGCATGCACGATGGTCGTGCCAGGGTTAGAAGGCGACGTGGTGAAAGGAGGAATCCATAGTTTTTTGTTGAAAGGCATGTTCATCACACTGTTGGAGTTATGGTTTGGGGTGCTATAGCTTATGGTTCCAGGTCACCTTTAATCTTCATCAGAGGTAACATGAACGCGCAGCGTTATATCCACGAAGTTCTAGAACCCCATCTTTTACCCTATCTTGACACCCTGGCAGATCCAACTTTCCAACAAGATAATGCCCGACCACATGTTGCAAGAGTCACAATAGACTTCTTTCAACATAATGATGTCACATTGTTACCATGGCCACCAAGATCTCCCGACTTATCCCCAATTAAGCACGTGTGGGATATGATGGGTAGGAGATTGCTCAATTTGCAACGTCCTCCTCAGACTCTAGAAGCACTTCGAGAGGAGTTGGTGGTTGCCTGGAATGAGATACCACAGGAGGACATTGACCACCTGATCAGAAGCATGCCTAGGCGCGTTGGAGAATGCGTAGCACATCAGGGTGCATCCACACATTATTAAATGTCAAAGGGCTTTAAAGCAGTGCAATCATTTTGAAATTTTTATCATTTACTTATTATGCTTCATTAAGTACTTATACAAAATTTTATTAAAATAAGACCATTTAAACTGGGTGCTCGGATTTATATGTCACTTAGTATAGTAAATCGATGGTTAACTTTAACTAGGAGATCATATATGAGTTTGAGACTTTGGTATTTATTCAAAAATTTACAAATTTATATCAGTTTATCGATAAATATGAATTAAAGCTTAAACGTATTTATGGATTACGAGGTGAAAGCGTATAGCAGAGACGGAGAGGCAAGGAGACCAAAAATAATCCGCCATAGGCCGACTTACTTTGACGAATTTGACAACCTGGATTTCCTTGCAAAATTTCGTGTTTCAAAAAGAACGGTAGAAACAGAACTCTTCTCTTTCCAGGGAACTGTGTCATTTTTTTGCTCTCTCTTATGCTTTTGGTTTTACTAATTAATGATACTAACATCAGTTCCTCATCTTTTGAAAAATTTTGAACTATTTTTTGATCTTCTCTTTCTCCATACAAGGAAACAATTTTTGATAAATTTTAGCAACAGAATTAGTCGTATTTTGAGTCATAGCTTATAGAAGTGATGCTAGAAAAGGTGGTAAATAATTGTACTTTTAGCGTATTTTTTTACCTATGTAAGGTTTATTAGACATTTCATTTGTCAACCAATACTAATATAGGGTCTACTACTAAACATTTTTACAAGTAATGTTTGAAAAACCTTACCTTGCTTGACGAAGCTTTTATTCACATTTTGAACATCTTATAAAATGTCATTAAAAAAAGACGAGCTTTTATGCGCCGAGAACGCACAGAACACGATATCTGAGAACCGCAGATGCAGAGTTGCAACATGAATATATGATGACCTTCTGGTAAGTTAACTGGCGCTGTAAAAATACTTGAAAAACGCATTTCCAAGCAACTACAAGTTACCTACCTTCCTGGTTATAGTTAACTAACCAGAAAGTTAACTTGGGATTGAAAAACCGGGCCTAACTGAGACAAATCGCAAGTAATATCTTAAATTCTTGATGATTACGATACTTACCTAACTATACATAGGTGTGGGAGGAACGAAAATAGGAAACAACTTTCTAAGCAGCTTGCGCAACATGTCTTGAAGTTCTAAATAAAATACGGCATTTCCTTAAAAAATTCATAATCCAATGATAGCTCCTTGCGAATGAAGCTTAACCAAGATATTTAACTTTTTTATTATCTGGCCGCGATCGATAGCTTCAAGTAGAAACTGAAGGAGACATGAATTGCTTCTGATCTCTCAAACTCCTTGACTGTAACCTCGTTTGAAGATCGTCTTATTCGCATACTCTGTTATATCATGGAGAAAGCTACATTAGAATTTCAATTGTACTTTTTTCACTGGATGTTGTTCACACTAATATACAGACTTCATAACTTCACGGCAAAATGAAGTAAAATTTCAACAGGAGTAACAATTATTATGTATCTATATTATATAGGTTTTTGAAGTGATAATCTTGCCGGTCTTCCGTCAAAAAAAGGCTGAAGCTTTCAAAAAATCAGTACTCACGGGAAGGTTTGCGGGAAAGCCGTAAAAATGCACATAGTCAGAGACATCGAGCTTAAGAACAGTTGAAACACCTTCCAATAGGTGGTACTAACATATGCGTATGACTAGTCATTTTTAGTTCCTCTTAGGTGGCAACAATTAGGAACTATAATCCCCCATGCATGTCTGGTCAGTAAAGCCACATGTATTGACAGATCTTTACTTACTACTTCAATCATAAAGGTGACCCTCTTCAGTACGATGACATATATTTGATTTAGATGGGGGATTATAGACATGTAAACCACAGGATAAGTTTCCGATGTTACGCTTAGGACTATCTTTCAACCTGGCAGTTAGCACTAGTACGATAGCAGGAACGTTAGTTAAATGTGTTGATATGCTACTATTTTTTTGGTTCCAATCTTTAATTATTGACAATAATGATGCCCATCATAATTAGCTTCAAAGCTTTAAACCCGCTCACGGGTTTGTTAATAATTCACTTCATAATTATGCATTGAAGACGACTTTAATTCTGTAACTCATTCCACTGTGAAAAAAATAAAACTTTGATCATGGTTGCTTTTATACTTGGAAGGTATCATTTTCTCTCACACAACATTTATTTTGCATGTCAAATATTATAAAATTATACCAACAATGTTGAGTGTTTTCAATTAAGCTCTGTCGATGAGTTGCTAATTTTAATCGCTTTTCCACATGAGTAAACAAAGTGAATGAAGATACCACTGATTCCATTACTAGAAGCTACTAATATACCATGCCAGGAAGTTTCGGTTTATTAGTAAAATTAATCCCAAATATAAAACTTTCTATTTAGCTGTTTGGTATTTCTTACCGGTACATAAAACATCTAGGGTCTATTTTTTTCCGAATATAACACAGCTTAGCTGGATTTAAGTATTCATAATCACCAAATTATTTCCAAGTCTTATCTAATTTCAACAAAGTTTCGATTCAATGGTAAACGTCAAAATAGAAAGGATCTAAATTTCAAGTTGATCGGATCTATGAAAATTTTGTATTTAGATATTCTATTCCATAACTAGAAGCTACTAATATACCATTCCAGAAAGTTTTGGTTTATTAATAAAATTAACCCGAACTCTGAAACTTTCTTAGTCTTACTCTGATCTAATTTAACTGTTTGGTATTTCTTACCGGTACATTAAACATCTAGGATCTATTTTTATCAGAATGTAACACAACCTAGATTTAGGTATCCATACTCATCAAATTATTTTCAAGTCTTATCTAATTTCAACAAGTTTCGATCCAATGGTAAACATCTAAATAGAAAGGATCTGGCCTCATAAGCGGAGAATTGCAAGTTGATCGGATCTATGAAAATTTTGTATTTAGGCATTCTATTCCATAACTAGAAGCTACTAATATACCACTGCAGAAAGTTTTGGTTTATTAATAAAATTAACCCGAACTCTGAAACTTTCTTTGTCTTACTCTCATCTAATTTAACTGTCTGGTATTTCCTACCGGTACATAAAACATCTAGGGTCTATTTTTTTCCGAATGTAACACAGCTTAGTTAGATTTAGGTATTCATAATCACCAAATTATTTCCAAGCCTTATCTAATTTCGACAAGTTTCGATTCAATGGTAAACGTCAAAATAGAAAGGATCTAAATTTCAAGTTGATCGGATCTATGAAAATTTTGTATTTAGGCATTCTATTACATAACTAGAAGCTACTAATATACCATTCGAGAAAGTTTTGGTTTATTAATAAAATTAACCCGAACTCTGAAACTTTCTTAGTCTTACTCTCATCTAATTTAACTGTTTGGTATTTCTTACCGGTACATAAAACATCTAGGGTCTATTTTTTTCCGAATATAACACAGCTTAGCTGGATTTAAGTATTCATAATCACCAAATTATTTCCAAGTCTTATCTAATTTCAACAAAGTTTCGATTCAATGGTAAACGTCAAAATAGAAAGGATCTAAATTTCAAGTTGATCGGATCTATGAAAATTTTGTATTTAGATATTCTATTCCATAACTAGAAGCTACTAATATACCATTCCAGAAAGTTTTGGTTTATTAATAAAATTAACCCGAACTCTGAAACTTTCTTAGTCTTACTCTGATCTAATTTAACTGTTTGGTATTTCTTACCGGTACATTAAGCATCTAGGATCTATTTTTATCAGAATGTAACCCAACTTAGATTTAGGCATCCATACTCATCAAATTATTTTCAAGTCTTATCTAATTTCAACAACTTTCGGTCCAATGGTAAACATCTACATAGAAAGGATCTGGCCTCATAAGCGGAGAATTGCAAGTTGATCGGATCTATGAAAATTTTGTATTTAGATATTCTATTCCATAACTAGAAGCTACTAATATACCATTCCAGAAAGTTTTGGTTTATTAATAAAATTAACCCGAACTCTGAAACTTTCTTAGTCTTACTCTGATCTAATTTAACTGTTTGGTATTTCTTGCCGGTACATTAAACATCTAGGATCTATTTTTATCAGAATGTAACACAACCTAGATTTAGGTATCCATACTCATCAAATTATTTTCAAGTCTTATCTAATTTCAACAAGTTTCGATCCAATGGTAAACATCTAAATAGAAAGGATCTGGCCTCATAAGCGGAGAATTGCAAGTTGATCGGATCTATGAAAATTTTGTATTTAGGCATTCTATTCCATAACTAGAAGCTACTAATATACCACTGCAGAAAGTTTTGGTTTATTAATAAAATTAACCCGAACTCTGAAACTTTCTTTGTATTACTCTCATCTAATTTAACTGTCTGGTATTTCCTACCGGTACATAAAACATCTAGGGTCTATTTTTTTCCGAATGTAACACAGCTTAGTTAGATTTAGGTATTCATAATCACCAAATTATTTCCAAGTCTTATCTAATTTCAACAAAGTTTCGATTCAATGGTAAACGTCAAAATAGAAAGGATCTAAATTTCAAGTTGATCGGATCTATGAAAATTTTGTATTTAGATATTCTATTCCATAACTAGAAGCTACTAATATACCATTCCAGAAAGTTTTGGTTTATTAATAAAATTAACCCGAACTCTGAAACTTTCTTTGTCTTACTCTGATCTAATTTAACTGTTTGGTATTTCTTGCCGGTACATTAAACATCTAGGATCTATTTTTATCAGAATGTAACACAACTTAGATTTAGGTATCCATACATCAAATTATTTTCAAGTCTTATCTAATTTCAACAAGTTTCGATCCAATGGTAAACATCTAGATAGAAAGGATCTGTCATCATAAGCGGAGAATTGCAAGTTGATCGGATCTATGAAAATAGTGTATTTAGACATTCCATTCCATAACTAGAAGCTACTAATATACCATTCCAGAAAGTTTTGGTTTATTAATAAAATTAAACCGAACTCTGAAACTTTCTTTGTCTTACTCTCATCTAATTTAACTATCTGGTATTTCCTACCGGTACATAAAACATCCAGGGTCTATTTTTTTCCGAATATAACACAGCTTAGCTGGATTTAAGTATTCCACCACCAAACCACCAAACCACCAAATTATTTCCCAGTCTTATCTAATTTCGACAAGTTTCGATTCAATGGTAAACGTCAAAATAGAAAGGATCTAAATTTCAAGTTGATCGGATCTATGAAAATTTTGTATTTGAATATTCTATCTGTTTTAATCTTTTGTGAACATTTTAGTACTTGAAAATTGAGACCACGCGCTGTGATGATCAAATAGTGGCTTGAGAACATGTTTTGACTTGAATGAGAGTAACCTAAGAGGACACACTCAGTAGTTGGTACAAATTATTTGTTATCTTTTTGATACAGCGAATCTTGTGAATACGAAAAACATGATTTGTGGCTCAGCAAACATGAAAACGGCGATGCAAGTCTTGTAACCAATCCGCACGCGATTCAGTTTCTGAATAGGTAAAAAATTAATGTATTAAAATAAGTTCAAAACATCGTCCTAGGTTACATAAATACGCTTATAAGAAAAATAAAACTATTAACAGCGAAGCTGCTCCAGTTAGTTCAGAATATACAGAAGATCTGGATGTTGGTTTGCAATCTAAGCCTAATAATGCAACATGCGTAGATCCAGAAGCAATACAAACAGTGATACAAGCGAAACTGCCATTACTTTAGATATAAAAAGGTTAAAGCAAAATTATTTTAGTTGTATTATCTACGAGGAATTTTTAAAACATCAAATTTTGCGCGCTTAGTAGAGAGTATAAAATATCGGAATGTTAATTATACTGAGTATATTTGGAACGCTGCTGCTTCTCATTGGTGTGAAAGCGTTAAAACGGAGATACTCAAATTTAATTTATTTCTACTGTATTTTGATTAACTGACCTTCGGTTGGACCCTAGTATCGATGCAAAGTCTTACCAGTCTTGAAGAACGAAGTATGAGGAATGAAATAAACAGCAACTACTAAAGTAAAAAGAGATAAACCAATTATTTTTTGTTTTCGTCTTGGAAAAGTTCAGCTAGGTATTGAAGAAGAATTGAAAGATGAAGGTCCTAATGAGAGATGTCAAAGGAATTATAAGGTGAAGTGAAATAATCAGTATTACGGTAACGGAACTATGTTGCATGACTTGACTACTGATACGGAGCGACGTAGTCCTTGATTATATCGAATTGAAAGAAGTAGTAAGGAATACCAAAGGAACTGTAAAGTAAAAGAACCAGTATCACGGTGAGGTAACACTTATACGTGACTTGGACTACTGACGGGTAGGGACACGGTTTAAGGACCGGATTGTCAAAAGGGCACGCGCATTAAAGAAATTATAAGAGATAAGATGAATTATAAAAGTGTAAAGTAAAAGGGGAAAGACATGCCCTCGGTATGAATTCATTAGAAGCAGTGCGTCCCCTGCGTGTATGTGCGTGCCTCAGTCGTAGTTTGATGGTGGGCAACGTCAGAGGTGGCTGTGAGCCTGCCGGAGTCTGGAGCGGTATCCGGAGAGGCGTCAGCGTCGGCGGCAAGGCGTCGCGGCGCGGCGTGGCGTCGGAGGCAGACGGCAAACTGCAGCGGCGCATCCGTAGACTTGTGGGACCGCCTCCAAATTCGCGTTGCCCCGTTCCGTCTACTTGAATGACCGTTTTTGCGCAACAACACAACTAACTCTTGTTCTTTCTACCGAAAAAGAAATAATTAATAGAACGCCGCTGTTACCGTTTATGTGTTTAGTTGTGTTTTGGTGTTGTTCTGTGAGTGCAACTGTTTACCGCTACCCATGAAGTACTGCGAAACTCGAATGCTGGCTTCTTTTGCACAGGTACATTCACTTAATATTCGTGTTTACACTATTCTCTGCATGTCTTGCTATTTTTCCAATAGTTTACATGAAAAAACATTGAAAACCAAGTTCTTAATCCTGCGAATAACAGTACCTATTAATTTTTATACAGTTGCGACGTTACGCTCATAAACTTGAAAGTTTTCCGGTGTTTCCCAAAGCTCAGCTATTTGCATTTTTGGTAGAAGTATCTGTATCATAACGAAATCACAACAGAATTCTAGTTCTAGTTTAAATGAAGTATTACGAGCTTCAAAATTTGCCAATTATTTGCCTTAGTGTGGAAGCTCGAAAGTATATTTGGTAACTCAAAAGAATTGTCAGCAACTTAAATACTAACTTCTAACGAATAAACTCTACATATCTTAGAATTTTTTTGATTCTTTCTCGCCTCCCTAGTCTTAGTTTGTCCTTCCAAAATATACTTATACGACGCTCTTTCAAATGATATTGCAGAATTCGTATTCCAGTTTTGTCTACAACAGTAACCATAAATGCTCTGTCCTGTAAACATTGTGAGAAAGGCACCTGTCTTACCATTCCTCCAAAGCAAGCTCAATGCATATTTGGTGAGAGAAAGTCCTAAAAGCTCTCATATAGAGAAAAAAATATGTTTAATCTCTTAGCCCTCACAAAATGTAATATGGATTTTTTTGAACAGACACTTTCTACATAATTGTGAATTTTTTCTTCTCAAATTATTTTGCACGGATATTCTGGCTTATTATCTCTGTTCACACTTTGATCTGCATGTCTGGAAAGCTTAGTTTCTACCTTAATAAACGTATCCTGACATTCCTTCATAGCAAGCTGCAAAAGCTAGCTTCAAATAGTTGCGAATAACTTACGATAAAAAAATTTTGAATTTCTTAATATCTTTTTGCCCTACTGGTGGAAGTGTATACTTCCAAATTGCATTTAAAAGGTATCGTTACTTATTATCCATGCTTACATTCTTGTCTTGATGTCTTGCAAGCTGTCCGATAGTTTACATTGATAAATGTCTGTCTCTCCAAAGCAAGATCTAATGTCGAGAAACTTTACAAGCTTTCCATACAGCTGCGGTTATGCTCCCTAACTCAAGGAATTGTTCTTTTTCCATTATTCTTTCTACTCTACTTTGTCCTTGCAAATTAATTTGAAAACGACCTTTACCAAAATCCATGCTTTCACTTCTCTCTCACGTCTTACAAGCCGATAGTTTTTATTAATCAGCCTCCTTTGCAGTCTCTCCAAACAAGCTCCAAAGTTTGGACATTCTTACAAACTGTCAGATACTTGCGAGTAACTCGTTTAACAACTCAAAAAAGTATTCACAGTTTATAACTTGCGATCCATCCAAAGCAAAATATAGAAGCCCTACAAAGTTTCGTACAGTTGCAAATATGTTTAATCTCTTAGCCCTCACAAAATGTAATATGAATTTTTTTAAACAGACACTTTCTACATAATTGTGAATTTTTTCTTATCTTAATTCCTCTTCTCAAATTATTTTGCACGGATATTCTGGCTTATTATCTCTGTTCACACTTTGATCTGCATGTCTGGAAAGCTTAGTTTTTACCTTAATAAACGTATCCTGACATTCCTTCATAGCAAGCTGCAAAAGCTAGCTTCAAATAGTTGCGAATAACTTGCGATCCATCCAAAGCAAAATATAGAAGCCCTACAAATTTTCGTACAGTTGCGAGTTATGCTCAAGAACTCAAAAAAATTCTCCTTTTTTTCCTGAGTCCATACAAAATGAAATGTTGACTTCTCTTGTTAATTTTGTTACCTATTTTGCATTCTCTTCTGGGTGTCTCGGAAGCCTTCCGTTAGCTTGCATTATCCCCATATTTCCAAAACAAGTTTTCGTATAGTTGCTACCCGGTAGTTTCCGAAATTCAACTCCTTTTGATGTGTTAACACGTAGCTGTCGAAGTTACGATTTCTATTGTTGCTTATTCCTTGTTTATGCTAGACTACAAGTAAGATGTTTGACTTACTATAGCTCTAAAACCATCAATTATACTGCTTTATGTCCTGGAGGCTATGATATACAGATTGCAGATTCAGATAATTCCACTGTACCTCTTTTCGGTTTTAGCTTTAAAGAATTCTTTTCAAGCAATACATGAGTTTTTTCGGTTCTAAAGTATAAAAAAGTGAAGTAGTAAAATATCAGGATGGAAGCTTGGTAGCTGATTCGAGTAAGCTCATATGAAGTTTTTACAGTGTTCCATATATATTTTCGTGGAAATCCCACCTTTTTATTATCTGTCCATTTATTTACCAAGCATGTTCAATTCACATAATAAAATAATTACACCAACGGCTCTCTATTAACCGCTTTAGGTACATATCATCATTCAAATGAAATTTAATAATTTATGTTTGGTTAATAAAAGCTATTTATATAAACAAATGAAAAACAAGTTCTATGAAACATTACATATGATGTAAATATAATGAAAATAAACATTGTGGTGCGTAATTTTCTCTACTAACATACTAATTGATGGCTTCTAACTCCTGAAAGGTAAAAATAGCTGGTATAGCCCTTTTCGCAGTGCAGGCTTTGCACCCATTTCTTAAAATTAAAATGGAAGAACCTACCCGTCCTAATTCAACTTTTGGTGAAAGCGTTTGTGTTTTAGAATTATGGTGGAAGTGTCCAGTAGAAGTTCCTAGTTTAATATCTGGTGGAAGACTATGCCTTAGATTTATATACTAAGTGAAATATAAATCCAAACACCCAGTTTAAATGGTTTTATTTTAATAAAATTTTGTATAAGTACATAATGAGGCATAATACGTAAACGATAAAAATTTCAAAATGATTGCACTGCTTTAAAGCCCTTTGACCTTTAATAATGTGTGGATGCACCCTGATGTGCTACGCATTCTCCAACGCGCATGCTTCTGATCAGGTGGTCAATGTCCTCCTGTGGTATCTCATTCCAGGCAACCACCAACTCCTCTCGAAGTGCTTCTAGAGTCTGAGGAGGACGTTGCAAATTGAGCAATCTCCTACCCATCATATCCCACACGTGCTCAATTGGGGATAAGTCGGGAGATCTTGGTGGCCATGGTAACAATGTGACATCATTATGTTGAAAGAAGTCTATTGTGACTCTTGCAACATGTGGTCGGGCATTATCTTGTTGGAAAGTTGGATCTGCCAGGGTGTCAAGATAGGGTAAAAGATGGGGTTCCAGAACTTCGTGGATATAACGCTGCGCGTTCATGTTACCTCTGATGAAGATTAAAGGTGACCTGGAACCATAAGCTATAGCACCCCAAACCATAACTCCAACAGTGTGATGAACATGTCTTTCAACAAAAAACTGTGGATTCCTCCTTTCACCACGTCGCCTTCTAACCCTGGCACGACCATCGTGCATGCCTAAACAAAATCGAGACTCGTCACTAAATACAATACTGTTCCATTCCTGATCCCAGAGTGACCGTTGTCTACACCACTCAAGGCGATTACTTCGGTGTTCTCGAGTTAAAGGGAGGACCCAGTGTGGCCGGTATGAAAACAAACCAAAACTTCTCATTCGTCGGTAAACACTTCGCATGCCAATAGGTCTTCCGTGTTCTGCAAACCATTCATTTGCCATGGACCTGGTAGTGGAGAAACGGTCCCTTAAGGCCAATAATCTTAGGTGGCGATCTTCACGCTCTGTTGTTCTACGGCAGCGTCCAGTGCCCCTTGCTCTTTGCGTACGGCCTTCTCGAAGCCATGCCTGACAACACCTAACCACAGTGTCTACACATCTTTGCACTCTAACTGCAATTGCCCGAAAAAAAAGTCCAGCTTCCCGAAGTCCCACTATACGGCCCCTATCAAACTCACTAAGTTGACGAAATCGTACAGGTCTCCGTACTCTAGGCATCGTAACCGATCGTAAAGGATGTCAAGAACCAAAATCCGCCAACGTTGATTCTTTACTGCGGCTGAAATATTCATTTTTAGAGCGTTAGTGAATTAAAAAAGCAGTATAAAAGCCGGAATGTTCAACTGATGATGAAAAATTTTTCACTTGTTATTTACAGTAAGATAAATACATTCACCAACTTTTATTAAAATAAAACCATTTAAACTGGGTGTTCGGATTTATATGTCACTTAGTATATTTTAGAACTTGATGTGCGTTTTATGTTTAACGAAAATAAACATTGTGGTGCGTAGTTTTCTCTACTAACATACTAACCGATGGCTTCTAACTCCTGAAAGGTAAAAACAGCTGGTATAGCCCTATTCCCAATGCAGGCGTTCCACCTAGTTTTTGAAATTGTTGTAAACGAACCTACCCGATGTCCTAGTTCAATTTTTGGTGAAATCATTTGTGTTTTAGAATTATGGTGGAAGTACCCAATAGAAGTTCCTAGTTAAATATCTGGTGAAAGAGTATGCTTTAGAATTATGTTTTAAAAGTTGGATGTCCGTTTTACGTTTACCGAAAATAAACATTGTGGTGCGTAGTTTTCTCTACTAACATATTAATTGATGGTTTTTAAGTCATGGAAGGCAAGAATAGCTGGCATAGCCCTTTTCGTGAAGCAGATTTTGCACCTATTTAGAGTATGAGAGAGGAAGAGAGAGAGAGATTTTTATGAGATCGACAGGAGGGTCCAATAGCACCCTCACTTTTTCCCTGAGACCAACGGTCCTCAAAAGTTTCATTTACTTGTTTCAAGTAGGGCTTGTCGACACATTTTTGAAAGCCATATTCAAAATCTGATATTCAAATTACGTCATGTTCACTCGCGTGCAACAATATTCATCATTTTGTATGAATTGGGCATAGGTACCGATCCATAATTCAGATTTTGATGATGTGATATTGCACAACATTAATTGTGTGAAAAAGTAAACGTTGCTATAATTGATCATAACTACTCGAAAGAAGAACAAGGTAATGATAAATTTTTCATATTAGTTAAGGGAAGAAAAGAAGTAGTTTAAAATTTAAAAGGGCAACACTAGAATGGAGGACATCTTGCATTTAATAATATAAAGCAACGGCTGAGGTGTCATAGTGCTTGTTATATTTGATAAATGGGAAAAATATACTTTAAACACAGCTACAAGCTGAAGCAATCTTTTATTGGTGACTTAATCGGATAAACTTGTAATAAACTGTCAATTTCAAGGCAAAATATGGTAATAGTTCTTTGTAAAATAACTTAGTAACTTTGGCCAGCATGCAGTAAGGGTAGTATGTCTTTGAAAAAATAACAATCTTGTCACGCTCTATATGCTCTTGTAAAACGTCAGAAATGCATGAAAATTCGACAAATTTTCGTAGTATACATATTATACACTCAAAAAAGTTGCGCAAATAATACATACAACAAAATAGCAGGTCTTCAGAAAAATAAAAAGTTTTCGCTTTCAAATTTCCTTTGAACAAAACTGTCTAGCTCTAAAAATTCGTAAAGCTAGAAAAATTTATCGGTATAAACAGTTTTCCGAAAAAGGCTTAAATATCAGTATAAAAGCGCTTAATTTCTAACAAATAGAGAATCTAGTTTTTTATTATTTAGACTCTGTCCAATTCCGGGTGATTGATGAAAACCCTCAAAAATTGAAATGATCGAACTTAATGAATTTTACATGAATTTTGCGTTTGAGAAGCAGTTATTCATTGACCAGTCTTCAAAATATCCTATCTGTCGTGCTGTCGTGTGTATAACAGCAACAGTAATCTTTATTTGCAAATACAAATGTTATACAATAGCTGTAACTCACTTGTGAAACAAATAGACTAAATAAATAAGGACAGAATTAGTAATATTTTATATAATATTTTTTTCAACGCTAGTAGGCTCATTATCTGTGAACAGTCGCTTATTTTTAAACAGATATGTGAGGCACTCTTGAATAAACACTCCAAGAAGTGTTAAAATACCAAATTGCTTGGATTTGCTTCTACATGATTCATTTAACTTAAAACCCAAAATATACTCGTGACATTTAAAGTATTACACCCAGAAAATATAATTCCTGCAACTTGTTTTTTTGACATTGAGGTATTCTTACATGAAACCATAACATTCTCACAAAATTTTATTGACAAGTAATAAGAAAAAAATTAATACCCGCAGTTGAATACACTCCTGTACACGTCTAGTCATATTGCCTTGAACAAAGAGAAGGATTGCTCGGCTAACATAGGCAATAGCCACCCACACCATTACTCCAACAGTCCTGTGTACATGCCTATCAACAGCAAATCCAATATCATGTCTTTCTCCACGGCGGCGTCTTACCATTCTACGATCATCGTGCGTACCTGGACAGAATCGCGATTCGTCGCTTAAGATGACATTATGCCACTCAGCCTCCCAATGTTGTCGTTCTCTGCTCCAGTTCAAACGTTGACGACAGTGGTCTGCAGTCAGAGGAAGCACTAACCGTGGAAAAAGTCCAAAGACTCGAATGCGGCTAGTAACAGGTTTACCTTCTCCAAACCATTGGTCAGCGATCTGACGCTCAGTGGTACGCCTGTGGAACAATTGGCCTTCTATCCACACACGACCCAAACGCATTACCAACATCTCGATAGGCAATAATTCTACCGCTTTCAAAGTCGCTAACATGGTGATAATTTGGAGGTACTCGAACTCAAGGCATTTTGTTATGCTTAGCACTAGTAAATGGAAGGACAATAACTGAAACTATCTGTACTACTCAGCTCTCAGAAACTGCTTTTTACACAAAAAGAATGATAAGTGAAAGTTGGCTTTGTTGCCACAGCATGCTTCAAATATAGTCATCATGTTGCCAAAAAAACAAGTTGGAGAAATCTTTTCACTTCTAATGTCGCTGAGTATATTTCTCAACGTTGCCTTTTGTATTACAAAAATTTCATCAAAGTCACTACACTTCAATCTAGATTCAAAATTTGAGTGATATACAACCAGTTTTTCTATCCAAATGTTAGGAACAGTTCTTATTGAACTTATTTCTTAAATAACTTGAAAGGTTGTCCCATCTGAGGTAACTATTTAATCAAAACCTATAAATCTAGTATTGCCAGACACTGTGATTGTTGTGACATTAATACAAATTGGATTTTAAAAATTTGCTCTATGTAAAAAACATAGTAATAAGCCTTAGTTTTTTTAAGAATTAGCCTATTATTAAAAAACCAAGTTTGTCCATTGTCCATATTTCAACCTCCCTCATCACATGCATTCGCAGAATCTGTAGCAGTTATTAGCAAATCTGCATTCTTCGTGATTTTCCATACATCAGGTTTGTCAATGTCATTAAAAAAATTACAAACAATGTGGGATCTAATATACTGCCCTGATGCACCTCTTTTTTAACCTCATTCGAAATAGCTGTTCCATTACGTCCTGATAGTTTTACTTTTGGCTTAAAATAGCTGAAGTATGATGTTATCCAAAAAAGGGCTCGACCCTAATGCCGTATCTTTATAATTTTTGCAATAAAATCTTCGATCTTGGCAATTACTCCAAGTCTACTATAATATTTTGAATAAACTTACAAGCAGCTGTTTATTTTCCTTCAATATAACCATTTTGAGTTTCATTTATCAGATCATTTAGAGCTGAAAAATGTAATATTCATTACCATCTCAAATGTCTTTGAAAAAGCTGATATGGGTCTGAAACTATCAAAAGATGACAAACCGAATTTAATCTTGTAAATTGGAATGGCAAGTGCTGTTTTTTAACAGGATAAATACCATATTTCAATAAATTATTGATGATAGATACCAATAGATCTACAATGCATTTTTTATGATTATGCTTGATATCCCATCTTCACCGCTACTCTTTTTATTTTTTAATCATTTGACAACTACAACCATTTCATCTTTGGTTATGGACCCATAATACTCCATACGTATGCAGACTTTAAAATGGTCTTATTTTATTAAAATTGTAATATTAAAAACTATGTAAAAACATTCATTTTGCGATGTATTTCGAAAGCCGTCGGAACACGGCGGTTTCCTGATGCGAAGGGCAACCTCCCAGTGCGCTAGCTAGGGGAGAACTGGCGGCCGTCGGCTCTGTTAAACCACCCCAGACTTGTACACAGTTGTATACTATATATAGCACCAAAATATACACGTAAACATTGGCCCAATTCCGACGCGCGCTCTATCTCTCTCTCTCTCGCTTTTCATTCAACGCGCCGGGATGAATAAAGCAGGAATAGGGCCCTTAAACACTCACAAAAATCACAATTTCGCTTAGATCTTGATGTGAAGCTTGAATACAGAACGTTTTGAGAATACATAAGGTTTGTATCTAACACTTGAGCTAAGAAGGATGTTAAACACCTCAGCATTAATGCGTAAAATAATAATAATAACAATAATAAGCGTTTATTGCCCGATAGTTTATCGCCAATAACGTAGCAATTTATAAAAATAGAAATTAAGTCAGAGGTGTTTCCATGCGAACAAAGCATATATACGTATATATCTATATTCGAAGTTGAGTCATTTATTTTAACAGTGAGTAGATCTGATCAAAAGAAATGTTTTTTTCCTTTACCATTTTTCTGGTAAAATTAAAGTAACAAAGTTATAGCCCTTTGGAAGTTTGAGTACCGCCCTATATAATAATATTATGTGCTCGTGTTTGGCGACAACGGATATAATTCGCCTTATCGGTTCATCGCATCGGAAACAAAAAAGCGAAAGAATTTGGAACGATGTTTTTACAATTATTTCATTCAGTTGTATACAGTCAGTGTCAGTCGGTAGTGGATAGTGGTGTCTGTTGCGTGGCACAAACGAAATAAAAAATGGCACATGTTTATGCGGATCGGTTTCCCAATCGAGTGCCACCAACCCCTCGTGCCTTTGTTAATGTAGTACAACGGGTTCGTGAATCATTTGACTTAAGACCTCACATATGGACGGCATGCCGGTGCTCCAAGACCTCACGATCAAATACAGGTCCGCACTGAAATACTTGTCGGGAGGATACTTTATAAAACAAGGTAAAAATTTTTTTTAATTTTTACACACATATTTTGGTTTATCTTCCTTCTACAATCATTATCTGAAAATTAATGACTCAACTTCAAAGTCACCCTGTATATATATATATAGATATGTAAGTAGGAAAATAATGGGCAAAATCCGCAAAAAGGAGGAAAGTGGATTCGAGCAGAAAATAGGATAGGTAACCCGAGCGATACGTATTTCTGCTGGTTGGCTTCATCAGGCCCGAAATGAATGCACATATGAAACTACAAAAGTAGATACACATGCCCACACATCCGGATACGGGTGTAACCTGAGGAAACGAAGTAGGAGGGGAAAAAAAACGACACACGAAGTCCACAACAAGAGCCAACCTACACATTGTAGTATAAAATGGCTATACGACCTCGAATTTTCAGGGAGACGTCTAACCACCACCACGCGGCCATTTATAGCCACTTGCTGTGGTACTTCAAGCCCAAAGGATCCACAAAGAGAATATGATCATGCGGAGAAGCCAACCAGCAGAAATACGTATCGCTCGGGTTACCTATCCTATTTTCTGCTCGAATCCACTTTCCTCCTTTTTGCGGATTTTGCCCAATATTTTCCTACTTGTTGTTATATACCTTTCTCCGCATGATCATATTCTCTTTATATATATACATATATAGCAAAGAGGACTCTTTATACTTTTTTTAATTCTCTCTAGCTTTCAATGGACTTTGCCATCATCATCAGGAGCTGCAATTACAATGATAACAGTAGCAACAAAAGTGTAGCTCCTGATGATGATGGCAAAGTCTATTGAAAGCTAGAGAGAATTAAAAAAGTATAAAGAGTCCTCTTTGCTTAAATTTTGTCGAAGTACCCAACAAAAGGCGGAAGCTTTAATTTTTCACCTAACTGGTCTAGACGACAATGACCACGTCTCAAATTATACATATATATATATATATAGGCACAAAATGGTAAGTTTTAACTTAGAAGACGTGACTTATTCTTTAACTCATTAAAACTGCAACCAAAAATGTCAGTCGTTATTGGCATTGTTACTCATCATATTAACTGGTGATTTCGATAGCAAGTTACTCTGTGTTCTTTGATACAAAAAATGAACACTAGCTTGTTAAGCTAATCGTGACACAAGAAATTGCAACTGCGAAAGAATCTGGGCACAGTCTACTTGACCGTGCAACAATTTTTTATAAAATGAGTACAGAAAATTGGTTGCTCTAAGTAAACATTTTGTAAAAGGTCATTATAATCGGAACCGGAACCTCTTGCAGGGTATATGCCAGCAGAAATTTCTTCGGAATTTTATTAATAGCATCAACATATTGTTTATAGGTAGGGCTCCACATAAGAGACCTTATCAGGCTGAAAAATAAGGATGTCAGTATACAGATATTGTCAAAGTGCCTACAGATTCTCATTACGAAGCCATACGTTTTAAATGCACTAGTAATGATTTGGTTGATATGATTAGTGAAGGTCACCTGTCAAAGTAGACACCTAAATCTCTCACAGTCTCACAACACTCCAATACACAATCCTCCATTGTGTAGTCTGTCTAGAAAAAGTGGGTACCTTACATTTGGAAATATTCAGAAAAAGTTTGTTATTTTCACACCATCATAGTGCAATCTTGATTTGTTCTTGTAACACAACACAACCTTTGTCGAGGAGATAGTAGAGAAAAACTTTAAATCGTCAGCAAACATCAACTTAAGACATTCCAAACAGTCACATAAATCATTGACGAAAGGAATGAACAGTAGCGGTCCTAAGTTGGAGCCTTGAGGAACACCGCTGGTAAAAATGTAAGCATGCGAATAGTATCCATTGTAAAAACAACCACAGTAATAAAAACAATATATACTAAGTGACATATAAATCCGAACACCCAGTTTAAATGGTTTTATTTTAATAAAAGTTGGTGAATGTATTTATCTTATTGTAAATAACAAGTGAACAAATTTTCAGCCTTATCAGTTGGACATTCCGGTTTTTATACTGCTTTTTTTAATTCACTAACGCTCTAAAAATGAATATTTCAGCCGCAGTAAAAAAAAAACGTTGGCGGATTTTGGTTCTTGACATCCTTTACGATCGGTTACGATGCCTAGAGTACGGAGACCTGTACGATTTCGTCAACTTAGTGAGTTTGATAGGGGCCGTATAGTGGGACTTCGGGAAGCTGGACCTTCTTTTCGGGCAATTGCAGTTAGAGTGCAAAGAAGTGTAAACACTGTGGTTAGGTGTTGTCAGGCATGGCTTCGAGAAGGCCGTACGCAAAGAGCAAGGGGCACTGGACGCCGCCGTAGAACAACAGACCGTGAAGATCGCCGCCTAAGATTATTGGCCTTAAGGGACCGTTTCTCCACTACCAGGTCCATTGCAAATGAATGGTTTGCAGAACACGGAAGACCTATTGGCATGCGAAGTGTTTACCGACGAATGAGAAGTTTTGGCTTGTTTTCATACCGGCCACACTGGATCCTCCCTTTAACTCGAGAACACCGACGTAATCGCCTTGAGTGGTGCAGACAACGGTCACTCTGGGATCAGGAATGGAACAGTATTGTCTTTAGTGACGAGTCTCGATTTTGTTTAGGCATGCACGAAGGCGACGTGGTGAAAGGAGGAATCCACAGTTTTTTGTTGAAAGACATGTTCATCACACTGTTGGAGTTATGGTTTGGGGTGCTATAGCTTATGGTTCCAGGTCACCTTGAATCTTCATCAGAGGTAACATGAACGCGCAGCGTTATATCCACAAAGTTCTAGAACCCCATCTTTTACCCTATCTTGACACCCTGGCAGATCCAACTTTCCAACAAGATAATGCCCGACCACATGTTGCAAGAGTCACAATAGACTTCTTTCAATATAATGATATCACATTGTTACCATGGCCACCAAGATCTCCCGACTTATCCCCAATTGAGCACATGTGGGATATGATGGGTAGGAGATTGCTCAATTTGCAACGTCCTCCTCAGACTATAGAAGCACTTCGAGAGGAGTTGGTGGTTGCCTGGAATGAGATACCACAGGAGGACATTGACCACCTGACCACACATTATTAAAGGTCAAAGGGCTTTAAAGCAGTGCAATCATTTTGAAATTTTTATCATTTACTCATTATGCTTCATTAAGTACTTATACAAAATTTTATTAAAATAAAACCATTTAAACTGGGTGTTCGGATTTATATGTCACTTAGTATAGTTGTTTCTGAAAAGGAAAGTCCCAACTTTCAGGACTACATGTATTTTTATCTGGTTAGAATTATTCGTATAGCTACTCTTTAACTACAACACTCAGTATATCCATGAAGATATCCGTATTGGAAAAGTTAACAGACACACTGACTGCTAATGAAATGCTTAGGTGACGAAATAAAAAAGGGGATCCGATCGAAGGAATGGAAATATAGGGGGAGGGATAAGGGTAAGGGATTCTTAAGGGAAGCAATTGGCACAAGCTGTACGAACAATGAAACCTGCACATTTGGCCGTTCCTCACAATACTAATTGGAATCGTCTTTGCTAGTCAGGAAATATCTAAATTATCGTGAGCGATGACACTGTATATTCGTCGAGATAAGTACCTTATGCTCCTAGTGTTGCGTAGCACACCTGGATTTCTGCCTAACCACGCATCCTGTCATCAGAACACTTATTTCCAGTTAAGTAATTTGGACCACAGTGTTGTAAAGGTCAAGTTCCAATTAAAGTTTCCTATGACAGAAACTCGCCCACCCCTTAGAATTTGGCACTGCCGTCATGCTAACTCGGTAGGGTTCACAGATTTTCCTCTACCATTCCTTGGAAAGGCATGGTCCGCGTTAAGATCGAAGAGTATATCTATCAATCATGAAAATGCTCAACAAGCTGATTCAACAAACCGTGTGAAACTACAGAAAGTTAAGTTCATCCTTAAAACATCGCACTTTTGAGAAAAGACCGAATCTTAGCCCTAAACAGATAGCCTAGATCTTTCCCAACGGCAACTGTGTCTTGGAAGCATTAAACTCACAAGACTATTGCGTCCCCAAGCCCGGATAAGGTCTCTCGTCAAAGAGGAAGCCGCTGTTAGTATTCTTTTTTACAGCTCACCAGCAGAGACCGGCTTGTCACTCTGTCATTAGCAAAACTGTGGATCAGATTGATCGTACAGGAAATAAAGTCGTTGACATGTAAGCTTCTCTGGGAGGATGGATGTTTACATAAGAGGGCAGCATACCACAGCTGATCGAATGAATGAATGAACGACATGACCATGACATTGCTTGTCACTAAAGAAGCCGTTCAAGGTGCTCGGGAAGCTCCGATTTATGCACCTCTCCATCACCTTACTTATGGTTCGCCAAAGCTTGGTACATCTCCGACCCAAACGCTGAAACTGACAGAAGGCCCCTACCGATAGATGTGGCTCACCATCATTAAAAGGACGACCCGTCAACCAGTCTGAATACTATGCTATGTTGTGAAAAATTACATAAATAACACATGCATGTTTTATACGTATAATGGAAGTATCAAGCAGAAGTTGAAAGCTCCTGGACTACTCTCGTGTCAAGGAAAAAACTTCGACGGAAAAGTTTGAGTTTTCCATATATGCAATTGAATTTCCTCCAAGCTGACCAGATATGCATTATGCAGTTTTAAACGTATGCAAAATGACGTGAACACATCCGAAAATTATTTCCATTATCAAAATGAACGGAAATGATTTATATATTCACAAACATTCAAAAAAGCGGCGTTCTCGGTTCTCCTTAATTTGAATTTTTAAGGTATCCTCTTTTGAATAAACATTCGCTAACCCTTTTCGGTCGACTAATAAATATGCGAAAGTTCTTCAATCCGAAAATTTACATCCTCTCTGAATTTCCATTTTTATATTCGACAGTTCCTGATTGAAATTAACGATAAACTGTTAAAGATTCTGTAGTTATAACTCAATTATACGGAAACCTCGCCCGATGTTTTTCTCCTAAATTTTCCAGGTCAAGTTGGAACCGAGATGAAAAATATGAAGTTTTACCAAAGAAGTGAATTAAGGGATGAGACTGATTTTTTTCAAATGGTCACCCTCAAAATAACTTCTTTCTGAATCAACACAGCACACAGCGCTGGAGACGGTTCTTCCAGTCCTCATACCAGTGCTGAAACTCGGACAGCCTTGGCCATTTGAATGCTTTCGATTGTCCCAAAATAAGTTCCCTTAAGGTGGTTTTTTATCTTCGGGAAGAGAAAAAAGTCAGAAGGACTCAAGCCATGCGAATAAGGCGGCTGAGGAACAGTAATGTTTTTACAAGCCAAAAGATCGTTTATTGACAATGCTGTGTGACACGGAGCATTATCGTGATGCCACACCCATTTGTTCTGATGAACGGTGATGTGAGTCCCCGATCATTATGTCAACAGACAATTTGAATGCACAAGATCCCGGATTCTGTCGATACTTTCATCGGTTCAATCGACTGACTTCCTTCTCGAAATGCCTTAAATCACCGAAAGCCTTGCGCTCGTCACATAACGCCATTTCTGTAGGCCTGTTTAGCAAGAAATTCCGTTGAACTATGCCCAAGTCTGAAGCAAAACCTGACACCGTTGCTTGAAATTGATGTCACTCATTTTTAGAACACAATAGAACAAGCTGTGTCACAAAAAATGACTACGGACAACCAAATGACTCGAGCGAGTTCAAACTTATACGGAAGGCGAACCACATGTTCCACTGTCTGCTCCCTCAAGCCCGGCGCCTCCAGTGTTGCCAGATCGAACGCTACGTTGCCAGTCTCATCACTTAATTTACAGACCTCGTACGATGGATGTCTTTTAAGTTTTGCATATGGAAATAAAACAACACGGTAGGTAGTTTTAAATGACTTTATTGTTTTTCGAAGTATTTTCCACGAAGATTAATACACATCTGCATGCACTAGAACCAATTTTCGAAGCACTTATTCCACTCGTTTGCTGACAGATCCAAAACGGCATTTTTGAATGCGTCAACTGCTTCTTCTGGTGACTGATACCTTTGACCACGCCGTCTGTTTTTAATTTTCGGTAAAATCGTTAGGACTTAGATCGGGACTATATGAAGGATGGTCCAATAATTCTACGTTTTCTTCCCTTAATTCTTCTTTCGGGGTTGATTTTTCGAAGCTCGGTGATGACTTTTGGCAAACAAATGGTGGTATACCGATCCGCAGTAACAGTTCTTTGCTCAGATCTAATTTCGAATTTGCAGGAAATGTATTAGCTGAAGTATGGAGTTCAATGGAAATTGATAGCCATAATGTTAATGCAAAATATGTTGGGGCAGGTGAACAAGATCTTCCTGATTTTCCAGACATTAAATGTGAGTGCGTGAGAGCCAATACTTGCTCCAAATTGTAACATTATTATTATTATTATGATAATTGAGATGAGCAGAGTACACAGTACTATAAGCTCATGCAGTAAATATAGTGTACGGACACGTAACACAAATACATCAAATAGAAAAAAATAAAAAAAGACAGTTCATAGCTATAAAGTTTGTACACTCCTCCAGCTATCATACTGCACTTTGAAGCTATTAACTGAAGTAGCACCAACCGCACTTTCGGGTAAACTATTCCAGGTGTTGAATATGCGGTTGGGAAGAAACCACTGTCGGACTGTTGTTTTAAATGGCTCCTTATGCAGTTTGAAGCTGTGTCCGCGTAGATTGCTGCGCGACAGACGGTATAGATGCATGAGGTTGGTGCCCATCAAACCATGAAGTATCCTGAACGTAACTATAAGATCGCCACGAAGTCTTCGCTCAGAGAATGAGGTCAGGTTGAATAAATCAAGGCGATCTTCATAGCTTGTCTTCGTGCTCCAAAAGGGATACGAGTAGCCGACGCTGTACTTATTCGACGAGATTTCTATCGCGCAGAAGCACAGTGTCCCATATCGGGCCAGCGAATTCAAGAATTGGCCTCACGAATGCCTTGTAAATGTAGGCGCAAGTGTTGACATCGGATCCTTTGAAAGACCTCTCCAGCATGTATAGAAGTTTCTTGGCTTTTGATGTAACGTGGTGAATATGCTCTAACCAGGAAAGACGATCGTTGACTACAAGGCCCAGATCAGTGTGGCTGGAAACTGCTTCGATGTTGTGGTCAGAGATCTTGTATGTAAATCGCGGATTGGTCTTCCCGAGGTGAAGGACACAACACTTAGTTAGATTTAAGGGTAAAAGCCAACTGACTGACCATTGACAAACAATATCAAGATCTCGTTGAAGCATAGTAGAATTTACGACACTATTGTAAATCTTGGTGTCGTCGGCATAAGCTGAACATGTGGAGGAAATCAATGCGGGCAGGTCACTTGTATACAGAAGGAACAGCACTGGCCCCAAGACAGAGCCTTGAGGGGAACTCCACTTGCTACATGATGTAGGTGAGACTGGCTATCACTGACGTGCACAGAGAAAGTCCTCTCGGTGAGAAAAGCCTTAATCCACAGTAACAACTCGCCTCTTATTCCCATACATTCCAACTTAAACAGAAGCCTTCTATGTGGTACGCGCCCTAGAAAAATCTAAGTAGATTATATCAACAGGAGTCTTTGTGTCCAGATACTGAGTCCAATCGTTGAAAGAGTGGAGAAGGTTGGTCATTATTGATCGACCAGGAAGAAATCCATGCTGATTCTTAGGGATAAGGTCATTTTCGAAAGCAAATGACAGGAGCTTATCTAATATGATTCTTTCAGCTATTTTGGCGGCGATAGGAACGAGACTTATTGGTCGATAATTTTTAGCGGAGGATTTGTCGCCCTTTTTGAATACAGGGGTAACAGAAGCACTAAGCCAGCATGAGGGTAGGGTATGAGATCTAAAAGACGATGTGAATATCAAGCTTAATGGTAGGGCCAGTGCTGAAGCGCAGTTTTTAAGTACAGCAGCCGTCATCCCATCTTTACCAGGTGAGGAAGGGGTTTTCAGATTTCGCAGGTGCATTAATACATGTAGAAATACAGAATGCTGTCGTCCATGAAGTGGCCTATTTAGATTACTAGACAATAGGTTTCTTCCACCACCTGTAAAAGTAAAACAAACAGTTGATGACTTGGTTTTGGATGAAGGAGGGCAATTTCCTAATCTTCCAGTCTATCCTAAATCTATTTTCTTATTTGTCAAATTATAATTATAACGTTACAATTGTAATATTAAAAAAAAGCAATACATTAATTGACAAATGTTTACGTAAGCATGGGGGGAGGGGGTAAGAGCTCTGCTTTCTTTTGCTGACAAGGGGGATGGGGGTGGTAAATAATTGTAATAAATCTGCTTACGTAATACTTGAACGGCCCCTTACGGAAAATGTATTTTGCTTATAATTTATATTTAATCGAAAATTCTACATTCTTTTATATAGTTTAATATTATATTACTTTCAATTAAACTGGTACCAGAAAATTCGGTTTAAGTAAACTCATTCACATCGCACTTCATTGACATGCCTGCGTGCAAACAACCAGGGTATTCAAACATTACTCTGATTAAGAAACATCTGAAGATTATTTCTACCTGCAACTTGTGACAAATTGATGCTCCCAAAATACAGTATCTTAACTACCAACATACTTTCTTTCAGCAAATTTTTTTTCATTGCCAACTTTCTTCCCAAACAACAACCTTATACAAAATCAATCTTCTTTCCAATACTCAATGCGATAAATAATAATAATAATATTTATTTACTCTAAAATACAGGGAACATGAAATGAGTAAATAAATATAATATATCCATAGGAGGACAATGCCTGTGCATGGATCATATGTATGTTGAATTGCAAAACATAATAAAATAGAGAGAAAAAAGAAATTATTGGTAAGAATGGTTGAGCATTTATTGTGTAATATTTGAGATTATTTTATTAATTTGATTTCTCCCAATCGTGTTAATAAATTTTTTTAATTTTTTTTTGAAGCCTAATGTATTGCGTAATTGTTTTAAATTATTTGGTAAATGATCGTACAATTTTGGAGCTGTATACAGGTGACATCGTTTCATTAGGGATTTGTTTGGTTTAGGAACATTTTTTGCGCGTAATTTATATCTGGTTTTATGATTATGTTTAATTATGTCGTGTTCACTAATAGTTTTGTGATAATGAGTGATGGTATGTAAGAAGTAAAGTTGTTTAGTATCATATACTTGTGCATCATTATATAAGTCATTAGTTGGGTATAATTTCGATTTGTCTAACATTGATTTTAAAATTCTTCTTTGAAGTACATCTAAATCGTTAAAGTATGTCGTGCATGCAGCACCCCACACTACTATACCATATGTTATGTGTGGCTCGACTAAATCTTGATATATTATTCGTAGATAATATTCAGTTAATATACCGGTTAGAAATTTTATTTTATATGCTATGAATCTAATTTTCTTTAGTATGTGAGAAATATGTACATCCCATCTCAAGTGGGGATCTAGATAAATTCCTAAATATTTTGTATCATTAACTCTATTGATTTTTATATTTTTATCATTTACCTTAAACCGAAGGTGGTTATATTTTGGTAGATGATTAGATAGTGATGAAAATGGTAAAAAATGAGTTTTAGTAAAGTTAATTGTTAATTTTCGGTTATTAAACCACTGAATAATTTTGTAAAAGTCATTTTGGATAATATCTTTTAAGTCGTTCCAATCCTTACCTTTATAGAGTATAGCAATATCGTCTGCAAAACTGACTATTTTACCAGTACTGTTAATTTTGAATATATCGTTTAAATAAATATTAAATAACAGGGTGACTTTGAAGTTGGGTCATTAATTTTCAGATAATGATTGTAGAAGGAAGATAAACCAAAATATATGTGTGTAAAAATAAAAAAAAAATGTTACCTTGTTTTATAAAGTATCCTCCCGACAAGTATTTCAGTGCGGACCTGTATTTGATCGTGCGGTCCTGGAGCACCGGCATGCCCTCCCCTGTGAGGTCTTAAGTCACCTGATTCACGAGCCCTTTGTACTACATTAACAAAGGCACGAGGGGTTGGTTGCACTCGATTGGTAAACCGATCTGCATAAATCTGTGATGCCGCGGCAGCATTTTGTAAATAAGAATCATGTCCACAAGTTCAGCATTTTCGTAAACATGTGCCAATTTTTATTTCGTTTGAGCCACGCAACAAACATCACTATTCACTCACGCGTTACCGACTGACACATTGACTGAATACAACTGAATAAAATTGTAGTAAAAACATCGTGACAAGCGTTTCAAATTCTTTCGCTTTTTTGTTTCCGATGCGATGAACCGATAAGGCGGATTATATCCGGTGTTGCCAAACACGAGCACATAATATTATTATTGAGACAGGGCGGTACTCAAACTTCTAAACGGCTATAACTTTGTTACTTTACTTTTACCACAAAAATGTTAAAGGAAAAAACATTTCTTTTGATCAGATCTACTCCCTCCTGTATATTAAAAGAGTGAGAGTGGGAGTTGCGTTCAATTCGGCATATAAGTTGTATCGGTTTCAGTGGCAAACCGGCCAGTAAATCTGTTAGAAGAATTCCCGTTCACGTTCGGTTCCGTTCCGGTTGGTTTTCCTCCATTACCCTTCTCTATAGGTCCACTTCGACTCACACTCCACTCCAAAGCACTCGCTGTCCCTGCCATTAGACATTCAGCCGCGTGTGACGGGCCAGCCACTCAAATTAACAAATCGACCAAAATCCTATAAGAGTAAGGTAATCGCTGTTATTAATATTTTGCGACCACCTTGTTTAGACGTTCACCCTGAACTCAGAAGCCCTTTACTGCTATAAGCTCAGGCATTTTGGATACAACCACAAACAAATATTCTTCAATTTTGTGCCTTATCTGTTTAGTAACTAATTTATTCGGTTTAATTAAACTGAATTCTGTGGAACCATTTTGATTGAAAGTAATATACTATTAAATTAATTTGCTTGGAAATAGCAAACCATGTACCTGTTTATTTACATTATTCAATTAGTTTAGGTAATTTACTTTATGTACGAAAGGTACATTTGAAACATTTAAACTATTTATTTGATTGGTGCACTCGATAGGATTCAGCTCTTAATTCGAGAATGCGACAGGCGCAGAGCCGGTAACGGGAACTCCTCAGTTTAATAATAATAATAATAAATGTCTTTATTGAAACCTTCGAATTGAGGCGAAGTTTAGCCACATGGCTACTCTACCACTTAACCTCAAAAACGAAGTGAAAAAATAATAATAATAATAATAATAATAATAAGGACAATAGCACAGTACAGAAAAATAAAAAGAAAACAATGAACAATTACAGAATGTATAAAGCATGGAAAATTTACAAAAGCTACAAAATCAGTCGGCTAATCATCAGGGATTTTTAAAAAGGCAATTCCAAAAGAGCAGATTTGTATTTAATTTTAAAAACAGGTAAGCTTTTGGACTTCAGTACCTGGTTGACAGAGTTGTAAGCATTGTACGTAAAACATCTTCGGAATATACATGTTCTGTGGAATGGCATACCGAAGAGATGGTTATGTCGTAGGGTCTAGAAATGACTTGACCACGAGGTACAAGTTTGTCCATAAGATAAATGGGTGACCTTGTGGAAATCAATTTATGGACAAATACACTCAAAGAGAAAGTATAGTGTTTATCAAGTTTTAGCCATTTTAGCTCTTTTATCTTAGACGATACGTGAGCATACCTTCTGAGGCCATATACGAACCGACAACAACTGTTTTGGATTTTCTGCAGTCTATATTTAGTGTTATAATCAATACAAGGATAATAAACAACCAGCGAATAAAATATTTTAGACATAACAAGACTCTCAACAAGTGTTTTCCGCGTTTTGAAATTAAGAATGTGCCGGTTTGAATATAATAATTTTAACGATATATATGTGGATTTAAGGGTGGCATTCACGTGCTGATTAGAACGGAGGTCTTTATCCAAAATAACGCCCAGGTTTTTTGCTTCGTTAACTAAGGGTATGACAGTATGATTCACAGACAGTTGGATTAGATCAACAACATTAACTGGAAAATTATGTGGACTAAAGACAATTCATTTCATTTGTGATTTTCGCGAGGAGCTTCATATTCGAATGTTGCCGCTGTTGGAGTAGTAGTTGTGAAGTGGATCAATTATGTGGTCAAGAAAGTGATCAAGTAAAATAATCAAGCATAAAGCGCTTAGTGAGCCATAACCATGGTTGGAATATTTTTCGCTCCCAATGAAATACTCGTGACGTAATTGAAAATTTATTTATGCATCATTATTTAGGTTAATGAAGAGCATTTATACCAAACATGTTTTGCTTAACATAGGCGTGATATGATTTTCTTTTATATTGTTTAATGTACATATACAGGGTGACTTTGAAGTTGAGTCATTAATTTTCAGATAATGATTGTAGAAGGAAGATAAACCAAAATATGTGTGTAAAAATAAAAAAAATTAAAAAAAAAATTTTACCTTGTTTTATAAAGTATCCTCCCGACAAGTATTTCAGTGCGGACCTGTATTTGATCGTGAGGTCCCCTGTGAGGTCTTAAGTCACCTGATTCACGAGCCCGTTGTACTACATTAACAAAGGCACGAGGGGTTGGTTGCACTCGATTTCGTTTGAGCCACGCAACAGACACTATTCACACGCGACTGACACTGACTGTATGTATAACTGAACTGAATAACATAATTGTAAAAACATCGTTCCAAATTCCTTCGCTTTTTTGTTTCCCATGCGATGAACCGATAAGGCGGATTATATCCGTTGTTGCCAAACACGAGCACATGATATTATTGAGACAGGGCCGTACTCAAACTTCCAAAGGGCTATAACTTTGTTACTTTAATTTTACCAGAAAAATGGTAAAGGAAAAAAACATTTCTTTTGATCAGATCTACTCACTGTTAAAATAAATGACTCAACTTCGAAGTCACCCTGTATATATACAGGGTTTGTCCGGAAAGTAATAGGACTGAATCGATTTAAAAAAATTTATTGAGCCAATCGTTACAATTCTCTAAAAACTTTCAAAATAGGCTCCTTTTGCGTCGATTTAGCGCTGCCAGCGCGATTTCCAAGCATTGAAGGCCTCATGGAAGGCATTCTCCGGAATAGCCTTGAGAGCCGCGGTGCATGCTGCTTGGATCCGCTCTGTCGTCTCAAAATGCTTGCCTTTCATCGGCCTGTTCAGGCCAGGAAACAAAAAAAAGATCCGGGGGGCACATCTGGGCTGTCGTTCGGCTGCGGAAGCGTTGGGATGCCAGCCTGGGTCAGGTAGCTGTTCACAAGATAGGCGGTGTGAGCAGGGGCGTTGTCGTGGTGCAACTTCCAGACTGACCTTTCGTTTGAGTCTCCTGAGCACTTCCACGTAAAACTTGGTGTTGACGGTTTGTCCAGGAGGAACAAATCCATGGTGGACGATGCCTTTGATGTCAAAAAAGACAACGAGCATCGTTTTCACTTTGGATTTGCTCATTCTTCCTTTTTTTGGGCGAGGAGACGCCGTCGTGTGCCACTCGGAAGATCGCCTCTTTGTCTCGGGATCATACTCAAAGATCCACGACTCGTCACCTGTGATTACGTTATTCGAAAATTGGGGGTCACTTTCACACATGTTCAAATTTTCTTGGCACACTTCCACTCACACACATATAAATCATGTCCATCCGAAGTTAAAAGAGCACACCCAGTCTCCAAAAGCATACGTTCATCTTATTCACTGGGAAAGTGTCTACTTTGACTGGGCTCTTTCGAATTAGGATTCGGCTTCTCGGAGTTCGAGTAGTAATCGTCGCCATCGCAATGACCAGCGGAGAGCAGGTTTTGCTGTAGAGATGGGAAAATCTACAGCTTTCAAATGAACACATCATATCGATACACGCATCTAATAACGTTTTTACTGAAAAATGTGAACTTTTTGGGAGAGCCATTTCAATTAAGAAACAATGGCGACCATGTAGAAACATCAACGTTTCCAATGGTGAATTTTTTTTTCCAATAAAAAATTTCTTGTGCCTGAAAAAATGTGGGAACCTTAATTTTGAAACAGCCCTCGTAAAATCTGTTAAAAAATCCAGGGCTGGGGACTTGTATAGGGTGGGGGAGGGTTATATAATTTTTTTTTTATTTTAGTTTGCTTATACGTTCCTAACCTCGGTAGTTCTTTTTACCTGTTAGACATAGATTCACCCATACATTTGCTATTACGACAGAATTATTGAGAAATGCTTTCGATACGCGTCACTGCTTCTGGTTGTCTGACGCGTTGTGTCGTCAGCTGTCGGAGTAAGGCGACATTGTCAGATGTAGGGCAAGGGAAAGAGGTCTATGTATTGATTCTATGGGCCTGCTTGACTGACTTGAGTCGTTCAATTTCGCTGTTAACTTTTTTCTCAGAGGATCCAACTTGCGCCAAACACAATGCTGCGGTTGAAGTGCAGAGTCAACCCTCTTGGCGACATTTTTTCAGTGTATTTTTCGTTCAATGTAGGAATCTTAAACGTATAGTACAATGGTGCGCAGATTTACGATTTTTTTGAGAAAAGGCTAGGTTTTTGGTGCCATTATGGTTTAAAGTAAAATAATATTAACATAATTCGCTCCCCTGGAGCCGGAATATCCCTAATTAATAGCTGTCTCGGACTTTCTCAGTATTTCCTCTCGGAAACGCGGCGGTTAGAGGAGTTTTTCTTAAAACGGAAGTGTCTCAATCTAGCTTCTTATAAGATGCATCATCTTGACTTCTGAATAAAAAAAAGCTAAAATAAAACATCTCGCAAGAAACAAAGGTGACACTGCGACTTACCAACCGCGGTACTACCGAGTTCTACACAATATGAGGCTCATCACGAAAATCCCAAGGAGAGCTCGAAATTTGGAATGCTGCTGACTGATAGTCTGGAAATGATGTGACATTATGCAATAATACAAAAATTATATGCTGAAAACATTTGAGTGCTATTTAATTTTTTTGCGAACATAGTCGTCATGCTGGATCCGCCATTTAGATTTATTGAGAGTCCATATTCATTTCGTTATAAGCGATCTTAAAACACTTGAAACTTAATTTTGAGCGCGATCAAAACACTTTTTGCAAACCTAGCCGCCACATAAAACGATTTTCGCAAAGATATACCCCAAATAACTAGTTTTGCAGATGATACTGCAATATTATATGAAGGCACTGACTGGTCTGATCTGAAAAATGTAATTGAAAATGATTTTATCAGAATTATTCGGTGGTTTAACAGTAGAAAATTAAGCATTAACTACTCTAAAACACATTTTTTACCATTTGGATCTTATGCTAGACATCTGCCAAATTACACAAATTTCTCCTTCAATATTAATGATCAAAAAATGCAAATTAATAGAGTGCCCAACATAAAATACCTTGGAGTGGTCTTGGATCCTCACTTACGATGGGACATCCATGTCAATTATATTTTAAAGAAAGTTAGATTTGTATCCTACAAAATTAAATACCTTGGGAATATATTGACAGAAAAATATCTTCGAAAATTATACCATGCACTGATTGAGCCTCATCTCACATATGGTATATTAGCATGGGGAGCTGCATGTTCCTCACATATCTATAATTTCGATGTTTTTCAAAAAAGTATTCTAAAAATGATATTTAAAAAACCGAAACTTTATCCCACTGAAAAATTATACGCAGATGTTCGAATGTATGATATAAGACAGCTTTATTTCTTACACAGTATCAGTCACTACCATAAATTTGTAAACACCGACCAAAAAATTAAACATAATCATTATACCAGGTACAAAATTCGTGGCACAGTAGTTCCTCAACCGCATAAATCTATAATGCAGCGATCATATCTCTATTTAGCGCCTAAATTTTATGAAATTATACCTAAAGACTTAAAAGATTTACGTTTCGGAAATTGTTTCAAAAGAAATTTAAAAAAGTGGCTACATTCTATATCTAGAACTGAAATTCATAAACTCATAAATACGAACATCAACTAAATACATAATCTACTGTAGCTAATTTTTGTCCTTTTTTGTCATTTGCATTCTACAGTTTCAACTTAAATTTATTGGTCCATGTACAGGCGATGCCTTCTATTGGGCCTGTTTTGATTTTATATTTATTTACTCATATTGTTTGTTATCTTTGTACATTGAGTGAATAAATATTATTATTATTATTATTATTATTATATTAAATCCGACATTTTGATCTATGACAAACTGATCATATTCATTATCCGCAATCTGGAAAACGTAGAAATGGATTTTTTTATAAAATCTAGTGAATCTTTCTAATTTTCGACGTATTTTAGAAAGTTTGATTCACAGTTGCCTCGACCGCGTGTAGGGTTAATTATGAATTCTAATAATGGGTGATTTTTTTGCTAGTATCTTTTTGGCAACACTGTTTTTGACAGATGACGCGTGAATCGTGTCTTGTGTCATTGTCAAACTTGTTCAGTTTAGTCTATAACTTAACCATGAATCGACTTACGCTTCCAATTTATGGGCAATTTGGTCGGCCTACTGAGGGAGCTATTCGGAAGCTTGTGACTAAATTTCGAACCCAGTTTACATTATTGAACATTAAACCACCAATACGCAGGCGTAGAGTGAGGACTGAAGAAAATATTGCGGCTGTATCCGCCAGTGTTAGTGATGACCGTGAAATGTCGATTCGCCGCCGTTCGCAGCAATTGGGCCTCTGTTACTTTACTACGTGGAATCTTTGGGTATAAAACCTTATAAGATACAGCTGGTGCAAGAATTGAAGCCACACGACCTTCCACAACGTTTCCAATTTGGTGAATGGGCGCTGGCAAAGTTGGAGGAAGATCCACATTTTTATCGAAAAATTGTGTTCAGCGACGAAGCTCATTTCTGGTTGAATGGGTACGTTAACAAGCAAAATTGCCGCATCTGGAGTGAAGACCAGCCAGAAGCATTGCAAGAGCTACCAATGCATCCCGAAAAAATCACTGTTTGGTGTGGATTATGGGCCGGTGGCATTATCGGGCCGTACTTCTTCAAAGACGACAATGGCCGGAACGTAACTGTGAATGGCGAGCGCTACCGTGCGATGATAACAAACTTTTTTTTGCCCAAAATGGAAGAGCTGGACTTGGCTGACATGTGGTTTCAACAAGACGGTGCCACATGCCACACCGCACACGAAACAATGGCCCTATTGAGAGGCGAGTTCGGTGAACAGTTTATCTCACGTGTGGAGCCCGTCAACTGGCCGCCTAAATCGTGTGATTTAACGCCGTTGGACTATTTCTTGTGGGACCATGTTAAGGCTAATGTCTACAGGGATAAACCGGCAACGATTGACGCAGTGGAAACCAATATTGAAGCATTTATTCGTGAGATACCGGCCGATATGTTGGAGAGAGTGTGCCAAAATTGGACCTTGCGCATGGGCCATCTAAAGCGGAGCCGCGGCCAACATTTACATGAAATAATCTTTAAACATTAAATTATATCGACCGTTCTATCGACTCAAATAAAGATTTAATCGTTTTTTTCAAGTTTTATGTTTTTTTTTTTGAAATCAAATCCTATACCTCTTAAAATATTACTCGTTACAAGCATAAATGTTTCGAATAGAATATTTAACTATTAAGCATTTCTATATCTACCTTCGAAAGATTAGTCTAACCGGTTTGCAGAAAACCTCCAGTTTATTTATTTTACGAGGGCGGTTCAATAAGTACCCGTATTTGACGACAGAGGGCGTTCCTGAGGGAAGTTAATATAATCATCGTGTGCTGCCATCTATCAAAGGACGGCACAACAAATTTCAGACTGATTGATAAGTTAGTTTGGATTTGGCAGCCATTCGAGTAACACGTGTTTCGTGATTGTCGCTAAGATTTATAAAGAGCAGTATCGTTCGGTAATTCGCTTTTTGTTTTTGGATGGGAAAAATGCAAGGAGATAAAAGCACAGTTGGATGCTGTTTATTGAGACACTTCGCCATCTATGACCACAGTTAGATATTGGTAAAATGAATTCAAACGTGGGCGAACATCCGTTTTTGATGGAGATTGACCAGGACGCCCGCCAGACGTGGTTACCGAGGAAATCATTCAAAAAGTCCACGACATGATTCTCGCTGATCTACAAACGAAAGTGCGCGAAGTAGCAGAGGCCGTAGGTGTGCCGACCGGAAAAGAAGGTGCTGTTTCCCACGATAACGCACCGGCACATTCATCCGGAGTTGTCGCCACCAAACTGCATGAATTATAATAATAATAATAATAATAAATGGCCTTTATTCGTCACACGATTACAAAATAATTGGTTTAAAAGGAACAGTGACGAAAAGGTGGAGTGTCAGCTTATGCTGTTTTTCAACCCGACCTGGAAAACATTGACACAAACTATAGAGAGAGAAAAAAAAACTTAGAATATAACACTTATCAGAGAAAGGAAACAATCAATTACCTGTGGATATGCATAAAGTAAAATTTTAGCCATCCGACTGCTTTAAACTCATCTTTAACCTTTTTTTAAAATTGCTTAGGCTATATTCTTTATACTCACTTGATAAGCAGTTATATAGTTTGGGTGCCCAGTACGAGAAACTGCGTGTGAACAATGCTGTCGAATGCCGCGGGATAAGTAAGATGAGTTTATTCCTAGAGGATCTTTGATCGTACTGGCAGAGGAGGCTTAGTTTTGTATAAAGATAATATGGCGCTTTAAGGATAAGGGTCTTATGTACCAGAGATAGGCAATGCAGTTTCCTCAATTTGTTCATCTTAAACCATCCCGATTGGTCAAAAGCGCTACTAATATGATCAAATTTACGGATTCCATAAGAAAATCTGATGCATGAGTTTTGTATCATCTGAATCCGCTCGGCATCACGTTATAAAAGAGCAGGTCCATAAACAGAGTCACCGTAAGATAATTTTGACAGGATAAGGGACTCGCAGAGTTTAAGCTTGAGCTGTGTCGACAGGACACTTCGACTCGGGTATAACTGACGAAGCACATTATAGGACGCATTGCATAGTTGGTTAACATGTTTAGTGAAGCGTAGCTTGCAGTCAAACCAGATACCAAGGTTTTTGCATTCGTTTACGAAGGATATGTCTTCATTATTCACCATAATATTAATGCGATATTGATTTATTTCACGATTCTTTTTGGGCCCAAATAAAATGCAGCATGATTTGCCAGGATTTAGTTTTAGATTGTGAGCACTAGATATGTCAAAAATAGACTGCAGGTCTTGATTTATTTGATGTTGGCCAAGCATATATTCATCAGGGTCGAAGCAGTTATAAACTTGGGTATCATCGGCGTAATGATGAACGATTGAGTTGCTGGCGGTTTCATGAAAATCACATATATAAAGAGCAAATAAAAGGGGACTCAAAATAGATCCTTGAGGGATACCAAAATTTCTGAATAAAGAAGTTGATATATTGTTTTAATATATGACAGACTGTGAGCGATCAGTTAAAAAGCTCTTAATCAGCGTGCAAGCCGATGATGACAGGCCAAAGTATCTAAGCTTTTTACAGAGAATATTTGGGTCAACCGTATCGAAGGCCTTGCTAAAATCAAGAAGAACTAAGCAGGACAGCTTTCCTTGATCAGCCGCGCTATAAATATTATCCGATATAGACAGGAGCGCAGTGGTGGTGCTATGTAATGGTCTGAAGCCAGATTGGGAGGTGGTCAGTAAATTATTTTGACAAACAAATGTGTGCAGCTGCTCATGTAGAGCCATTTCCAAAAGCTTAGATAAACTTGGTAAAATGCTTATAGGACGAAGATCAGAAAAACTTGAAGGATAATTAGATTTAGGCAGAGGGAGAACAAGAGCATTCTTCCAGGAAGAGGGATAAAGATTATTTGTTATACAAAAGTTAATAATGAAGGTAATATACTTGAGCAAATGCTTATGTATTATACGGATCATATCAATTGTGATGCCATCTGAGCCTTTAGCATGACTTTTGATGCGATTGATAAATTTCTCTACAGTGGCAGGGGAAACTGTCGTGAACAGAAAAGTACCACTATTCTTGACGTTTTCATATTTGTCTAAAAGGTTCAATTGAGTTAATGATTTGGTTGTTTGAGGTACGTTTAAAAAAGCACTATTTAATGAATCGAGATCCTGAAGATGTGGAGGTAGACTTATGGAGTTATGTTTAACGATATTCAAAGATCTAAGTATATTCCATGTAGTCTTCGAATTTTTATGTCTCATTTCATTGCGTTATGAAGTGCTACTGCACCCTCCGTATTCGCCCGATCTAGCCCCCTGCGACTTTTTTTTGTTCTTCGACATGAAGAAACGGCTCGCGGAGAAAACATTTAGCTCAAACGAGGAAGTCATCGCCGAGACAGGCATATTTTGGAGAGTCCTATTTTTTGGGGAGGTTAGAAAAAGGTGTCTCCATTTCTAACAGGGGTACTTATTGAACCACCCTCGTATACCTATAATATTGCACAGCAGTCTATGCCAAGATACAAACAATGGATTGCGACTGGTCAGCTTGAGCGCTAAGACTAAGGGCCGTATCGTTAGTCGTTCCTACAGCCGCGTCGTCACTGCCGTAGCAGAACTAATGTCATGTGACGTCACGACCGAACCTCGACACCTAAGACACAAAAATATCATAACTTCCTTAAACTTTATGTTCGGAATAATGCTTTCCTAGTTGTGACAGATACCAGCAATACTATTGTATGGTATAAGTGAAAAGGTCGATTCAGCTGCAGATCGGATTGTAAGTGTCCATCTCTACCCGTAGCAGTCCAGTTACAAATGACGCCTGTCGGTGGCAGACGTTGGCAGTCTAGTGTTCCTGCCTGCGATCTGGCGCATCGACAGTTTGGTCCCGGCCCTAGCCGCTCATAAATTTAGACCTCTGTTAAGTACACCGTCGCTGCCCGTATAAGTGAAATTCACCAATCACGGCAGTTATTGAGAATGGACCCCTTTAAATTATGCGTTCCTTTAAAACTCTACATTTGTCAACGGATATGCCGAGATATGACCCGACGTCCGAATGCCCAAATATCCTGCACCCTCTCTTAATCCCCTTCCATTAGCCCACCTACATTCGGTGCTCCGCAAAGATATACAGAAATATCGATTAAGAGGGGCGGTTGAATGTATACAGGGTATTACAAAATGTATCACGCACATATCGAATTTGCCAACCAACTGTTTTCGAGCCAGCCCCTTGACTGTGTGATATAATGTTGATATTCAGATATTCAGGTGTAACATTTTGGTATGACCTTGAAGGTGATGATTGAGATCACCTTTGTGTGACACCCACAAAAACTCATAACCTTGCTGTCGAACATTTTTTCTAAAACCAACTGTTTGTAATGTCTCGATTTGACCTTGAATTTGCATTGATGCTCATAGTCAAGATGATATACGGACGTAAAATTTCCATCTCCAGTTTTAAAAAAGGAAGACTTCCATTTCAAAATGCTAGCTTCACTTTGAAATCAATTTAAAGGTCGAGGTCAACAGAATTTCGAAACCCCGCAACTTTTGCTTGAAGCTTATTTTGTAGGATGCACAGTTTTCAAAATATTTAGGTGGAGATATTAAAATTTTACACAAAACAAACCAAATAGCGCAAAACATTGTTGCGTAACCGGAACTGACCCCACACCAAAACTGTATTTGATTCTGGATGCTCAATGATCCCGGTACCTCCTCCGCTTTCTTTAATAGCTGGTCCAGAAATTTCCGATTATCTGTAACAGTAGCGGTTCTTCATTCCCTAGTGTGAGGTGGAGGAACGACAGTGTATTTCACCCTGGGATACCAAATCTTCATCAGATGATAAATAGTAAAAAATAAAGGTATATGGTTATATTCCATGTGTCTCCGTGTTGAGAATATGAGGTAATAACTCTTGCGGAGTCAACCCTTAACAAATATTTACCGTTTCTGTCGTTTTATAAGGATACCGCAATGAATGATAAGACGTTAAAATGCATTACCATGATGTCACATGAAATAAAACCCATATACAGTGGCGCATTATGTGAAAAATATGGAAATAATATTGCCGAAGCTAGCAAAACACCGCCCCTGCATATGAAATATGTGATCAGGCTGCGAAGTTTTTTTAAGTTTTGCATGAAGTTGCGCGGTGAATACAAATGCTATAGGTGAGTGCCATGGAGGCAATATTCGCCTAAATTTATTTTGGCTACTAACTCTTAACCGCCTTAGATATATTTCAAGATAACTGTCTAGCTAAGCTTTCACCATATACGAGGTACATTTTTTATAGGGAAAAGAGACCTAAACCGGATCCCTTCCTTCCCGTTCAGACTGGACTGGTATTCGAATACACGGTATTTTGAGTCCCATTCATTTGGCTGGTATTCGAATACTATTCGAATACATTTGTGTTTTCTTCGATTGTAGATTTTTACCGTCATCGGGAACATTTTGGCCTTGCACTTACTTTGAAGTTGAGTCATTAATCTTCAGATAATGATTGTAGAAGGAAGATAAACCAAAATAAAAAAAAAAATGTTACCTTGTTTTATAAAGTATCCTCCCGACAAGTATTTCAGTGCGGACCTGTATTTGATCGTGGCAGCATTTTGTAAAGACTCCCCCCCCCCCCGTAAATAAGAATCATGTCCTCCACAAGTTCAGCATTTTCGTAAACATGTGCCATTTTTTATTTCGTTTCAGGCACGCAACAAACATCACTATTCACTCACGCATTACCGACTGACACATTGACTGAATACAACTGAATAAAATTGTAGTAAGAACATCGTGATAAGCGTTTCAAATTCTTTCGTTTTTTTGTTTCCGATGCGATGAACCGATAAGGCGGATTATATCCGTTGTTGCCAAACACGAGCACATAATATTATTATTGAGACAGGGCGGTACTCAAACTTCTAAAGGGCTATAACTTTGTTACTTTAATTTTACCAGAAAAATGTTTAAGGGAAAAAACATTGCTTTTGATCAGATCTACTCACTGTTAAAATAAATGACTCAACCTCGAAGTCACTTAAGTACAAAGATAAATATCAAGTTTGAAGTGTGCTTATTTATTTTTAATTGAAATATTCAAATCTATTCATATTCAAAGGAATCAGAACAGCGGTATTCGCAAACTTTTTCCCTTGTATTCGAATCTTCACTATTCGAATACATTTTAAAAAACAGGATATTGGATTTGTAATTGAATACCGGATCCAGTATTCGATCCAAATCTGCCCCTGGTCGAATTTTTTGGAATTCCAGTATGGACAAGTGTAAATAGTAGTTTAAGTATCTACCACGCCACCAATGTCCATTTATTATGCCCAGATAGGTGCAAGTAAGACTCCATACCTGCATACTTTTAAATAGCAATGTCTTCTTTGCTGCTTTAATTTTTTTCGTTTAGATGTTTGATTGATTTATTATTAGATAAACAGCTTGTTGCTTGAATGCTTGACCTCAAGTCAAGTAGAATAATAAAAAATCAATTCGAGTCAAGCATTAACGTTTCAATTAATTTTATTTTCAAGCCATATTAAGCTTCTCAAATTGATGAATCCCTAGATTTGATTCATTGTTGCATTAAAAGTGAGGTTACAAGAAACAGAGCACAAAAGTTCGTTATACCACCTTATTGTTAGAATACAACCCACATTTTTGCTTAACTGAACATTTGGCTTCGATTTCTGCCAGAGGTTGTGGTAAAAGCCGAACATTAGCTTCGGCTTTTGCCTAAAAATTGATCTACTACTATCCATACTTAATCAATATTGCTTAACTCATCGGGGACAGTATAGGTATACTTTATCTGAAGTCACTTGAAACACTGTGAAATACCGGGTGCGTTTTATATATCTATATTTAACACGCACTGTTGCTGCAAAATTTCGCAGCAAATATAAGTATAAGATCAAAGGCAGTTTCACCGGTCCACGTGGAGTAAAGCACGCCTATGCGTGGACATAGCCAATGAGAAAGCGTGTATTTCAGAGCTCCGAACAAGTGCAGGTGGCTACTGAAAATTGAAACAGTTTAGCCAGTGCCGTGTAGCGGTGAATAAACGTGTTTTCTTTAGTCTGTCCGTTTTTTTCATAGATTTTATTAGTTTGTGTGTTTTTGACTTCTGAATACTCAGTTTACTTGTTGATTTAATTGTTGTGTTGATTGTTCTTGTGTGTCCTAAATATGGCTCTTTGGAGACTTTGGGAAAATGCTCCAAGCCACGAGGAGATGGTTGATGAACCTGTGCAGGCAGAATTCTTTCATAAAGATTTAGAGGAACAGACCCAAAGAGTAATCCTAAATATGTATGATTGTCTGAAAAACGAAAATCCAGATTCCTCGCAAAATCAAATTTTAAACAGAATTTGTATCCTGACAAAAATCAGTCGGTCTACCATTTATCGGGTTATAAAAAGGGGAGATGTAGTCAACCATTCCTTCCACAGAAAGCGCATAGGGCAATAATTAAAAAGAATAGACGTGGGTTTTCAGGAAGATATTCGTCGTATAATATACGGATTTTATAAAGAAAATTTAGTGCCCACGTTGGAAATGATACGGGATAAATTAAAAGATTATCCTGAAGATTTTTATAATTATAAATGCTTAGACTCACTGCACTGTATTGTAAAACTGTGTGGTTTTCAATACAAAAAATTAGATAAAAGAATGGTGATTATGGAGTCGTCTCGAATCGTTGAATTGCGCCAAGAATTTTTGCACAAAGTTAAAATCTATAGAGAGCAGAAAAGAAATCTGATTTAACCGTGGCAAACGAATCACTATTCTCCATGCTGGCAGTGAAAATGGATTTATACCTAATGCCTTGCTGTTATCTGCCAAAAATATCAAAGAATCATGTGCCGATTATCATGAGGACATGACCTCCGACTTATTTGAAAAGTGGATAGAGCAGCAGTTAATACCAAACATTTCCCCAAATTCAGTGATTATTATGGACAATGCGCCATACCATTCCCGACAGTAAAAAACAAAATTCCGAATACAGGCACAAAAAAACAAGACATTATTGATTTTATGAAGGATAAGGGAATGGAAATACCACAAAAATCAACCAAAGCCATATTATTGGATCTTATTAAAAGACAAAAATTTGAAAAAGAGTATGTTGTTGACAATCTGCTTCAGCAAAATTGCCATGAAGTATTACGTCTACCTCCCTATTACTGCATTTTTAACCCGATTGAGTTGGTCTGGGCTGCTTTAAAAAAAAGTAAGAAAACATAATCAGACCCCTCAATTAAGTGAATCGCTATTGGCCACAATAAGAGATGCAGTATCTCATATTGCTGCCACAGACCTATGGAAGCAGTGTTCTAGGCATATTATTGAAAAAGAAAATGAATATTGTGTTTTGCCTCCTGTAAATCCCATTGTAATTCCTCTACAAGATGACTCTAGCGACAGCTCCGAAGGCGAGGATGATATATAAATACCTATAATGTAAGTCTTTATATACCTTTTTATATACCTACCTGCTATGTAAATATTTGCCTATGTCAAACGTTGGAATTCTGTAATTTTTCCATTTCTTAACTTTCAGTCAACATAAATTAAACTCCCAATATAAGTATTTTTTATCCCAAATCAAAAAAATAAGAAGATAGTAAAATCCATTTATTGTGATATAAAAACATTATTATTATCGTTCTAAATAAATGACCGCACGCCTATGATACGTCATGAAATTACAAAGGACGCGCCGACCCAAGGTTTTTATGCTATTTCAAGTGACTTCAGATAAATTATACTTTAACGAACGATTTTAGGCCTCCCTCACACCGATATGCCCACGGCTTTTATAGTACCTATGATGCTCCGACTGTTTAATACTCATGGTAGCACATTGTATTTATTTGTACACCCCTCTCAAGCGATAATCTAATGAAATTAAGACCAGTCTAGTAGAACTTCGATACGGTAGGAAATCTATAAAAAACACCGTCTTGAAGAATATCCCTTAGCCTTATAAAAATTCCCTCTTTGTCATTTTATCAGAAGTTGGAAACAGTGCAACCCATAATTTTCCGCCCAGATACACCTCCGTTCATCACAAATACAGATATTTACTGAACTGTACTTTCTTCGCTAAATTATTTGCATCGAGTTTTATGTGTTTCCCTTCTTCGTCTTTTCTAATTTCATTGTTCTTTCACCCTTACGGGACGGATGTTTTATGTTTCTTTGGGGGTTTTTTATTTGACTGCTAAAATGATGCATCTAATAAGATGCTAAATTGCGCGCTGACAGTTCCGGTTTGCGAGAAACTTCTCCAGTCAACGCGTCCGAGAAGAAAATACCGAGAAACTTCAGAACTCCTATTCGTCAGACAATGTACGTAAGCCTTGCAAAAATTAAACAGTGGTTCCTCATCTGAACATCATTAGTAGGGACAGTGTAGTTGGAGTAGCAGCACACCAGGCATGTGAAGAGCACTCCAGGCCAATGCTGGTATACGTATCTTGAACACGGAAGACCTATTGGCATGCGAAGTGTTTACCGACGAATGAGAAGTTTTGGCTTGTTTTCATACCGGCCACACTGGGTCCTCCCTTTAACAAGAGAACACCGACGTAATCGACTTGAGTGGTGCAGACAACGGTCACTCTGGGATCAGGAATGGAACAGTATTGTCTTTAGTAACGAGTCTCGATTTTGTTTAGGCATGCATGATGGTCGTGCCAGGGTTAGAAGGCGACGTGGTGAAAGGAGGAATCCACAGTTTTTTGTTGAAAGACATGTTCATCCCACTGCGGGCCTATCTGGCGAGGCTTTATGGATACACAGATATCCCAACTAGGGCTCGAAGTTAAACCTTAAACGGCTAACCAGTTAAACGTTTTCTTAAAGAACGCTTCTCATAAACCGTTAACGATTAAACACTGACCTTCAAAGTCATTCGAATGCCAACTTGACAACCCGTATGAAATACCATACATGAAAAAGGCGGAAGGTTGGACAATCAGGTACAATCTCCAGTTCAAAGTCAAGGTTCAAGGTCATTTTAAGGTCAAACGGAAATATCGCATTACTGTTACAGACAAAGGTTGTGGTGACAAGGAGGCTGGCAGTGACCTTGAAATGACATTGACGTTGACTTTTCTAGAAAGTACACTATATATAAACATTTTCAACATTATCGGGGTTTAGTTTGTCCTTGAAATGATTTCACATCCGGTGTCAAAAGTTGGGAATTGCAGTACTACTATTGTAAAGTTGACCTTCGGACGACGTCGAAACTCAAGCTCAAGGTCATTTTATGGTTACGGTACGATTGCCTCCCTCTCACCCTACAACTTTTATTTGAAACATTATGAAAAATATCGTGATTCTAATATTCCGTTGTCTTAAGATGAGTGTGTCGTAGGATATCCTATTTATGCGCTAATGAGCTTGAATATACAGGGTGTCCGCAAAGTTGGGGTTTTCCTTTTCAGAAACAACCACCCTTGAAATAACAAAAGTCATGTATAGTGAAACGAGGGCGACCAAGTAAAAAAAAATAAAGGAAAAAGTACTCACTCTCCAGTTGACGAGAAGGGCTAAGTACGTCTTTGCCCGAAATCATACCGCTCCAACAGAAAATGAAATCAGCTGATGCGCTACCGGGCAGACGCCGGCGGTGGTGCAGACCACGAACAGAGGTAACAAATATGACCATCGTGCAGAAACCACATTGATTGTCTTACACTTAATGGCACATCTTCTAACAAGGAAGGCAAAATGTTGCGTAAAAAGTCTAGGTATTGCATCCCGTCCAATCGATTTGGGAGAATAAATGGTACAATGAGCATACCGTTCACCATGCCAGCCCAAACATTCACCGAAAATGTTTGTTGAAAATGTGCCCGACGGACAGCGTGCGGATTTTCTACTGACCAAACATGAGTGTTGCGAAAGTTATTCACCCCATTACGCGTGAACGTAGATTCGTCTGTCACCAATATGCACTTCAAAAAGTCCGGATTATTGTCATGTTGATGCAACAACCACTCACAAAACCGCACTCTTGCTGGAAAATCGTCAGGTTGAAGGGCTTGTACACGTTGGACGTGAAACGGATACAGCCCCTCTTCACGCAGCGTTTAACACACTTTAGTTTTTGATACTTGCACTTCTCTAGCCACGTCTCTAGTGCTTGTTGAGGGATTCTCGTCTACGCGATTACCTCTACACGCGTGACCGTAACCGTCGGTTGAAGGTTGCATACTGACCTGACACACTAACCCCGACCCAGTTCTGTCGTCGGGTCGAGCCAGTGACCTTGTACCACTCGGTGATGTCGCGGGTCGCGGCTACAGGACCGTATTCAGATATTTTTGATGTTGCAGAGCCCTTTATCTCGGTTCCCTTAAGACATTGGTGTAGATGGTACTAAGAAAAATTGCTTATGTTTTCAAGATCTACACGTCGTGTAAAGGAAAACCCCAACTTTGCGGACACCCTGTATTTCCAATTTCATTAACCCAGCATTTCCTAACGGTCGGTCTTACAGTCTGTCGGTCTATCGGACCTGTGAATCTATCGGACCTGTGAATCTATCGACCTGTCTGTCGGTCTGTCTGGAAATGTTTGGCCCCTCTAACTTGGAAAGTACTCCTCGGATGTAGATGAAATTTTAAAAAAATGTTGGTAGTTAAGTGGCGGCGGAGAGAAAGGCAAAAATGAAAATCACTCAAACGTCGTTTTTGACACCTATTAGGTGTTAGTTCACCCACCACAGTTTTGCCCGTACATTTGCCATTAAAACAAAAACGTTTTCAATACTGGAAGTTGTGAAGTATGGAAAGTATATAGTCAATCTACTTGACACCATTTTATTTCGTTGTCCCGATCTACAATCCTGAGTTTCGATTTGTTTATTGGAAGCAAATCGGACCTGGCATCACTACTAAAGAGTGAGATCGGCTTGGCACTCTGAAAACTTGTATCCAAATTGTTGTCAAAGAACTAAGGGACTTAGCATCTCCTCAATCTCTACCGTCATGTTAGAAGAATCAGTAGCTGACATGCGTTGAAAGCCCAAAGGAGTGAAAACACGGGACCGTGGGTTAATTTAGACAGACTGCTTTGTCGGGCATTGTCTATGAGAGTAAACTTGCTCTTAATATAATAACCCTCCTTTCTGATTTAGATTACAAACAGAAGGGTCTACACTGTTTTGCTGACGGTATTAATGATTCAATATCAATTAGCGGATACCCTGAATAATATAGGGGCCAATCTTGGCCTTACAACAGAAAAAAATCGCGAGGCCTTATAAAATATCTATCCAGATCACGTAAATGAGAATTCCTTGCCTCTGTGCAAACCTCGGAAAATATGCAGGGCTTTTTTATTGGTATACTGATTAATGAAGCTTTGTCCAAGCTTTATGCTCTCTTGACATAGAGGATTAGTTATGGAATCGAGGAGATCGACTCAGGGACTGTGTTAAGCCGCTCCATCACGGATAAGCATCTTTTCCCTATAATATGTCAGCCAAACTTTGCTCAAGTGAACTTGAGGGGGGTAGGGGGACCATGGCCTCGCCGGGGAATCGAGTTGGACTTGAAAATTTGCATATACAGGGTGTCCGCAAAGTTGGGATTTTCCTTTACACGACGTGTAGATCTTGAAAACATAAACAATTTTTCTTAGTACCATATACACCAATGTCTTAAGGGAACCGAGATAAAGGGCTCTGGAACATCAAAAATATCTGAATACCGTCCTGTAGCCGCGACTCGCGACATCCCCGAGTGGTACTAGGACACTAGCTCAACCCGACGACAGAACTGGGTCGGGGTCAGTGTGTCAGGTCAGTATGCAACCTTCAACCGACGGTTACGGTCACGCGTGTAGAGGTAATCGCGTAGACGAGAATCCCTCAACAAGCACTAGAGACGTGGCTAGAGAAGTGCAAGTATCAAAAACTAAAGTGTGGCAAACGTCCAACGTGTACAAGCCCTTCAACATGACGATTTTCCAGCAAGAGTGCGGTTTTGTGAGTGGTTGTTGCATCAACATGACAATAATCCGGACTTTTTGAAGTGCATATTGGTGACAGACGAATCTACGTTCACGCGTAATGGGGTGAATAACTTTCGATTTCAGGCAGAGACGTACTTAGCCCTTCTCGTCAACTGGAGAGTGAGTACTTTTTCCTTTTTTTTTTTACTTGGTCGCCCTCGTTTCACTACACATTACCTTTGTTATTTCAAGGGTAGTTGTTTCTGAAAAGGAAAACCGCAACTTTGCGGATATCAAGATTTCTGTATAATTTTTATGATTTTCAGGATCCTCCACCCCTGGAAAATATGAGACCCAGAAAATTTTTGGGGCAGGTTCGCCTTCACCAAAAGTTATCTCTTGTCAACTAGGGCCGCCTTGAGAAAAATTCTTGCGGGCGTCCATGCTGCCACAGGTAGAACCTGCCAGACAAACCCGACAGGTTTATGCTTCTAATTCTAGCTACGTCGAACTTCGTATATCGAGAACTGTCTGGTACGGCTGCTCCTTTCCACCTAGGAATGATCCTCGTGATTATGGAACAATCCACCTGAAGAAGTTTTTCCCATTTGTACTAAACGCAGACAGTTCAAAATCGAATTAACAAGATAATCCGCCATGTTTGTGTTGCCTCTAAGTGGAATAACATACATTTCAAATCCTGTTTACTGGTGATGACGTTTCGTCTACAACATATAGTCAGAATTGTCAATTGTCATCAGCAAACAGTATTTCATGTGGCCAGACAAACATGGAGTATCCCCAACATAACAACAGAAGTCGCTATGCTTCGGTATTTAAGTTTGTGCCTTTGTAGTAGGTATGAATCTGCATACAAGAAATTAGAAAGTTTGACCATGTGCTGATATGTAGGGTGTTTATTTGAATTATTTTAAAATTTAAAAGAAAATACGCCGAGACGCGTCAAAGGATTTGTCAAGGGAGACAATTTTTTAACCAAAAACAACTTCCACCCCTTTCACCCTCGCCCCCAGGGTCATTTCGCATTGGGCCATTTGAAATTCTATTGTGTTTACTCCCCAACCTAAAAGCTTGGATGAACTTCGTCAACGCATCATTGTTTGGCAACATTTTGATCACTTATTGGAATAAAAAGTGATATTTTCGTTTGTTTTTGTTTTCTTTTTGAACAAATTAATATAAATAAAGGTTTTTCTAATTTTCACGAAAACGAATCGACTGATTTTAAAAAATCAAACGTAAAAATAAAAGACTTCGAACGACCTTTCAAACCAGCTATTACTCGATACCCCTTGCCATTTAATTTTTTTAAGGGGATGACCCTGGGGGGCAGAGGGTGAAAGGGGTGAAGTAGTTTTTGGTTAAAAAGTTGACTCGTAGTTTTTTCTTTCAATCAGTGGTTTTCAATAAATCCGTGGTTTTCAAATGAACACCCTGTATGTTCCTTATGATGGTTTTAAATTATACTAAGTGACATATAAATCCAAACACCCAGTTTAAATGGTTTTATTTTAATAAAATTTTGTATAAGTACTTAATGAAGCATAATAAGTAAATGATAAAAATTTCAAAATGATTGCACTGCTTTAAAGCCCTTCGACCTTTAATAATGTGTGGATACACCCTGATGTGCTACGCATTCTCCAACGCGCTCAGGCATGCTTCTGATCAGGTGGTCAATGTCCTCCTGTGGTATCTCATTCCAGACAACCACCAACTCCTCTCGAAGTGCTTCTAGAGTCTGAGGAGGATAACTCCAACAGTGTGATGAACATGTCTTTCAACAAAAAACTGTGGATTCCTCCTTTCACCACGTCGCCTTCTAACCCTGGCACGACCATCGTGCATGCCTAAACAAAATCGAGACTCGTCACTAAAGACAATACTGTTCCATTCCTGATCCCAGAGTGACCGTTGTCTGCACCACTCAAGGCGATTACGTCGGTGTTCTCGAGTTAAAGGGAGGACCCAGTGTGGCCGGTATGAAAACAAGCCGAAACTTCTCATTCGTCGGTAAACACTTCGCACGCCAATAGGTCTTCCGTGTTCTGCAAACCATTCATTTGCAATGGACCTGGTAGTGGAGAAACGGTCCCTTAAGGCCAATAATCTTAGGCAGCGATCTTCACGGTCTGTTGTTCTACGGCGGCGTCCAGTGCCCCTTGCTCTTTGCGTACGGCCTTCTTGAAGCCATGCCTGATAACACCTAACCACAGTGTCTACACTTCTTTGCACTCTAACTGCAATTGTCCGAAAAGAAAGTCCAGCTTCCCGAAGTCCCACTATACGGCCCCTATCAAACTCACTAAGTTGACGAAATCGTACAGGTCTCCGTACTCTAGGCATCGTAACCGATCGTAAAGGATGTCAAGAACCAAAATCCGCCAACGTTGATTCTTTACTGCGGCTGAAATATTCATTTTTAGAGCGTTAGTGAATTAAAAAAAAGCAGTATAAAAACCGGAATGTCCAAATGATAAGGCTGAAATTTTTTTCAGTTGTTATTTACAGTAAGATAAATACATTCACCAATTTTTATTAAAATAAAACCATTTAAACTGGGTGTTCGGATTTATATGTCACTTAGTATATATTGAGCGGGTCCACAAGGAATGTGTTATTGACCTGGATTAGTTATTGCAGAAAATCCAGATTGTTACGTATCACATTCTTCTATAAAGACGCCGCTCAAAATCGTTTAAAACCATCCCGAGGAACCAATATCAGCACAAACAGCCAAACTGTATCGCGACATGTAACTCACACTTCTGTGTTTCATACCATTCCGGACCCAGAAATATGTCAGTAATTCAAGTTATTGGAAATACCAATAATAAATAGATGATTCGAAATACCTTGTATTCAGCTTCAGGGCTCAGTACGGAATCCCCACCACAGCTCTTCCAGGGCCTCTTACCCTTGCATCTCCCTAGCCACTTGACGACATAAATACAAAGCAGATGCCTGCAATCCATCCAAATGGACTGACCATTATCGTTAATATTTACTATGTGATCATAGGCGTATGTTTAATGCTTTCAAAACAGAGCACTGTACCTTGATTAACAAGAAGCGTATGAGGTTTCGATGGATGGATGAGTTCTACCAAACAGTTGTTCATTTCGGCTGGTCGGAGTCCACATCACCGAAGACTTGATGTGGCAAGAACACATCACGTAAATTGCGGCAGCTGCTGGGAAAAAGCTAGGCTATTTGCTTAGTACAAGGCCCGGATTCGAGTACTGCTCACATGTTTGGGGTGCTGCCGCCCCAACTACAATATCCATGCTCGATGCTGTACAGAGGGGTTGTCCGCCTCATCAATGACTTTTCTCCAACGGACAGTCTCGATACACAGGTTGTCGTCGATCTAGTATCTTTTACCACTATGCCAAGAGGCTTTGCGCCGCACGATATGCCTACCAGGCAGCTCCGCCTGACTGCAGCCTCCCATCCTAACCGTTTCGAACTTCGTACATCCAAAACTGGCCGATACGACCGCTACTTTTTCCCTAGCGTATCGAGATTATGGAACAATCTACCTTAGGTTTGTACTAACCTCAGGCAGTTCATAATTGGATTAACAAATTTTCTTTAAGCTCCTCATACCCAACTAACAATTATTACTCCTATTAGAGTTGCAAGAATGATTATACAGTATTCCTTACACCGCATTGTATACTTTAAAAACATTGGCAAAACCCTCTTAGAACAGCTATACAAGCGGAATGGGCAGGTAACAGTTATACAACAAAAGTGTAAGCCTCTTGCAGCCGCTATAGGACATTTGCGTCGGTGCAAGTTTCAGTTTTTGTCAACTATACAACTATTCTGTTACGTGATTCTACTTTATTGCAACCAAACTATTTCTTATGTATTATATAGACGAAGTGAAGAATATATAACTAACATATTACAGTCATCTTGTTTACTTACATATCGGCCATTGTGAATTTCATACACAGGTATATGATAAACTTCTACACTGTGATATAGGGCTATTGAACTACTTGCGCAGCAAATTTTATTGTGATTATCGTGCAAAGTAGTTACGCAATTTCTACGGGCTTCGTATTTGATTCATATTTTAATAATGATCAAAAGCATTTCTAGATTTTTAAGATGGAAAACTGAACTTATCTGCGTTAAATCTTCCACAAATCCTATATTTAGACACAATTACACTAATGTTTATCAGTTTATATCTGTAATTTCGAACTGGAACATAATTATTTAATATTAAATAGAGGAATAAATGCCCAATATGGCGGGTGGTTGTGTATAGTCATGGCATCGTCCATATTGTCTTTAGTTTATTAGAATATTTTCGTGTTGCCTGCAGGTGTTATACAACAATTTGACAAATGTCTAAAATGAAAAACCGATAGAGTCGAATGATTTACTCAGATTTTGTACTAGATCTATATCTTCGGTTTGAACAGTTGATAAAACCTTTTGAACCAATATGCGTGCGTTGTTTGTCTTAAAACATTGGTTATGGCATTTTAACAAAAATATGACAGCAGAAAGTTAGGTTATGGTGAAGTTGTATACCAACATATTTAGTAACAAATATAAGCCAGGCACAGCAATTTTATACTACAAAAGTTGTAATATTGTTGCATATGTACAGCCTTTAACAGTTACTAAACAACAGTTGTATAAGTGCTTCCGGTGGGAGCAATTTGTTGGCTAAAGTAGTAAATTTGCACAGCAAAACAACAAGGCTCGGGTTTGTTTTATAAACGTTACCATGGATGCCACAACACAACCATTCTGACTAACGTGCAAATATGCCGTACAAAATAGTTGTATAAACGTTTATGCAACAGTTAAAAATTTGTCCTATAAGGTGTTGTATAACTATGCTATAAGAATATTTTAAACACCTCATTTTAGAGCAAATATGTTGCAGAAAGCAAATTTGCATTCCACACAACATTAAGCCAGCATTCGGTTCTTTTACCAAAAGCTTATAGCACTTCTTTGCTAGTTGGGTAGTAGCCGGGTTGCCCTGGCATTTAGGCTTGCGCCTACTCGACGGCTTCAGTATAAAAAAAGGTGTCGATAACAATGTCGCGACTGCTGCAGTATGAAGAGACAAATCTTCGTAATGTTTATTTTGTACCCTCGGTCAGCGCTTTTCCTATACAAGTATGTGTATTAAACCAGAAGGCAAAAATAGGAGGTCCCTTGGGTAGGTTGATGTTTAGGAACGGTCACTTCTATAATGCGCTTATATATCCCAAGATGATGCGCGATTGGCTTTACTTGTTAGTACAGGTGCTCTATCGTAAAAAACGAGAGTTCCGGGATCCTGCGGGCATGGAAGGGCTTCACGGAATAGAGCATCTACAATTTCCATCATACTTTCTGATACTAAGATTTTTGAAGTGGAAGAACCGTCTCCAGCGCTGTGTGGCTTCAGAAGGAAGTTATTTTGAGGGTGAAAATATAAAATTTTAATTATATTTGAATCAAAACATTATAAAAAGTCAGTCTCACATCCATTTGGGCTCGATGAGTCCAGTAAGCAGAAACGTACATCGCTCGGGCTACCAGTCCGTCTATTTCTGCTCGTGTTCCTTTTTTGCGGACATGCTCATGATTGTCCTTTGTTTTTCATCGTTGGTGCAAAACTATACTAAGTGACATATAAATCCGAACACCCAGTTTAAATGGTTTTATTTTAATAAAATTTTGTATAAGTACTTAATGAAGCATAATAAGTAAATGATAAAAATTTCAAAATGATTGCACTGCTTTAAAGCCCTTTGACCTTCAATAATGTGTGGATGCACCCTGCTGTGCTACGCATTCTCCAACGCGCCTAGGCATGCTTCTGATCAGGTGGTCAATGTCCTCCTGTGGTATCTCATGCCAGGCAACCACCAACTCCTCTCGAAGTGCTTCTAGAGTCTGAGGAGGACGTTGCAAATTGAGCAATCTCCTACCCATCATATCCCACACGTGCTCAAATGGGGATAAGTCGGGAGATCTTGGTGGCCATGGTAACAATGTGACATCATTATGTTGAAAGAAGTCTATTGTGACTCTTGCAACATGTGGTCGGGCATTATCTTGTTGGAAAGTTGGATCTGCCAGGGTGTCAAGATAGGGTAAAAGATGGGGTTCTAGAACTTCGTGGATATAACGCTGTGCGTTCATGTTACCTCTGATGAAGATTAAAGGTGACCTGGAACCATAAGCTATACTACCCCAAACCATAACTCCAACAGTGTGATGAACATGTCTTTCAACAAAAAACTGTGGATTCCTCCTTTCACCACGTCGCCTTCTAACTCTGGCACGACCATCGTGCATGCCTAAACAAAATCGATACTCGTCACTAAAGATAATACTGTTTCATTCCTGATCCCAGAGTGACCGTTGTCTGCACCACTCAAGGCGATTACGTCGGTGTTCTCGAGTTAAAGGGAGGACCCAGTGTGGCCGGTATGAAAACAAGCCAAAACTTCTCATTCGTCGGTAAACACTTCGCATGCCAATAGGTCTTCCGTGTTCTGCAAACCATTCATTTGCAATGGACCTGGTAGTGGAGAAACGGTCCCTTAAGGCCAATAATCTTAGGCGGCGATCTTCACGGTCTGTTGTTCTACGGCGGCGTCCAGTGCCCCTTGCTCTTTGCGTACGGCCTTCTCGAAGCCATGCCTGACAACACCTAACCACAGTGTCTACACTTCTTTGCACTCTAACTGCAATTGCCCGAAAAGGAAGTCCAGCTTCCCGAAGTGCCACTATACGGCCCCTATCAAACTCACTAAAATGACAAAATCGTACAGGTCTCCCTACTCTAAGCATCGTAACCGATCGTAAAGGATGTCAAGAACCAACATCCGCCAACGTTGATTCTTTACTGCGGCTGAAATATTCATTTTTAGACCGTTAGTGAATTAAAAAAAAGCAGTATAAAAACCGGAATGTCCAACTGATAAGGCTGAAAATTGTTTCACTTGTTATTTACAGTAAGATAAATACATTCACCAACTTTTATTAAAATAAAACCATTTAAACTGGGTGTTCGGATTTATATGTCACTTAGTATATTAGAATTTTTTTTGCTTAAAAAGATGGGCTAAGCACCGATCTCACTGCCTGTTCTCCTTGCATTTGTAGGATGGATTCGCCCTAATTTTATGTGGTAATCTCCCGTACCATAAGTTTGAGTATTGGCAATTTGGCCAATACCGGTTTCTCATCTCGGCTGTGTAAACATCTGCGATATAATAATTTAATTTCGATCCGTCTGGATCTTCGCCTTTGGTTTGTGGGTAGCTCCTTGTGGCTACTCTAAACTATTTTCGTTCACAAACAACCTGACAGACACGATACCGGGATTTGTTGACCAAGCTGGTGTTTCGTAAACATCAATGTTAGTTTTGCGGATTATTATACTCAGGTAAATTGTATCTCTAATCGGCAGTACAGGATGGTCTTCTGCCATATCCCTGCGGACTCTGCTCCTCAGAGCCAGCTAAACTCACTAAACTCCTCTTATTCTGTACAGTGAGAACTGGTCAATATAACCGCTCCTTTGTTTAAGGATTGACCAGGAAGTGTTGTCGTTACGAAATATTCCGAAAATGTCAATCATGCAACATGCAACGTTATTAGTATCTTTATATCGTTTTTAAAAATCTTTCAACACATATTATATGATATTTAGAGTAAACTCAGAATAGTGTTCTACAAGCAGTTGCTGAGCACTCTGACATACCAACCAGCCAAATTGAGAAACATTTAGGAGTAGACCGATCCACAGCCCATATTTTGCGTAAAAATATATATCACCCCGATGAATTCAGGATTTGCCAAGGACTTAGATCAGGGATAGCGAACTGTGCTAGCATTTTTGTGAAGAGGGTTTTAACTTCCCTTCAAAAATAATTTGATACGACGAGAATATGGTCATTAGTAATGGTATCTTTAATCGTCCGACCACTCATTTCTGGGCTCAAGAAAGTCGCTGGCTAAAAAAGTATCCAGACATCGAGAGCATTTTAGGTTTAATATGTGGTATGGAATTAACTGCAGAACGGTGCCTTCAATTGTCGCAACATGTTCCAGACTGTCTAGATAATTTACCTTTGGCACAGGATAATAGCGGCTGGTTTCATCAAGATTGAAACCTTCAATAAAGTGTCCTAGCCAGCGCGTTGCCTGGATTTAACTCTTTTGCACATTTTTATTTGGGGTTTTATCAAAAATAATAGTTTATCAGCATACTTTTCAAAATGAGCGGCAGCTACGAGAATGTATATGCCGTTAGAAGATCATATGTATGTTTAGAAAATAATGGCAATCTATTTGAACACCAGTTGTGAATAAAATGAAAATTATATTAAAAATGTATTCGTTATTCTTAAAATAAATCCAGTAAAAAATTACACTGGACAACAAATTTTAGTTTTTTAATTGTATCTTGTGGGAAAAGTGCACTTCTTTGTTGATTTTGGGGCGCTGAATCCAAAAATGACAATGAAATAAAAAAATTAGTTTAGAAAAAAAACTTTTTATTTTTAAGGATGTATTAAAAAAAGTAACAAGATTCATATACGTATAAGAATCACTATATGCGCTGTCTTTTTGCTGTTCTTTTATGGATCGTTTCTGGAGCATCTCTACCAAGAGTCCAACAGTAGTCTGCAAGCATGGAAGGATTCCACTTTCCCTGGTACCTTTTTTCCATTGTTGAAATATCCTGATGAAAACGTTTGCCGTGCTCATCACTTACGGCTCCGCAATTGTCAGGAAAAAAGTCCAGGTGTGAGTGTAGGAAATGTATCTTAAGAGACATATTACAGCCCATCTTTTGATACGATGACAGCATATTTTTGACAAGGGTTTTATAGTTGTCAGCTTTTCTATTTCCCAAGAAATTAGTGACCACCAGACGGAAATCATTCCAAGCAGTTTTTTCAATACCTGTTAAAGTGTTTTCAAACTGTGTATCTTTCAAAATATTTCGAATCTGTGGCCCAACAAAAATACCTTCTTTAACCTTTTTTTTCATTAGGCCCAACTTGATATGCAGTGGTGGTAATAAATTTTGTTTTCGAATCTACTAATGGCATATGCTGTACATTTTTTTGACCTGGCTCTAGGAATTGACGAACAGGCCAGTTTTGTCTGGTGTAATGAAGTGCCTTTGCCCGACTGTCCCATTCACACAAAAAACAGCAAAACTTTGTGTAGCCTAGCTGCAGCCCAAGTAAAAGTGCAACAACTTTCAAATCGCCACAAATATGCCATTGGTGCTCATCGTATTTCATGCATGTCAATAGGTACTTCATATTGTCATATGATTATTTCATGTGAACTGCATACCCTACAGGAAGAGATGGTAAAATATTTCCAATATGCAATAACACTGCCTTTAAACTCAATGTTGAACTGTCTATAAACAATCTCCATTCTTCTGGGTTATAGTTTATATTCAAAGCCGCCAGTAAGCCGTTAATGTTACTGCAGAATACCAAGTTATTCTCCATATTGAAAAATGGTTCTAAGTCTTTGTGGCGTTTACGAAAAACACATCCCGAAACATCGTCTTCCAACAAGCTCCACTGCTGGAGTCTTGATCCAAGTAACTCTGCCTTACATTTTGGAAGTTCTGCATTACAAGATCATTTAATTCTGACTGTGTTATTTTGTGCAGTTGGTGGCATGACGTGCTCGGTATAAAATCAGGATCTCTTGACGTTGATGGCATATCTTCTTCCTGACGAATCACTCGATCGCCATGATCTGATTCGTTTTCTGATTCGCAATTGTAGGATTCTGGGGGTTTTGGAATAGGATTTTCGTCACTGTGAGCCACAGGTCTCATCGCAGATGGTATGTTTGGGTAGTTAATAACCGATTTTTTTTCTTGGACATACCTGTGGCTTGTCCAACACAAGGTACCATGCAAAAGTAACAATCATTAATATGATTTGTAGGCTCTCTCCAAACCATTGGGACAGCAAAGTGCATAGACCGTTTTTTGCCATTTAACCAGCTCCTCAGACTTGAAGCACATGTATTACAGCAGATGTGGGGTGCCCACTGTTTGTCTTGATCACCTAGTTTACAACCGAAATAAAGCTGATATGCCTTTGTTATTAGTGGAGTAATAGACCGTCTCTGAGACGCAAAAGTCACATCACCACACACGTAACAAAACTGATCTGGATTGTTTACACACTTTCGAGACATCTTGCATGAACGCTGTCAGCCAACTGAGGAAAAAATGGCTAATATAAAACAATATAATGTTCACGTATGTATGACGTAACACAATCGTGCCGATTACATTATCTTTCCTTGCCGAATATAAAAATGTAGCACGTGCATTCTTGTGAATTACACTGTCACAGCAGGAACACATATAATTACCGTATCTCTAAAACTTGAACTAATATGGAAAAAATAAGTTTCATTCCAGTTTTAGCACATTAAAAATAGTAATATTTTGTTGATTTTATTTAGGATATTTTTTGGCTGTTGATCAGTGATTATTTGGCAAAATTATAGTTTCTCAGCGGCATGTAAATACGCAACGAACGCAGCTTTTTCCTAATTTAACCTAAGCTGCATCTCCCTTATCCTTACCTTTGACACCCTGTATGATACAAAAAATGTTTAACTTCCTACGAGCACCCTTTTTGTTTACATGCCACTATGCCCGCGTTCTGAGAATAAACTTTCCTTCGGAAGGCTGTAAACTTCATGAGCTATGGTTCGGTCCAATTTCAGATGTTATAATTTCTTAGAAAATGCACAGACATGTCTCTTCAAGTCAGATGGCGTAGGTTTGGAAATAAACCGAACATAATTGATAACAAAGTTGCATGTGCAGTAGTGAGTCAATCTACTTGACACCATTTTCTTCTGTTACAGCAAGCTGCCTCTTTGGAGAAGGTGCTAAAAACGCAACAGCAACAGCTGGAATTAGGCCGCGGGTGGGACCAAGAAAGAGAAAGAGATAGAGACAGGGACAGCAAAGGCAATGGAAACCACAGTCCCAGCTCAGACACTCGAATGCAGGAGCATTCACCTTCACCTTCAGCAGAAGTTCAGAAGAACCTTAGCGCAACTGTGCCACCTATTCCGGCACTTCCCCAGGTAAAATAGAAATCCCCCTGAAGCGGACTTCTCGTTTCATTGCGTGTTGATGATCTGACGTGCTGCCAAGAGTAAGCACAAAATGAAAAAAATGGGTGCTGAAGAAGTAACTGATTCAAAAGAATCTCTCAGAGCAGCTCTAGTTTTCGAGATATAAGCGATTTGATAGTTGGAAAAGTGTAAAATATGCCATTTTCGATCCCTAAAAATAATATGAAAAAAACGAAAATTCTTATTGTGCCAAAGCTCCTAAATATCCTTAAAACATCAACTAACAAGTTCCCAAAGCATTTTGGGGGCATTGTTATTGTAGATATTTGTTTCCTATTCGCTCATAATTTATTGACTTGTCATGTCACACAAACAGTGAATGATCTTAAAGTAGAAGGCGCATACTTTAAAAAGTAAGCTCACACTACGCGTTTAAAGACGATAATAATGATAACTTGTTCTCTATTTTTTATACTAAGTGACATATAAATCCGAACACCCAGTTTAAATGGTTTTATTTTAATAAAATTTTGTATAAGTACTTAATGAAGCATAATAAGTAAATGATAAAAATTTCAAAATGATTGCACTGCTTTAAAGCCCTTTGACCTTTAATAATGTGTGGATGCACCCTGATGTGCTACGCGTTCTCCAACGCGCCTAGGCATGCTTCTGATCAGGTGGTCAATGTCCTAGTATGGTATATCATTCCAGGCAACCACCAACTCCTCTCGAAGTGCTTCTAGAGTCTGAGGAGGACGTTGCAAATTGAGCAATCTCCTACCCATCGTATCCCACACGTGCTCAATTGGGGATAAGTCGGGAGATCTTGGTGGCCATGGTAACAATGTGACATCATTATGTTGAAAGAAGGCTATTGTGACTCTTGCAACATGTGGTCGGGCATTATCTTGTTGGAAAGTTGGATCTGCCAGGGTGTCAAGATAGGGTAAAAGATGGGGTTCTAGAACTTCGTGGATATAACGCTGCGCGTTCATGTTACCTCTGATGAAGATTAAAGGTGACCTGGAACCATAAGCTATAGCACCCCAAACCATAACTCCAACAGTGTGATGAATATGTCTTTCAACAAAAAACCGTGGATTCTTCCTTTCACCACGTCGCCTTCTAACCCTGGCACGACCATCGTGCATGCCTAAACAAAATCGAGACTCGTCACTAAAGACAATACTGTTCCATTCCTGATCCCAGAGTGACCGTTGTCTGCACCACTCAAGGCGATTACGTCGGTATTCTCGAGTTAAAGGGAGGACTCAGTGTGCCAAAACTTCTCATTCGTCGGTAAATACTTCGCATGCCAATAGGTCTTCCGTGTTCTGCAAACCATTCATTTGCAATGGACCTGGTAGTGGAGAAACGGTCCCTTAAGGCCAATAATCTTAGGCGGCGATCTTCACGGTCTGTTGTTCTACGGCGGCGTCCAGTGCCCCTTGCTCTTTGCATACGGCCTTCTCGAAGCCATGCCTGACAACACCTAACCACAGTGTCTACACTTCTTTGCACTCTAACTGCAATTGCCCGAAAAGAAAGTCCACCTTCCCGAAGTCTCTCTATACGGCCCCTATCAAACTCCACTAAGTTGACGAAATCGTACAGGTCTCCGTACTCTAGGCATCGTAACCGATCGTAAAGAATGTCAAGAACCAAAATCCGCCAACGTTGATTCTTTACTGCGGCTGAAAATATTCATTTTTAGAGCGTTAGTGAATTGAAAAAAAAGCGGTATAAAAACCGGAATGTTCAACTGATAAGGCTGAAAATTTTTCTTGTTCGAAGGAGGTCTTATATGTTATATAAGACGGCTTCCAAACCAAAGATGCATATTCTAACCTAGATCTTACATATGAACAGTATAACTTTTTCAAAACATTTATATCACTGAACGCCTTACATTTTCTGACAATAAATCCATAGAATTTGAGTGCATCTGATATTTTTAAGCTGATATGGTAGTTAAAGGCCATTTTTTCATCGAACCATATATCCAGATTCTTAATTTGATCAACTCTTGAGAGATCATTATTCGCAACCTTATATTTATGTATACTTTATCTGAAGTCACTTGAAATAGCATAAAAACCTTTGGTCGGCGCGTCCTTTGTAATTTCATGACGTATCATAGGCGTGCGGTCATTTATTTAGAACGATAATAATAATGTTTTTATATCACAATAAATGGATTTTACTATCTTCTTATTTTTTTGATTTGGGATAAAAAATACTTATATTGGGAGTTTGATTTATGTTGACTGAAAGTTAAAAAATGGAAAAATTACAGAATTCCAACGTTTGACATGCGCAAATATTTACATAGCAGGTAGGTATATAAAAAGGTATATAAAGACTTACATTATAGGTATTTATATATCATCCTCGCCTTCGGAGCTGTCGCTAGAGTCATCTTGTAGAGGAATTACAACGGGATTTACAGGAGGCAAAACACAATATTCATTTTCTTTTTCAATAATATGCCTAGAACACTGCTTCCATAGGTCTGTGGCAGCAATATGAGATATTGCATCTCTTATTGTGGCCAATAGCGATTCACTTAATTGAGGGGTCTGATTATGTTTTCTTACTTTTTTTTTTAAAGCAGCCCAGACCAACTCAATCGGGTTAAAAATGCAGTAATAGGGAGGTAGACGTAATACTTCATGGCCATTTTGCTGAAGCAGATTGTCAACAACATACGCTTTTTCAAATTTTTGTCTTTTAATAAGATCCAATAATATGGCTTTGGTTGATTTTTGTGGTATTTCCATTCCCTTATCCTTCATAAAATCAATAATGTCTTGTTTTTTTGTGCCTGTATTCGGAATTTTGTTTTTCTGTCTCTATAGATTTTAACTTTGTGCAAAAATTCTTGGCGCAATTCAACGATTCGAGACGACTCCATAATCACCATTCTTTTATCTAATTTTTTGTATTGAAAACCACACAGTTTTACAATACAGTGCAGTGAGTCTAAGCATTTGTAATTATAAAAATCTTCAGGATAATCTTTTAATTTATCCCGTATCATTTCCAACGTGGGCACCAAATTTTCTTTATAAAATCCGTATATTATACGACGAATATCTTCCTGAAAACCCACGTCTATTCGTTTAAATTTTTGCCCTATACGCTTTCTGTGGAAGGAATGGTTGACTACATCTCCCCTTTTTATAACCCGATAAATGGTAGACCGACTGATTTTTGTCAGGATACAAATTCTGTTTAAAATTTGATTTTGCGAGGAATCTGGATTTTCGTTTTTCAGATAATCATACATATTTAGGATTACTCTTTGGGTCTGTTCCTCTAAATCTTTATGAAAGAATTCTGCCTGCACAGGTTCATCAACCATCTCCTCGTGGCTTGGAGCATTTTCCCAAGGTCTCCAAAGAGCCATATTTAGGACACACAAGAACAATCAACACAACAATTAAATCAACAAGTAAACAGAGTATTCAAAAGTCAAAAACACACAAACTAATAAAATCTATGAAAAAACACGGACAGACTAAAGAAAACACGTTTATTCACCGCTACACGGCACTGGCTAAACTGTTTCAATTTTCAGTAGCCACCTGCACTTGTTCCCGAGCTCTGAAATACACGCTTTCTCATTGGCTATGTCCACGCATAGGCGTGCTTTACTCCACGTGGACCGGTGAAACTGCCTTTGATCTTATACGGGGGATATTTGCTGCGAAATTTGGCGATTTTTGCAGCAACAGAGCGTGTTAAATATAGATATATAAAACGCACCCGGTATTTCACAGTGTTTCAAGTGACTTCAGATAAAGTATACAATTATCTGCTTTTCTCTTGGAAATGTTAGAATTTTGCACTTAGATACATTCAAGTACAGCTTTTTCGCTAGACACCAATCATGGGTAGAATCAGGGTTCTGCAATAGAATGCGGCAATCTGAGATGTCGTTAATTGTTTTGAAGATTTTCAAATCATCAGCATATAATAAATTCAAACAAGACAAGTTACAAGAAAGATCGTGTATGTACAGTAAAAACAGAAAGGGACCCAAGTTGGAGCCTTGCGGTACACCTGAAGCTGCTATATACTGTTGAGATACAAAACCATTATAAAAAACAAATTGTGACCTATTTTCAATAATAAACTAACCATTAAATTATCAAATCAAAAATTAGATATTATATACAGGTACATTACGCTTCAAACTTGAATACTCTCGGCAGACAGATCGCGTACCTACCGGTCGCGACTGCTGCTCCCGGCAGCGTGACGCCGGTCTTGATGAGTGTTCTGCTGTTCTGGTATGGTACCACACGTATTTCTGCACCACAGCATAGTGTTCCCTATGCTCTGACAGCGCTGTCACGTCTAAGTATGGGGAGTTTGTGCTTAACATAATCCATTATGAACTTCGAGGGAAATGCAGAGTCTTGACGCCATTTTTTTATTTCAGAATGAAACGAAGCTGAACAATGAATACCCCACGTCGTACGGACAGTCTCCTCCATCGAGTACACCTGTTATGACACCCCCAACGTCAAACCTTCATCACATGCAACAGCTTCTCCAGCAGCATGTTTTAAGCCCCACGCAGCTACAAAATCTGATGAAACAGCATTCTTTGTTACAACAACAGCAACATCAGGTAAAAAATGTTTTATCTGAACCAAGTGCGTAACCAGCTCAAAACGAAAGTAAGATCTACTTAACTATGCTTGATATTTTCTTTCTGTTTGCATTGAATGCACATATGTAACCACGAAAGTACAGGGTGGGGCAAAAGTCGCGAAGGGATTTGAAAAATTAATAACTTTTTTAAATTTTAATTTTAATTTTTTTCTCTAACACAAAACTAAAATGCAATGTTTGGAGTTTGTTTACAATTTAAGTGTGAAAGATTACATCACGCAAATGACCGCCATTTTCAGCCTCGCAAAGTGCAGCTCTTGCAAGAGCATTTTCCATTACCCGAGTCAGAATATCTGGCCCCAAAGCACTTACTTCTGCTCGAATATTATCTTTTAGTTGCTGCAGGGTTGTGGGTTTATTAATATACACTTTTCCTTTCAGATATGCCCAAAGGAAATAATCAGGGGCTGTTAAGTCCGGCGAGCGGGCGGGCCAATTGAATCCTGAATTTCTCGAAATTAAACGTTCGCCAAAAATCTGCCTTAGAAGGTGCATAGTGGCTCGAGCAGTATGCGCAGTGGCTCCATCTTGTTGGAAAGTCATCGTTTGATTGTCAGCAAGAGCTGGTCTTAAGAAATTTTGAATCATATCACGATATCGGTCGCCATCTACAGATACAGCATTCCCATCGTGGTCTTCGAAGAAGAATGGTCCAATAATTCGTTGAGACGTAACTGCGCACCATACTGTACATTTAAGCGGATGTAATTGCCTTTGATGAACCACCCTTGGGTTCTCGGTACCCCATATTCTGCAGTTCTGCTTATTTACGAAGCCATTCAAATGAAAATGGGCTTCATCGCTCATGATCAGAGAATGAATAAATTCATTATCTTCTCGAGCCATTCTTTGCAAGCGAACTGCATAAGTTAGTCGTTCTTGAAAATCTGCTGGTTTTAGTTCTTGCACTAGCTGCACTTTATATGGAAACAGATGTAAATTTCCTCTTAATATTCTGCGTAAAGACCTTTGAGACATCTGCAGCTCAGCAGAACGTCTTCGGGTTGAGGTTTCCGGATTCTCCTGAACACTCTCCTGAACGCGTTCAATGTTCCCTTCATTTCTTGCGGAACGTGGCCTTCCGCTTCGTGGGAGATCCATAACTGTGCCTTGTTGCTGAAATCGTGCCACTAAGCGTCGAATCATTGATTCAGAGGGCGAATTCCGCAAATTGAAATGACGACGATATGCTCGTTGAGTTTGAATTATTGAATGGTGATATTCAAAATAAAATTCTAGAAGTTTGGTTCGTTGATTGAGGTTGTAACGCTCCATAATTAATCTCCAGGATTTATTTTACACGGTCCTGAAAAAAAAATGAAAACAAAATAAATTTAAAAAAGTTATTAATTTTTCAAATCCCTTCGTGACTTTTGCCCCACCCTGTAGATACACATGCCCATACATACTGATACGGATTTATGGGCATGTGTCAGCATTTTGGGCCTGATAAAGCCAACAAGCAGAAATACGTATTGCTCGAATCCACTTTCCCTTTTTGCGGATTTTGCCCATTATTTTCCTACTTTTTGTAATATACCTTTCTCGGCATCATAATTTTTTATGTGAAACTAAATTCAGAAAGTGTCTTCATACTTGATTGCAATTTATTGTATAAATTGAGTGCGATGTAAGGAAATTACTTCATAAATTGGGCAGTTTTATGATACGGTACGTGCAAAGTGTAACCCACAAATCGTAGATTAACGCAATGCTGTTCACTCCCCAAACTAGGCTTACTATTAATATATTTTGGTGTTTTTGTCATCAATATACACTTCGAAGTTGAGTCATTTATTTTAACAGTGAGTAGATCTGATCAAAAGAAATGTTTTTTTCCTTTACCATTTTTCTGGTAAAATTAAAGTAACAAAGTTATAGCCCTTTGGAAGTTTGAGTACCGCCCTGTCTCAATAATAATATTATGTGCTCGTGTTTGGCAACAACGGATATAATCCGCCTTATCGGTTCATCGCATCGGAAACAAAAAAGCGAAAGAATTTGGAACGATGTTTTTACAATTATTTTATTCAGTTGTATACAGTCAGTGTCAGTCGGTAACGCGTGAGTGAATAGTGGTGTCTGTTGCGTGGCTCAAACGAAATAAAAAATGGCACATGTTTACGAAAATGCTGAACTTGTGGACAAGACCGAACGATCAAATACAGGTCCGCACTGAAATACTTGTCGGGAGGATACTTTATAAAACAAGGTGACATTTTTTTTTAATTTTTTTTTATTTTTACACAAATTTTTTGGTTTATCTTCCTTCTACAATCATTATCTGAAAATTAATGACTCAACTTCAAAGTCACCCTCTATATAGTGTCATTAAATGAACCATCCACCTCCGCGGTATCATAGGCCAATTTATTTCCCTTAAATCACTAAAAATTCTCTCTCTACTTGCTATACCTAGAGACTGCCTAACACAACTATTCTGAACCATTTGAATCCTGTACGTCTCAGCATGTGTCAAGCATTGACTAAAAACCGAATCTTCACAATGTATTTTACTCAAAATCAGATAATCAGAAAGTCTAATTTTCGTTTTTCTTACATTGTTTGTCGCCAAAATCTTGTTTTTTCATTTTTTTACACCGAAGCAGCCGCGCAGAAGATAAATATGGAGATTATCTTAATTCATCCAATAATTAATCCATCCCATTATAAATTTACATTTAAACCAACTAAAGAGAAAACTAAACTTTTTAGCAGGGCTACAGTTATGCTCTCTAGTATATTAACACTTATCGATCGATTATTATTCATTTTACACGTCATTTTGCATTCCACAGAACGTTCACCATTCTCACAATTTTCTGGAACACTGGGATTGTATGGAACCCAGACAGTTTTATATATTTTCGCATCGGAAACAAAAAAGCGGAAGAATTTGAAACGCTTATCACGATGTTTTTACTACAATTTTATTCAGTTGTATTCAGTCAATGTGTCAGTCGGTAACGCGTGAGTGAATAGTGGTGTTTGTTGCGTGGCTCAAACGAAATAAAAAATGGAACATGTTTACGAAAATGCTGAACTTTTGGATATGATTCTTATTTCTTTTTACACGCATATTTTGGTTTTATCTTCCTTCTACAATCATTATCTGAAAATTAATGACTCAACTTCAAAGTCACCCTAATATATAGTATATTTAAACGATATCTTGGCGACAAACAAATCATAAACTTGCTCCTTCTACTTAGTCTGAATTCGTTGATCTGAACAGCATATAACCTAGGAATTTGGCGTCGCAACTGTCAAATGCAATTTATTACGTATTAACGATGCCGGTTTATCAAACTTACATCGTTTCTAGCAACACCAGTTAGCCGAGCTGGGCAAAAAGCAGATGGAGCAGACTATGCAGCATCTGCAGGAGCAGTTGCAGATGAACTTCTTACAACAGACACATATCCTACAAAACTCAGATAAGAAGAAAGCAGCTGGGTCTCTTCAGCAACTGGCCTTGCAACAGCAGCAGCTGATTCAACAGTTGCAATTGTTCCAACGACAATACATGGTTCATCAGGGAATTGGTATGCAACCTCTCATGATGCCACAGGCACAAGGTAGGACGACAATCTTGCAGTTTGTTACCCGCCCAAAGAACTGGATGCCAAGTTTAGTGAAACTGAAGCATTTTGAGATTCTTATTAAGCTTAAAACTTTTAGATACTTTTTTCAATATAACGATGTCAAAAAGCTAGAAAATCAATTCATAAATTTAAGTATAGAAATGCTTTGAAGTAGTATTGCACCTAGTACAAATTCAAAAGCGTCAATATAAAATTTGAAATGAAGAAATTGAAGACTCGGAAGGCATTATGATTCCAGCAAGGTATGTATTCTCCTTTCCAACTTATCCGAACCTCTCCATATTTGTTCGTTCCAACAATCTAGCCTACTTGGGAATAATACGTAAAAAGTTTTATAGGAGCATTGATTAACAAATTCCAGAAGAAGATAGCCAATCCATATCACAACTACGAGGATCATCTCTTAAGTATGAACCGTTTTATAATGGAGTCAGATAAATTTTATTTGTGAATGTAAATTGCATCACGAACTATCATATACTAAGTGACATATAAATCCGAACACCTAGTTTAAATGGTTTTATTTCAATAAAATTTTGTATAAGTACTTAATGAAGCATAATAAGTAAATGATGAAAATTTCAAAATGATTGCACTGCATTGAAGCCCTTTGACCTTTAATAATGTGTGGATGCACCATGATGTGCTACGCATTCTCCAACGCGCCTAGGCATGCTTCTGATCAGGTGGTCAATGTCCTCCTGTGGTATCTCATTCCAGGCAACCACCAACTCCTCTCGAAGTGCTTCTAGAGTCTGAGGAGGACGTTGCAAATTGAGCAATCTCCTACCCATCATATCCCACACGTGCTCAATTGGGGATAAGTCCGGAGATCTTGGTGGCCATGGTAACAATGTGACATCATTATGTTGAAAGAAGTCTATTGTGACTCTTGCAACATGTGGTCGGGCATTATCTTGTTGGAAAGTTGGACCTGCCAGGGTGTCAAGATAGGGTAAAATATGGGGTTCTAGAACTTCGTGGATATAACGCTGCGCGTTCATGTTACCTCTGATGAAGATTAAAGGTGACCTGGAACCATAAGCTATAGCACCCCAAACCATAACTCCAACAGTGTGATGAACATGTCTTTCAACAAAAAACTGTGGATTCCTCCTTTCACCACGTCGCCTTCTAACCCTGGCACGACCATCGTGCATGCCTAAACAAAGTCGAGACTCGTCACTAAAGACAATACTGTTCCATTCCTGATACCAGAGTGACCGTTGTCTGCACCACTCAAGGCGATTACGTCGGTGTTCTCGAGTTAAAGGGAGGACCCAGTGTGGCCGGTATGAAAACAAGCCAGAACTTCTCATTCGTCGGAGTTATGGTTTGGGGTGCTATAGCTTATGGTTCCAGGTCACCTTTAATCTTCATCAGAGGTAAAATGAACGCGCAGCGTTATATCCACGAAGTTCTAGAACCCCATCTTTTACCCTATCTTGACACCCTGGCAGATCCAACTTTCCAACAAAATAATGCCCGACCACATGTTGCAAGAGTCACAATAGACTTCTTTCAACTAAATGATGTCACATTGTTACCATGGCCACCAAGATCTCCCGACTTATCCCCAATTGAGCACGTGTGGGATATGATGGGTAGGAGATTTCTCAATTTGAGTTGGTGGTTGCCTGGAATGAGATACCACAGGAGGACATTGACCACCTGATCAGAAGCATGCCTAGGCGCGTTGGAGAATGCGTAGCACATCAGGGTGCATCCACACATTATTAAAGGTCAAAGATCTTTACAGCAGTGCAATCATTTTGAAATTTTTATCATTTACTTATTATGCTTCATTAAGTACTTATACAAAATTTTATTAAAATAAAACCATTTAAACTGGGTGTTCGGATTTATATGTCACTTAGTATATTAACATTTTTCAACATAGTCAGCGTAAATATTTGAAATTCAGTATTTGTCAAGTGGTGGCGCTAGGCTTTGCATACCGTCGTCATAGAACGATGAAACTTGTCCAGTTTCGTCTGTGTCCTTAACGCAACGTGGGACTGAGCGTTGCCGTGAAGCATAACGACACAGCTAAAGAGCAGGCAACGGCTGTTTTAGATAACGCGACTAATTCTGCAAGGTGCTGGTGAACTTTTTTGCGACTGGCGACACCAGCAGAACGTAAGACTGACCAAGAGCAAGCGAAGGCTAAGTCTTACCCCTTTCTTTTTGTACAAAACTTTGAAAGTAGGCAAATTTACTGCATAGACTTGTTGAGCTTACGGAATTTGATGAAAGTATTCAAATTTACTGTATAGACTTCCGAGATTACAGCATTTGATGGGAATAGTCAAATTTACTGCATGGCCTTATTGAGCTTACAGCATTTGATGAAGGTAGTCAAATTTACCGTATCACCTTTCTGAGCGTTCAGCATTTGATGAGAATAGTTAAATTTTTGTTTACTATAGCTTTTATCGGGGGCTCAGCATTCAATAAAATTGTCTTCTAAATTGAATTAATCTACCGAAAAATTTCCTGATTATATACTAAGTGACATATAAATCCGAACACCCAGTTTAAATGGTTTTATTTTAATAAAAGTTGGTGAATGTATTTATCTTACTGTAAATAACAAGTGAAAAAATTTTCAGCCTTATCAGTTGGACATTCCGGTTTTTATACTGCTTTTTTTAATTCACCAACGCTCTAAAAATGAATATTTCAGCCGCAGTAAAGAATCAACGTTGGCGGATTTTGGTTCTTGACATCCTTTACGATCGGTTACGATGCCTAGAGTACGGAGACCTGTACGATTTCGTCAACTTAGTGAGTTTGATAGGGGCCGTATAGTGGGACTTCGGGAAGCTGGACTTTCTTTTCGGGCAATTGCAGTTAGAGTGCAAAGAAGTGTGACACTGTGGTTAGGTGTTGTCAGGCATGGCTTCGAGAAGGCCGTACGCAAAGAGCAAGGGGCACTGGACGCCGCCGTAGAACAACAGACCGTGAAGATCGCCGCCTAAGATTATTGGCCTTAAGGGACCGATTCTCCACTACCAGGTCCATAGCAAATGAATGGTTTGCAGAACACGGAAGACCTATTGGCATGCGAAGTGTTTACCGACGAATGAGAAGTTTTGGCTTGTTTTCATACCGGTCACACTGGGTCCTCCCTTTAACTCGAGAACACCGACGTAATCGCCAGACAACGGTCACTCTGGGATCAGGAATGGAACAGTATTGTCTTTAGTGACGAGTCTCGATTTTGTTTAGGCATGCACGATGGTCGTGCCAGGGTTAGAAGGCGACGTGGTGAAAGGAGGAATCCACAGTTTTTTGTTGAAGGACATGTTCATCACACTGTTGGAGTTATGGTTTGGGATGCTATAGCTTATGGTTCCAGGTCACCTTTAATCTTCATCAGAGGTAACATGAACGCGCAGCGTTATATCCACGAAGTTCTAGAACCCCATCTTTTAGCCTATCTTGACACCCTGGCAGACCCAACTTTCCAACAAGATAATGCCCGACCACATGTTGCAAGAGTCACAATAGACTTCTTTCAACATAATGATGTCACATTGTTACCATGGCCACCAAGATCTCCCGACTTATCCCCAATTGAGCACGTATGGGATATGATAGGTAGGAGATTGCTCAATTTGCAACGTCCTCCTCAGACTCTGGAAGCACTTCAAGAGGAGTTGGTGGTTGCCTGGAATGAGATACCATAGGAGGACATTGACCAAATGATCAGAAGCATGCCTAGGCGCGTTGGAGAATGCGTAGCACATCAGGGTGCATCCACACATTATTAAAGGTCAAAGGGCTTTAAAGCAGTGCAATCATGTTGAAATTTTTATCATTTACTTATTATGCTTCATTAAGTACTTATACAAAATTTTATTAATAAAACCATTTAAACTGGGTGTTCGGATTTATATGTCACTTAGTATAAGAAGTTGTCAGGTTTTAGTACAATAAAAAGTTAAATTTAAACTTTCAAACCTCCACATTTTCTGCTTATGCCGATGACACGAAGATTTACAACACAATTACAAACTCTGCTCTGCATCAGCATGATCTTGATATTGTTCGTCAACGGTCACGCGGTTCTATACATGCGGGTCCTCGTATTTACGTGTCCACCTCCATCTACGGGTGTCAGCGTTGCCACTTTTTGAACTGTTGCCGCAGATTATAGGGTTTTCCTTTCTACTGTTACTAATTCTCAAAGCAATTGCGAGTGAAGAAGGGTTACTTGGAAGTTGATATGTTTAAGACTAAACAATTTTCTATATAAGTCTGGAATCTTTTGTATTACTTGGGGAAATATTGGGATCCCACTTGGCAACACGGCTGTGATGATGGAAACTACATATGTATCTTCTTAAAGAATACGTTAATCAATGTAAATTTTTAAAATTGTGGTAACTATAGATTTTAGCCTGATCTTTTAGAATTTGTTACCTCGTATTTTTGGGAACTTGTGCCGTCATGTTGTAAAAATTAAAAGCAAAATGTAAGAATACAAAAAGGTTAAAATCTATAAAACTCTCTCAAAACTTCACAAATACTGCTTTGGATTCCCTAGGCTAGTAAAATCAGATCCCAGGTATTTTGTAGTATGAGCTTAGGAAACGAGATCATTGACATGCAGAAATAATGCTGGAGCCAAAATCGATCCGTGGGGAGCACCCGCATCGACGATTAGTCGTCGTGGTCTGAAGATACTATAGCTAGGAACGCCGAAGCAGTATCTCTTCCATAGGAGTTTGAGAGGAGTAGTTTTGACATCAGATAGGATGGCATTGCCCTATGTACTATGACAAGACGGTGGAAGGTGAGTGCCTATAGCGCAGGCCTTGTACACGGGACTATTTGGTTCACGTGCGGTTAAAACTATTGGCACTTACCTGACCAGTGCTCCTTCTATCCAGTTCTATCCTAACCTTCCCCAATATATTGCTGGAATCATCTTACCTCTAGTTTTAAACGCACGTGCACATATTTCTGGCCCTCTGTTCAGGATCTGGCTTCGGCAAGCACTTCAAAATGAGTTAAGAGGGGCGGTCAAATATACATGATGTTTCCAAAACATTCAAAAAATCAAAAGGTGATTCTTTGGGCAATTGTGGCCTCTGGCAATCTTCGAAATACTAACTGTTTTTAAAATACGGCCCGATTTTGTTATTGATTCAAATTTGAGTCTTTTGCACAAATTGGACCAATGAGGAGGCGTCTTGTTCAAAGGTTAAGAAGTAGGTATAAACTGGCATAATTGCAATGAGAAGAAAAATATTTTTGGATTTTTAGTTCTTGTTCACATATGGAAGCTTCACCCCGTGTTTTGGAAACACCTTGTACAGACCTCATGAATCCTAAAAAATCTCGAGGCTGGCCGTACGTGACACATTTACACACTCCTCTTAACACCACTTTGTCAAAGTTAATTCTGGCCCACCCTGTATAATATCGAATATCTAAGGAGAATATAATCCGACTGAAACGTGTGTATCCCCATACTTTATGAATTGTAAAAGTTCCAAAACTCGCATTAAGAGGCAGTGTGCAATACGTGTTAGGCAAGACAATAGCAATATATCTGTTGATTTTTTGACAGGATTGAACTCGAGGGACGTGATAAGCCCTTGGAAGGAGTTGAACGATCAGCAAATTGTTAACAATAAGCCACCCCCAGAGTTAAATGGTGAGTAAAATCATAAACCCAGTCATAAATATAAGCGAAAATGAAACAGTATAATATTAATCCAACTGCTGGGATCACTATCTTCCTTTATATTCTTATCCTTATTAATCATTCTACCCTTTTCACCAGAGACAGGGGAATACAGGGTGAATGCTTATAAATCAATCAGAATTTGTAGGCAAAACTAGAATCCGAAATTAAACAAATATCAGAGTATACATTGAAAGGTTCCAACTTTACAGAACAACTAAAACAATAAAAAAAACTATACCCAATAAAGTGAAAGTAAAAAACTAAGTAAAACAATATATGAGACCTTGGTGCTTAGCCATTCAAATTTTGGTATAACAAAATTACCTAAGGTAAACCATGCAATGTTTTTTGAAAATTCCAATCACCTTTGAATTTCATTTAAAAAGCAAAATCTTTGCTACTCAGCCAACATCATTAGAAGACCTGCGTCAAAGTATTGTGAATGAGTGCCTTCAAATTACTCCTCAAATATTGCAAAATGTGCGGCAAAGTTTTGAGCAAAATGTTTATTATTGCATAGAAAGTCATGGTGGCCATTTTCAACATTTACTTGCCTAACAGGTCAGTTCATTCTTCATTTTTAAATTGCTTTGCTGCCAAATGTATTGATCTCCACTAATGATGATGTAGTAGTTTTATTTAAGCTTTAAATCAATAAATCTTCAAAACTACTGAACTAAAGTACATTGATTTTATATCATTATAAAGGGAATTGAAATACCTTTAAAATAAGGTATCACTCGACCCCCTTTTCCATTTAAGATTTTGGGGGTGTTGTCACCCCCGCTTAGGGGGCTGCACGTGCTAACGTGATTTTTTTCCAAACTTGTGTCCCCCTCGAAAACAAAATCGACGGGTCTGAGCGTTTTTCCAAAAAAAAACTGAGCTGCCAGTAAATGCGTCTGTTTCGTTTTCGATCCGCCACCCTGTATATGCGAAATATTAACAAAATCGGATAAACATACGTAGGGGTTTACCTTTTTTACTAATTTCATTTGCACTTTCCAGTGTTTCGCTTCGACCTGCCTTGTCTCACATGTGTATATATTTCACCCCTCTTTCATTACAATGTATCGATTAACGCCGAAGTAGACTGTGATAGCTTTTTATGTGTTTTTCGAGTATTCTTGCCAGAACTTTAATACTTTCCTAACAATACGCTGTATATTTTACTGTTATGCCTTCGACGTTTCAATAGCGACTGTCGTCTTCGGAAGTTTTGCTGACTAGAATGAAAAGTTTCATTGCATCAGGGTTAAAGTGCCTTTACACTATACGACGTTGTAGAAAATAGTTTATAGTGCAGTCATAAGCAGCTTCTTGCAAAAAAGCTTATTAGATAACGGTCCAAAAATATTACGAAAAGCTCATATACACCTTAAGGTTGAGACTTTCCTTTATACAGCATATAAACTTGAACTTGAACTTGACTTTAAAGTTGAGTCATTAATTTTCAGATAATGATTGTAGAAGGAAGATAAACCAAAATATATGTGTAATAATAAAATAAAATTATAAAAAAAAATGCTACCTTGTTTTATAAAGTATCCTCCCGACAAGTATTTCAGGGCGGACCTGTATTTGATCGTGCGGTCTTGGAGCACCGGCATGCCTTCCCCTGTGTGGTCTTAAGTCACCTGATTCACGAGCCCTTTGTACTACATTAACAAAGACACGAGGGGTTGGTTGCACAAGTTCAGCATTTTCGTAAACATGTGCCATTTTTTATTTCGTTTGAGCTACGCAACAAACACCACTATTCACTCACGCGTTACCGACTGACACATTGACTGAATACAAATGAATAAAATTGTAGTAAAAACATCGTGATAAGCGTTCCAAATTCTTTCGCTTTTTTGTTTTCGATCCGATGAACCGATAAGGCGGATTATATCCGTTGTTGCCAAACACGAGCACACAATATTATTATTGAGACGGTACTCAAACTTCTAAAGGGCTACAACTTTGTTACTTTAATTTTACCAGAAAAATGTTAAAGGAAAAAACATTGCTTTTGATCAGATCTACTCACTGTTAAAATAGATGACTCAACTTCGAAGCCACCCTGTAATTTAGGCAACAATAAGCAAGCCGTCCTAGTAACACATACAGGTTGTCCCAGAAGTCAACGTGAAGCTGGGATCAGGGGATAGGCCAAGTCATAAAAGTTATCAGAATAATATAAAAAAAATCAAAGTTGTGTACTTTTCAAGTAAATATAATCGGAAAAATCGGACAAGTCTACAGCCTTCGATAAACTTTTGTCATTCTGCGTAGTGACAACAAGACAGATAGTAACGCCACTGTTATTAATTTGTAAATGTAGTTATTAAATTCACAATATAATATGTTCAAACTGCTTTCGGTCAGCTGCAATGCAAGCTTGGCATCCCAGAAATGATCGGGTTTTCAGATGGGCGAATCTTCCTTTATTAACAAATTCAGCGGCCTCCGTTATTCTGTCTCGCAGCCAAATTTTCGATTGTTTTTTGTTAAACTTTTTCTTTCACCGCTCCTCAGTAAAAAAATCGAGTGGATTCAAGTCAGGCAAGCAGCGGTGGCCGCAGTAGGAGACTCTTCGGTCTCCTGGCTATGGATGTTGTGATTGTCCGTAGGTGGTAGACGGCCTCTGACTGTCGAACGTGGAGGTACCACCCGGCGGATCTCATAGGCGGAGCCAGAATGTGTGCATGTTGCATGCACACGTGTTCCCTCGCCAGAGTCCGTGTGGCGTCCCCCCTTTCCCCTGTATCCCCCTATAGCCCCACGGTACCAATGGGTGTTTATGCCTTAGGCCTTCGTGGTAGTTGGAGTATAAAAAAAAGGTAAACGGGCTGGCCACGAAATTGCACCACGCCACCCTATCCCTGTGCTTGGGAACTCCAGTACTCCGCACTGAGTGGTCATAGTGCGACGAGCAGCCTTCTTGCTGGTACCATATGCTTCTGTAAACGCTTAGTGGCACGTCGTTCAATAAATTTAACTGATTTCGTTAAATCCTAATAAATTTTGCCATTCAACAACTCTGGCAGCTCAAAGGGTACAATGATTCTCCCATTTAGAATCCCGGTCCACATGTTTACTTTAAAACGATACTGTGTTCTATCTTGTCTCATCAAATGTGGATTTTCTACATGCCCCTCGTGAAAGTTGTCTAGATTCATTTAACCATCTCTTTTAAATGAAACTCATCTCTTCCTGGTGTCTCTGTAACATTGTTTGACAAAACTCAACTCCTGGAAGATAATCCCGTTGTATACCAAATCCTTAAAATAACCGATATTAAGTTCCGAAAAACTCGGAGTGGGTCAACATCGTCCATCCTACGTCACAAGGCATGTTTTTTTGGTGCGATTGCGTCACAGTCGGACTTGAAACCTGGATGAAGAACACCAAAGTTCACGCAAACCTTCTGGTCTTATTCTTTTAGCTGAGATTGGATTTGAATAAAAGGCCCCGGTAATGAATGCTACACGGTAATCTCGTAAGGCAATGCACTTTTTCAATATTTTGGTAAACCGAGTCACTCATAATCTCGACACCAGTATCACTGATAAGAAAATGCACATCCTCCGACAATCGAGTTGCCAGAATATTCTCATGGATCTTAGTGGGTGCCGTGCCCTTTCTTGCAGAAATCATTGCTACACATACCAATTACAGCATCAAAACGATTTGACGTATAGACTTGATATTTTAAATGTCAACAACAATAGGTATCTGCAAAGTAGTCAGATGCGAAGCATTGAGATCAACCCTCGTACAGTATCCTATAGAGCGCTTTTTTGTTTCAGAAAACCCAAACGCTAGTCTCTTGGGAATGTCTACGGGTCGAACAAGTCGTGAAGATTCGATAGAAGATAAACCTGAAAGGACAACGACTCCTGATAGAGTTCACCATCTCTATGGCCATGGTGTTTGCAGGTGGCCTGGTTGTGAAGCCATTTGTGATGATCTACAGACGTTTATGAAGTAAGTGCTAACATCCTTACTCCTTTCCTGTACGATATATCTGATCTACAGCTTATACCGACTTCACCAAGACTTTGATCGAGTTAATCGTAGTTTGATATTAACAAAACTTGCTGAGGTCGGTGTTTGTAGCTCTCTTATAAAGTGTCGTTGCTTCATCATCGGGAGTTCCTCATGGTAGCCACCTAGGTCCATTATTCTTCTTAATCTATATAAATGATGTCGCACAATATTTCAGCTATTGCCAAATTCTTCTTTGCGCAGATGCCTTGAAGATGTATCATATAGTTGAAAGAAAAGAAGATCTAATATCGACAAATTGAACAACTATTGTCAGAAAAATAACCTGCCACTCAACACTAAGAGATGTTTTTCAATTAACTTTACCTATCAGATAGAGAATGTCAATATTAATTCTTATATTCGGGACCTGGGTGTTGGACTAGATAAGAAATCCATATAGATGTAACCAGTAATGCAATGAATAAGATGCTTGGCTTTATTAGAAGACACTCCATATACTATATTGTTTCCTCAACTTTGACCATTTGTGGTGAAACAAAAATCTACTGGGCTATAACTGTATTATATTGAATAGCGGACAAATGCTATTCCATGTCAACCAGGGCAAATCTGCAGATATCTGAATTTTTGATAAAACTTGATTTATATATATATACTAAGTGACATATAAATCCGAACACCCAGTTTAAATGGTTTTATTTTAATAAAATTTTGTATAAGTACTCAATGAAGCATAATAAGTAAATGATAAAAATTTCAAAATGATTGCACTGCTTTAAAGCCCTTTGACCTTTAATAATGTGTGGATGCACCCTGATGTGCTACGCATTCTCCAACACGCCTAGGCATGCTTCTGATCAGGTGGTCAATGTCCTCCTGTGGTATCTCATTCCAGGCAACCACCAACTCCTCTCGAAGTGCTTCTAGAGTCTGAGGAGGACGTTGCAAATTGAGCAATCTCCTACCCATCATATGCCACACGTGCTCAATTGGGGATAAGTCGGGAGATCTTGGTGGCCATGGTAACAATGTGACATCATTATGTTGAAAGAAGTCTATTGTGACTCTTGCAACATGTGGTCGGGCATTATCTTGTTGGAAAGTTGGATCTGCCAGGGTGTCAAGATAGGGTAAAAGATCGTGCATGCCTAAACAAAATCGAGACTCGTCACTAAAGACAATACTGACATTCCTGATCCCAGAGTGACCGTTGTCTGCACCACTCAAGGCGACTACGTCGGTGTTCTCGAGTTAAAGGGAGGGCCCAGTGTGGCCGGTATGAAAACAAGCCAAAACTTCTCATTCGTCGGTAAACACTTCGCATGCCAATAGGTCTTCCGTGTTCTGCAAACCATTCATTTGCAATGGACCTGGTAGTGGAGAAACGGTCCCTTAAGGCCAATAATCTTAGGCGGCGATCTTCACGGTCTGTTGTTCTACGGCGGCGTCCAGTGCCCCTTGCTCTTTGCGTACGGCCTTCTCGAAGCCACGCCTGACAACACCTAACCACAGTGTCTACACTTCTTTGCACTCTAACAGCAGTTGCCCAAAAAGAAAGTCCAGCTTCCCGAAGTCCCACTATACGGCCCCTATCAAACTCACTAAGTTGACGAAATCGTACAGGTCTCCGTACTCTAGGCATCGTAACCGATCGTAAAGGATGTCAAGAACCAAAATCCGCCAACGTTGATTCTTTAATAAATATTCATTTTTAGAGCGTTAGTGAATTAAAAAAAAGCAGTATAAAAACCGGAATGTCCAACTGATAAGGCTGAAAATTTTTTCACTTGTTATTTACAGTAAGATAAATACATTCACCAACTTTTATTAAAATAAAGCCATTTAAACTGGGTGTTCGGATTTATATGTCAGTTATTATACATAATAATTTTCCAGGCAACCCAGCTAAAATCTATCCTACTATCATTCATAAAAATCCTGTTTTATAAAAAAAACAGATACCTGCAGATTCAAGCGGACTACTATAAACTCAGACACCCCGCGGATGTGCAGTAGCTGGTCACTGCGTCCTCAGTAAAGGCCTATTTATACTCAGCCGTGACGTGACAGTGCTGTGATCCGCACGTGATCCTCCCGACAAAACTTAAAAGATTCTTCCTGGAATTTGGATGAACCAATTCACACTAGACCGGCACGTGGAAGTGGCCGTGTGTTCTCAGTGCGCTCGACGACGCCGTACCGTGATCATCGCATTGTTTTGGAACGATATTTTTCGATTAAACCTTTAAGCGTGGTTCAACAACGATGCCTGTTGGTCGATACTGTCGGTAGGGCAGGAGAGAACTATCTAGATGGCTGCGTTATTGAATCTGTTGGGACTATGGACTAATTGGATGGACGTGTTTGTCTGACTTGATCCATTTGGTTTTCTTGTTGGACATGTACGTAGCTAACTCATAGAGGCTTACTCGTGTCTATCATAAACGTTTCTGAACTGAAAACAGCGGTGGGAAGTGCAGTGTCAACCTACTTGACGCTATTTTTTATTATCTGCCAAGGCATTGTATCAGTTAGGAAACAAAGTGTCGGATGTTAGAGAAGGGGACGTCCCTTGCTTTCTTCAAACAGCGGATCTGGTCTGTATCCTATCAGCGCCCCTCCAAGTCTTAACAAAAAAGCCGGATGCAATAAAGACACAGGCCTTCAGATTAACATAAAATCTAGCAACGTGGCAATCAAACGCCTTGCATATTAATTAAACATAGCGTAATTAGAGTTTTTAAACCTCGATGTCGTCTTTAATTTATTCTTAGGTCGCTTTGCGCTTTTTCTTTTGTCGCGGTAAAGGCGGACGCTGAAAATATTGTAATTTGATGGTTTTGTTAATTCCCCCTTCCTTTTACATATTAATTAGCTTATAAAATGCTAAGTATAGCCAAAATTAATGTTGACTGACTTCTTCCCAGACGTGCTTTTATCCCTCACGCCGATACCAACCATAGTATCTTTAAGGTAGTACCTGCGTTTACCCACAATTTATAGATATATCCAAAATGTTTAGTTGTTCAAGATATTGTATCAATAAGGGGCCATTTTTAAAGTGTACCGATTGCGCATCGTGTCACGTGACGCATCTCGTCTCTGTCGGTGTTGGTTGTGGTGTCAACCAGCAAATTAAGAAAGCAAATGTAAGACAGTACTCCTGCTAACTTAGGCGCGCTATTCTGGTATTCAAAACCGCCGCCGAAAACTGCTCTCTAGCGGCATTGTTCTGCTTCACGGCAACGCTCGGCCTCAGGTTGCGGCAAGGATACTGACGAAATTGGGCATTGGGAATTACTGGGTCATCTATCATACAGCTCTGACTTAGCTCCTGCCGACTTTTTCCTAAACTTAAGGAATCTCTTGGTTGAAAGTGCTTGGAAAATGACATGTTAAAAGAAATAGGAAGCAACTGGCTTAACGGACAGGCAGCAGCGTTCTTCCACGATGGAATACAAGAGCTGGCACCACGACTTGACAAATGTTTAATTGTTTATGGTTACTTTTGAAAGATGTTCATATTTTAATTGCCTTTCTGGCAATTTTATAAAAACACAATTGCGTTCTAAGAGCAGTAATACAGCAATTCCAAAATAAAATAGCACGGACAATTGAAAATTATAAAATATCCTCGCTAGTTACCAACAAGCATTGAAATCCACGTGCTTGGATCAATTTCCGTATCTTTACCGGTTAACAAGATAGCTATGCTAATGCATCGAATTTTTAGCATCCTGTATACACGCATAGACTTTTTTACACTAACCCTTTTTTCCTGCAATACATCTCTGTTTAACTAAAATATACACATGAATTAAGGCAGCAGCGGTGGCCGCAGTGGTAGACCTCCGGTCTCCTAATCGGTCGTCGTGCGCTACGCGGGTTCGAATCCCGTACCAAGAGAAGTTCTTCTCTTGGCTATGGATTTTGTGATTGTCTGTAGGTGGTAGACGGTCTTTGACTGTCGAACGCGGAGGTACCACCCGGCGGATCTCGTAGGCGGGGCCAGAATGCATAATGTAATATTTGACCTTTTCTCTTGAAGTTCACTAATAACTAACTTACTCGAGGTGCTTGAAAATTTTGCTCCCTTTGTGCGCCCTTTTTGGATTTGTAAATAAACAAAAATAGTTCTGTAAACGTTGTTAGGATAAATTGTTAGTTGGGGTGAGAAGCGAAAGACTTAAACGGAATCGAAACTTGATGTTCACTTAAATACAACGTATCCTAAACCTGTAAGCGTCCTCCAAAAAATGTGTCAGTGAAACCTCCACCACTGATTGGATTGTCTCGTTCCTTCCTAAGGTAAATGACATAAAAAATCTGCCGCTCAATACAATCAACACTTGTTTTCTTCTTTTTCCATCTGTGCCCGATCCTGGCGAAGGGCTGCTATTTATTGATGAACCAAGGCGTGGACGTTTCCTTTCTTTTTTGAAACGTACTCCACGAAAATTGCATTAATGAAAAATCGGTTTTGCGTCAGGTCTGTTTCGCCTCTGGAAAAGTACATTCTTTTGTTCGTTTTCTCCGACGATATTTCAATTATCTAATTATCAAAATCTTGGATTAGCGAATTACTCAACCAGTGGCGGAGCCCTAAAGGTGTGTTTCCAATATAAAAGGTTGCAGGCAAACTAGTAGACAGCTATGGGTAATATAGGGCCTGAGATCGATAAAAGACATCTTTCTTTGTTGTCTGACAACCTTTCTGTCACTCCAAATAGAGCAAATAAGGCGTCTTCACTATAAGGATACATCAACAATTGACTGGGAATTCCGTGGTTTCATTTTAATTGGTTTGGTAAAAAGTATGGATATACCCACAAGTGTGCTTATTCGCTAGATAATTATGAACCTACGAATCTTGCATGAGATAAAGCTCAGGGGCAAAGAAATACCATAAAATGTATAAATTCGCATGTCCATGCTCAGTAATCAAAGGACAGAAAATTGTAATAATTTGTATGCCCGTCGACAACAAGACTTTTTCATAATTTTGCACACCTAAAATATAGAGAATACATGGGTGTACAAAGTTTATTGAAAGAAATACAATTTTGTTTTGTTCGTGACGCGGTATGGTTTAATGAGACTGTTGGACTTGTATAGAAAACTTCTACATTTCTTCGGTAAAAGACGCAACAGGAAATGAATTGCACATATATTTATTATTCTGTTAAATAAGTTCCAAACAAAAGAAGGTCATTCCAAGATCAAAGAGATCAAAGAGATATTTTCAAATGAAACCCCCCTTTTTCACATCGTTATTGGAAAGAGGAGGAAATCTTACGTTCAAATATCATCTTGGACATGACCTAGATTATATGGCCTTCAAAGCCAAATCAAGATATCGAAAACAATTTTCTCTAGCAAATATCTTCGACATAATACGTTAGTTGTGAGGCTTTTGGGGATCACTCAAAGGTTATTTTGACCACGACCTTGACCATGACCTCCAAGGTAAAGTCTCAATTCCCATTTTTATACTGGAAAAATCAGCGACGTTCAAATGCGCGAGCATTGAATATCATTGAAGCTCGACAAGACCTTGACTTTGAGGTCAATGTCACATTCAGACGTAAAATTTTGTGCTTTTTCTATGTCCAGTTTAAAAATAGGAGATTTCCTTTCAAAATTCTGACTTTACCTTGCAGATCATGGTGAAGGTCACATTTGAGTGATCCCCACAAACCTCACATCTGTGCTGGCCAACTCTTTTGCTGGAGCAAATTATTTCCAACGTCTAGATCAGACCTTGAAATGACCTTGAAGGAAATAATCAAGGTCATAGTGATAGACATATTCGGACGTAGACCTTCCTCCTATTTTCAATTCCGATGTAGAACAGGGGGACTTTAAAATGTTCACTGAACCTGGGAATGTTTTTCAAGGTCGAGACTCAAGGTCATCATCACTTTATTATCTCAAAACCGTACAAGTTTTGTGTGAAACAAATAACAATCAAAAATAAACTCAAACATTACTTATTACTTTTAACTTAATGAATCTTGTTATCAAAAATAATCTAAAACTGGCATAACATCCCACATTTCTGCCAGCTAGAGACCAACTAGATTTTAACACTTGATATAATAAGAACATTTTTTAGTTACCAGCTTCGAAAAAATATTTTTTCCTCAAAAACTATGCGAGATGGGCCTGTTTTTGTATGTTTTGTAAATAAGAGGATCTTTTTAATAAAAACAATTCAGTCGTTGGGAGAGTTGCGAAAAAGTTGTGCTACAATTTATGTAGGGGTGAGGGTAGTTTTCACACTTCTCGAACCATTTCGGGTTTTTTGTAAAAGTCAAATGTTAGGATGTCTAGCAAAACACATGTATTCCAAATTTGATTCAAATCTGACTATCGGTTCCGAAAGTATCTCAAAAAATGTGTTTTAAATACGATACAAAGCACTTCTGCCTAGAGATAAACCAGTCGACTTATTTAAAAATATGTGATATTTCTATGTCCAAGAAATATTGGGTAACACTGTATAAACACAAATGAAAAAATCAGTCTTCTAGCAATGTGTTCCAAGTAGGTTGACTCCTTACTTCACATGCAATTGCATAATTCATATATACTAAGTGACATATAAATCCGAACACCCAGTTTAAATGGTTTTATTTTAATAAAATTTTGTATAAGTACTTAATGAAGCAGAATAAGTAAAAATTTCAAAATGATTGCACTGCTTCAAAGCCCTTTGACCTTTAATAATGTGTGGATGCACCCTGATGTGCTACGCATTCTCCAACGCGCCTAGGCATGCTTCTGATCAGGTGGTCAATGTCCTCCTGTGGTATCTCATTCCAGGCAACCACCAACTCCTCTCGAAGTGCTTCTAGAGTCTGAGGAAGACGTTGCAAATTGAGCAATCTCCTACCCATCATATCCCACACGTGCTCAATTGGGGATAAGTCGGGAGATCTTGGTGGCCATGGTAACAATGTGACATCATTATGTTGAAAGAAGTCTATTGTGACTCCTGCAACATGTGGTCGGGCATTATCTTGTTGGAAAGTTGGATCTGCCAGGGTGTCAAGATAGGGTAAAAGATGGGGTTCTAGAACTTCGTGGATATAACGCTGCGCGTTCATGTTACCTCTGATGAAGATTAAATGTGACCTGGAACCATAAGCTATAGCACCCCAAACCATAACTCCAACAGTCTGATGAACATGTCTTTCAACAAATAACTGTGGATTCCTCCTTTTACCACGTCGCCTTCTAACCCTGGCACGACCATCGTGCATGCCTAAACAAAATCGAGACTCGTCACTAAAGACAATACTGTTCCATTCCTGATCCCAGAGTGACCGTTGTCTGCACCACTCAAGGCGATTACGTCGGTGTTCTCGAGTTAAAGGGAGGACCCAGTGTGGCCGGTATGAAAACAAGCCAAAACTTCTCATTCGTCGGTAAACACTTCGCATGCCAATAGGTCTTCCGTGTTTTGCAAACCATTCATTTGCAATGGACCTGGTAGTGGAGAAACGGTCCCTTAAGGCCAATAATCTTAGGCGGCGATCTTCACGGTCTGTTGTTCTACGGCGGCGTCCAGTGCCCCTTGCTCTTTGCGTACGGCCTTCTCGAAGCCATGCCTGACAACACCTAACCAGTGTCTACACTTCTTTGCACTCTAACTGCAATTGCCCGAAAAGAAAGTCCAGCTTCCCGAAGTCCCACTATACGGCCCCTATCAAACTCACTAAGTTGACGAAATCGTACAGGTCTCCGTACTCTAGGCATCGTAACCGATCGTAAAGGATGTCAAGGACCAAAATCCGCCAACGTTGATTCTTTACTGCGGCTGAAATATTCATTTTTAGAGCGTTAGTGAATTAAAAAAAAGCAGTATAAAAACCGGAATGTCCAATTGATAAGGCTGAAAATTTTTTCACTTGTTATTTACAGTAAGATAAATACATCACCAGCTTTTATTAAAATAAAACCATTTAAACTGGGTGTTCGGATTTATATGTCACTTAGTATAGTTTTGTAAATACATTGAAAATAATCAACTTGATAGAATTTCGTGGGAAATACAGGATCAATCTACTTGACGCCATTCATTTGTTTCAGACACCTTAACACAGAACACACTCTAGACGACCGATCGACAGCTCAGGCGCGAGTCCAGATGCAAGTCGTGTCCCAACTAGAACTCCAGCTTCAAAAAGAACGCGACCGTCTCCAGGCCATGATGCATCACCTCCACCTTTCTAAGCAGATGGGGTCCCCAGACCCCCACAAAGACAGCTGCGGAAAGATGGGCCCTGGGGTCCCCACATCGGGTGCCGCATCAGGGCCTGTCCCATCCATGGGGCCCATTGTCGGTGCTGCTGTCAGATCACCGGCCTTACATTCACCAGCTCCTAATGTCCCTGGACCAATAAGGCGAAGGCTGAGTGACAAATCGGCGTTATCATTGGCTGGTGGTGAGTCTGCATGATGTACCGTTACTAAGAAAAATATTGTGAGGTGGGTGAGCCATGAAAGGTCATGCTTCTTGTAAAGGGCAATTATTAAAAACTCGGAGTTATTGCCAGGAGATGACAAATTCCTTCTACCCATACTTATGTGCTTCGAAATCAAAGACACAGACTCAGCAGCGAATCCCTTGTATCATTATTTTGCCAATCTTCTTTGAAATCGGTCGTCGACGTTAAAATGATAATCCTTCCCCCTTTCTTCAATTGTAGATTTTTACCGTCATCGGGAACTTTTTGGCCTTGCGTAAAAAGACCACTTTTTGATAAAAGTAGACAGGACTAAACATGACGGTCTTTTTGGTCGGATGGACGGAAGCATCATGTTTAGTTTTATTCAGTGGCAAGTGTACCACACCTATTTTACAGCCAGAATCGTCAGCCACCTAGCGATCACGTGGTGACTAGACTTTGAAGTTGAGTCATTAATTTTCAGATAATGATTGTAGAAGGAAGATAAACCGAAATTATGTGTGTAAAAATAAAAAAAAATGTTACCTTGTTCTATAAAGTATCCTCCCGACAAGTATTTCAGTGCGGATTTGATCGTGCGGTCTTGGAGCACCGGCACGCCCTCCCCTGTGAGGTCTTAAGTCACCTGATTCACGAGCCCTTTGTACTACATTAACAAAGGCACTCGATTGGGAAACCGATCCGCATAAATCCGTGATGCTGCGGCAGCATTTTGTAAAGACCCCCCCCCCTGCGCAACAAACACCACTATTCACTCACGCGTTACCGACTGACACATTGACTGAATACAACTGAATAAAATTGTAGTAAAAACATCGTGATGAGCGTTCCAAATTCTTTCGCTTTTTTGTTTCCGATGCGATGAACCGATAAGGCGGATTATATCCGTTGTTGCCAAACACGAGCACATAATATTATTATTGAGACAGGGCGGTACTTAAACTTCTAAAGGGCTATAACTTTGTTACTTTAATTTTACCAGAAAAATTTTAAAGGAAAAAAACATTTCTTTTGATCAGATCTACTCACTGTTAAAATAAATGACCCAACTTCGAAGTCACCCTGTAGAACATGAAGTGATATTCCTAACAGTTCCAAGTAATAGCAGTATCCGATTCCGGTGTGATGAATGGTGCTTTGCGCTGCCTTTTTTTAATAACTGTTTATTTATTAGCATGGCCCACCCACAATATTACATACTCACGTTGAGAAGTAGGTCATTATTGGTAGAGCGCTAATGTATGAGATTAATAATGGCCTTCTCAAACGAAGCATGCGTACAGTGCTTTTCAAAAAAGATCCCGCTACTAATTTTTGAACTGGGCGCCTTTTTTAAAAGGAAGGAAGACTCGTGTGATATCTCATCTTGGAAATCTTTATCAGCAACTTATCACCGTAGATCCTAGATTATGTTTCAGGTAGTTCACCCGCTCAAAAAATAAGTGAGAGAGGCTGTTTGAAAAGCACTGGTTAAAAAAATATTAAATATTATGAATGATATTTGTTCATTTGATGTATATCTTCCATGCTGCAATGAAGGTTTACCATACATGCTAGAACGAGCAGGATTAGACGTACAACAAGGTATTACACAAAAAAGCATAATTTCAACATATTAAAATGACAGAGTTGGGAACGTACTCGTATGTAAGGTGTTTGATTTTTGGAGACAGGTTCTTCAAAACGTAAATGTTGTCTGAGACTATACTACGAAATTATAATGGTGTTCTGCGTCATCTGCATTTCGACGCTGTGCCGCCAGAATCTCGCATCACTCGACGCCTATCCGCTTATAACTTAGAACAGTTTTATAAATTCCTACTATAGTTTCGTTTGTCTCCCCAATACAGCATAAATATTGTAAAAATTTTCAGAAATCCAAAGAAATAGGGAGTTCTATAAAAATGCAGACGTGAGGCCACCATTCACATATGCATCTCTCATACGCCAGGTTAGTTTTCCAAAAAAAAAGATGTTGATAAAATCTGACATCAACTTAAATTTTAGTCCATCATAGAATCGCCCGATAAGCAGTTGACACTAAACGAAATCTACAACTGGTTCCAAAACACATTTTGCTATTTTAGGAGAAACGCGGCAACCTGGAAGGTACTGTATGACCTCTTTATCTTAACCTTTAGACCTTGACGAAGAATGTAAAGTAAAGGTTGTGTCACTTAGTACGCCGGCGATTGCTCGACAAATGTCCTCCATCACTAGCCTTTTTAATATCATAGCATAGTTCGCAAAAAATTAGTTATTAATTAAGAGGTACTTTTTTTCAAAAGCATGAAAAAAGAATCAACTTTGCCGGGTTGTCTTAATTATTATCAAACAAAAATCCGCGACTTTTCTTTTCGAAAAGTAGTTTTTCAAATGTCAGCTGACCTGGCAGTAACGTGGTCCATTTTAGAATTATAATTTTCTTCGAGGCATCCGTGCACTTTGAGCGGTACATTTTATCATGCTGGAACATATCAGGATTATTTGGTTAATTAGCTGAATTTCAAAAATGCCAGAGCTGCCAGAGTGCCTGGGGACAAAACAGTTTAATGCTTCAAAAACACAGTACTGTACCTTGTCTGACAAGAAGCGCCCTAGCGCACATCCTGTTTCGATGGAGCTTGATCTGGCACATCTCGTCAGTAGCGGCAGCTGCTGGAAAAAGCAGCTATGCTATTTGCTTAGGGGGAGTACTCCAAATAACCTCCTCAATCTATACAAGGCCCAGATGAGTCCTAGCCTCGAGTACTATTCACATGTTTCGGGTGCTGCTGATGCGTTATCGAAAGAAAGTTGGGATTCCAGAAGAGACCGCACTGACAGCAGTAACAGCCTAATAAGCATCTCCAAAAACGTCAATAATAAATATAACCCGTAAAGTTGGTTGTTTTTAATTTCTTAAGTGACACAATCTCACATTTACAATTCTTTACCTTGGTCATTTTGTGATGTACTCGTATTTTTCGATTCTTAAACTACTCCAATCAAGATATTTAAATAAAATTTGTAACTCCGAAAAATTCGCGTAGAGCTAAAATCGCTGAAACTTCAACTTTTGGATTCTCTACATATTTTTTGATCTACGGGAATATATTTTTTGTGACAGTGTACTTAAGTCTTTTTTCCAACTCTATGCAACTTTTTCCCGAGTTAAAAATCTGAAACAAATCTGCCACTGGAAAATCATTTAAAATTTAAAATTTGCAGTTCTCTGTGCTCTCATACTATGTACCTCGATCACAAAATATTATAACGCGATTATAGCTCAGTCCAAAAAATAAAATAATTATTGGAGTAGTTATTTGTTTTCTACTGTAATGTCAATATTAATCTTGATTTTTCTAGAGCAATTATGATTGGTAATGTATTGATGAATATAAATGATTAAGAATCATTTAGTTACTTTTTGAGCTTTAAGCTTTGTATGTTTTTTTTTCTGTTATATAAATGTTTTTATTGATATTTTTAATAACTACCTTTTACATAGTTAATGCTTTCTTATGTTCGTATAGTATAGTCTTACGATCTGATATCAAAGTTCAAAGATCCCTTGCATTTAATCTATCAAAACCATGGCATCTAAGCAAAAAGAGCCATTACAACGTCTTCAAACATGTATGGAATGACTGTTATTCGTTACAGTTTCAGTTTGATACTAACATTGCAACTGGACACCGTCAACTAAGGAAGCATCTCTATGAGACACATTTATAAACGTCTCTTGAGGAATGATCTCACCCTGGATCTTAAACAAACAATATTTGCTTGAGGAATATTCAAGGAAAAATTTAACATTCACAATAGGCTGTGACAGTTATCATCACAGGCTGTCATCGACGGCAGAAAGATTTTTCTTTTCTGGTCGGTAATTTAGGTAGCCTTTTAATGATAAAATTTGGACGTTTTGGTTTTTCAGAACCTTACAAAGTAATGCAAAATAATAATGAAAAGTGTTTGCTTTCTCGATTCACGAGTAAAATAATGTTCAACTAGTTTAAATACCCTCAAACTGGCAAAGTCAGTATTGCGATATTGATTTCCTATATTTATCCCAGTCCGCTTTGGTATACAGGGTGACTTTGAAGATGAGTCATTAATTTTCAGATAATGATTGTAGAAGGGAGATAAACCAAAATATGTGTGTAAAAATAAAAAAAAAATTAAAAAAAATTTTACCTTGTTTTATAAAGTATCCTCCCGACAAGTATTTCAGTGCGGACCTGTATTTGATCGTGAGGTCTTGGAGCACCGGCATGCCCTCCCCTGTGAGGTCTTAAGTCACCTGATTCACGAGCCCGTTGTACTACATTAACAAAAGCACGAGGGGTTGGTTGCACTCGATTGGGAAACCGATCCGCATAAACATGTGCCATTTTTTATTTCGTTTGAGCCACGCAGCAAACACCACTATTCACTCACGCGTTACCGACTGACACATTGACTGAATAAAAACATCGTGATCAGCGTTTCAAATTCTTTCGCTTTTTTGTTTCCGATGCGATGAACCGATAAGGCGGATTATATACGTTGTTCCTAAACACGAGCACATAATATTATTATTGAGACAGGGCGGTACTCAAACTTCTAAAGGGCTATAACTTTGTTACTTTAGTTTTACCACAAAAATGTTAAAGGAAAAAAACATTTCTTTTGATCAGATCTACTCACTGTTAAAATAAATGACTCAACTTCGAAGTCACCCTGTATAAGTTAAGATCAAGATCGTAGTTAACCAGTGACTGAAAAACCGGGCCTTACTCATGTAGGAGATATCAACAGTAAGATGGGGCAGTTAGGCACTCGCTTTGCGACTGCACAGACAATATGTCAATTCGAACAATCATTCTAGGGGAACGCTGACCTTCTATGGCTATATATGGCGAAGCAGCCCTCACGGAGAACGTACAAAGAGTCCAATAGGGCCTAAGTAAATCCATTTTGACTATATCATCCTTGCAAATATTTTCTCTACGTCAGTTCGTAAGGCTATACAAGCAAAAAAGTAAGACTGTTTGGCTGCCTGGGACCATAGACTAGCTCCGTTTTTTTTATTTGGCCATATTTAATTTGTTGTTAGAACGCAGTACGTCACAACCTGTCACTCCACAAATGTTTCATGCGTGTGGAGAATGTTAAAGGTGCAGTTTGGACTGTGGACGAGGTGGAGTTCTACAAGCGTCGGCCTCAAAGGTGTTCCTCGGGGCCATTGCCCCCACAAGGGCCCACGGTTGTTGGGTACGTTGGGGCCCATCTTCATTTTTTCCCACCTATATCTGCTTGACAACTCCACATCGGCAACATACACATTCCATTCAGCCGAGGTATTCCACAAGGATCAGACTTAGCACTAACTGTTTGAACTGGTTAGCATATGGTGATAGTGGACAATTCCGAGATGACAGTTGACCGCCATCGCGGAATATTTTTTTAAATGAAATGGGGGGTGATGAGATACCTCATTTTGAATCCCCTTACCATTATTTTATGACTATATCAGCTGTCAAAGATGAGCGTTTTTATACATAAAATGGTTTTAACTCTGCATCTGATCAACTAAATGATGTAGTAATATTATTGACTTGAAGGACCTATCAATCAAAACATGTAATAAAATATGTAACATTTCATTTAAAAAATAGATTAATATTGCTCAACGGCAATATGTTAGGAAAGCCTGATCCTTTGTTTGAAAATTTGTACACATGTTGCCGATGTTACAGTTGTTTTTACTTTTGTGATTTTTATATCTTTCTTATAACCTACTTTTCAATATTTTACATTTTATCCTTTTTAACATTTTTTATCTTGTGGCTTGTGTGTATGTGGGAGTGAATCAGTACGGTATCAAGACTAACATCGCATCAGGATCAGTGACGTCACTGGAAGGTATATGACATATTTTGGAAACAGGGTGTCACAAACTGCAATATCACCTTTAACCTCACCTGGCCAGTCGGCAAGACGCAAGAGTAAGATAAGAAGAAACTTTGGGGCTGCACCGCAATGTTCGTCTTATTTCGGTCATGAGGAAAACATATATAAGCTACAAAGGAAATCGCCCTGATATTACAGGCATATTAGGATTTGCATGGGTAGTAAACAGGCAGTACTGAGGCCGAGGGTATACTCAGAAGTGGCAGGTATCAGGTTGCGGTGGTACTGCGGCGGGGCCACCTGGCGTCGTAGCAACAGTGTTCCTGCATTAGGTGATTTTTCAGTTTGTGGGGATTTTAAGACCTTTCAGACATATTTGTGTAGGAATAATTTGCTGGGGAATTCTTTTCAAGGGAAATAAATATAATATAATAATAAAATGATCTTGATAACATCGTGCTATTTATTTTGTAATTTTCTTCTGGAGATGGATAGAGATGGAATAACTCCTTCAAGGGTTATAGTGGTCTCCAACATTTCTGAGTTTAATGTGGGTAAGGAGGTTGAAACTAAAATTCAAAAGTGAGGGAATGATGGGTCAGTGAGGTAATGATTTTTTCATGATTTAAAGAGAAAAAACCTCAATCAAATTGATTTATTGCAAAAATTTTACAGTGGATAATAAACTATAACATTGTTTCAACAAAATGCACAAAATATTAACACATACTGGAGTATTTCCATCAGCTTTCAAGACAGCAATCATCATACCTATCTATAAATCTAATGATAATACGGACGTCACTAACTATAGACCTATTTCACTTATAACAAGTTTAGCTAAAGTTTTTGAGAAATTACTCCTTAATAAAATGATTAATTTTCTTAATAAATTCAAAATTCTAAATTCAAATCAATATGGTTTTATAGCGGGCAAATCTACAACAGATGGGGTATTAAGTATAGTAGATGAAATAACCCAAAATATAGATGGAAAAGTACCATCGATATGCGTATTTGTGGACTTACAAAAAGCGTTTGACACAGTTAACCACAATATACTTTTAGAAATCTTAGAAAGAATAGGTTTTCGTGGAAAGATGTATACTTTAATGGAAAATTATTTATCAAATAGACCGCAATCAGTAAAATTATTAAGCTCGTATAGTAAAGAAGAAAGAAATGTTTGTTAAATGTGGTGTTCCACAAGGTACAATTTTGGGTCCTCTGTTATTCAATATTTATTTAAACGATATATTCAAAATTAACAGTACTGGTAAAATAGTCAGTTTTGCAGACGATACTGCTATACTCTATAAAGGTAAGGATTGGAACGACTTAAAAGATATTATCCAAAATGACTTTTGCAAAATTATTCAGTGGTTTAATAACCGAAAATTAACAATTAACTTTACTAAAACTCATTTTTTACCATTTTCATCACTATCTAATCATCTACCAAAGTATAACCACCTTCGGTTTAAGGTAAATGATAAAAATATAAAAATCAATAGAGTTAATGATATAAAATATTTAGGAATTTATCTAGATCCCCACTTGAGATGGGATGTACATATTTCTCACATACTAAAGAAAATTAGATTCATAGCATATAAAATAAAATTTCTAACCGGTATATTAACTGAATATTATCTACGAATAATATATCAAGCTTTAGTCGAGCCACACATAACATATGGTATAGTAGTGTGGGGTGCTGCATGCACGACATACTTTAACGATTTAGATGTACTTCAAAGAAGAATTTTAAAATCAATGTTAGGCAAATCAAAATTATACCCAACTAATGACTTATATAATGATGCACAAGTATATGATACTAAACAACTTTACTTCTTACATACGATCACTCATTATCACAAAACTATTAGTGAACACGACATAATTAAACATAATCATAAAACCAGATATAAATTACGCGCAAAAAATGTTCCTAAACCAAACAAATCCCTAATGAAACGATGTCACCTGTATATAGCTCCTGTACGAACATTTACCAAATAATTTAAAACAATTACGCAATACATTAGGCTTCAAAAAAAAATTAAAAAAATTTATTAACACGATTGGGAGAAATCAAATTAATAAAATAATCTCAAATATTACACACTAAATGCTCTACCATTCTTACCAATAATTTCTTTTTTCTCTCTATTTTATTATATTTTGCAATTCAACATACATATGATCCATGCACAGGCGTTGTCCTCCTGTGGATATATTATATTTATTTACTCGTTTCATGTTCCCTGTATTTTAGAGTAAATAAATATTATTATTATACTATAATTACTAAATTATCTTACGAATATTCCAATTGAACATAAATGACACTTACACCAACAAAGTATATGACATATCAGTCTCTTAAATTATTTATTTTTCAGTCTTTCCAAGACATTACACTGTACTGTTGCTAAATTTATCCAAACAGAAAATCAAACAATAAATAATAAGAAAACAAACAATTACCTGTACGTAACACTGTATGAGGTATGATAGGCAAACATGTAAATTTGATTAAGAATCACTTGGAAATAGTATAACAAGAACTTCCATCACTCGCAGTCTAGGAAGCCATCTTGTTTTTAATATCAGTGTTCCCATGTATATGGCTGCGTTCAGATGCCATCGAAAATGATGCTTTCATTTCACTGTTATACAAACTTTGAGGGAATGATTCATTTTGTAAGGACATATCAAGAAAATGATATTGTGTTTTTTCTGTATGATTTTTTCTGTGTATACATGTTTTGAAAGCTGACACTATTATAAATGAATAAACGATAGCTCATTAAACAATTGAGCTTTTTAGAATTAAATTTGTAACTATATTTAAATTTGCTGGTTGGGACACAGTGAGGGAATGATTTATGAGGTATATTAATAGAAATAAAATAGATTCATATTTTGGTATGCCTGGTGATTCACATCCATAAGATCATCTTCTAAATTTCAGCTCTCAATCCGACTATAATAGGAATCATCAAGGACATAAATTCCGATTTTTTTTTTTTTGAGAACGAACCAAATACTATTTGAATATGCTCTTGTTCTATCTGCTCTGGCGTCTCTGCATGTCAATATTCGCAGTAAAGATATACAGATACAGCCGATATCATGAAAAGTACAAATGCGTCTATCGCCTATCACCTACCACCCGTCATCTGTCACCTGCCACCTCAGAGTATAACCGTAGCCAGTCTCTCAAGTATTAAAAACCCACAACGGAAAGTTACATTGCTGAAGAAGCATCTCTACAGGGTTATCCAAATTAAGTGTCCACCATTGGTAACTTTGTTATTAGTAAAAATACAAAGTTGTTTAAATTAGCAAACTAGTAGCATTTTTAACGCTGGTAAAAATGAGAAATAAAAAAAAACAATTGAGAGTCGTTATTTTGATTTTTTTCAGTAAAATAACATTTTTTTAAATGGAAACCCCTGTATATTATATTTTTTTCTGTTAAAGCATCAAATTTTAAACAAAAAAGTTCATAATGACTTTTCCGCTAAAGTCAAAAATAAAGTCAAAATAACGATAAATATTTTTAATTATTTGCAGTATTATAATATTAAGACGGCTATGAAAACAATATGGCGTTCGCGATTTGACAGCATTAAGATAAGCGACAAATTGTTAAACTGGACATACTCGCAACTAGAAGGCTTTGGAAAACAATGATAAAATCAAATAATGTCAAACATTAGTGTAAATACTTGTGTATAAGCTTTATTGTGTCATTAATTTAAAGAAAAATGTTCTCCCATGAAGAAAAGTGTGATATGTTAGAATGCTATTTAGTGTGCAGAAAATCCTCCTTGAGAGCAAGAGAATACTACAGTGAATTATATCCCGCTCGCATTCAACCGTATGAACGATATTTTCTGAGACTTTATCGAAAATTTAGGGGCAACGAAAATGTTTTTGCTAAAACAAGGGCAAAAAAAGAATTCATAATATTAGATATATTGAAGCTTATCGTGAGAATTCAATAGCAGATATTCTCAAGGACTCTAATTTCAGTTATGGTACTGTTCAAAGGATTTTAAAAAAATACAAATTTATTCCGTATAAGTACCGACCAGTTCAAACGCTTTTGGCAGGGGATCCAGAGAGAAGACTTGTTTTTTGCCATTGGTATCTTAGCTTCTGTCGCCAAAATGTAAATAACTTTCGTTACCTTTTATGGACAGATGAATCTAATTTTTCAAATTCTGGAATGTTTAATAGAAAAAACCACCATTATTGGTCAAAAGAAAATCTTTTGTTAGTACATCCAAGAGGCCCACAAGTCCGTTTCAGTTTCAACGTTTGGTGCGGTATAATTGGTTCAAAAATTGTTGGCCCGTTCTTTTATGAGGGAACCCTAACTGGTGAAAGATATGTGGAATTTATGTCAGAAATTCTGACTAATTTCTTAGACGAATTGGATCTTATAAGTAGACATCATCTGCATTTTCAGCAAGATGGCGCACCTGCCCACAACTCCAGAGGTACTTATCATTTTCTAAGTACTACTTTTAATGATCAGTGGATAGGAACAAATGGCCCAATACAGTGGCCTCCCAGATCACCAGATCTAAACCCACTTGATTACTTCTTGTGGGGTTACTTAAAGCACCAAATTTACAAGCGAAGGTACGATAGCCTTGACGCGTTAAAGACTGCAGTTAGGAAAAAGATAACCCAGATAGATGGTAGGACCATACTTAAGACAGTTCGAGCAGTTGAAAAACGTGCCCAAAAATGTATTGAAGAACAAGGTGGTGTTTTCGAGCATCTTCTTTAAAAAAAATTGTTATTGTATTTTGTAAGATTATAAGTTGATGTTGAAAATAAAGTTTGTCGATACAATTTAATTGTTTCAGATTGGAGGCCATAACTTCAACAATTTGTAACCTAGGAGAAAAGTTATTGTAAGCTTTTTTGTTTAAAATTTGATGCTTTAACAGAAAAAAATATAATATACAGGGGTTTCCATTTAAAAAAATGTTATTTTACTGAAAAAAATCAAAATAACGACTCTCAATTGTTTTTTTTTATTTCTCATTTTTACCAGCGTTAAAAATGCTACTAGTTTGCTAATTCAAACAACTTTGTATTTTCACTAATAACAAAGTTACTAATGGTGGACACTTAATTTGGATAACCCTGTATAATATGAAAGTATCTGGCATATAATGTAACACTTGAAACTTATTCTGTGGTTTTCATGTTGATAGAACATCATTGTCTGGTCGCTAAATCGAACCACATATGTTTTAACTACCATGGTTTGATCTAACCTCCAGACAATGTCTGGGTCGTAGCAATATCTTGGGATGACTGATGATAACCCTTAGAGAAGAAGTGAAAGAAACGCAATGCGGCCTTGGTTATGCTGTGACCTAGTTCTAGTTATAGTTTCCTCAAGACTTGGAATAAGAAGAATAGCTCAGTTAAAGCAGTTTCCGCTGGGATCGAGGTTGAAAAAGCCCTTGCCAACTGGCCTCCACTTGACTGTTGTATTTTTGTTTTTTGATGGGTGTGTAGAATGCTATACGCACGAACCTGTCACTCCACAAGTGTTTTGTGCGGTACGAAGACGACTTTGGATCGTTCTGGATGGTGGATGACGCTGAATTCGTGAAGCGACGGCATTTGTCACGAGGCAGACCTCGGAAATATGATCCGACTCCTTCACCCACACCACCCTGCGCACAGTAAGCACCTGGACATTCCATCCAGAATCTGCAAAACACCCACAGCATATACATTACCACACAGCATTGCAATTAATATTATATGAGCGGTTTGCGCACCGCATAACGCGCATCCGTCTTATTATGCAGATCGAATCTTCCACATTGGCGGATAGGCGGGTTCGAAAATCTCGCGTTCGTGGAAGATATCTTCCGACTCGGTCATTTTTTCATAATCACGTCTGTTGGATTCCCCTTAACATGAAGAGGTCACCGGGTAGTAACCTAGTGCAAGAATTGTTTTCCAACAAATTGTTTTTTTTGGCTCCGTATAAAGAACGTCTCAAGTACTACTCTAGAAATCGCACGTCTTCGATTTATAAGCAATTTATGCCCGATTCTACTATTGACATGTGGCAGTCGAAAATTTGCGCCTATGGCACAAATTCGACCCTCAGGGGTGTGCTGGTGGCCCAAAGCATGAGTTTAAGTGAAAAAAGTAGTGAATTTATACATAAAAAAGTGAATATTTTCTGAGAAATTGAATATCATAATGCCAAATTCAAACAGGTAATATAAATAAGAAAACGAGAATAACTCATATAAGGTCTTTGTTAATATTTTATTGACAAGTAAAAATAAATAATTATTCGTACGTATGCATATTTTAAGATCAAATGCATCCGATGCATAGAACAAACATAAAAAATATAACAAATTCTTGTATATACGAGAGACGTACTTATATCTATTAAGTACTTTCCCAATTGATTGAACAAACATTTTAGCGAACTTGTGTTAAAAAGTTTTAATATATACTAAGTGACATATAAATCCGAACACCCAGTTTAAATGGTTTTATTTTAATAAAATTTTGTATAAGTACTTAATGGAGCATAATAAGTGAATGATAAAAATTTCAAAATGATTGCACTGCTTTGAAGCCCTTTGACCTTTAATAATGTGTGGATGCACCCTGATGTGCTACGCATTCTCCAACGCGCCTAGGCATGCTTCTGATCAGGTGGTCAATGTCCTCCTGTGGTATCTCATTCCAGGCAACCACCAACTCCTCTCGAAGTGCTTCTAGAGTCTGAGGAGGACGTTGCAAATTGAGCAATCTCCTACCCATCATATCCCACACGTGCTCAATTGGGGATAAGTCGGGAGATCTTGGTGGCCATGGTAACAATGTGACATCATTATGTTGAAAGAAGTCTATTGTGACTCTTGCAACATGTGGTCGGGCATTATCTTGTTGGAAAGTTGGATCTGCCAGGGTGTCAAGATAGGGTAAAAGATGGGGTTCTAGAACTTCGTGGATATAACGCTGCGCGTTCATGTTACCTCTGATGAAGATTAAAGGTGACCTGGAACCATAAGCTATAGCACCCCAAACCATAACTCCAACAGTGTGATGAACATGTCTTTCAACAAAAAACTGTGGATTCCTCCTTTCACCACGTCGCCTTCTAACCCTGGCACGACCATCGTGCATGCCTAAACAAAATCGAGACTCGTCACTAAAGACAATACTGTTCCATTCCTGATCCCAGAGTGACCGTTGTCTGCACCACTCAAGGTGATTACCTCGGTGTTCTCGAGTTAAAGGGAGGACCCAGTGTGGCCGGTATGAAAACAAGCCAAAACTTCTCATTCGTCGGTAAACACTTCGCATGCCAATAGGTCTTCCGTGTTCTGCAAACCATTCATTTGCAATGGACCTGGTAGTGGAGAAACGGTCCCTTAAGGCCAATAATCTTAGGCGGCGATCTTCACGATCTGTTGTTCTACGGCGGCGTCCAGTGCCCCTTGCTCTTTGCGTACGGCCTTCTCGAAGCCATGCCTGACAACACCTAACCACAGTGTCTACACTTCTTTGCACTCTAACTGCAATTGCCCGAAAAGAAAATCCAGCTTCCCGAAGTCCCACTATACGGCCCCTATCAAACTCACTGAGTTGACGAAATCGTACAGGTCTCCGTACTCTAGGCATCGTAACCGATCATAAAGGAAGTCAAGAACCCAAATCCGCCAACGTTGATTCTTTACTGCGGCTGAAATATTCATTTTTAGAGCGTTAGTGAATTAAAAAAAAGCAGTATAAAAACCGGAATGTCCAACTGATAAGGCTGAAAATTTTTTCACTTGTTATTTACAGTAAGATAAATACATTCACCAACTTTTATTAAAATAAAACCATTTAAACTGGGTGTTCGGATTTATATGTCACTTAGTATAGTTATTATAGATAACTATTTTTACCCCATAGTTGAACAACCTAATCATCAGACCGTAAGGACTAGAGTACTTGTCATTAGGAATCAAGCGAGGCTCTATTCGATGGGTTCGCATGGCCACTTCCTGGCTTCATCATCAGATCATCTCCGTGTCATAATAATATTGCATTTCCAGTTTTCATATTAAACGTCCACCATATTGGATTAGAATGACATCACTTTTTTATTGCGTTTCTTTCATCAATCCCTTATATTTCATATCCATAATATAGGAGTGACTGTGAAAGTTATAAATAGATATTTTGCGGCGGCTGCCATATTGGATTTATAATGACGTCACGCTGCTTACTGTATCCTCTCGTCAAGCCCTTTCAGTCGATAACCATATGATAGGGATAACTGTAGAAATTATAAACGCCAGCTTGCGGAGGTCGACATATTTGATTTGCAGTGACATTTTGCTTATTGCATTTATCTCAAGTCCTTTCATCTGATGCCCATATTATAGGGAAACTGTGGATATTATATACTAAGTGACATATAAATCCGAACACCCAGTTTAAATGGTTTTATTTTAATCAAAGTTGGTGAATGTATTTATCTTACTGTAAATAACAAGTGAAAAAATTTTCAGCCTTATCAGTTGGACATTCCGGTTTTTATACTGCTTTTTTTTAATTCACTAACGCTATAAAAATGAATATTTCAGCCGCAGTAAAGAATCAACGTTGGCGGATTTTGGTTCTTGACATCCTTTACGATCGGTTACGATGCCTAGAGTACGGAGACCTGTACGATTTCGTCAACTTAGTGAGTTTGATAGGGGCCGTATAGTGGGACTTCGGGAAGCTGGACTTTCTTTTCGGGCAATTGCAGTTAGAGTGCAAAGAAGTGTAGACACTGTGGTTAGATGTTGTCAGGCATGGCTTCGAGAAGGCCGTACGCAAAAAGCAAGGGGCACTGGACGCCGCCGTAGAACAACAGACCGTGAAGATCGCCGCCTAAGATTATTGGCCTTAAGGGACCGTTTCTCCACTCCCAGGTCCATTGCAAATGAATGGTTTGCAGAACACGGAAGACCTATTGGCATGCGAAGTGTTTACCGACGAATGAGAAGTTTTGGCTTGTTGTCATACCGGCCACACTGGGTCCTCCCTTTAACTCGAGAACACCGACGTAATCGCCTTGAGTGGTGCAGAGAACGGTCACTCTGGGATCAGGAATGGAACAGTATTGTCTTTAGTGACGAGTCTCGATTTTGTTTAGGCATGCACGATGGTCGTGCCAGGGTTAGAAGGCGACGTGGTGAAAGGAGGAATCCACAGTTTTTTGTTGAAAGACATGTTCATCACACTGTTGGAGTTATGGTTTTGGGTGCTATAGCTTATGGTTCCAGGTCACCTTTAATCTTCATCAGAGGTAACATGAACGCGCAGCGTTATATCCACGAAGTTCAAGAACCCCATCTTTTACCCTATCTTGACACCCTGGCAGATCCAACTTTCCAACAAGATAATGCCCGACCACATGTTGCAAGAGTCACAATAGACTTCTTTCAACATAATGATGTCACATTGTTACCATGGCCACCAAGATCTCCCGACTTATCCCCAATTGAGCACGTGTGGGATATGATGGGTAGGAGATTGCTCAATTTGCAACGTCCTCCTCAGACTCTAGAAGCACTTCGAGAGGAGTTGGTGGTTGCCTGGAATGAGATACCACAGGAGGACATTGACCACCTGATCAGAAGCATGCCTAGGCGCGTTGGAGAATGCGTAGCACATCAGGGTGCATCCACACATTATTAAAGGTCAAAGGGCTTTAAAGCAGTGCAATCATTTTGAAATTTTTATCATTTACTTATTATGCTTCATTAAGTACTTATACAATTTTTTTTTAAAATAAAACCATTTAAACTGGGTGTTAGGATTTATATGTCACTTAGTATAAATCGCCAAATTGCGGTCTCCGTCATAACGTCAGTTTGTTTATTGTGTTTCTCTCATCAAGCTCTTTTATTTGATACCCATGTTATATACTATGGAAATGATGTCACGATTATTTAACATACGCCATATTGGATTGAAAATGGCGGCAGTTAATTCATTATGTATTGTCACATGAACCAGACATTCATACAAAATTTCAGCTTGATTTGTTAAGGTTCTTGAAGTAATCGATCTAATGATAAAGGCTGATTTTTTATCTCTCAAACAGGAAAAAATATACGATTTGTGTAAGATAATTCTCATATTCAATAAATACTTTATAATATCACCTGCCTTAGCTATACAAACCTACTCGTATTTATTCAGTTGGTTCCGGACACAAAATTTGCGACCCAGATTGTCAGAAAACTGAAGAACTTGGAGTTGTTATTGACTCAATTTTGTCTTTTGTTGAGCTTATCTCAATAATGGTTAATGTCGCATCAAAGGCGCATGGATTCATAATGGGAAACTGTGTGTTTGACTTTTGTCAGCTCAAAATTAGAATACGCGTCAATTATTTGGTATCCGTATTACTCCAAACGTGAAATGGCAATTGAGAAAGTGCAACGAAGCTTTTTGAACTGCTCGCTCACAAGGTTGACGGTGCTTATCCTCCTAGGAAAATACTTTATGAGCATCTTACTTTCAGATTTGAATTAGAATGTCTGGCTCTAAGACGAAAATGTAATTCTATAACCATTTTGCTCCTAAGGGTCGCCAGTATTAACTAAGTGTGAACATTTCAATTCAGTTTGTGCTGTTTGTAATTTAAATTTAAAGTATCTCAAAAGTACTGAATTTTGGCCGTTTGGACTTGGAGATAGAAATCGCATAAATGGGCTATTTTTTTTTCTTAATATCTCTGGCATTTAACTTTCATTGTATGTTTATTGTAAATGTATGCTTTATATTTTTATCTTGAGGTTAAACATACAGGGTTTGTCCGGAAAGTAATAGGACTGAGTCGATTTAAAAAAAAATATTGAGCCAATCGTTACAATTCTTTAAAAACTTTCAAAATAGGCTCCTTCTGCGTCGATGCAGCGCTGCCAGCGCGATTTCCAAGCTTGAAATTGAACCTGAAGGCCACGTCTATGGACGGTCCTTGAGGAATGAATGTTGTTTGAGGAATGGTCCCTTATCGGTTCTTAAACAAACAATAACGCTTTCTTGAGAAACGCTCACAGGACGCATTCCATAGTAGGCTGTCATCACGGGATTTCGAAATTCTAAATATTTTCTAAATAAATAATAATAAAAGACTTCGAATAATTTAAAAAATCGAAAGACTGAAAATTTGAAAATTCTGGAGGTTTTGAAAATTCGGTGGTTGTAAATTTAAAAATTCTGATTTCAGACTTGTTTCCGAAAATCCAATAATTTAAAAAAACGGTAGTTTTCCAATATCGTGAAAACCTGTGATCACAACTGTTACAGCCCACTGTGAATTGCGAATGTTAAATCATCACTGAACGTTCCTCAAGGAGCGATTTTTCTCAAATGGTACTCAATTCTCAAAGAACGACGCTTGAACGGGGATAAAGTTGCGTATTTAGGTAACTAACGAAATGCCGCTTAGAAGGCTTCGAAATTCAAAGTACTTCCGAAGAGAGAAGGAAAAAACGAGTCGTCCCAAAATCGTTTTTATAAGAAATTGCACATTACCTTTGCCTCTTTTTTCCTCTACAAGATGGCATTATTAGAATTCCCTTCCGTCTCTTGTAATCCACCATAGAATTTACTTTTTCCCAAGGACGCCATATTGGATTTCTGCACAGAGTTCTTATTTCTGATTCCAAAAATGTATTATATATACTAAGTGACATATAAATCCGAACACCCAGTTTAAATGGTTTTATTTTAATAAAATTTTGTATAAGTACTTAATGAAGCATAATAAGTAAATGATAAAAATTTCATAATGATTGCACTGCTTAAAAGCCCTTTGACCTTTAATAATGCCTGGATGCACCCTGATGTGCTACGCATTCCCCAATGCGCCTAGGCATGCTTCTGATAAGGTGGTCAATGTCCTCCTGTGGTATCTCATTCCAGGCAACCACCAACTCCTCTCGAAGTGCTTCTAGAGTCTGAGGAGGACGTTGCAAATTGAGCAATCTCCTACCCATCATATCCCACACGTGCTCAATTGGGGATAAGTCGGGAGATCTTGGTGGCCATGGTAACAATGTGACATCATTATGTTGAAAGAAGTCTATTGTGACTCTTGCAACATGTGGTCGGGCATTATCTTGTTGGAAAGTTGGATCTGCCAGGGTGTCAAGATAGGGTAAAAGATGGGGTTCTAGAACTTCGTGGATATAACGCTGCGCGTTCATGTTACCTCTGATGAAGATTAAAGGTGACCTGGAACCATAAGCTATAGCACCCCAAACCATATCTCCAACAGTGTGATGAACATGTCTTTCAACAAAAAACCGTGGATTCCTCCTTTCACCACTTCGCCTTCTAATCCTGGCACGACCATCGTGCATCCCAGAGTGACCGTTGTCTGCACCACTCAAGGCGATTACGTCGGTGTTCTCGAGTTAAAGGGAGGACCCAATGTGGCCGGTATGAAAACAAGCCAAAACTTCTCATTCGTCGGTAAACACTTCGCATGCCAATAGGTCTTCCGTGATCTGCAAACCATTCATTTGCAATGGACCTGGTAGTGGAGAAACGGTCCCTCAAGGCCAATAATCTTAGGCGGCGATCTTCACGGTCTGTTGTTCTACGGCGGCGTCCAGTGCCCCTTGCTCTTTGCGTACGGCCTTCTCGAAGCCATGCCTGGCAACAGTCCAGCTTCCCGAAGTCCCACTATACGGCCCCTATCAAACTCACTAAGTTGACGAAATCGTACAGGTCTCCGTACTCTAGGCATCGTAACCGATCGTAAGGGATGTCAAGAACCAAAATCCGCCAACGTTGATTCTTTACTGCGGCTGAAATATTCATTTTTAGAGCGTTAGTGAATTAAAAGAAAGCAGTATAAAAACCGGAATGTCCAACTGATAAGGCTGAAAATTTTTTCACTTGTTATTTACAGTAAGATAAATACATTCACCAACTTTTATTAAAATAAAACCATTTAAACTGGGTGTTCGGATTTATATGTCACTTAGTATATATCATACATTGACGTTACCAAACCTTAGTTATTTCAAACAAACAGAATTTTCTAGGTAGGCCTTGAATTACGAGACAGACGTTTGTTCGAATTTGAAACACCCGCTGTAAATGTGACCCTAGATAGCTTTATGATCAGAATGAACGGAATAATAAAAAAAAAACATTTTTTTTAATACGTTGAACAAACTTGCACTAGGCTTCCGCCCTCCCCATATGTTAAGGGACGTCAACAAACGGGCTGCTTAAACTGTATACCCCGCAAGGTAGACAGCAACACGATCTCGGGGCGTATGTAGAGCCCTCGAGGTCATATAAAGTTACGTAATTTTTGAGAAGTCGCAATGCTATGTAGTATTAAATATGCTGTGACATCTCTGCTGTTTATGACTGTATTAGCTGCCCGCTTCTAGATGAACAGCTAGCTACAATGCGGTCAATATACCTCTTTCCATGAAAGGTGCGATTGGTGCCTGCAAAAGGAATGGGCTATCAACAGAAGGCACGAGTCGTCCATGTTTTCTCTTATTAAAACTCCTCCAAATCTCTATAGCCTCACAATCAAGCTTCTCGACCTCTTCAATGGTTAAATGCAATTAGGTTATATCCGAATCTCCGATTTTTTTTCATAATGTTTGTTGAATGTCCTTCAATATTGATCAAGAAGTTGCCAGGTGTGATCCAGCAATTTGTTTAAACATTTTTCAAACAAATACAAAAAAATTGTTTTTTCGTTATCATGTTGTTTTTGGATCCTTAGTAGCTTTTCTCTCATGTTAATTGTTTTCGAGTTATAAACGATTTGAAGTCTCAAAACCCAATTTTGAATGTTTAAAAACTACGTTAAAATTATTTTTGGGGCTGTCAAGTATCTAGAGTTCAAACTTTCCTCTACAAGATGCCAAATAATTTTTGGGACCCAGTTGACAAATTATAATTTTTACTCTTATGTTTAGTCGTTTATTCAGAATGATCCAAAAACGTTCAGAGCGAAAAGATTTTTTTGTAGTTTGTTTGAAAAGATTGTTTCAACAAATTTTTACCAGGTTATCGCCCCGAAACTCATGGTTGCCTTGACAGCCTGTCACAAATGAACTTGATTCTAGTTCAAATATAAGGTTTTTCTGAATAATAAAAAAAATACCTGTTTTTTCTTTCAAGTGCCTTCGATCGATCAGCTATTAGCTTTGGCGTCACCATTCAAATCTTCCTCAGATACCCCGTGAGCGAGGCGTATTGTTAGCATTGTAGCCAGCTCTTGAACTATTCGAAGTTTTTTGTTGATGGAAGAAGTAAAAATTAACTCTCGTATAAATAATTATTTTTTCTTCTATCGTAACTTCTGCTGAGCACTCTCCATAGTACCCCCATGACGAACTCTGCAGGCTTCTGTTTGTATAGTTCTGGAAACACTTTGCTCCATGTATCATCTTCACTCTGTGCCAGGCCAAGGCAAGATCCAGCCTGAAGTACTGTTCAAATGTGTGGGCTGCTGATGCTCCGAATGCAGTATCCTTATCTGTCCGTCTGTCCAAATAATCGTTCTCAAGACTCTCTCAGCTGACGATGTGGCACTATTCTACCGATACGTCAGCGGACTTGTTCTCCATGATGCCTCTGCACGTTAGGTCTACTAGACAAACGTGCCAGGCTTCTGCCTTCCATCCTAACTTTCTCGTACTAGACGTACATCCACAACCAAAACAATCTCAGTTGCTTGAGGATTGTGTGGCGATTAAGGTATGATTTCTCCTTCGATCTTAAACAAATAACATTTTCATTTCACTGCAGGTTGTAGCAGTTGTCATCACATGTTTTATAATAATCTCAAAACGGAGTTATCAGAATTTTTGAGTTTCCATAATTTTAAAAAGGCTACATACAGGGTATCCCAGAAGTCGACGTCAAGCCGAAACCGGGTGATGAGCAAAGTCATAACAGCTATCAGAAAAATATTTAAAAAAATTTTATGTATGTGTTTTGAAAATTATAGGTCTTTGAAAAAAATATAGAAATTTCACACCCTACGGCAGTCTGTAAAGGTAAATCATCATCAGCAGCATTTTGACGCCCACTGTTGTGCAAACAGTTATCCTGAAGGGTCCTTGTGCGTTTTCATAATCGCTGTTTAATTAGGAAATTTTGAAAAATTTTCATCAGTTTTTCTTCAAATAAAAATTGTGCATAAGTTAACGAGTAATCTTCTAAGTGTTATACCATTTTGGAATCGTTATTAAATGCGCCAACTTTTAAGGTTACTTGCCAAACTCTCGTCGTATATTTTTTTCCAGTACAGCCAGTTAAAGTTGAGCAAAGTTTTACTTTGGAATACTTGGTTGGGAAATAAGTGGCAATTTTTCCTGAACGAGAAAAGTTGCCAGTAAGGTTGAGACACCAGTTCGAAGATGCATTATTCATCATTACATTGTAAAAATAAAATCCAAAAAAAGTTAATATTTGTAGTAACAGGAGTTGACAGACTGCCGTAGGGTGTGAAATTTCTATATTCTTTTCAAAGACCTATAATTTTCGAAACACATACATAAAATTTTTTTAAATATTTTTTTGATAGCTGTTATGACTTTGCCTATCACCTGGTTTCGGCTTGACGTCGACTTCTGGCACACCCTGTATGAAAATTGCTCCCAAAGTTATCAAAATCTGGATCAATGTAAATTGAGGTATATTTCGTCAAATCTCATAAGCCAAATTTTCAGATCGATAGGTGCCCCTAGGGGGACGTAATTTCATACACCCTTTTTTCTAAAATATTTTACACTGGCGCATTTTTGAGAGAAATACAATTGCGACAGAAAAAAATTTATGTTTTAATCACTCAATCAAATATTTGAAATCTTCAAAATTTTCAAAATTTTCGAAAGTTCCAAAATTGTAGAAACTCCCAAGATTTTCACAATTTCCAAAATATTCAAGATTGTTTAAAATCTAAAGAGAGATCATTCCTCTAACTGCACTCAATCCTAAGACCTGACGCTTAGACAGGTTAAAAATTGTATCAACAAGACGACCTCAACCCTTAATAGCACGTACCTCCATAGTTTTTCAACATCATTCTCAAGAAATAAGTGGTAGAGCTGGCATAAATATAATTTTTACTTCCCATCGATAAAATAACTTCGATCGTAGGTCAGGTATATCTGCTACATCCTCAGCAAATTAGCCAACTGTAGTACCTCTTGCTTCTGATTCGTCGCAAAACCGCCTCAACCATAAAATACCCAGAACCCTTATATCTATAGGCTATTTTAATTTTTAAAACTTTAAATCAAAAGTCAAAAAATCTGGCCACAAGTAACTTTAGTGTGAAGTAACCTAAAACTGCTCCAATGATTGAAAAATCGAATCTAGATGCAAACTTTTCAACCTTTCATTACTGTTTCACTCCTGCAAAGTACCTAAACTTATACAAAACCCCAGTGTAAAAAAAATATTTATCAAATGGAAAATTTCCATTAATTTTATGTTTTATGGTCAAGGTGGTTTAGTGACAATGTCACTTACACTATTGCCAACTACACAACAGGAAATGATACTCACTAACCCAATAATGATTTAACTAACATAAACATATTTAAAAAACGTTTTTCCTAACGAAACAATGAGCCTGACACTATTTCCTAGTAGGAAACACGTAACTATTGATTTATAAAATATCTTGACCTCGATCCTAAACCCCCCCTTCTAGCGAAGGTAAGGGTGACTTTTGGTCCATGCCCTCAACATCTCTCTCTATCATGCACGTGACACACAGTGATCCTAATCGCCAAAAAGCTGGCAAAAAATATAATTGAAACAATATTTAGCACATGGTTTTTTTCATCGATAATTTCAAACTCGGTGTTTGTTTGTTTTTATGTGGGTATTTGAGTCATTTCCAAAATAAGCTACATTTCATTTAAGTCCTTTTCGTCTAATCATATTAGCAATTTTCCCCGAAATAATTGTGAAGTCTGGTTTTATTGGTGCAAGTTGTTCAAGGGGGTATTTAAAACATGGGCGCATAAAATGGGTACACCAATTTTAGTATGAAAACTTTTTATGTGACAACAAAGAATGAGAACACGTGTTTTTTGGGGTTCAATCGGAAGTGTTGACAGAAACGGAAAACCTCTGGTATAAAATTTTTAGGTATTTATGAGACCTACAAAATGATGCCACAAGTGAAAAGATCTGACTAATAGCAATAATGTTATGGCCGAAAAACGAGGCAAAATGCAGGTTTTGGCACTTGAAATTCTTCAAATCCGTAGGATTCATACGTCTAAATAACAACAAAACAGTTGGAATATATTGGTCAAGTAGTTTTTTGAGAATTTCTAATTGTTTATCCCAAAACACCTGTTTTCCGGCCATCACTACTAGTTTATTGAGCAATATACAGGGTTGGTTCAAAGGGCATTTTATAGCAAAATACACTAGTTTGCCTTGCCGACATGAATCGCAAACCATTGCGGAAGATAAATGTTATTTTTATGCAAAAAAGGATAGGTAACGTTTTTTCTGCTAAACAAATTTAAACATTTCGTATTTATGAGTAATTGAACAAATGCCCTACAATACCCGAAAAACATACGTTACTACTACACATTTTAACACAAAGCGGATGTCTCTTATCATCTTTTGTTGCAAATTACTCACAAATACGAAATGTTTGAATTTGTCTAGAAGAAAAAACGTAGCCCATCATTTTTTGCATAAAAATAACATTTATCTTCCGGAATGGTTTGCAATTCATATCGGCTAGGGAAACTAGTGTATTTTGCTATAAAATGCACTTTGAACTAACACTGTATATTGCTTGCTAAACTAGTAGTGATGACCTGAAAACAGGTGCTTTGGGATGAACAACTAGAGATTCTCAAAAAACTACTTGACCAATCTCCTCCAATTTTGTTGTGGTTGTTTAGAAGTACGAATTTGAGGAATTTCAAGTATCTGCGAGAAACCATCGCCGCATTACCAACAAGTGCCAAAACCTACAGTTTGCCTCGGTTTTCGGTTTTTTTGCTATAAGTCGGATCCTTTCACGTGTGGGCTCATTCTGTAGGTCTCATAAATACCTAAAAATCTTATATGAAGAATTTTTTTCGTTCCTGCCATTACTTTCGATTGAATTCCAAAAATCACATCTTTTCGTCCTTTGTTGTCGAATAAAAAGTTTTCCCTCAAAAACTGCAGTAGCCATTTATGTTATGCGTGCATGTTTTGAATACCACCTTGAACAACTTGCAGCACTAAAACCAGACTTAGCAATTATTTCGAAAACCAGGGGTATTTTCGTGCAATATGATTAGATTATTTTGGTCACCGACTCCAAGTCACTGTCATTTCTAGGTCACCTCAAGGACAAATTCGAAATCAGTCTAGCAATGGAGTGCAGACAACATAAAATACTATTTAGTTCTATTAGTATTTGCATAAAATATACAGAGAAATCCATATACCACTGTCGTAGTAATGTTTACGCAATACGTATGTTAGAAAGAGATAGGAGCACCGCGGTGCCTAGCAACCCAAGTGGCGAGGTCACGGACGCAGCTGCAACTTGCTGCGTTGCTATCTCACTCTTTCTTACCTCGTAAGTGATTTGGATTTCTCTGTATAGTGTTTCCGTTTTTATTATAAGGACACGTTTTCTTTGTTTATTACCTTGAATTTGATCATAAAAATACTTCTAGGCTCATTTAATATTACACATTACATAATTACTGAAGGAAACTCCTATGTTCGCAAAAAACTGTTTAATCTGGAAAATAATCTCATTTGCTATTCCTCTGAATCCCCTAACTTCCCACTGCACTAACACAGACGATACTTAATTACCGACTTTTTGCAAATTCAGGGAATACCGAGCTTATCTAAAGTCAGTACCGAAACTACTACCGGTTTTTGTAAATATCGTTCGGTATTACGACCCCTAATGCAGACTCGTGTCATATACGGGGGCGGTCCGATTGCGCCACTATCGCAAGAGATTTTTTTTTTGTTTTGACCGCGTGTGGAAGCGGCTGTGTCCGCGGATTTTAGAAAAAGAAGCAATATCGGTCGATGATTCGGTTCTTGTTTTTTCAAGAGAAATCGCGCAGCACTAAATTTCCGAGCGCCAAGCTACTTATCCCCACTACCCGTGTCCCGCTACCGCGTGCCTATCACAAGCAATGCGGTTTTGATATTCGTACGTCTTTCTGGTCCAACTTGTACACCGAGTGATGTTATACGAAATTGGATTGCGAAGTGAGCATATCTTTTTGAGTTAAAGTATCATGATATTCGACGGCCGCTGAGCCAAGAATGAGCTGCGCAGCGAAGCGCGGCCGGGGGAATCGACAGTGCGGGATCAGCCGCGCGCAGCGGTGTTGCCGGATCTCGTTTTGTGGCTGGAACTTTCAGGAAACCTTTTGTATCAACCCTCGCACTATATTTTAGTTAATGTAACTCCTGAGACTTATCCTCGTACTTGAAAAAGGCCACCGTTGTGGCCAAAACGTCGTACAATAAGAATAATTTAAGGAATAGATGTGGCCAGAAAAAGAAGCAATATCGGTCGATGATTCGGTTCTTGTTTTTTCAAGGGAAATCGCGCAGCGAAATCAAAGAACGATCATCGTGCAAGCATCCACACGAGCATCCGCAGCAGTTTGTCAAACGGCAAGCATCAATATGACCCGGCGATTCCCTTAGATGCGTGTCCGAAAAACCGACAATTCACGGGTCGAAGACGATCATAGACGATGATCGGCAAGTACAGCCGAGTATGCCCTCTACACGATCGTTCTCGCGCGTAATCGTGTGTAATCGCCAATTGTGAGGAGGAGCCATGAGACAGTAAGCATCTCAAAACACCTGCATGAAATATTGGGCATGAGAAAGCTGTCTGCGCGATGGGTTCCACGTTCGCTCTCTCCGGACAACAAGCGCAACCGTGAAGGAACAGTCGGAACAGTGGCCTTCACCCGGCGAACTTGCTCCGAAGAAGGCGAAGACTGTCCTACCGGAAAGGTGATGGCCACCGTCTTCTATGATTGACAAGGTGTGATCTACATCGACTACCTGGAGAAGGGCAAAATGGTCCCAGGGCTCTACTATGCCGAATCGTAGAAAAAAACGGTCCCATTTGGCGAAGAAAAATGTGCTCTTCCACCACGACAACGCAACGGCCCACACATCCGCCATCGTCACGGCCAAATTGGTCAAATTACGCTACGAACTGCTGCCCCAGCCACCGTATTCTCCGGATTTGGCCCCGTGTGACTTCTTTTTGTTTCCAAATTTGAAGAAATTTGAGTCGAATGAGGAGGTTATCGCCGCCACGGAGGCCTACTTAACAGACCCCCAGTAAACGTATTTTTCAGACGGGTTAAAGAAGTTGAAGACTATGTTGAGAAATAAATCGCCACTTTTCCAAAGTTTCTGTTTTTTTTTGTAGGCTAAGTACTTATCGGACCGGCCTTGTAGGATTTTGAGGTCTTGCGTCTAAATTAGGGATCAGTTTGTCTTTGCGGGTGATGTTTCGGGCACTACAAGGGTGAATTCAAAAAGAGTTGAGTAATCAACTGCGACCTTGTGCCATAATATGACGATATATATGGTTGTATTTCTCGGAAGTTTGTAGACGTTAGCAGAAACTAACTGACAGGTTTTTATTACACCAGATGAATTTTTTCACAAAGAAAAGGAAGTGTAAGTAATGTTTTGTTACCACAGTCAACTTATTACTCAAGGTATTAGCTTTAAAATAGGAAACGAATTTTATTCGTTTTTTTGAATTTTTGCCAGGTTTTGCATAAATGGATCACTGTGTTGCGTATAAACCTATTGTGACCAGAAAGCTGTCCACCAACAACCTATGGTTGTTTCTATCTAGAGATAGGTAAAGATGTCCCTCGTCCAGAAATGCTACCCCATTTTTAAGAATTCGTTATCATCTGTTAAGTCAAGATCATGGAACGATCTCGCTGAAGAAACTTTTCCCAGTTCCTCCGGTTTAAGCCATTTAAAAAACCAAAATTAACCTTAACCTAAATATGTTCATACCTCGGTATTTAGGTTTCTGACTTCGTGGTTGTCTCAGTATAAAAAGTTATATATAGAATGTGAAAGACGGTTGAGTTGGCAATATTGGTTAATGTATAGCAGAAGGCTAACGAAATTTGGAGTGTTTGGAACAGGACATGGTGAAGAGGCATTTACATCTATCAAACTAATACCACATAATTACATAATTAACCTGAGCTTGTCGCAAAACACGCATGTCGCCCCTAAGCGTCTCAAAACAAAACCATTATCGAGCGTCTTATAAAAAGTCCTATCCCTACTTATATTTTGGACAGGTCAAGCTAGTTCCTGAATACGAGGGTTGATTCAGAAATGAAGATCCCAAAGAGCTCTAATTCCTATTTCACGAGTAGTTTAACAACAAAATGTATGAAGCACACGTAGAAAAATGTTGTTATTTAAAACATGACCATGTCAAAAATGTTATCTTGTACGTTACGTGAACCTGTATTATTAATTGGGTCATCTGAAATCCTTTATAGTTAGCAAAATGGAATTTGATATTTTTTAATACCTTACTGTTTTTGTAAAAATCATAAACTATCATAAACAAGCGCTATCAGGTACCACGCGACGTTTTCGTTACCTCTGGATTTGATAGCACAAAAAAATGATAGACAAATGTTCAAAAGAAAACGCTCTGACACAGGTTGGGTAATTAGGTTGATCGGATTTAAAAAAATCATAGAAAAAACTTCAAAGCGTAGGGAAGATAATTTATATTTTTAATAAAGTAGAAACATGGGAATTTTATCATTTCAACATCATTGAGATGTAAGCTATCGACGTGTACACACTCCTCGAATCTCGACTTCAAATTCATGAAAACTCGCTGGCACATCGCTCATGAGATAGCGGACATCTCGTCGGAAATGCTGGGCAATCGTAGTCGAATTATTAGCGTAAGCGTGGCTCTGGAGGTATCTCCATAGAAAAAAATCCAGTGAGATCTGAGCTTCTTCAGAAAAGAGAATGTTGCTCAAACTTGGAAAGCGCTCTAACATTGTTTCGGCAAACGCACGGCGTAGATGGTGGTTCCGCGGTATCAATTACCGCACTAAATGAAGTTTATATTGGTGCAATTTAAGGTCTTCTACCGAAATACGACTTACACATGTTCTTGATATGGCGAGCTCAGCTGATGATAATTGTGGATCGCGCCGTACGGCTTCCGCAACTTCGCTTACAGTTTTCTCTGTTCGTATTTCGACCTGATCACACTTTCACTAGGACATTGATTTAGATCATGTAAACTACACAGATGCCGCGCAATAGTGCACGAATCTCCATTTCTCTAATAAGCCTTAACACAAAAAACCCACGCTGCTCACTGGTGAATCGCTCCATGGCCACTAAATTTCCGAGCGCCAAGCAATGCGGTTTTGAAATTCGTACGTCTTTCCAGTCCACCCTGTACACCGAGTGATGTTATGCGCAAAGCGATACGAAATTGGATTGCGAAGTGAGCATATCTTCTTGAGTTAAAGTATCATGATATTCGACGGCCGCTGAGCCAAGGATGAGCGGCGCAGCGAAGCGCGGCCGGGGGAATCGACAGTGCGGGATCAGCCGCGCGCAGCGGTGTTGCCGGATCTCGTTTCGTGGCTGGAACTTTCAGGGAACCTTTTGTATCAACCCTCGCACTATATTTTAGTTAATGTAACTCCTGAGACTTATCCTCGTACTTGAAAAAGGCCACCGTTGTGGCCAAAACGTCGTACAATAAAAATAATTTAAGGAATAGAAGTCTTGGCAATATGTTTCTCTAACGTCCTCTATATTTAAAAATATATTTATGTTTTGCCATCGTAAAGTTTTGATAAGGAGATTCAAAATAAGACCCTCAATTCTATTTGAAAAATATTTCAAGATCGCGCCCAGCCCCTATCTTGACATGTTTATCTCTCTTTTTTTATAATATCCATGTATTAATTGAATCACCCCGAATTTCAGCTTGCTAGTTTGATCCGTTCAAAAATAAGTCGCAGGGACCTTCTTTGAAAACACTGTATAAAAATAAATACAAATCTACTTATCGGTCGAAAAATTCAACGTCGGTATAGTTTGAACTGCGTCTGAAACAAATAAAAAGTTTTGGAAAAAGCCATTTGCTACTTGTGAGTTCCTTCACCAGCAACAATATAACTTGTCTGGGTGAAGAGCCACTTATAATCCAATGGCAAAGATGACTGCTGATACTAGAATTCTGAGTAGAAAGCATCACTACATTCTGCCCATCAGAGGCTTGACAACAAAGTTGGAAGGGCAAACACATTTGCTAGAGAACTCCTTAGACACCCTATTAATGAAGTGGTGAAATACTACCTGTGTACGAGGTCTGTAAACTAAGTGATAAGACTGATTTTTTCAATTGAATAAATACAGTTTTATATTGTTACCCTCAAAATACCTTGCTTCTGAAGCCACACAGCGCTGGAGACGGTTCTTCCACTCCTTTGCTGGTACTTTCATGCTGGAATAGCCTTCAGCTGGTTACAGCGGTTTAAATATTTTCGAATTTCCCAAAATGAGTTCCCTTGAGCTGATTTTCCAACTATCGGAAGAGAGAAAAGGCACAAGGATCCAGGTCGGGCGAACAAGGAGGCTGTGGACTCACAGGAATGTTTTTACTGGCCAAAAAATCGTTTATTGACATTCCTGTATGACAAGGAGTATGTATATTGTTCTGTCAAATTTAACTCTTCCTCGATGATCTGAATGTACAAGATCTCGGATTCTGTCAGTATCTTCATTGGTTCCTGAAGTTGAAGGGCTTCCGCTTCGTGGTGCATCTTCAATCGGTTCTCTCCTTCTGGAAATGCCTTAAACCACCAAAGAACCTGGGCTCTTGACAAAACACTATTTCCGTAGGCAACACCGACTCGAGCGAGTTCAAACTTGTATTAAAGACGGATCACATGTTCCCTGGTCTCCCCTCCAAGGCCGGCACCTCCATTGTTACCAGATCGAATGCTACGTTGCCAGTCTCATCACTTAAGTTTCAGACCTCATATGGACACTGTCAGCTGAGGAAACATCTCTGAGATATGAGACTAGGAGTCACATCTACAAACGTTCCTTCAGTATTGATTGCCGTTTAAAGTATGATCTCTCCTTGAATTTTGAATAAACAATAACGTGTCCTTGAGGAACATTCAAGAAAGGATTTAACTATATATTTAACATTTACATTTCACAGTGGGCTGTATCAGTTCATGCCACAGATCCATGCCAGAAAAATGTTTGTCCTTACCAAAAATGACTATGAACATCCCATTCATTTGGTTAACTGTTATACAGTGTGCGGCAGTATAACTTTCTTTTTTCAAAGCTTAATAAAACGTCTAAAGCACATGCTTTGTGGGCTATGAGTGCTCAGCTGTTCTATCAATGTAATCTGGTATGGAGGAGCGTTGTCCGTGTATGGCTAATGTAAGGGAAACCCACCTCCTCCTCAAATATATAGTTTTGGGGTGGCTGATCATCCAGCCCCTGAAGATGACCCGTTGTCACTTAAGAATTGCGATCCTGACTTTCCTTTCTTCCAATACAGAATACAGAATATCTTTGGCGATGACACGGCGAAGTTACAATTTTTTTTTCCGTAATAAAGCGGCGTGGAATTTCTGTAAAAATTAACCAAAGCCGTCAGAAATAATAACGGCATGTTAAAATAACACAGCGGGGCATGTAGCAGGCGACAAGCTCAACGTTCAAAGTTTTTTAATTAAAGAACGACAAATATTCTCATGTTAACGCTTACTGGAAATTCCAAATTCCGATAGAGAGGATATATAACCGATTGGGGAGCTACGTAACATAGGCGTTCCCCAAGGGAATACAAAACTCCTGGTTAGAAGCGGTCACTTTATTAAAAAAGAACATCTTGTCGTCTCAAACACAATAGCTGGCCATACATCAACAGAAAAATTGCGGCACGTTGAATCGTGACCGTAAGCGTGCACGCAAAGACCATGCGTCAGAAATAGTACATTACATACCTTGGTGAAGAAGCATGTCGTTATTGGCCAAACACTGTTATATCTTGAGGCGTATTGCGAGGACAATAATCTCCACCCAGGTATGTATACAATGTGTATGGACATACCCAGATGTCTCGCAAACTAAGAGTGCTAGGAAAAACTAATCAAATGGTGACCTTGGTTTTTACGTTGACATTCACCTAGAAGGCCATTCCAAGCGCAAGTTGATTTTTTCAAAAGGAAACCCCCACTATTTATTGCCAAAAAAGCCAAAAAATGTTCATCATCATAGGGGATAAAATTAGATCTATACGTTATTTCAAGGTCAATTGCTATTTCATGGAATATTGTGAAGCAGCGGATAGCTGAACAAAAATATTAAAGAAGAACTTTTAATGCGAAACTTGCATGACATTCAACGGCACATCTGATGGTGACCTTCATTCTGACCACGGGTATGACCTTGAAAGCTAATTCAAAGTCAAATAGGTGTGTTTGCATGGAAACCCTCAATTTTGATCCCAGCACTGAAAGTGGAGGAAAATTTCATGTTCAAAGATTTGATTAACGCAGGTGAAATCACACCTAGAGGTTATTTCAATTATGTATCATCAGTTATGTTTCGTTTTATTAAATATAGTATCAAAAATTGTGTAATTTAGCCCTCGATGAATAGAGTCGCAAGATATCTTCGATTTTTGAAAAGAAAACTTTTTTCTGCGTCTCCTGTGAAAATTCTATTGCTTGTTTGTTTTGGTACTGAAGGGTTGTTGTTAGGTCGATCCTGATGGTAATGTTGGTAATGAGAAAGGTGTGATTTCACCTCGGTTAATCAAACCTGTGGACATTGTTTTTTCCTCCATTTTCAGGACTGGAATCAAAATTGAGTGATTTTCTGAGAAAAAATTAGACCTTGAATTGACCTTTAAGGTCTAATTTCAAGGTTAGAATAAAGGTCACTCATTTACATGATCTAGCAACCATACACTATCAAAAGTCTGTGATCTATCGAAATAAGAGAGCACGAGGTGTCATCTACAACTAGAATCGGCCACTGCAAACAGTGAACTGCAGCCACCGGTTGAGACTGTACCCAATTGATCGACTCTAGTGGTACATAGATGGTGCTTCGTGCTGTCTCATTTCGTTAGAATCCGAGAATGATAGAGGATGCTGAGTACGTCGACGTCTCATTCTTTTCAGAGTGGTTTCAAATACACCAATTTATCAAGTAGTCAAGCTAAATATATATAAATAACATAAATAAATACAAGCAACAACAATAATTTCGTTTATAGACTCAGTATTGATTTGTAGTAAAGGATAATTTTTAGAAATATTATGTTAGTTATGTGCCCATCGAGTTCTACTGAACGCACACAGTCATTATTTACCTACCGGGGGAAATTTAATGATAATGAACGAATCAAGTAAAGAAGACAACATTTGGGGTGATGGAATTGATACACGAATACTATATTTTGACATAAAAATTGCAGTTGAAAATTTCAAGATAATGACTGGACGCCATCTTGGAGTATTTTTCAAATGGAATAAAATCACAGACTGGCAGATTGGCAAAGTTAAGCATTTTTGTGCATTGAAATGCTTAAAACTATATAGTCATCAAAACATGCTATATGAATTTTGACATTTTTAAATGGAACATTCCATATCTTATTGGATATTCGGATAGATCCTTTCAAGATAAGAAGATTGATATAACATACAATAAGGTTTTGCAGATTGGTTGTTGAGCGATTCAATGTACAAGGACGCTTAAGTTGGATAGCCTACCAGTCTGCCATTTTGAAAGATAGTAATTTTATATTATAGGGTCATACAACACTCATAGGGAGCTTCAAAGTGTGGATCACATGACCCCCAATTTTCAACTGCCACGTTTATCCAAAAATCTAGTATTCATACCATATTTTCATCGCCATAAATTCCATCCTGCTAACTTGTCTCGTTCAAAAAATAAGTAAAGGGGGCTCATTGAATAGTACAACATACCACAAAAGAACGGCTAAAACCCCGTAAAGCGATCATAAACGACCATACAAATGTTTCTTGGACGTCACGTGTGTATGGCCAGCTATTGCTATGTACCGAGCTAGATACGGTATATCATCAATTAACTTATTCTACCCGAAGATAGCCAGCCTAACGCTACATTTGCGCGTCCAAAACATTACCCGATATAAAATGAGATAAAGTAGTCATCTATGAGATTTTTTCACAGCTATTTCTGTTTACTTGAGATTTTTCATATATGCAGTCAGATTGCTGGTGATTTTGCTTATGCAATTTTGCATTACAATTTTAATGGTCTGCTCTTATAGCTTTTTTGCTTTCTCAGTTCTTTAAACTTCAGACCATCTTGACTTGAAGTAATTGCCAAGTCTTGTTCAGTATATTTCTATAGCTTGTAGTCGGGAGTCATTCTAAATTATCTTCTTTGGAGTCGATATTTTTTTTCACTTAACATTCAATTTACACTAATGTGGATTAACTCAGTGTAGGCTTTGAAGAACACTGATAGTATTAATGACCTCCATATACTGTAGTTATTCTTATCTAGGGCTTTGGAATGCACCTACGGTGACCCTGAAAAGTTGTCCGTTTCTATTCTCACTTTAAATAAATAATTTGAATTTCATCATATTTCTTTTAATTTTCCTGTTTACTAGTTTGATTTAATCATTGATAATGTTCTCTATAACTTCATTACTGAACCCAGATATTTTAGACTCTTACATGCATTTCTTGATTGCGGCATTGTTGTTGTTGTTGACTTTGCCTTTGCAAGTTTTATTTTCGGCTCACATAATTTTTTTATCATACTCAGTTCTTTTCTGATTTGTTACTGGAATGTTGGTCAAGGAATTTTATTATTTTGCTTACTTTTGTGTACTGTTCTGTGAATATTAATACTTGAACTGTGCTCAAATAACTTTGAAACTTTCAAATTTGTTTTTTCAAATAAAGAAATTCCCTGTGCCTGAAAAAAAAGGTTTCTAGTGTCCAATGTCACACAAGGGTGAAGAATAGCCGAGACGAACCGTCGAACATTTACAATGTCTCGTTATAAATAAAGTCCTTTATTATTATATAGTGAATAGATCACGTTACTGTAACTGATTTCATCCCGGATAATTTTTTAGGCGCGCGGATGTAGCATAATATATCTTCAGGTAGAATACGCTAATCAAAGACTTCTATCTATCTTTGGATGCAGATTATGAGACGCCTATGAGGTTTATATTAACTAGATGAAAAAATAAACGAAAAATCAGCAAAAACCGTAGACATGTGACACCTGTCCCAGTGCATGGAAAATCCAAGCGGCTGCAATATTAGATCATAGTTTCCGGCTTTGGAATGTTTGGTTTAGCGCATCAGTACGTGTATCATTCGATTTGGCTCTCGATTTTCCCTTTTCCCCTTTTTTTCCTTTCGGGCGACATCCCGCTCAAAAGTATCCCTGTTTACATAAACAAAATGTGATGAATCTCGATGTCCGTTTCGTTTTTGCTACTTCGATTAAAATCGGCTTAATTTTTTCGCGCCCCACGCTTAACCCCTCACCCTTGTTAAGGGTTTTTGGCACGTAGAACTAGATTTCAGCTGAATTGCTGCACTTGCCCCGACAAGGACGTACCCAGGGGGCGTCAGGGGGGCAACTGCCCCCTATTTACCTTTCGCGCAAAAATTAAATGGAAAGAACATTTTTTACAAAAATTAAATTATTCTCCACAAGCTGAATCAATGTCTGTTAGATGAGAAATTACTCGGATGGGTTGAAACCTATTTTAGATATAAACTTAATTTTGCTGAAAGCAGTATGTATACTAAGTGACATATAAATCCGAACACCCAGTTTAAATGGTTTTATTTTAATAAAATTTTGTATAAGTACTTAATGAAGCATAATAAGTAAATGATAAAAATTTCAAAATGATTGCACTGCTTTAAAGCCCTTTGACCTTTAATAATGTGTGGATGCACCCTGATGTGCTACGCATTCTCCAACGCGCCTAGACATGCTTCTGATCAGGTGGTCAATGTCCTCCTGTGGTATCTCATTCCAGGCAACCACCAACTCCTCTCGAAGTGCTTCTAGAGTCTGAGGAGGACGTTGCAAATTGAGCAATCTCCTACCCATCATATCCCACACGGGCTCAATTGGGGATAAGTCGGGAGATCTTGGTGGCCATGGTAACAATGTGACATCATTATGTTGAAAGAAGTCTATTGTGACTCTTGCAACATGTGGTCGGGCATTATCTTGTTGGAAAGTTGGATCTGCCAGGGTGTCAAGATAGGGTAAAAGATGGGGTTCTAGAACTTCGTGGATATAACGCTGCGCGTTCATGTTACCTCTGATGAAGATTAAAGGTGACCTGGAACCATAAGCTATAAACTGTTGATTCCTCCTTTCACCACGTCGCCTTCTAACCCTTACACCGACGTAATCGCCTTGAGTGGTGCAGACAACGGTCACTCTGGGAACAGGAATGGAACAGCAATGGAACAGTATTGTCTTTAGTGACGAGTCTCGATTTTGTTTAGGCATGCACGATGGTCGTGCCAGGGTTAGAAGGCGACGTGGTGAAAGGAGGAATCCACAGTTTTTTGTTGAAAGACATGTTCATCACACTGTTGGAGTTATGGTTTGGGGTGCTATAGCTTATGGTTCCAGGTCACCTTTAATCTTCATCAGAGGTAACATGAACGCGCAGCGTTATATCCATGAAGTTCTAGAACCCCATCTTTTACCCTATCTTGACACCCTGGCAGATCCAACTTTCCAACAAGATAATGCCCGACCACATGTTGCAAGAGTCACAATAGACTTCTTTCAACATAATGATGTCACATTGTTACCATGGCCACCAAGATCTCCCGACTTATCCCCAATTGAGCACGTGTGGGATATGATGGGTAGGGGATTGCTCAATTTTCAACGTCCTCCGCAGACTCTAGAAGCACTTCGAGAGGAGTTGGTGGTTGCCTGGAATGAGATACCACAGGAGGACATTGACCACCTGATCAGAAGCATGCCTAGGCGCGTTGGAGAATGCGTAGCACATCAGGGTGCATCCACACATTATTAAAGGTCAAAGGGCTTTAAAGCAGTGCAATCATTTTGAAATTTTTATCATTTACTTATTATGCTTCATTTAGTACTTATACAAAATTTTATTAAAATAAAACCATTCAAACTGGGTGTTCGGATTTATATGTCACTTAGTATATGTTACTTGTATTTCAAATTCGAACCTTGCCTCAGAAACGTTAAAGCGATGACATGATCAGTTTTTTTTGTGGTCCGTACCATCAGTAGATTTCTGCGTAACATGCATGCATCAATTACTGACATCCGGCTGGTCACCCCGTAGGGAGCGGTATATTCCATCTAGTAATACAATTTTTGTAAATAACTTTTTTGATCATGTTTTATAGTAATGAAGCAGTTATGTCGCTGTATAGCTGGAGCATTTTTGAAGAACTTTGCTCGTATGCACTTTTTGACAGAAAATGAACGATGTAAATACCGATTAGTTCTCATTTTGAAGGTGTTTTCATCCCTTTCCGAGCTGTTCTATAGACTTATAACTTTGACGTTTGATAAAAAAAAACAGAATTTTTCATTTGGAGATGAGGGGCCTTTGCATTCACACTAAAAAACATATAAATCCTTCTGTACAATTTCTTTTAGAACAGGGTGCACATTTGTGACGTTGCTAGGTAACATACAACATATACACTGGAAGATTAGAATTTGGAAAACGAGTTTTGCCGGATTTCACAGTCTTTGAATTCTTCAAATAACCTCTTGACTGCGTACTTGAAATATAAAAACAAAAAGTTTTACTCCTTTCCGAATTTTGTCTCTTCTAGGGAAATTTTTGATTGCGTTCAAAATCATTAGAAAGGGAAAAAAGAAAGTCAAGTTTCGGGCAGTATATTTTTCGTCATTATACTGGTACTACTAGAGAGGCCTTTTCAAAATTTGCTCAAAATCCAGTGATACTTCCAAGTTGTAGAAAGACCAATGATTATTTAGTTTTTCTTGACAATTACTTGATAAACAAAAACGATAGATATTTTTCTGTCTGTAACAGAGGGCCAAGTTTTTTCGCGAAAACAGACCTTCCATGGCCTATTGACTTAAGTGAAAAAATGAGCACCCTGTTTGGTTTGAATTTTGATGGATATGTACGAGTATACCCAAAAAATTTTCAGTATAGCAAACATTTGTCATATATATAATATATTATCTCAAGTGTTGTTTTCAAGTATTGCAAACGACTAAATTATTACTTAAATAAAGTAGCTCGCGCAATATTTGCTTGAATGTTTCAAAAATGTACTCCTAGTAGTTTTCAATATCCATATGAGTTATCAAATCGGTGTGGAAGACTCTAGATAAATGAAATGCAGATAGACGGAAAAATATCGAGCATAGTTATGTAGATATGGTTATTGGGATTTTTTGAAGGTGCCCTTTTTGCGATTTGAGGTGGGTACGTCCTTGTACGCTGATGAACAAACCAAAAAAATTAGATTGCCTGGCTGTTGAGAATCTCTTCAGGTATCTATTAGAACGAGAGCCCGCGACAGCAGTTTCTCTGTGCCCCCCCCAACACAAGTAAGAACGGTCAGCGACTATGAAATTTAAATATTGGTTACTTTGGCAGGTAACAGGTAGCAAAGACGTAGAAAATAGTACCTCAAAGTATAAAGCCCACTTTTTTCTTTAGAAATGACGTCATCCATTGCCACACTTAGTGCAGCTTCAACTCCCTGTCAGACACCCCCAAACAGCAAGAAACTACAGCCGCTTGTTTATCTTCAATATAGTGCTACCATTATTATAGCATATAGTCCTAATAACAAAACTCTCCTCCACTCACTTGCCCTCCAGATATATTGTACCTTATTGATAGTACTACCAGCCCTTGAAGAATGATACACCTACATTAGTTGCACGTTAGTGTATGGATGCCACTCCGAATCTAATTCTTTTCAGATGACATACCGGAGGTAAGGAAACAGGTAACTATTTCGAGAATAGTCTAGGCATATTCGTCACGTCTGAACATTACTTTAGCTACTAATATACAGAGAAACCCATATAGCACTGACGTCGTAATGTGTACGAGACAGAAGCGTGCAAAACGTGTGCTAGGGAGATATAGAAGTACCACGTTGCCTAACAACCCCAGCCATCGGCTTCCAACACACGTATTGCATGCTTCTGGCGTTTCTATTTCCTACACATTATCTCGTCAGTGATATTTGGATTTCTCTGCAGATTATTGCACAGTTCTTTACCGCTTCCGCACATTAGGCTATCGGTAAGGTCGCTAGTCGAGATCAGTGGTAGCCAAGCCAAGTGAGCCACTTGTGGCTAGACGCAATCGCAGTTTCGTCCATTATTCGATACCCCGCAGCCTGCGTCGCAATTTTCGGTAAATCAGTTTTTTGGAAGCAAGGTTCAATCGAGAATGGTTCAATGGTTACCAAAAAATACAATAATAACGAAAATAACCACTTACATACCATCTATTAATTATTGTAGGTACGTACAACATAGAACATGAACAGACGACAGAACATCTGAATCATAAGATAAAAAGCACAAAGCAGAACACAGAACTGAGATGGATGACGGAAAGAAAACGTACTAGCGATGTAAATGTTCACTTTTCTGGATAAAATCAGTTCTCAGTTGATCAGTATTCGGTAACCATGGGGTTTTTGAGATCGACATGTAGCTGCCAAAACCGGTTTTTTAACCGCTTTTCCAACTTATGAGAAAGATCCGGTAAAAACCTACACGAAAAACTAACCAAAACTAACCGTTACAATCGTTACAAAGAACCGGTTTTTCGGTTTAACCGACCGGATATTAACATCCCCAGCGGACGCAGCCCCAGTGAATATACCTGTTTTACACCGCCAGTATCGAAATCGTTCTACTGGAAGTCTCAATGCCAAATATACGAGAGCATCTACAAGGTGTCCAATAAGTACCACGACAAGCTTGACTTGAAGGCAGGCTTCCAAATAACAAAAACTTACCTATATAAAAGTTTCACCGTTTTTGAGATATTGAATTTTTTCATAAATTTAAAAAAACGAACCTTTTCATCTGTGGTCTTTAGCTGTATCTACAAATAAGGTTATACTTTGTTCATTTTTTCTATAAAATGCTTCTAGATAGTTGCTTCACCATATACACCGACAAATGCAATGTAGTTAAAGGATGTTATGGAGCCATGATCAAATAAGGACTATTTTGGGATTAACGTATTTTTCCCCAACTTTGACCATCTGTGGTGAAACAAAAATGTACTGGGCGATAACCGTATTATATTGAATAAAAAGATTGCTCATTGAATATAGATTTCAGAAAGGTACCACCCGTACTATTTGGAATAGAAAAAACTGATAGCTGCTTTTGTAAGTGACTGACACACACTACAATGTAATTATTCGATTTAAATTCAAGTTGCTTCTCGTTAAGTTTTTCGTGGTACTTTATTGGACACCCTACCCTGTATATCTAAAATATGTCTGAGATAGGACGCAGAACTATCGGGGCTGGAAGTGTATGAATATATACTAAGTGACATATAAATCCGAACACCCAGTTTAAATGGTTTCATTTTAATAAAAGTTGGTGAATGTATTTATCTTACTGTAAATAACAAGTTAAAAATTTTTCAGCCTTATCAGTTGGACATTCCGGTTTTTATACTGCTTTTTTTTTAATTCACTAACGCTCTAAAAATGAATATTTCAGCCGCAGTAAAGAATCATCGTTGGCGGATTACGATCGGTTACGATGCCTAGAGTACGGAGACCTGTACGATTTCGTCAACTTAGTGAGCTTGATAGGGGCCGTATAGTGGGACTTCGGGAAGCTGGACTTTCTTTTCGGGCAATTGCAGTTAGAGTGCAAAGAAGTGTAGACACTGTGGTTAGGTGTTGTCAGGCATGGCTTCGAGAAGGCCGTACGGAAAGAGCAAGGGGCACTGGACGCCGCCGTAGAACAACAGACCGTGAAGATCGCCGCCTAAGATTATTGGCCTTAAGGGACCCTTTTTCCACTACCAGGTCCATTGCAAATGAATGGTTTGCAGAACACGGAAGACCTATTGGCATGCGAAGTGTTTACCGACGAATGAGAAGTTTTGGCTTGTTTTCATACCGGCCACACTGGGTCCTCCCATTAACTCGAGAACACCGACGTAATCGCCTTGAGTGGTGCAGACAACGGTCACTCTGGGATCAGGAATGGAACAGTATTGTCTTTAGTGACGAGTCTCGATTTTGTTTAGGCATGCACGATGGTCGTGCCAGGGTTAGAAGGCGACGTGGTGAAAGGAGGAATCCACAGTTTTTTGTTGAAAGACATGTTCATCACACTGTTGGAGTTATAGTTTGGGGTGCTATAGCTTATGGTTCCAGGTCACCTTTAATCTTCATCAGAGGTAACATGAACGCACAGCGTTATATCCAAGAAGTTCTAGAACCCCATCTTTTACCCTATCTTGACACCCTGGCAGATCCAACTTCCCAACAAGATAATGCCCGACCACAGGTTGCAAGAGTCACAATACACTTCTTTCAACATAATGATGTCACATTGTTACCATGGCCACCAAGATCTCCCGACTTATCCCCAATTGAGCACGTGTGGGGTATGATGGGTAGGAGATTGCTCAATTTGCAACGTCCTCCTCAGACTCTAGAAGCACTTCGAGAGGAGTTGGTGGTTGCCCGGAATGAGATACCACAGGAGGACATTGACCACCTGATCAGAAGCATGCCTAGGCGCGTTGGAGAATGCGTAGCACATCAGGGTGCATCCACACATTATTAAAGGTCAAAGGGCTTTAAAGCAGTGCAATCATTTTTATCATTTATTTATTATGCTTCATTAAGTACTTATACAAAATTTTATTAAAATAAAACCATTTAAACTGGGTGTTCGGATTTATAGGTTACTTAGTATACTTACATAAAAAAATTGAGATATTCTCCTCACGCCCTACAACCCTACAAAATGTTCTGAAAATTATCGCCAATAAACGAAATTAATAAACAATTTTTATTTGTTTCTCTTTTTGACCTCAGCTATAATAATAGAGTAATCTAGTGTGAAAATTTCATCAAAATCTAAGTAGTACTTTCCAATTGTAGACGGCCCAAGGATTAGCGGACAAACCGACAGACCAATGTAAATGAGTGACATGATTTCCGTGATGTGAATTCAAAAAAACATAAAATCCCATTTTCTTTATCTTTTAAAAGCATGTGACGTTTACTTTGCCATGTCAAGCACCATTTGCTACGCTTATAAAAATGATAGTTGAAAGTTATTATTCACCCAGAAGCCATACATAATCGTGATTGTCAATCCTCATTATACAGAATATATTTAAAAAAATACGTAGTTTTTATTCCTACCCTACAAATGTTGCAGACATTCATTTCTTGTTCTACTCGCTGCCTTCATCTATCCCGTCTTTTTATCTGCATTAATACCTTCAGTCATTCACGAAGGACTTGTTCTCTTTTATTAACTCTTCCATTAATCTTTTTTCGAGTTTGGAAAGGAAAGGACTAGTCAACTAAAGGGGTCCGGTTTGCGCAACTAAAACAAAAAACCTGTTTCTCCAGTAAAGTTTCAATCAAACACGTAAATGAACCAATTTAATAAGATAGGCCAACTTAGGATATTACCATCTTGGTATAGGCACAAAAGCTTACATACAAATACATGTCCTCTGTCAAAAAGCATAATCGTGGACAAACAAGTAACGCGAGGTGTGAAATTTTGAAGGGGGTCCGGTGTAGGTCACTTTTCCCTGCAAGGATGCAATCAAAACTTGTTGCGGCGACTAGTAGCTTTACTGTAGCTAACTCAGGTGGCTTAGTGTGCAGCAGCCCTAAATTGAGTCAGATTTAGTCCAGTTACTTTATCAGAATCATCAATGTATAATCATCAATGTATATCTCCTGTTAAGTAAAGAGAACTGTGTTTAGCTGAAGATATCTGAAGTAAATTAACAAATCTAAATTGCTTGGACTATCACTGCACTGAGCTCATCTTATTGGTCTACGTTTATATAACGGATTCTTTTACCATTACCTTTTTTACATTAGTTGATGTAGGAAATTTTTTTCTTTATTAGAAAATTTACACTTCAGAGTGACGATTCCTAATAAAAATGGTGCCCACTTTTCCATTGCTATTGAATCTCTAGGATGTTTCTAACTATAGACAAAACAAATATTCATTGATTAATGTAAGTTTTTTTGTTTAACCGTACGCTAATCAATGATAGTATCACTACTAATTTTCAAATACATAGAAACATCTGTTCTAGTTCTTCCATTTGAGGCTCCCTTTTTCTGAAGACGCCTTATTTGCCTTGACAGTCTTAACATATATAAGTGACAAGACTCTTGTAAACATCTTTCATCTTCAGTCCTGTTTGATCCAAGGCCTCTTTCCTGCCTTGCATAGTCACTAACTTCAAGGTTTCCTTAATGTACTGTTTTCCTCAAAGAAGATAATGACTGAAAACATTTTACCGCATCAAATTAATTATTAAATCGGTCGTTTAGAAAACCTCAGAAGTCACACAATGAGAATTTTTCAAAGACAACAAAAACTGCGTCACTGAAAATCAACCAGATCCAAAGTATTTTTGAGCTTAACATATTTTAGTTTTAAAAGAGTGAAATGTGGAATAACCTTCACATTTTTTTGATGTTGATGGAAAAAACATACGAACGGTGATGGTATATTTTTTCTTTTTCACATTATTGTTTTTGCATAATTTTTATAGCATTGCAAGGGTATTCCGTTTGTTGTAACTTGTGAATAAATAAGTTACTTGACTTGCCTTGCCTGAAACACGCATATATCTTTAAGGAAGCGTTTCCGGCAGAAAAAAACATTTTAAAAAAATGTGACTTACGCGGTTTTTTAAATTACCGATTTAATTGATAGCCGCAGGTAAAAAGGGGCTATCAGATCAGAGGTATAATCTGACAACTGTCCAGTCATTCCCAAGTGGCAACCAATTAAGGCGTCCTCTTTTGAGTTACTGGAGAATAGGACTTCGATATAACCAACATTACGCATATGCTTTACTAACGTGTAGCAAAACATAGTACTGGAATGGTGACCACCCGTGTAGATTTAAAACACTCCGGTGTTTTTCTTTTTTAAAAATATTTTACATTTTGAATTTTATAATTATCCTCAAAGTTGTGTCGCAACCAGGTGTGTTATGCTAAGCAACTTTGATTTTTATATTTTTTACATCTCTACGTCACATTGCATGGGTTTTCCATAATTATTCCAAGATTCCTGTATGCATTTTTTCTCTTTATAATTTTTGATTTTTTTCTATGAAAACGGCATCGAGCACTTTCGTATCTCACAAATTCTAATCAGTATAATGGACAAAGATGCAGTTTTCATATTTATTTGGAGCGAGTCAGTCAGCATCCCAGGGTTCTATAATGGATATACCGATTCACACAAAAAAACAAACTAGCCAGTATAAGATATTTTTCGTTCTCTAAGATACGTTTCCATTACTACAATCAGGGGCGATAGCGACCCTGAAATTAAATCAAATTTCAAGATGATACGTAAGATATTTTTGCAATTAAATAGTTACTTAAAACTTTATTTAATATTTGATTACATTTTCCAAATTTGGGATTTTTGTCAAAAATTGACATTTTATTTCTATATGACCGCATAGTCTATTCCAAATCCAAAATAAAAAAAACACTAACTAAGGAAGGGCACGACCTTGGGAATTTTTTTTGAGATGTGACTTTGTATTGTACTACTGTAGAGTAGCAATAGAGAAAAAGGCGTTCAAAAACTTTCTGAAGATAGAGAATTTCTTGTGAATGTAAGTGTTGTTTGTCTTCCAACTGATCTTTTACAAACCATTGTTCCTGCAAAAATTCCGCTTTCAATAATATTGAGTTTCATTGCAAACAATTTTTTGTTTTAAATGTTCTACGATGATTATCATTCAGGCATACATTTGTGATAAATAATGTACATGAAATACGATCAATTGGAACTTTTCACTTATTGATAAATTATAATATTATTATTATAGCTGCTAATTATATTATATTTTAAATATTACTATCTGTAAGTTATGATTTACAGTTTAAGAAGCCTTTTTCATTTTCAAAATAAACTAAATCATGAAAACCACACACTTTCCTCATGCTTTATTATCAGAGCGCAGTGCTTTTTGTAACAACATTCCTTTTTGATCTCTGAGCTTTATTCCAAAAATTCATAGTTATGAAGTCTTCGGGGCGTTCGTATACTTTTAAGGCATACATGTTATTAAATACTAATTACCTCATGTATGAAAATGGATTCTTATTTAAAATCTCGATACGACACAGATCCGCTGGCAGAAATGGTGGTTGATATTTGAATTTATAAAATTGACGTCCAAATGGCCTCTGTGGTCATTGGCTATGCAATATCCGAGGTGTTTCTTTAATATCCTGAAAGTTTCCTCAGAACCTTTTTTCAAAAACGATAATCGTGATTGCCTAGTTTTCCGGGAGTTCGTGTATTTTTAAGACGTTACAGTAGGCCATGGTGATTGAACCACTTATAACAGCTGGACCTCATGTATAAAAATCTGATGTAGCATCTCGAGCTTGACGCGAATCTGCCGTCCAAAATCGTTGTTGTTGCGATTTGAATATGTTGACCTCCAGATGACCCCTGAGGGCATTATCTAGGTTATTATCGAGATCATAGGTAAATCGATTTTTTGATGCCCTGAAACTTTTCTCAGAACCGCGAAGTGTCATCTCAAAATAAATTTCCAAAATCGTGCCCATGAAAAACAAAGTTTTGCTCTACTGCGGTCACAATAAAAACGAAAGTTGAACCAAATCAGCACACAATTATAATAATACTTCAACTTTAGTTTTTAGAATGAGCGCAATGTCAGCGTTTTATTCTAGATTTGAAGTAGGAAATACTAAGTTAAAGAGTCGAAGATACATAAACATGCCGGAACATGAGCTCAGCAGACTTAAGCGGACAAAATATTGCAGATGTTGAAGCAAATGTGCCGCAACATGAGGGCCTGCAACATGCACGCGGCACATGTGACTTCAACATGCTTTAAGGCTTAACGTGTTTTTGAACAAAACAATGTACCTAAAGAGAGATACTTATAACAATCGCAGTACCTAATCGGTATTTGGGTTTCTGTCTTCGCGGGTGGTTAAAAAACTGATAAAGTATATCCATTTCATCTCCAAGGTAACAGGTAAACATACAGGAATCGACCATCCCATCAACACCTTCGATTCATTTTTTCGCATAGTAGATTTAGATTTTTAATATAATCTCAGGTCACTTTCAACTCAAGGTCAACGAAAATTAAGGTACTGTTATTTTTTCCCTCTCTATTTGCCTTTTTTACTAACATTTTAGCTTTGATGTTAAATTTTGACGTTTATATTTCTTACTAGAACCTTCAACGTATGTGCTAGATAGCAAAACTAGATCAGATCAAGACCTATAAGATCTAGAATCCAGGCGTTGCATTTTACTCAAGATGTTGACGTTTTGATATTTCAAGAACTGGATATATCTAGCACATACGTATAGTTTACCAGTTTCATTTATTCTAACGATTGGATATATTTGAACAGGGGTGTTAGCTCGAAGAGTCCAACGTTAAGCCATAGTCCAACATTATATGGGGAGCATATATCAAATAACGTACAGGTAATCAACTATTTACAACTTGAATCAATATCAAGACAGTCCATTTGGAAAATGGTTGATTCGCAGTTGTCAAATAATGAATAATTCATTTAGAGGTACTTTTTTCAAAAGCATCAAATATAAAATTAAGCAAGCTTGTCGGTTTATCTTTTTTATCAAACAAAAGTAGCATCCATGTCATTCCTATGCGCAGACCTTCTTTCAGGTCATTATATTCTGTACGTTGTCTCAATATCCTGGCACCCGCATCAAAGTTTGTTGTGCTCCGTCAGTGTGTTCAGTTCTTGTTGGGACTTTTTAACGCTATGAGTGACCCCTGACTGACAGTGTACATGGCGATTAATTTATTGTTATTCGCTCGCTCATTATTTACTATTGCACAATTCATGATTGCATACACTTCTGCCTGGAATGTAAAAGTGTCTCCCAAGTAGTACACGATACCCAGGATTACACCTGCTCCGACATATACCTGCACCTATATATACCAGGTAATGTTACCTTGCCTTTGGTGTTCCATTCGACCTCCTATTTTGGTCTCGAAGATCTTTTTAAATACAAGTCTGGGAACTATATGGTCTTGCCCCGCGTCAAGCACGTCGCTTCCCACATATTTCCTTATTTGATTGTAACAAGGTCGTCACTTTGGCTGTAACTGTAGACGAGAGTAGCCCGTTCTCGTCTTCCCCGTTATTACAAATTATATCGGTGGGACATCCAGCATGGTCTCAAGTGATACAGTTGGAGCAACAAATGAAACCAACGCATGAAAATCAGGGAATATTAAGTAAACATGTTCATATTGTTCGAAAGTTGACAAGAAAAAGCCTTTACAAAGAAAGTGCGGCTCGGAATGCCTTCAACATCTTGTCAAGAGAGCAAATATGCTTACAAGTTTTTTATCAAAATTCAATAAATCATTCTGGGTGTTGCATTTTATATGTCACTTAGTACATTATTGAGATCAGAGGCTTGAAACTTCAGGCAGCAATATGTTAACGTAGCACGATAATGGTCGCCAAATTCCACTTGAAATGCTCGGGAGGGCGTTACCGAAAATCGAATTTTAAAAGACGCATCGACCATAGTATCAGCCGATATTTCAAAGAATCAATTTTCAGAAAGTGCACGCCAAGAACTTAGATAAGAAAGATATGTCAGCAGATTTTATTGTTTTTATACTTTTTCATTAAGAAGTACCTCTAATTGAATCAACTGTTATATTCGGAAGATACGATTAGAGAAATTTTCGAATTAACCATGATCTCAGCTTAAAATCTGTTCAGCTTTTTTATGAAAACGCTTTCGTCATGGAGGCTGAGACCATTTTCAGGAATCCTTTGTTATATAAATCATTCAGCATTTTGCTCAAAAGATTAGTTTCCTAAATGCTTTGTCAAAAATGGTCTTTAACTATAGTACTACCAGAGCTATGAAACTCTCCTGTCGGTGTCAAAATGGGCCGCCGTTTTGGCAGAGAAAACCAAATATAAATTTTCCTATTCCTAAAGAGGATTTAGTGTTCTATGTTGAGCAGTCAGTAGTAGTAGTAGCCTCAGATATTCTTTGCAATCATACAAGTTATAATCTTATATCTTGCACTAGGACAATTTAGGAGAAATCCACCGAAATGACGGCCGTTTCTGACACTGTTTTTGAGTTTCATAGCTGATTATTGTCTGAGCTGTGTACTATCCTTATTAACTAATTTGGAACAGTTCATGCAGGCAACCATGATGGAAGAAAACAACCTATCATTTTTGGCAAACTCTTCCATGATGTCAAGTCGGCCCAGAGATAGGTCACCCACGCCTCCTCATGACCATATGATCAGGTAAGATTTCATCCATAATACAGGGTGTAGTAAAAGTTGGGACTTTCCTTTTCAGAAACAACTACGTTTGTTAACTAAACTAATGTGCGATGAAACAACAAAGAAAAATTAAAAAGTATTAATCTTTAAAAACGATCTGGATGCACTCGCGAAGCTTCGGTGACATTTCGAAGGCACTCATCGTAAATTGCGATAATATGTAAAATTCCTATGTTGCTGTATGTCCATTTTTGTTTCTTTTTTTAGAACCGATGTGTAAAGGTTTTGTTAACAAACGCGGCCAGCAACTAGATTTAGTACGGATACGCAACGTACGTCTTCACGTTTGATCTGATCAAGGTGCAGGACCAGATTATAATTTGAAAAGTACACGACTTAGATTTTTTTATATTTCACTATAAAAACCTGTTTATTATTGCCTGATCTATACGCTCTGTAAAGGAAAGTCCCAACTTGGAAGATACCCTGTATATGGTGATGTAAATTTTGCACTTTTGAAAAAGGGATTACCATCGTAGATCTCCAATGAATGGAGGGTTGCATATCAAGCAAGAGATCATGAGTCAGGAGCATCACATGAGCCGGGATCCAGAGCAAATGCACCACATGATCAAACGAGAAATGATTCCAGAATACGAGGATTCTGAGCAGGATCAGAACACTGAAGAGCATGTGGCTGAAGATCTCACAGTTTCATCTGAACAAATGGACTCCAACATGCTCGACGCATAGCGCCGATGTGTTAGTGATGAGTGTAAGTGAGAACGGACAGAAGGTATATAATTGCTAATATTAATACTCGAATCTGGACTTTCCATTTTTAGATATCTGACGAACTGTTTTTTTTTCATCATGTCCGACTGAAATGTTGGAGGCGATATTTTGAAAGTTCGTCGAACCCGTAGAGGAAAAAATCATACAAAGTACGTTTGACAAATAATGCCGTAGCGTCGCACCCCAGTCGCCTGCAATGCAGGCTCCATCTTCTCGACGTTTTCACAAATGTCACGGGTTGATAAACGACGACGCTACGTCAACTGTCAATCTCACTACTTGTCAAACGCGCTGTGCACACAACACACAAGTAATCTTGCATGTATTCCCAATTCGCTTTGAAAGGTTTTTATCCATATTTTATAATCTCGACATGATAATTTTTTTGAGCTTTTCAAAACAGGCCTTCGACATTTTCAACTAGGCTGTTATGGACGGTTGCATTGTAAAATTCGTGTGTAAATATAGGAAATGTTATTTTATGAACGAATGAAGACGTAATAAGCACTGTTATTTCTTTTAATACACCAAAAAATTTGAATGATAGACGAAGTTGATTCCAAATATCTGTGTCAAAAATAATTTTGAAGCTATCAAACGTAAAAATGTTACATTGTTTGATACTAATATTTCCTTTTATAATCAAAATATAGTTCCTATCGAGAAACTAAAAATATTTCACTTATGCAAATACTGCCTCTGAAAAGTACAACCCGAAACATCACATCATGCTTCTTATAAATTCGCGCCACTTTGGGTATCTTTTTGCGGTGTAAGCAGGGACGCATTTCAAGATTCACTGCCCTGGGCCTCTCAAGGCTGGCTCCATAAACAAAAGGAGAAATGCAAAACTTTTGATTGAGTCCTCTTAAACTCAAGAGCAGGGAAATTCTGCTTTTCCTGAAATAACTAAGGTTTGTCGATGTGAATCTATGACATAATATGCATTTTTGAAATCGGAATTAAAAACTCTATCCGACTGCGCAAAGATCCAATATGGCGTTCGTAAGAAAAAATAAAGTTGATGCTGGAGGACAAGAGGTGAACCGTCACATTTAACTTCTAATTATACCATCTTGTAGAGGAGAAATGGCGATATTAACGTGCAATTTAGTTCTGAGAAAGCGGCACTGATATGGTCGAACTTTCTGAGATTCTGAGTCAATCTACAGCAGGTGCTTTGGAGTTTTTGGAGTTTTTCACGGTATCACAGTCCAAGATATAAAAATATACTGAAAGGATGTACATGTATGTGACTTCAAATTCAAGTAGCTGTTTATTAGCATGCGACAATCTGAAAATTGCATAACAACTTCTTCTCATCAAATGGTATACCTAAATTTCTTGCTGATTTCCCAATTGGTATGTCCGTTTGTCCATTTAAAGATATTATCATTTTTTTTTTCACTTTGTGTCGTATTTTTTTTTTTTTGGGGCAAAAACCATCACAATTGATATACCAATATGAAGCTGTAAATTGCATAACGATCTATGTACTTCATCGCAATATTTTGCTCAGCAAATCATATATAATAATAATATCATCATAATATCAACGTTATTCGAAAATCGTGATCACGTCACGGTTTTAAATCACGTAACAACATCAGATATCACAGTAATTCAAAAATAACGATATCGGCTATCTCTACAGTGTTGGATTTAGGAAGCTATTTAGAGGTGCTACAGTGGTGGTTGCAGAATGCATGTTCGTGAAGATGTTCGTCGTTTTGAAGAAAATACTTTCAGTTATAAATATGTTAGTAGTACTGTCATTTTGATAAATAGCAGGCAAGCTGTTATGTTTGGTTTTTTAGTTCCTTTATTTGGCGGCGAACCTTCAAGGGCCTAGAGCATTGAATCTTAAAATACGCCACTGTCCCGATGACATAGGCTTAAGCCATAGTCAATCGGTTTTTGAAAATCATGATACCTAGAATCACGGAAATTTTAATTGACGATATTGAAGCTAAAATTACAAAATTCAAATAAACTTCTGTCCACCATCTTTTATTTAAGCAGAGTCATATCTCCTCTCTAAAAGTAATGATTTGGTTAGTCATACAATTCAGCGTGGCAATTTTGACTTTCACATCTTGTATACAGAGTGTCTGAAAAGTTCTGGAACCTCACGATAATTTGTGAACTGATGATGGTAGAAAAAAACGAAACCCCGCGATAGATAGGGGTTTTCCAATAATGACTTTGAATTTGACCTTGGCCATGACCTTCAGGGTCATATGAAGATCAAGTTGATTTTTTCAAATGGAATTCCCCATTTTTGACCCTGTGAATAAAAAGAGCGGAAAATATTTGGTTGAAATATGGGTTTTACCGCTTTCAAATTTAGATCTTAAGAGGTCATGATCAAGTTCAAACCCGATGATATAACTTGAAAGGCAGTAGTCATATAGGGAAACTACCGAGACATTATTTCCATGATTTTCCCCGAATATCTAATGGTGACCTTGGATCTGACCTTGGGTATGACGTTCAAGGTCAACTCTTCTTTAATGGGACCCTATACTTTTGAGCGCCAAAGAAAAAATGTTTTGTTCGAATATGTCGTTGAACATGACTTTGTACTTGACCATCAAAGTCAAACAAGCTTCCTTGATAATTCAGAAAACTATGTGATGCCCTGATAAACTGACTTTACTGTTCTTCCAGGATTTTTTTCTGGCTACAAAAATTGATTTGACCTTCACATGACATTGATGGTCTGATGGTTAAGGTCAGATCCAAAATCATGAAAATAATTTCCCGACAGTTTCCCTATACGACTACTGCTTTTCAAGTCATATCACCTTACCTGGATTTGACCTTGACCATGACCTCCTAAGGTCAAAATTTAAGAGTGATTCAGACCGTATTCGAACGCAACAATTTTCGTTTCTTTTTTCATCTACGGGGTCAAAAATGGAGGATTCTATTTAAAAAGGTCGACTTGACCTTCAAACGCCCTTGAAGATCATTGCCAATGTCAAATCGAAGGTGGTTATTAAATAGCTGTGGAAAACTCCTATCAACCGCGTGGGTTAGTTATTTATACCATTATTAATTTCCAAATTATCATGGGTTCCGGCACTCAGTATACTTTGGAACGTCGTTAACACAGCAAATATACACCTACATAAATATTTATTTCACCTGTAGGTCTGCGTATTTTGCATTTCCTTTGTTTGGAATCAACCTTGTTGATAAAAACGTTAATTTATTGATACAGGGTTATCTGTTAGACGGACTATTTTTTGGCCAAGCCAAATCTATTTACAATATAGGTAATGTTATAGCACTATATCTGTTTAGCATATCATTTGCCTTATGTGCGCTATTTATTAATTTAAAAAAGTTGCGAATGATATCATTTTTTAGTCCGAGCAATCTAACCTTCATACATCCAGAATAGGCATACGGATCAGGCTGGCAATAAAAATCCATAGATGGATTCCACATCGCAACTATAATCAAATTCAAGCGGATAACCAAATGAAAATGGTAAGGCTTTATCGGAAGCGCATGCGCATTTCAAAATATTCGCTCCGTCAATCCATGTTAAAGTTTATTTTATTGATGTTCGTGGTTCCAGCATATTTTGTTGTTTGTTTGGTACTAATTCGTTGTTTGAAAGGGCGCCCGAAAGGGGGGATCATCGGCAAGATGTAAACTTTTGTGAAAGTGTACCTGCTCCCTCTTCCCCCAAAAAAAACTTTTTGAAGAGGTGAAGGTATTCAATATAAATATAATTTGCTACAAGGGTTACATCGCTGGTCAGCTCGTCAAAATTTTTCCTAAAAAAAGCATACCAGTTAGTGTTCTGATCTTCTATGCAATATTCTGGAGGTATATAGAATCCCTATTTTCATATTGTTATAATGTTTATAACAAGTTTTTCTTGACTGGATTGCCATTAAAAATATCAAGATTTCTGGAGGCATTCCTAAGTTTATTGTAAAAGTTCCAGTAACCATAGACTTTTATGCATTTTTTTCCTCGGAAGAAGTTGCATGTTTATCTATCTCACAGTCAGGCTCCACCAATTATGGAGACTCCAGTTTCTTTCAAGAGCCACATATTCAGTGCCATATTAACATAGTCATAGCCATGTGCGCCCGCAGAAAATTTTCTAAGGAGGACATAACTTTTTGTAAAAGTGCACCTGCCCCCAAAACTCTTTAAAGAGCGACGGCTATCAAATTTTCTCAGCGTGTGCCAAACTCTGAAAATCCCCAAAATCGTACAAAAAGTCATGCTAAATATGCAATGTTCACGGTCCAACCGGATTCTCAATAAGGGACTATGGCACCCCTTGTTCCATTCATGTTCTAGTTTAGGCGAATCCATGATGGAAAAACTTTTTAGCTGTTACTATTTTTCTTAAAAAAATGAATGACAGTGAAGACCAGGAGAGGGCGTTACTATACTTGTGTTAGGAAGGAAGCAGGACCTCAGCTTATGAAGGTAACTTCACGGACAAAAAAAATCTGCAAATGAGCGTTCCGAAAAATCTGTTTAAATGATTTGAACAACTCTTCCTAAAATACACTTGACTTTTTATAGATTTTAGATGCGATAGAATGCAAAAATCCGTCAAAATTGCTTTTTAGTTTGAGAGACTATATTTTTCCGAGACCTAAGAATCATTTAGCCACAGATTTTTCAGGAGGCATGATATATTTGCTTTAGAGCTGCCGCGCAATATACCTTACCATGTGTCTCAATTATAGTGCGTCAAAATAGATATGAGCACTCGATCGTAGCTTAGGTTCGCTTGTCGCTGCCTGCCCAGGCATTTATAGTTTGCTGGCAAATTGAGCGCAAGAATTTGAACGTCGCGTATCGATGTTCGTTTTGACGGGCAATAAATGAGATTTGACTATATTTTGGGTCACCAATGGAGATCACTAGTCGCAGCCACTAGTGACTAGACGCATCCATAGAATTTTTGTCGCCGATATCGTTAGACTATTGCTTCTTTATGATAAATTCAAATTGGCGTTATGATAGGGCTTGAGCACTTGTCGCTATTTTCAAAACAATGTGTGAACATTAACAGTGCACTAAGCGAAAATATGGCAGATAGATGCGGAGTTCCACAAGGAACCGTATTAGGACCAACACTGTTTAATTTTTATATTAATGACCTTTTTGAGTGAAAAAACGATGGAGAAATTATTGGTTTCGCAGGCGCTATGGTAATTATTTATTCAGCCACAAAAAGGGCTGCTTTAAAAAACAAAATTATATTGGATTTTCAAAAGGTTACAAATTTTTTCACGGAAAGGATTTTAACATTTTCTTGCAACAACAAATTTTAATCAAGTCCAAATTGAAACTTTAAATAGCTGCAGTTGATCATTTCAAATATTTAGGGATATTTATAGATAAGCATCTAAGGTGGTGGTATCTACACATGATAATATATCATACCCTTGTTCAATCGTTAATATCCTGTAGAATCTTAGCATGGGGGAATCATGAATATTGATTATAAAAGAATTGAAGTTACGCAGAAGTGTGTTTTGAAGGTTACGTTGAAAACAAAATAATGTTTACAGCGAATTTCAGCTTTTCGACTGCCGGCAAATATATTTTTATCATACAATAATATATTTAACAAAAAAAACAAAACTGTTAAATTCTATTAGCAATAAACATCAAACGCGATTCAAGGAAACATCTGCACTTATCCCAGACTAAATAAAACTATCAGCCAAAGATCATTCCACTTTCTGTGCTCAGAATTTTATAATGTTATTCCTGCAAATTTCAGACATATAAAATGTAAAAAACGTTTAAAAACTTAATTAGAGTTATGGATCTTAAATCACCCAAGGATACAAATCCATAAACTTGTAGTCATTGAAAATCAACATGTTATTTGTCAATACATTGATACAATTTTATACGTGTATACTAAAATTTGTTGTATTCATATACTTCAAGTTCGGTTAAAATCCAAGCACAAGTGTATTATACTTTTTGGGGTATTTTATGTTTATTGGTCACTACCGTTATTATTTATACGAAAACTTTGTATTTAGACCAATAAACATTATTATTATTATGTACTTTTACCCTTAATTTCTCGTAATATGTCGACCATACGACAACTTTTTATAGAAGCAAAAGGATGAAAAATTTAATTTACTACAAAATTGTTTCTATTACTTTCTTACATAGGATCGACGATTTTCGAGATTTTCGATCAAACAGGTTTTTCAAAATGGCGGCAAACGCTCCAGCCCTATCATTACGCCAATTTCAACGTATCATTAGGAAGCAATATTCTGATGGTACCACTATAAACAATTACTGTCCCCCAAATTGTAAGATTTCCTATTTCTATACCTGACTAGCGATCTTGCCATTGGTGTCAATAGTACGGCGGCCCTTTGACATTACGATTTTTATTTTTTTGCGCCCATAGTGATGTAAAATAAGCAATATTATATAATTATTGATTACAGTTGGGCATATTCTGTCTTTACGAGGAATATTGGATTCCATATCATTATCTGAAATAAAATCATATATCAATGTAAAAATAGTATCCTTGCATACGTGTAAAATTAGCCATTTTTCAAAAATATCTTCTCATTGGTTACGTTTCATATTTATTTCTTCCTTATTTTCCCTCTCTTCATCTGGGATATTGATACAAAATACATATAAAACTTTTCAATTGAAAAACTGGCCGAGACAGTCTGAAAAGTATTTCCCAGTTCTACGCATCCTGAGGTATATTTCTATTACAACAAATTCGCTCGCATGATACTGCCACCCAGGACGCGAATGTGCGAAGTGACTGTTGCGCGCAACATATGGACAAGTTGCACCGCAGATATATAAGTTTGTAACATTTATACGGACATAGTTCTGCAGTTACCGAAGTAAAAGTTCTGACAGTCTGCATTTACCTGATCAGATGCGTTCTCATTCAAATAAACTGCGATACGTGTTGCGCAACTTGTTATATTGGAAACATACCTTTAGGTAGCTCAAACATGGGAATGATAAGTTTTCTTTAACATCTTTGCAAGAGTCCGGGTATTTCGGTTTATCGATTGCTTCAGAATAAAAAATAATAGGTTTCGTGGTATTATATATCAATATTCTCTGCAGTCCATTTCTTGTTGCGTTTTTTTCTTATCGAAGGAGTGTAGGAGTTGGCTATGCAAGTCCAATAGTGTTTGTATTATTGAAATATACTGATTGACAAAGACAACAGAACAGCTTTCAGAAATGTATTTCTTCAAACTTTTTACGTTCATGTTCGATATTTTCGGTGTGAAAAATTATAAAGACGTCTTGTAGTACTATCAATTCCTGAACTTAGATTGTCGAGCATGGACATACGAGTTTATACATTTTATTTCCTGTTCCATTTTTTGTCCATGAGTATTTGTAATACAAAGTTTTATCTAGGTTCTGAATTATCTAGCGAATAGACAGCCAAATGTTTTGAATACTTTATGAGTGTTTCCATATTTTTTACTCAAGAACTCGACATTCCTTCAATAAAAATAAAACCTTAGAATACAATAGCCGGATGCATAGTTGATTCTTGGAGTATTCTTCTTGTGGGTATGCTTCATTAGCTCTGTTGCTCTGTTTATTGCATGGTCCTTCAATCTCAAGCCCCTTTATTACCACTGGCTGTCCATTATTAATTTGGCGTTTGATGCGAAACAACTCACAGTTAACGTACAGAACTGAGTCATTGTATATATAACGATCGAGAAATTAAACAAGTCATTCAAGCAGCCCGTAAACAATCTTTTCGCTGCCATATCGATAGTACCGTCCATCTAGCAATGTCGCATGTCCCCGATACCTGACCGCACGACGCGCCACAGCGGCAGTAATGCTAGAACACTTACGAAGACCAACACGCCCTATGGTGAATCCAGAGAACAGACGCAGGTACGCGTATCTCTAGCAAGTTTTAATTAAGTCCGTATGCGCTATAGAATTATACTTGGACATAAACAAAGGAAAATTGTTTTTCTTCACCAATCCTGACAAATTTGAACGCGAGGTTGGCTATAAACGCGGTACAAAGGTGAGTCTATCAATATCTTATATGATATATTTATTGGGTCATTGTTTTTTAAGTATTTTAATAAATATGGTTATTTTTGATATCAGACAATGTCGGTACAATGACTCAATGATGTACCTAACTGTAAGATAGGTAATGGGTAGGACCATTGGTTAACGTAGTATAGCTGAAGATATCATACCTAATCGTATATTCCCGCATCCAAAACATTTTAGAAGATAAAGATAAAATGAGAAACCGTAGCGCCTTCTATACGGCACCAACCTTTTGAAATTATATAATAATAATGTTTATTGGAGTATTGATACAAGTATGGTGTATCTGAAGTCACTTGAAATAGCATAAAAACCTTTGGTCGGCGCGTCCTTTGTAATTTCATGACGTATCATAGGCGTGCGGCATTTATTTAGACCGATAATAATAATGTTTGTATATCACAATAAATGGATTTTACTATCTTCTTATTTTTTTGATTTGGGATAAAAAATACTTATATTGGGAGTTTAATTTATGTTGGCTGAAAGTTAAGAAATGGAAAAATTACAGAATTCCAACGTTTGACATAGGCAAATATTTACATAGCAGGTAGGTATATAAAAAGGTATATAAAGACTTACATTATAGGTATTTAGATATCATCCTCGCCTTCGGAGCTGTCGCTAGAGTCATCTTGTAGAGGAATTACAACGGGATTTACAGGAGGCAAAACACAATATTCATTTTCTTTTTCAATAATATGCCTAGAACACTGCTTCCATAGGTCTGTGGCAGCAATATGAGATACTGCATCTCTTATTGTGGCCAATAGCGATTCACTTAATTGAGGGGTCTGATTATGTTTTCTTACTTTTTTTTAAAGCAGCCCAGACCAACTCAATCGGGTTAAAAATGCAGTAATAGGGAGGTAGACGTAATACTTCATGGCCATTTTGCTGAAGCAGATTGTCAACAACATACTCTTTTTCAAATTTTTGTCTTTTAATAAGATCCAATAATATGGCTTTGGTTGATTTTTGTGGTATTTCCATTCCCTTATCCTTCATAAAATCAATAATGTGTTGTTTTTTTTGTGCCTGTATTCGGAATTTTGTTTTTCTGTCGGGAATGGTATGGCGCATTGTCCATAATAATCACTGAATTTGGGGAAATGTTTGGTATTAACTGCTGCTCTATCCACTTTTCAAATAAGTCGGAGGTCATGTCCTGATGATAGTCGGCACATGATTCTTTGATATTTTTGGCAGATAACAGCAAGGCATTAGGTATAAATCCATTTTCACTGCCAGCATGGAGAATAATGATTCGTTTTCCACGGTTGCATGGTGCATTTAAAATGCACTTGTTGCTGTCGTCAACCCAGCCGTACTGCACAACATCATGGGTATCATACCACGTTTCATCCAGGTAAATCAGATTTCTTTTCTGCTCTCTATAGATTTTAACTTTGTGCAAAAATTCTTGGCGCAATTCAACGATTCGAGACGACTCCATAATCACCATTCTTTTATCTAATTTTTTGTATTGAAAACCACACAGTTTTACAATACAGTGCAGTGAGTCTAAGCATTTGTAATTATAAAAATCTCCAGGATAATCTTTTAATTTATCCCGTATCATTTCCAACGTGGGCACCAAATTTTCTTTATAAAATCCGTATATTATACGACGAATATCTTCCTGAAAACCGACGTCTATTCTTTTTAATTTTTGCCCTATGCGCTTTCTGTGGAAGGAATGGTTGACTACATCTCCCCTTTTTATAACCCGATAAATGGTAGACCGATTTTTGTCAGGATACAAATTCTGTTTAAAATTTAATTTTGCGAGGAATCTGGATTTTAGTTTTCAAGACAATCATACATATTTAGGATTACTCTTTGGGTCTGTTCCTCTAAATCTTTATGAAAGAATTCTGCCTGCACAGGTTCATCAACCATCTCCTCGTGGCTTGGAGCATTTTCCCAAGGTCTCCAGAGAGCCATATTTAGGACACACAAGAACAATCAACACAACAATTAAATCAACACGTAAACTGAGTATTCAAGAGTCAAAAACACACAAACTAATAAAATCTATGAAAAAACACGGACAGACTAAAGAAAACACGTTTATTCACCGCTACACGGCACTGGCTAAACTGTTTCAATTTTCAGTAGCCACCTGCACTTGTTCCGAGCTCTGAAATACACGCTTTCTCATTGGCTATGTCCACGCATAGGCGTGCTTTACTCCACGTGGACCGGTGAAACTGCCTTTGATCTTATACGGGGGATATTTGCTGCGAAATTTGGCGATTTTTGCAGCAACAGAACGTGTTAAATATAGATATATAAAACGCACCCGGTATTTCACAGTGTTTCAAGTGACTTCAGATAAAGTATACATTAAAGATTTCACTACATAATACTCCCATTCAATAGGACCGCCCCTTGGCCCCTAGGGTGTTGAGATTGTGGAACAGTCAAGAGGCGCGCCGGTATACAAAATAATAATACCCCTAAATGCTGGGGATCGGTAAGCCATTTATAACCCAACTTGTGTAGTAATAATTATTACGCAAGAATATATTATGAAGTGAAGATCTTTTCTCTAAAACGATAAAAAGATAATTTGGAAACTTATATTTCAAAAGCTTGAATAATGAAACGGCATAGACGAGCTATGAGCGATATTTGAACTTCAAAACGTATTCCCTTAAATAATAACCAGTGACGTGGTTGAAACAAAATCTTAAGCAACAGTTTTGCAGAACTTGATCTTTTATATATAGTACGTAGGGAAACAGCTGGGACAAATTCTCATAGATGACGCTACGGTATCTCATTTAATCTCAGATAATTTTTTGGACGCGGAAATACAGCATTATATTGGTTCAGATAGAATAAGGCATCCTCAAAATAAGGATCCCTCAAGTATAGATACGACTATGAGTTCGGCCTCAAGTTGTAGAGCTATAATTTTGTACCTGTATAGAGTGTATTATAATAGTAGACATTTATTATTGGTATTTTCCACTGTCCCTTTTTAATAATCTCTTTATAGTCTACATTTTTGAATGACACTTGAATTTTGATTATCTTCTAAAATGTTTATTAGATTTTCGAATCTGTCATTTGAGTTATTGCCAAATACATTCGCGTACATGTGATAGTATCTTAGTTCAAATTTATTGAAATATCTACTGTATGTATAGCTAGAAATGTGAAACATTGCATAAAAAAATATTTCTCATTATTTATAATTTTGATAGACAATCAGTTGAGGTCTTGTCCTAATACTAATAATTCGTCGATCTTGCCATATTCATCAATTGAATATATTGAAATATGAAATTCGCATAAGACATTCGAAATTTCGAAAAAAAAAATCGGAATTTTTTATCAGAAGAAGGACCAGCAGAGGTAATTCTCTCATGGGTGGTTGGAAGGTTATCAACACAGCTGCTCCAACTGTATCACTAGAAAGAACACAAATGCACGATAGAAAAGTGCTTTTATTCAATTTTATCAATTAGTTTTTGAGAATGCGAAGAACGGAAGTGTTATAATAACATAGTATCTGTCATCAACTGAGGGGGCAACTGCAAACTGACTATACTATAACTATCTAAAACTGTAATGACTCATCGATCTTCACGTGAACATCACTTAACTACCAGTAGTCGGCTGTTCATAGGCGGGGTATGAATGTTTAACATGGGTGAACTAGATTTGTCACATGCTTAATAAAGAGTGGTTTGAAACATATTGTAAGTCAAAAATTTGCGAATTACCTTTATTCATCGTCGCTTCCACTTACATCTGACAGTAATAAACTGTCGCTATCGCTTTCCTCGTTGAAATTGACTATAACTGGCTCTATGATGGTATCGATGTGGTGGTCAAGCTGCCACATTTTTGTTTCTTCCTTCACAGCATGACGGATAGCATTCTGCCAAGCTTCGGGCGTTACTAGCTGTATGGAAGTCTCAAGTAAAACCTTAACGTCTGGTAATTTGAAAGTTGTGTTCTGGCGCGCAATATAACCCTTCACTTGAGCCCAGATGAGCTCTATTGGGTTCAGTTCACAGTGGTAGGGCGGTAACCGCAGCACAGTGACACCACATTGTCACGTAACTAATGTTCGCAGGTTTGTGCTGTTTAATTTTTTCATACAATTCCGCTTTCACACATGAATCGTCAAACGGGATTCCTTTTTTCGCGCAACCATTGCTGCATGTCACTTTTTCGAGATCCCATAGTCGGTACACGTTCGGCTCGACGACTATGGTAGGAAGCATTATCCATGACGATCACAGAGTTGGGCTCAACTCGCTGAAGCACCCCTTGAAACCAGCTCTCGAAGCAGCTGGCATTCATTTCGTCATGGTAATCACCTCCTTTCTTAGAGACGAAAATCAAGTCACACTCTTTATATCATCCTGAAATTCGATAAATGTTGGACGAACTTTTGTCCTTTGTTTTTTAGGCAAAGTATATCCTGATGCCGTCAATGTCTTTTTAAATTCCTCTGGGAATTCAACCAAGGTAGCCAAGTTACATATTGATGTCAGCTTGCGATGAATAAGGTCATAATGATCAGGATGTAACACAATCTTCTCTACTTGTTCTTCTGCAGCAAACTTAACTAGACCGGCAGTTTTAGTAGTAAACTTATGATTAAAAGGAGTATCCTCTGGTTTCAGTGTAATTTTAAGATTTAATTCTAGAATGATAGTAAAGGCTTTATAAATTGTAGCAGGATTTCTTGTCTCTGCATCATAGACTGTATTAGTCCAAATCTCTACGTTTGCCCACTATCGCTACCAATATGAGTTACGATCAATCTTTGACCTTTCACTGATGGTCCACGAAGACCTGTTGACAAACCTTCAATGCTTGCTTGTCGGTTACTCACTACGTTTTTGTCTATCCAGGTTTTTTAACTGTGTGACCTGCATTTACCCATGTCTCGTCCAAATAATAGATTTTTCTGCTTTGTCGCCTATATTCAATCATTTCGCGTAGGTATTTTCGACGCCAGGCGACTATTTCAGGTCTCTCTATCAATACTGACTTCCGATTACGCGTTTCGTAACGAAAATTAATTTCGTGCAGGGATTTCCTCATTACCTCGACGCTCATTTGGGCTATAATTTCATTTTCCTTGATCGCTGCATGTACAGCCTTGAGGGTTGGTATCTCATTCCTAAAGAAGAATGAATGTACGGTTCGCCTTAACGCCATTTTGCTATCGTCATCCAATTTAACGGCCTTTCGTCCCTTCAAATTAAACTTTGGATCAGTAGTAGCTCCAGTTTTCTTCTTTTCATGCACCACCCTGCGAATGGTCCGCTCTGGAACGCCTGTCATACTTTCACAACGCGCGAGTGCATCTCCCTGCGACATAGTTCTGTTCAGATAATTGAACACGTTGAGCACGATTTCTTTCGCGTCCCTCTTCAGTGCATTACGAAGCCGTCTACTTGTTCCCTGGCTTTCAGTACTTCCATTCGTGCCATTTGTACTCTCCATGGTTAAGTATAACAAAAACAGTAACCACAAAAACCACAACAATAACAATCACACAACAATTCTTATAAAAACACACAATATGCGATCGCTCAACGAAACACGTTCCAATGCGTTGCCGACGCCTATGAGTCTGCCGGTCGAGGCGCGTCTTTGATTACATTGGTTCTACCGGCGGAGAACAATCAGCCATTATTTCCATCTCTGTCTGTGCTGCTGACCACCGCAAAGCCACAGAAACGACATATGTCGTACGCTATACGGCTGTACTGGAAGGAAGCCGGAATCGAGCTCTGATCACGTGTTGATCACGCGCATGAGTCATTACAGTTTTAAATAGTTGTAGTATAGCGGCGGCAATGCTAGCAACAGTCACGTAGCTGTTTTGTTGGTATGAGCGCTTGTATTTGAATACATGTGTGTAGTCAGGTTGCAGTTGGGCTGCGATCAGATTATGGTTGTTTTCGGTGAGAAAGGTCCCTAAAATAACATTCAGTTGTCAGGTGTGCGAGGTCTGTAAATTAAGCGATGTTCGATTTTTTAAATTTGTTTATTCAAATATAATTTCAATTTCATATCGTCACCCTCAGATTAACTTCCTTCTGAAGCCACACAGCGCTGGAGACGTTTCTTACACTCGTCATTGCAATGCTGGAACTCCGATACTGGAATAGCCTTCAGCTGGTCGGTTATAGCGGTTTGAATGTTTTGGACTATCCCAAAATGAGTTCCCTTGAGGTCATTTTCCAACTACGGCAAGATAAAAAAGTCACAAGGACTCAAGTCAGGCGAATAAGCAGACTGAGGATGGTTTTACTGGGCAAAAACTCGTTTATTGACATTGCTGTGTGGAGCATTGTCGTGTTGCAACGCCCAGCTGCTCTTGATCTGATGAACGGTGATGTGGGTCAAATTTAACTCTTCCCCGATCATTCTGACTGTCAACCGACGATTCCTCGGTTCTTGAAGATGGTCTTTCGCTTCGTGGTTCATCTTCTCCCTTCTGTTTCAGAAACTCCCCAAGCGTGGCGCTTCCAGTGTTGCGAGATCGAACGCTACAATGCCGCATCATTACTTAATTTACAGACCTCGTAGAACACATAGTGTTTCAGCATTTTCCTGATTACCCATTTTACTTTAGCATTTTTAAGCAAGTAACTGCCCACACTTCAGGAAGTCCATATTTTGGAAAAACGTATTTACCGATAACTGCCAGAAACAAGTAGTGTGCGAACAGTATTATTTTGAAGACCTCAGACTTCCCTTTTTTACGCTTGTTCTTCAAGAACATACGAAATGTTTTTTTAATGTAATGTTAGTCATCCACTTGTACTTATAAAATACATTATTTTTATTTTACTTTAATATGTGCTATACTTAACTGGCAATGATCCATCAATTTATCTACTATTTAACATTCCTAGGACCATCAAATTTTTGAATAAGAACCCTTACATATCAAGTGATTATAAAGATATAGTAATAGCTTAATATCAACTGTACTTAGCTTGGAATCTCATTGTAGCATTTCTGCAGATTCTCGAAATATTCAGTTTTGTATATAGCACATTTTGTATAGTAGAATCGATTTTCAGTAGCCCGGTAACATTAGTTTTTTTCTGGAAACATTTTCTATTAAATTTGACATTTCCTATGATGAGGATTTTGTAGCATATCATGCGCCTCCTTTTTTGTTAACTATGAAAGCGATTGTTCTTAGCTTACAATTTGACTCGATAACAAAATTCGGGTAAATGCGTGTTTGTTTCTATGTAGATGCCCAATGTTACCGGATTATGAATTTTGTGTAGATATCGGTACTCGACATGATGGATCTTACCAGTTTGGTACTTTTTAAGAAAATGATCAGTATGTCTCATATAAAATTGTACGATAATTCTCGTATCATAATTTTTGTTTGTTTCAAGAAAATATAACAATACGAACATGAGAACTGTTTTATTTTCCTTTGAGAATTCAAAAGGACAAACTACCACCTGTCACACTTATCCAATTTTTTTTTCTGGTAGATGCGTATTTTAGGCCACAATCCACGTAAGTCAGTACATTTCTTGAAATAATACGGAGGGACGATTAAAAATTAAGGGTAGGGAGCGGCTGCTGCGCTTTTAATAGCAAATGCCCTTGCGACAATTCAGGAGCGAGGGGTGGATACTTCCAGGATGGGACGCACGTCTCACGATTTAGGTCTAGCAAGGTAATTTTTATAGCACTTACCCCTTTTTAAAAAACTATAGGCCTGGGCATCTAGGGGGCGCGCATCCCCCTTTTCTCTGAATCTGCCCTTGACAGAATTCAAGGTCCTCTACAACTGAAGTTGTGGCCGATTCATGGTTTGGATGAACTTGATTCGTGCAGTTGGATTGAAGAGAAGTGCAGCGGACCTTACTCAAGTTCTTTCACGTCTACTTTTGAAATTTGAACAAATGAAATTTTATAGGCTCACTAATATTGAATTCTGAATAGGCAGAAATTTTAGCACAATAGTCTTCGAATGGTTCTTTATAAATACATTTTGAAAAATGCAAGTGTGCAAGGTCAGGATTTAAAAATGATTTCGTTGCACCAGTATCAATAAGAAGCTTTAAAGGCGGATTTTTAATTTCAATATAAGGTAACTCTGTTTTGTCATAAATCGTATTTAAGTATACTAAGTGACATATAAATCCGAACACCCAGTTTAAATGGTTTTATTTTAATAAATGATAATAATTTCAAATTGATTGCACTGCTTTAAAGCCCTTTAACCTTTAATAATGTGTGGATGCACCCTGATGTGCTACGCATTCTCCAACGCGCCTAGGCATGCTTCTGATCAAGTGGTCAATGTCCTCCTGTGGTATCTCATTCCAGGCAACCACCAACTCCTCTCGAAGTGCTTCTAGAGTCTGAGGAGGACGTTGCAAATTGAGCAATCTCCTACCCATCATATCCCACACGTGCTCAATTGGGGATAAGTCGGGAGATCTTGGTGGCCATGGTAACAATGTGACATCATTATGTTGAAAGAAGTCTATTGTGACTCTTGCAACATGTGGTCGGGCATTATCTTGTTGGAAAGTTGGATCTGCCAGGGTGTCAAGATAGGGTAAAAGATGGGGTTCTAGAACTTCGTGGATATAACGCTGCGCGTTCATGTTACCTCTGATGAAGATTAAAGGTGACCTGGAACCATAAGCTATAGCACCCCAAACCATAACTCCAACAGTGTGATGAACATGTCTTTCAACAAAAAACTGTGGATTCCTCCTTTCACCACGTCGCCTTTTAACCCTGGCACGACCATCGTGCATGCCTAAACAAAATCGAGACTCGTCACTAAAGACAATACTCTTCCATTCCTGATCCCAGAGTGACCGTTGTCTGCACCACTCAAGGCGATTACGTCGGTGTTCTCGAGTTAAAGGGAGGAACCCAGTGTGGCCGGTATGAAAACAAGCCAAAACTTCTCATTCGTCGGTAAACACTTCGCATGCCAATAGGTCTTCCATGTTCTGCAAACCATTCATTTGCAATGGACCTGGTAGTGGAGAAACGGTCCCTTAAGGCCAATAATCTTAGGCGGCGATCTTCACGGTCTGTTGTTCTACGGCGGCGTCCAGTGCCCCTTGCTCTTTGCGTACGGCCTTCTCGAAGCCATGCCTGACAACACCTAACTACAGTGTCTACACTTCTTTGCACTCTAAGTGCAATTGCCCGAAAAGAAGGTCCAGCTTCCCGAAGTCCCACTATACGGCCCCTATCAAACTCACTAAGTTGACGAAATCGTACAGGTCTCCGTACTCTAGGCATCGTAACCGATCGTAAAGGATGTCAAGAACCAAAATCCGCCAACGTTGATTCTTTACTGCGGCTGAAATATTCATTTTTAGAGCGTTAGTGAATTAAAAAAAAAGCAGTATAAAAACCGGAAGGTCCAACTGATAAGGCTGAAAATTTTTTCACTTGTTATTTACAGTAAGATAAATACATTCACCAACTTTTATTAAAATAAAACCATTTAAACTGGGTGTTTGGATTTATATGTCACTTAGTATATATTATGTCTCCGGCCACGGCCATCTGAAAATTTTGTTTTTCTCCATCAGGCTTTTGACCAGTTTCAGAAACATCATTTTTTGTCTCATCGGGGTTTTCGTAATATAGATCAGAACAGTCATACTGATTTTCACTATAGTGACAATATTCCGAGTACCTAATAGTCATCGGAAGGGTTGTTTCTAAAATTTCGATCATAACGTTATGTAATTCTTGAGAAGCAAAAGTTCCTTGGGCCAGAAGGCCTACAATAATTATTTTGGAAATTCTTGTTTCTATAGGAGTAGGGCTGTAGGAAGATACTTGATTAGGAAGATTACGCCAAACATTAACATTACATTAACATTGGGTCTATTGCCAAAAACTTGTGCTTCTGTTGGAAATCTTTGTGGAAGAGGATTTTGTCTAGGTTGAATCGGAACTGGTCCTCTTGGGAATTGAGGCTGATAATTGAAATTTTGCTGAGGCCTAAATTGATTCATAGGCTGCATTTGAGGCTTAAACAAATTTTGAAAATGTGGTTTGGACGGAAGGGCAGGCTGAGGTGGCTTATTGAAATTTAAATGTGCACCAGCCTTTTGTAAATATCTAATGCCATTATCTTCGAAAATATAAGTTTGAGTACCTTAAAAATATTGAAACATGCAAAATAAGCATTCAATATTCAAGTGTAATTTTCAATAATAAACAATAAAAGATGTTGCGCAAGTTAAGTCGCGTTCATGCTAAGACGACATACTCAAGACAAGTTTTTCGGAGATACTCAGTTATTATTATTATATTATATGTAATCGACATTTTAATCTTTTAAAACTCAAAAGGTATTTAAAACTATTTATTTGTCGATAACACAAGAACTATACAAGTAGAAGTAGCTAATATTAGGTGTACGTATTTGTATAATGTAAGATTGTAAATTACAGAAATGCCTCTGACAGTATGCTCAAAGAAATATAAATACAAATTTCTGCTTTTAAAGTCCTAGGTCGGTCCAAATACCCAAATACTATTTGATTCCTTGCGCGAGGGGTGTTCGTAATTATGCAAGTTCTCCTCGGATCAACCCACGCTTCAACCCTCTGTTTTTCTGATCCCCTATAAGGGGAACCGAAATGAATAACCCTGTATTGAATGGTAGGTGACAGTAGACAAACAACTTTATGGATTTTTCGAGGCTCTCTCAACCCGCGACATCTATAAGTTGGTTATGAGACTAGTACTGTAACTCAGGTTACGTCAAACGAGGCCGAATTGTGAGCACGTAGCGTCGTCTCTTGGACAATGGATGAACTATATGGGCTACATGCAGAAAATTGGCATTTAGTAACGACGTGACCTGAAAACTTGAACCCCCCAACCTTGAAGTTAGTTCAAGGAGGTGCTGGCGGTCTTTCATAATGGCTCCTACAATAGCAAGAGTGTACAATAGGTGGCCCATGTTGTCCGTAATGATATAAGGTATAAGGATAAGGTATTATTCTTTCATTCACCGGTTGAGTTACCGGTGCAACACCACTTTTTTTTTCACGAAAATCAATGCTACAATGTATCCTTCATATCCGGTATCGATAAATTCCGTGGCCGGGGCCTAAGCCTACCAGGGGGAGCGAAACTTACCTATACGAAACGCACATGGAAATTTGAAAATTAAAATTCTCAATTTTTCTTCAAATCAACACCACTTCTTGTCACGAAAATCAATGCTACAATGTATCCTTCATATCCGGGATCGATACATTCCGTAGCCGGGGCATATTAAGCCTACCAGGGGGAGCGAAACTTACCTATACGAAACGCACATGGAAATTTGAAAATTAAAATTCTCAGTTTGTCTTCAAATCAACACCACTTTTTTTTCACGAAAATCAATGCTAAAATGCATCCTTCATATTTGGATTCGATTACATTCCGTGCCCGGGACATATTAAGCCTACCAGAGGAAGCGAAAGTTACCCATACGAAACGCACGTGGAAATTTGAAAATTAAAATTCTCAATTTTTCTTTAAGTCAACACCACTTTTTTTTCACGAAAATCAATGCTACAATGCATCCTTCATACGCGGGATCGATACATTCCATGGCCGGGGCATATTAAGCCTACCAGGGGGAGCGAAACTTATCTATACGAAACGCACATGGAAATTTGAAAATTAAAATTCTCAATTTTTCTTCAAACCAAAACCACTTTTTTTTCACGAAAATCAATACTAAAATGCATCCTTCATTCCCGGGATCGATACATTCCGTGGCCGGGGCATACTAAGCCTACCAGGGGGAGCGAAACTTATCTATACGAAACGCACTTGGAAATTTGAAAATTAAAATTCTCAATTTTTCTTCAAACCAAAACCACTTTTTTTTCACGAAAATCAATACTAAAATGCATCCTACATATCCGATATCGATTACATTCCGTGGCCGGGGCATATCAAGCCTACCAGGGGGAGCGAAACTTACCTATACGAAACACACACACACACAAACACATAAGGGGGGAGGGGGTACATTCAAACAGTAGAACGATCCATCGGTAGGTTAGAGGCGTTTTATCATTAGTAAATATACGGCGTGGTCTAAGCCCCTATATGCATGCTAACCAATAAGGATACGTAAAGGCAGGTAGGTTCAACGTTTTTATATTACCCTTGTGGACAGGTAAACAGGTATCTGAATCTGTGAGGTCTTAAGTCACCTGATTCACGAGCCCTTTGTACTACATTAACAAAGGCACGAGGGGTTGGTTGCACTCGATTGGGAAACCGATCCGCATAAAGACTAACCCCCCCCCCCCCCGTAAATAAGAATCATGTCCACAAGTTCAGCATTTTCGTAAACATGTGCATTTTTTATTTCGTTTAAGCCGCGCAACAAACACCACTATTCACTCACGCGTTACCGACTGACACATTGACGGAAAACAACTGAATAAAATTGTACATTGTAGTAAAAACATCGTTTCAAATTCTTTCGCTTTTTTGTTTCCGATGCGATGAACAGATAAGGCGGATTATATCCGTTGTTGCCAAACACGAGCACATAATATTATTATTGAGACAGGGCGGTACTCAAACTTCTAAAGGGCTATAACTTTGTTACTTTAATTTTACCAGAAAAATGTTAAAAGAAAAAAGCATTTCTTTTGATCAGATCTACTCACTGTTAAAATAAATGACTCAACTTCGAAGTCATAACTGGATTTGAAATGTTAACTTTGTATATTTTAAATAACTCGGTTGAATAGTTCGATGTATACCCTTTTTCAAAAAGACTTTTGTATTTGCTTACTCTGATGATATCGCCAGGTTTAAGCTACCAAAGTTAGGATGACTGTACACATTCAATTGTTTATGGAAGTCGACTCCGATGGGGCTTACACCTGTCGTTCGATGTTTCCTGTTGTTATAAAAATCAGTAACATCTGCTAAGATATTGATCCACCGGTAGCTCCCCCTGACTGAAAATTGAGTGAAAAGTAGGTGTTTTAGTGATCGGATAGCTCTCTCAACTATTGCTGCTTTTTTTGTACTATATGTGGAATAATGATTAATCCCATACTTTTGCATCAGAGCGGAAAATTTGCTGTTGTAGAACTCCGATCCATTATCCGTTTGTAGGTTCTGGAACATGCCCTTGACTTTGAGGTCAAGATCCCATTTCCCGGTTTTCCACTTCCAGGATAAAATTGAAGGGTTTCCTTTATAAATTTTGATTTCCCTTTGAAAGTCATGATCAAGGCCACCTTTGTGGCCGTTTAAAAATCATCAGCTAGATATCATTAATCTTTAACCTTTTTACAGCTGTCACCGTAACTCAAGCTTTATGTTTCTGCTTCAGTATAAAAACACAAAACATAAAAAATGTAATTTCAATTTATTGAAATTTCTCATACAGATCTGTAAAATTAATGACAAATAATGCTATTAAATATAAATATCATACGAAGCATACATTATATAATACAAATTAAGATACACAGTCCTTTATTTTCGAACACATGGCTATTATAAAAAAAATAATACAGTGTGATCAAGTCCCATAACGGCAAGATATTTAGGTGTTCGAGGAGTACAGTAAAATAAAGAAGAGGCTTAAGATGTTTCTCTGGATATTCAGTGGCGACCTTGGTTTTGACCTTGAAAGTAAAAGCAAAATCAAGAGGATTGTTTATATAGGACCCTACGGTTCTGACATCATAAACAGAATCTAAAACTTGAACATCATGTCTAGAATTAAAATTTTCTGTCCTATCTGTTTCTGGGATCAAAAGTATAGGTCACTATAAAAAAGACTTGTCTAGACCTTGATCTGACCGCCAGGTCTAGTTTCAAGGCCACCTGGGAAAAAGTCTCTGCCGCCTAAAGGATATTTTAGCTTTATTTTCAGAAAAATCTTTGAAACCAAAACAACGAACGAAACACAAGATCATGTATTCAAAAAAATGTCTTGTCCTTGAAGACCGTGATGTACACCATCAAGGTCAGTTTCAAGCTCACCATGAAAAAATTGAAACCCTGAATCATTGTATAAGTTTCCGTTTTATCCATTTTCGGTATCAAAATCCCATTGAAAAAAAACTGTCTTGATTTGACCTTCAAGGTCATCGTCAAGGTCAAATCAAATCACCACAGAGTTGCCAAGAAAAAATCCTAATCCCCTATTATTTTAGTTTTATCAAAATGCTTATATATTCTCCAATATTTTGCTGTCACTGAACTTTTTGATCAGCCTGTATACTCATACATTTCAAGAGATCACAACGATTTAGGTACACTGCGCATGTATATCGACAGTGAACTGGCAATACTTCGCATCTGATTTTTGTGGCAAAATAAGATTTTTGTGACTTCCTATCTCCAGCTATACTGGGCATGTCTCTTGAACACAGTCTTCAGCATAGAACAACAGTTTGGCGCATTATTTAGCCTTGAAATTTCTCCCACCTAAATTGTCTAGGAAAAAATGATTGCAATACCTCGTATCATGCAGTTATAAATGGGTATTGATACGGTTCACGACGTGATTTGTATACAATTCATTATCACCACAAGGTAGGTTATATTGTTTGTTATGCAACTATGTAACTCAGCAGGATGTAACAAGAGCGAAAAATAAAAACTGTTTCAAGTTCAAAGAGGATGCCAGAAAAAAATTATTCTAAAAGTTCTCTAATGAAATGAACTGGCCACAAAGAAACAAAGTACCTATACATATTTTTCAAACAATGGGGAAGAACAGCTTCAAGTATGTAGGAACATGTTTGTCAATACATTAGATATAGGATATAAGAGGATTCAATAGTGGCTTTCGAAGAGTTCTTATGGCATGATCACAGATATAGTTCAAAAAGATAGATTGAGCTATAATAAAGCACTCCAAGCAATATGAACATTTAAGGATGTTTTTCGATAAACTACCAACATTGACAGCCCACTATTGTAGAAAAGAAACTACCAAATTATACTTAGAGGAAACATTCCATACAACAAGCGACCTTTATAAAGTATATCAAGACTTGTGTAAGGGAAATGGGCAAATAGAAAATTTGAATCCACTTAACCGAAAAATATTCAGAAAACATTTAATGAAAAAAATCTTTCATTGTTTCAGCCTAAGAAGGACCAATGTAATGTTTGTTTTTCATATAAGTACAATAACATTGATGATGAAAAATATAGAGTTCACATTGCAAATAAAGGTAAACCTAGTGAAAATAAAGCAAATGAAAATAAAGCAAAAGATCACGATTTTACAGAAAACCGCTCATGTATTGTGATGAGAATGGACTTACAGGTACAAGCTGTTAAATTATCACCTTGTATCTCTCCAGGCAAAACCTATTTCAGCTGTTGCCACAACTTCACTATCTACAATCTTGCTAGTAAAGATGTTACATGTTAATGGTATACCATTCAATTAGAAGAAATAAAAACAGCATTACAAAAAATGAAAAATAATAAAGCTCCGGGACCGGGGGATTTGCCTATCGAGTTAATTAAACACGCCACCACAAGAACGCACGAGCTACTTTGTGTAATTTTTAACAAGTGCCTGGAAGGGGAAATGATTCCCAGAGATTGGAGGAGCTCTTACATAAATTCCATTTATGAAAAGGGAAACAGGAGTGACTGTAGTAATTATCGGGGTATTAGTATTACATCGTCCATCGGAAAGCTGTACGAAAGAGTCCTAACAGCCCGAATAGAAGACGAAGCCACGGAAATTGAAGAACAAAGTGGATTTCGACCTGGGCGATCCTGTGTCGACAACATATTTACAATAAAACAACTGACAGAAAAGAGATTAGCAAGAGGAATGGAGCTACACGCTACTTTTATAGATCTCCGCAAGGCATTCGACTCCCTCCCTTTGCAGAAATTATGGATCGCAATGAAAGAAGCAGGCATAAATAGCAAATACATAAACGCCGTAAAAGCAATGATAGAGAAAATCAAGTGGTCGTTAAAGTCGGAAATCAAATTTCTGAGGCTTTCCCACAAACAAAAGGTGTTAAGCACTCCAAGCAATATGAACATTTAAGGATGTTTTTCGATAAACTACCAACATTGACAGCCCACTATTGTAGAAAAGAAACTACCAAATTATACTTAGAGGAAACATTCCATACAATAAGCGACCTTTATAAAGTATATCAAGACTTGTGTAAGGGAAATGGGCAAATAGAAAATTTGAATCCACTTAACCGAAAAATATTCAGAAAACATTTAATGAAAAAAATCTTTCATTGTTTCAGCCTAAGAAGGACCAATGTAATGTTTGTTTTTCATATAAGTACAATAACATTGATGATGAAAAATATAGAGTTCACATTGCAAACAAAAGTAAAGCAAGCGAAAATGAAGCAAATGAAAATAAAGCAAAAGATCACGATCTTATAGAAAACCGCTCATGTATTGTGATGAGAATGGACTTACAGGTACAAGCTGTTAAATTATCACCTTGTATCTCTCCAGGCAAAACCTATTTCAGCTGTTGCCACAACTTCACTATCTACAATCTTGCTAGTAAAGATGTTACATGTTATTGGTATACCATTCAATTAGAAGAAATAAAAACAGCATTACAAAAATTGAAAAATAATAAAGCTCCGGGACCGGGGGATTTACATATCGAGTTAATTAAACACGCCACCACCAGAACGCACGAGCTACTTTGTGTAATTTTTAACAAGTGCCTGGAAGGGGAAACGATTCCCAGAGATTGGAGGAGCTCTTACATAAATTCCATTTATGAAAAGGGAAACAGGAGTGACTGTAGTAATTATCGGGGTATTAGTATTACATCGTCCATCGGAAAGCTGTACGAAAGAGTCCTAACAGCCCGAATAGAAGACGAAGCCACGGAAATTGAAGAACAAAGTGGATTTCGACCTGGGCGATCCTGTGTCGACAACATATTTACAATAAAACAACTGACAGAAAAGAGATTAGCAAGAGGAATGGAGCTACACGCTACTTTTATAGATCTCCGCAAGGCATTCGACTCCCTCCCTTTGCAGAAATTATGGATCGCAATGAAAGAAGCAGGCATAAATAGCAAATACATAAACGCCGTAAAAGCAATGATAGAGAAAATCAAGTGGTCGTTAAAGTCGGAAATCAAATTTCTGAGGCTTTCCCACAAACAAAAGGTGTTAAGCACTCCAAGCAATATGAACATTTAAGGATGTTTTTCGATAAACTACCAACATTGACAGCCCACTATTGTAGAAAAGAAACTACCAAATTATACTTAGAGGAAACATTCCATACAATAAGCGACCTTTATAAAGTATATCAAGACTTGTGTAAGGGAAATGGGCAAATAGAAAATTTGAATCCACTTAACCGAAAAATATTCAGAAAACATTTAATGAAAAAAATCTTTCATTGTTTCAGCCTAAGAAGGACCAATGTAATGTTTGTTTTTCATATAAGTACAATAACATTGATGATGAAAAATATAGAGTTCACATTGCAAACAAAAGTAAAGCAAGCGAAAATGAAGCAAATGAAAATAAAGCAAAAGATCACGATCTTATAGAAAACCGCTCATGTATTGTGATGAGAATGGACTTACAGGTACAAGCTGTTAAATTATCACCTTGTATCTCTCCAGGCAAAACCTATTTCAGCTGTTGCCACAACTTCACTATCTACAATCTTGCTAGTAAAGATGTTACATGTTATTGGTATACCATTCAATTAGAAGAAATAAAAACAGCATTACAAAAATTGAAAAATAATAAAGCTCCGGGACCGGGGGATTTGCCTATCGAGTAAATTAAACACGCCACCACAAGAACGCACGAGCTACTTTGTGTCATTTTTAACAAGTTCCTGGAAGGGGAAACGATTCCCAGAGATTGGAGGAGCTCTTACATAAATTCCATTTATAAAAAGGGAAACAGGAATGACTGTAGTAATTATCGGGGTATTAGTATTACATCGTCCATCGGAAAGCTGTACGAAAGAGTCCTAACAGCCCGAATAGAAGACGAAGCCACGGAAATTGAAGAACAAAGTGGATTTCGACCTGGGCGATCCTGTGTCGACAACATATTTACAATAAAACAACTGACAGAAAAGAGATTAGCAAGAGGAATGGAGCTACACGCTACTTGAACACAGTCTTCAGCATAGAACAACAGTTTGGCGCGTTATTTAGCCTTGAAATTTCTCCCACCTAAATTGTCTAGGAAAAAATGATTGCAATACCTCGTATCATGCAGTTATAAATGGGTATTGATACGGTTCACGACGTGATTTGTATACAATTCATTATCACCACAAGGTAGGTTATATTGTTTGTTATGCAACTATGTAACTCAGCAGGATGTAACAAGAGCGAAAAATAAAAACTGTTTCAAGTTCAAAGAGGATGCCAGAAAAAAATTATTCTAAAAGTTCTCTAATGAAATGAACTGGCCACAAAGAAACAAAGTACCTATACATATTTTTCAAACAATGGGGAAGAACAGCTTCAAGTATGTAGGAACATGTTTGTCAATACATTAGATATAGGATATAAGAGGATTCAATAGTGGCTTTCGAAGAGTTCTTATGGCATGATCACAGATATAGTTCAAAAAGATAGATTGAGCTATAATAAAGCACTCCAAGCAATATGAACATTTAAGGATGTTTTTCGATAAACTACCAACATTGACAGCCCACTATTGTAGAAAAGAAACTACCAAATTATACTTAGAGGAAACATTCCATACAACAAGCGACCTTTATAAAGTATATCAAGACTTGTGTAAGGGAAATGGGCAAATAGAAAATTTGAATCCACTTAACCGAAAAATATTCAGAAAACATTTAATGAAAAAAATCTTTCATTGTTTCAGCCTAAGAAGGACCAATGTAATGTTTGTTTTTCATATAAGTACAATAACATTGATGATGAAAAATATAGAGTTCACATTGCAAACAAAGGTAAACCTAGTGAAAATAAAGCAAATGAAAATAAAGCAAAAGATCACGATTTTACAGAAAACCGCTCATGTATTGTGATGAGAATGGACTTACAGGTACAAGCTGTTAAATTATCACCTTGTATCTCTCCAGGCAAAACCTATTTCAGCTGTTGCCACAACTTCACTATCTACAATCTTGCTAGTAAAGATGTTACATGTTATTGGTATACCATTCAATTAGAAGAAATAAAAACAGCATTACAAAAATTGAAAAATAATAAAGCTCCGGGACCGGGGGATTTGCCTATCGAGTAAATTAAACACGCCACCACAAGAACGCACGAGCTACTTTGTGTCATTTTTAACAAGTTCCTGGAAGGGGAAACGATTCCCAGAGATTGGAGGAGCTCTTACATAAATTCCATTTATGAAAAGGGAAACAGGAATGACTGTAGTAATTATCGGGGTATTAGTATTACATCGTCCATCGGAAAGCTGTACGAAAGAGTCCTAACAGCCCGAATAGAAGACGAAGCCACGGAAATTGAAGAACAAAGTGGATTTCGACCTGGGCGATCCTGTGTCGACAACATATTTACAATAAAACAACTGACAGAAAAGAGATTAGCAAGAGGAATGGAGCTACACGCTACTTGAACACAGTCTTCAGCATAGAACAACAGTTTGGCGCGTTATTTAGCCTTGAAATTTCTCCCACCTAAATTGTCTAGGAAAAAATGATTGCAATACCTCGTATCATGCAGTTATAAATGGGTATTGATACGGTTCACGACGTGATTTGTATACAATTCATTATCACCACAAGGTAGGTTATATTGTTTGTTATGCAACTATGTAACTCAGCAGGATGTAACAAGAGCGAAAAATAAAAACTGTTTCAAGTTCAAAGAGGATGCCAGAAAAAAATTATTCTAAAAGTTCTCTAATGAAATGAACTGGCCACAAAGAAACAAAGTACCTATACATATTTTTCAAACAATGGGGAAGAACAGCTTCAAGTATGTAGGAACATGTTTGTCAATACATTAGATATAGGATATAAGAGGATTCAATAGTGGCTTTCGAAGAGTTCTTATGGCATGATCACAGATATAGTTCAAAAAGATAGATTGAGCTATAATAAAGCACTCCAAGCAATATGAACATTTAAGGATGTTTTTCGATAAACTACCAACATTGACAGCCCACTATTGTAGAAAAGAAACTACCAAATTATACTTAGAGGAAACATTCCATACAATAAGCGACCTTTATAAAGTATATCAAGACTTGTGTAAGGGAAATGGGCAAATAGAAAATTTGAATCCACTTGACCGAAAAATATTCAGAAAACATTTAATGAAAAAAATCTTTCATTGTTTCAGCCTAAGAAGGACCAATGTAATGTTTGTTTTTCATATAAGTACAATAACACTGATGATGAAAAATATAGAGTTCACATTGCAAACAAAAGTAAAGCAAGTGAAAATGAAGCAAATGAAAATAAAGCAAAAGATCACGATCTTATAGAAAACCGCTCATGTATTGTGATGAGAATGGACTTACAGGTACAAGCTGTTAAATTATCACCTTGTATCTCTCCAGGCAAAACCTATTTCAGCTGTTGCCACAACTTCACTATCTACAATCTTGCTAGTAAAGATGTTACATGTTATTGGTATACCATTCAATTAGAAGAAATAAAAACAGCATTACAAAAATTGAAAAATAATAAAGCTCCGGGACCGGGGGATTTGCCTATCGAGTAAATTAAACACGCCACCACAAGAACGCACGAGCTACTTTGTGTCATTTTTAACAAGTTCCTGGAAGGGGAAACGATTCCCAGAGATTGGAGGAGCTCTTACATAAATTCCATTTATGAAAAGGGAAACAGGAATGACTGTAGTAATTATCGGGGTATTAGTATTACATCGTCCATCGGAAAGCTGTACGAAAGAGTCCTAACAGCCCGAATAGAAGACGAAGCCACGGAAATTGAAGAACAAAGTGGATTTCGACCTGGGCGATCCTGTGTCGACAACATATTTACAATAAAACAACTGACAGAAAAGAGATTAGCAAGAGGAATGGAGCTACACGCTACTTGAACACAGTCTTCAGCATAGAACAACAGTTTGGCGCGTTATTTAGCCTTGAAATTTCTCCCACCTAAATTGTCTAGGAAAAAATGATTGCAATACCTCGTATCATGCAGTTATAAATGGGTATTGATACGGTTCACGACGTGATTTGTATACAATTCATTATCACCACAAGGTAGGTTATATTGTTTGTTATGCAACTATGTAACTCAGCAGGATGTAACAAGAGCGAAAAATAAAAACTGTTTCAAGTTCAAAGAGGATGCCAGAAAAAAATTATTCTAAAAGTTCTCTAATGAAATGAACTGGCCACAAAGAAACAAAGTACCTATACATATTTTTCAAACAATGGGGAAGAACAGCTTCAAGTATGTAGGAACATGTTTGTCAATACATTAGATATAGGATATAAGAGGATTCAATAGTGGCTTTCGAAGAGTTCTTATGGCATGATCACAGATATAGTTCAAAAAGATAGATTGAGCTATAATAAAGCACTCCAAGCAATATGAACATTTAAGGATGTTTTTCGATAAACTACCAACATTGACAGCCCACTATTGTAGAAAAGAAACTACCAAATTATACTTAGAGGAAACATTCCATACAACAAGCGACCTTTATAAAGTATATCAAGACTTGTGTAAGGGAAATGGGCAAATAGAAAATTTGAATCCACTTAACCGAAAAATATTCAGAAAACATTTAATGAAAAAATCTTTCATTGTTTCAGCCTAAGAAGGACCAATGTAATGTTTGTTTTTCATATAAGTACAATAACATTGATGATGAAAAATATAGAGTTCACATTGCAAACAAAGGTAAACCTAGTGAAAATAAAGCAAATGAAAATAAACCAAAGATCACGATTTTACAGAAAACCGCTCATGTATTGTGATGAGAATGGACTTACAGGTACAAGCTGTTAAATTATCACCTTGTATCTCTCCAGGCAAAACCTATTTCAGCTGTTGCCACAACTTCACTATCTACAATCTTGCTAGTAAAGATGTTACATGTTATTGGTATACCATTCAATTAGAAGAAATAAAAACAGCATTACAAAAATTGAAAAATAATAAAGCTCCGGGACCGGGGGATTTGCCTATCGAGTAAATTAAACACGCCACCACAAGAACGCACGAGCTACTTTGTGTCATTTTTAACAAGTTCCTGGAAGGGGAAACGATTCCCAGAGATTGGAGGAGCTCTTACATAAATTCCATTTATGAAAAGGGAAACAGGAATGACTGTAGTAATTATCGGGGTATTAGTATTACATCGTCCATCGGAAAGCTGTACGAAAGAGTCCTAACAGCCCGAATAGAAGACGAAGCCACGGAAATTGAAGAACAAAGTGGATTTCGACCTGGGCGATCCTGTGTCGACAACATATTTATATCATCAAATATATCAAGAAGACAAAGTACCTATACATATTTTTCAAACAATGGGGAAGAACAGCTTCAAGTATGTAGGAACATGTTTGTCAATACATTAGATATAGGATATAAGAGGATTCAATAGTGGCTTTCGAAGAGTTCTTATGGCATGATCACAGATATAGTTCAAAAAGATAGATTGAGCTATAATAAAGCACTCCAAGCAATATGAACATTTAAGGATGTTTTTCGATAAACTACCAACATTGACAGCCCACTATTGTAGAAAAGAAACTACCAAATTATACTTAGAGGAAACATTCCATACAACAAGCGACCTTTATAAAGTATATCAAGACTTGTGTAAGGGAAATGGGCAAATAGAAAATTTGAATCCACTTAACCGAAAAATATTCAGAAAACATTTAATGAAAAAAATCTTTCATTGTTTCAGCCTAAGAAGGACCAATGTAATGTTTGTTTTTCATATAAGTACAATAACATTGATGATGAAAAATATAGAGTTCACATTGCAAACAAAGGTAAACCTAGTGAAAATAAAGCAAATGAAAATAAAGCAAAAGATCACGATTTTACAGAAAACCGCTCATGTATTGTGATGAGAATGGACTTACAGGTACAAGCTGTTAAATTATCACCTTGTATCTCTCCAGGCAAAACCTATTTCAGCTGTTGCCACAACTTCACTATCTACAATCTTGCTAGTAAAGATGTTACATGTTATTGGTATACCATTCAATTAGAAGAAATAAAAACAGCATTACAAAAATTGAAAAATAATAAAGCTCCGGGACCGGGGGATTTGCCTATCGAGTAAATTAAACACGCCACCACAAGAACGCACGAGCTACTTTGTGTCATTTTTAACAAGTTCCTGGAAGGGGAAACGATTCCCAGAGATTGGAGGAGCTCTTACATAAATTCCATTTATGAAAAGGGAAACAGGAATGACTGTAGTAATTATCGGGGTATTAGTATTACATCGTCCATCGGAAAGCTGTACGAAAGAGTCCTAACAGCCCGAATAGAAGACGAAGCCACGGAAATTGAAGAACAAAGTGGATTTCGACCTGGGCGATCCTGTGTCGACAACATATTTATATCATCAAATATATCAAGAAGACAAAGTACCTATACATATTTTTCAAACAATGGGGAAGAACAGCTTCAAGTATGTAGGAACATGTTTGTCAATACATTAGATATAGGATATAAGACGATTCAATAGTGGCTTTCGAAGAGTTCTTATGGCATGATCACAGATATAGTACAAAAAGATAGATTGAGCTATAATAAAGCACTCCAAGCAATATGAACATTTAAGGATGTTTTTCGATAAACTACCAACATTGACAGCCCACTATTGTAGAAAAGAAACTACCAAATTATACTTAGAGGAAACATTCCATACAATAAGCGACCTTTATAAAGTATATCAAGACTTGTGTAAGGGAAATGGGCAAATAGAAAATTTGAATCCACTTAACCGAAAAATATTCAGAAAACATTTAATGAAAAAAATCTTTCATTGTTTCAGCCTAAGAAGGACCAATGTAATGATTGTTTTTCATATAAGTACAATAACATTGATGATGAAAAATATAGAGTTCACATTGCAAACAAAGGTAAAGCAAACGAAAATGAAGCAAATGAAAATAAAGCAAAAGATCACGATCTTATAGAAAACCGCTCATGTATTGTGATGAGAATGGACTTACAGGTACAAGCTGTTAAATTATCACCTTGTATCTCTCCAGGCAAAACCTATTTCAGCTGTTGCCACAACTTCACTATCTACAATCTTGCTAGTAAAGATGTTACATGTTAATGGTATACCATTCAATTAGAAGAAATAAAAACAGCATTACAAAAAATGAAAAATAATAAAGCTCCGGGACCGGGGGATTTGCCTATCGAGTTAATTAAACACGCCACCACAAGAACGCACGAGCTACTTTGTGTAATTTTTAACAAGTGCCTGGAAGGGGAAATGATTCCCAGAGATTGGAGGAGCTCTTACATAAATTCCATTTATGAAAAGGGAAACAGGAGTGACTGTAGTAATTATCGGGGTATTAGTATTACATCGTCCATCGGAAAGCTGTACGAAAGAGTCCTAACAGCCCGAATAGAAGACGAAGCCACGGAAATTGAAGAACAAAGTGGATTTCGACCTGGGCGATCCTGTGTCGACAACATATTTACAATAAAACAACTGACAGAAAAGAGATTAGCAAGAGGAATGGAGCTACACGCTACTTTTATAGATCTCCGCAAGGCATTCGACTCCCTCCCTTTGCAGAAATTATGGATCGCAATGAAAGAAGCAGGCATAAATAGCAAATACATAAACGCCGTAAAAGCAATGATAGAGAAAATCAAGTGGTCGTTAAAGTCGGAAATCAAATTTCTGAGGCTTTCCCACAAACAAAAGGTGTTAAGCACTCCAAGCAATATGAACATTTAAGGATGTTTTCGATAAACTACCAACATTGACAGCCCACTATTGTGGGGGGTTAGATGGTAGAATAGATATATAATCTAAATCTCGCCTCCTGTAAGAATATTACAAATAAAAGACGTTAATTATTATTATTATTATTATTATTATTATTATTGTAGAAAAGAAACTACCAAATTATACTTAGAGGAAACATTCCATACAATAAGCGACCTTTATAAAGTATATCAAGTCTTGTGTAAGGGAAATGGGCAAATAGAAAATTTGAATCCACTTAACCGAAAAATATTCAGAAAACATTTAATGAAAAAAATCTGTCATTGTTTCAGCCTAAGAAGGACCAATGTAATGTTTGTTTTTCATATAAGTACAATAACATTGATGATGAAAAATATAGAGTTCACACTGCAAACAAAGGTAAACCAAGTGAAAATAAAGCAAAAGATCACGATCTTACAGAAAACCGCTCATGTATTGTGATGAGAATGGACTTACAGGTACAAGCTGTTAAATTATCACCTTGTATCTCTCCAGGCAAAACCTATTTCAGCTGTTGCCACAACTTCACTATCTACAATCTTGCTAGTAAAGATGTTACATGTTATTGGTATACCATTCAATTAGAAGAAATAAAAACAGCATTACAAAAATTGAAAAATAATAAAGCTCCGGGACCGGGGGATTTGCCTATCGAGTAAATTAAACACGCCACCACAAGAACGCACGAGCTACTTTGTGTAATTTTTAACAAGTGCCTGGAAGGGGAAACGATTCCCAGAGATTGGAGGAGCTCTTACATAAATTCCATTTATGAAAAGGGAAACAGGAGTGACTGTAGTAATTATCGGGGTATTAGTATTACATCGTCCATCGGAAAGCTGTACGAAAGAGTCCTAACAGCCCGAATAGAAGACGAAGCCACGGAAATTGAAGAACAAAGTGGATTTCGAGCTGGGCGATCCTGTGTCGACAACATATTTACAATAAAACAACTGACAGAAAAGAGATTAGCAAGAGGAATGGAGCTACACGCTACTTGAACACAGTCTTCAGCATAGAACAACAGTTTGGCGCATTATTTAGCCTTGAAATTTCTCCCACCTAAATTGTCTAGGAAAAAATGATTGCAATACCTCGTATCATGCAGTTATAAATGGGTATTGATACGGTTCACGACGTGATTTGTATACAATTCATTATCACCACAAGGTAGGTTATATTGTTTGTTATGCAACTATGCAACTCAGCAGGATGTAACAAGAGCGAAAAATAAAAACTGTTTCAAGTTCAAAGAGGATGCCAGAAAAAAATTATTCTAAAAGTTCTCTAATGAAATGAACTGGCCACAAAGAAACGTTTTTATATCATGAAATATATCAAGAAGACAAAGTACCTATACATATTTTTCAAACAATGGGGAAGAACAGCTTCAAGTATGTAGGAACATGTTTGTCAATACATTAGATATAGGATATAAGACGATTCAATAGTGGCTTTCGAAGAGTTCTTATGGCATGATCACAGATATAGTACAAAAAGATAGATTGAGCTATAATAAAGCACTCCAAGCAATATGAACATTTAAGGATGTTTTTCGATAAACTACCAACATTGACAGCCCACTATTGTAGAAAAGAAACTACCAAATTATACTTAGAGGAAACATTCCATACAATAAGCGACCTTTATAAAGTATATCAAGACTTGTGTAAGGGAAATGGGCAAATAGAAAATTTGAATCCACTTAACCGAAAAATATTCAGAAAACATTTAATGAAAAAATCTTTCATTGTTTCAGCCTAAGAAGGACCAATGTAATGATTGTTTTTCATATAAGTACAATAACATTGATGATGAAAAATATAGAGTTCACATTGCAAACAAAGGTAAAGCAAGTGAAAATGAAGCAAATGAAAATAAAGCAAAAGATCACGATCTTACAGAAAACCGCTCATGTATTGTGATGAGAATGCACTTACCTTGTATCTCTCCAGGCAAAACCTATTTCAGCTGTTGCCACAACTTCACTATCTACAATCTTGCTAGTAAAGATGTTACATGTTATTGGTATACCATTCAATTAGAAGAAATAAAAACAGCATTACAAAAATGAAAAATAATAAAGCTCCGGGACCGGGGGATTTGCCTATCGAGTTAATTAAACACGCCACCACAAGAACGCACGAGCTACTTTCTGTAATTTTTAACAAGTGCCTGGAAGGGGAAACGATTCCCAGAGATTGGAGGAGCTCTTACATAAATTCCATTTATAAAAAGGCAAACAGCAGTGACTGTAGTAATTATCGGGGTAATAGTATTACATCGTCCATCGGAAAGCTGTACGAAAGAGTCCTAACAGCCCGAATAGAAGACGAAGCCACGGAAATTGAAGAACAAAGTGGATTTCGACCTGGGCGATCCTGTGTCGACAACATATTTACAATAAAACAACTGACAGAAAAGAGATTAGCAAGAGGAATGGAGCTACACGCTACTTGAACACAGTCTTCAGCATAGAACAACAGTTTGGCGCATTATTTAGCCTTGAAATTTCTCCCACCTAAATTGTCTAGGAAAAAATGATTGCAATACCTCGTATCATGCAGTTATAAATGGGTATTGATACGGTTCACGACGTGATTTGTATACAATTCATTATCACCACAAGGTAGGTTATATTGTTTGTTATGCAACTATGCAACTCAGCAGGATGTAACAAGAGCGAAAAATAAAAACTGTTTCAAGTTCAAAGAGGATGCCAGAAAAAAATTATTCTAAAAGTTCTCTAATGAAATGAACTGGCCACAAAGAAACGTTTTTATATCATGAAATATATCAAGAAGACAAAGTACCTATACATATTTTTCAAACAATGGGGAAGAACAGCTTCAAGTATGTAGGAACATGTTTGTCAATACATTAGATATAGGATATAAGACGATTCAATAGTGGCTTTCGAAGAGTTCTTATGGCATGATCACAGATATAGTGCAAAAAGATAGATTGAGCTATAATAAAGCACTCCAAGCAATATGAACATTTAAGGATGTTTTTCGATAAACTACCAACATTGACAGCCCACTATTGTAGAAAAGAAACTACCAAATTATACTTAGAGGAAACATTCCATACAATAAGCGACCTTTATAAAGTATATCAAGACTTGTGTAAGGGAAATGGGCAAATAGAAAATTTGAATCCACTTAACCGAAAAATATTCAGAAAACATTTAATGAAAAAAATCTTTCATTGTTTCAGCCTAAGAAGGACCAATGTAATGATTGTTTTTCATATAAGTACAATAACATTGATGATGAAAAATATAGAGTTCACATTGCAAACAAAGGTAAAGCAAACGAAAATGAAGCAAATGAAAATAAAGCAAAAGATCACGATCTTACAGAAAACCGCTCATGTATTGTGATGAGAATGGACTTACCTTGTATCTCTCCAGGCAAAACCTATTTCAGCTGTTGCCACAACTTCACTATCTACAATCTTGCTAGTAAAGATGTTACATGTTATTGGTATACCATTCAATTAGAAGAAATAAAAACAGCATTACAAAAAATGAAAAATAATAAAGCTCCGGGACCGGGGGATTTACATATCGAGTTAATTAAACACGCCACCACCAGAACGCACGAGCTACTTTGTGTAATTTTTAACAAGTGCCTGGAAGGGGAAACGATTCCCAGAGATTGGAGGAGCTCTTACATAAATTCCATTTATGAAAAGGGAAACAGGAGTGACTGTAGTAATTATCGGGGTATTAGTATTACATCGTCCATCGGAAAGCTGTACGAAAGAGTCCTAACAGCCCGAATAGAAGACGAAGCCACGGAAATTGAAGAACAAAGTGGATTTCGACCTGGGCGATCCTGTGTCGACAACATATTTACAATAAAACAACTGACAGAAAAGAGATTAGCAAGAGGAATGGAGCTACACGCTACTTTTATGGATCTCCGCAAGGCATTCGACTCCGTCCCTTTGCAGAAATTATGGATCGCAATGAAAGAAGCAGGCATAAATAGCAAATACATAAACGCCGTAAAAGCAATGTATAGAGAAAATCAAGTGGTCGTTAAAGTCGGAAATCAAATTTCTGAGGCTTTCCCACAAACAAAAGGTGTTAAGCCTGCCTCTCTCCAACCCTGTTTAAAATTTATCTCTGCAGCGCTTTAAAACAGTGGATAAGAAAGTGCAGCCCCATGGGGATATGGTTAGAGGACTTTCACTTGTATACAATCCTCTTTGCAGATGATCAGGTAGTCTTTGCAGAAGACCAGCAAGACATGACTTACATGATAAACAAACTTATAGAAGAATTCACTAAATGGGGTTTGGAGATAAATATACAAAAGACACAATACAGGACAAGACATCGAAACAAAAAGCGGAAAAATAGAAAACGTCGGACAGTACCAGTACCTAGGAGTTACAATAGATGAAAGCGGAAAGGATAATAAAGACATACTAAGGAAAATAGGAAAAGGAAAAAATATGATTAAAGCACTACATCCGATCTTGTGGAGTAAGAACCTAACAAAGAAAACAAAAAAATTATATATCAGGCTATGATTCAGCCAGTACTGGCGTATGGGTCAGAAGCGTGGGTTGTAGATAAAAATATGTCACAAAAGCTTCTCTCAACCGAAATGATGTACTGGAGAAGATGTTCCGGTTTAACTTTACTTGACCATGTTAGAAATGAGACCATCAGAGAAAGAATGGAAGTCGAAAATACAATAATGGACGATATAACAGAGAGGCAGTTAAAATGGTATGGACACCTGCAACGAATGAACGAAGAAAGGATACCATTAAGGGTTTGGAAATGGACACCAGCACAAAGAAATAAACGAGGAAGACCACGAAGGAAATGGATTTCAAACATCCACACCGCAATGGAAAGTAGAGGACTACATGAAGGAGACTGGAACGATAGGATACGATGGCGTATGGGTTGCGAGAAGCGACCTTAGGTTGCAGAAACTCGCCATATATATATATATACATGTTATTGGTTTTTCGAAGACCAAAATTATTATTATTATTATTATTATTATTATTATTATTATGTCTTTATTGAGCATTGTTATATACAATGCAGAAATCTGCAACAGGGCGAAGTCTAGCCTAAGCTACTCTACTTAACCCTAAATAAAAGCGAACAATGAAGAAAGCCACAGATAATACATAAAATGCAATCATCAGAAGTGATCAAATACAAAATAGCATAGAAAATATGAGATAATTTGAATGAAAATAAACAAAAGCCTGAGACACAAAACCGCAAAGCGAAGAGTATATAAAATATAAAATAACCAATTCGTTGCATCCACATTCACATGGAAAATAAATACCCATAATAATTCATTCCGATAGATGCGACTTCCAAAATCGAAATAATGTATTGCTCAATTTTCCGCTAAACATCAGGAGAACAGGTACCAGAAATACTTGGAACCGGGTCACACTCAAATGGAATGTGATTCGGTTCATAGCTTGATTGAAAGAAAGCTCAAAAATAGGGAAATACATCTCCCAAGTGACTACGCCACGGTTGCTAAGAAATGCAGAGTACATCCAAAACCTTACGAGATAAATCTTATAGAGTAATTGTTCAAAAACTATGCTGAACGCAAGTTCTTACGATTTACGTCTATCAGGCCGGGCAAAAAAGCGTTTGATCCTGTCGTTTTGGATATTAGGTGCATCAAATATGACTATGAACCATCTCCAGCTATTCAAGTTAAGTTGTCTTATGCCGAATAATTCAAAGACATACCTGTCAGTCCAAAAAACGTGCCTATTATTGAGGATTACCCTCATCTGTTGAAATATATTTGTAAAATTAAGAAATAAAAATGGGATCACCTACAAAACCTCAAATGAGGTCAAGACCTATGATAACTTATTGTATCAGTAAGGAGTGTCACCCAATTTTCTTTTATTTTTCGCTACCTCTGCTGTATAGTTTTCAAGTTGTGAAACTCATATCGACTAGAAATTTTCAATTTCTGTTCCGTTTCTAAGAATGTAAGTTTCAGACTACATGTTTGGTTCTTCTGTTCGCTGTTATGATGAAAGAGAAGTTTGTTTACTTGTCTGTGTTAATTATTATATCATTAAAGTTTGAGATGAATGACTGTTGTTTCTCTTCAAATACTTCCTATCTAGATATAAAAATTCATGCAAAATATCCTATTTGGAAAATCTTATATTTGAAATTATTTGATTCCAGTTCATTTCAGATTGTATATCGTTTTTTTATTATCCTGTAAAATCCCTATATTTCAGTTACCATATAATGCCAGCTCACCGTCGATATATAAAAAAGCAAGATTTGGCACAGTCAAATTATAGCTACACATAACCACTAATTAATATATTCCACTAGACTATACCAGTCAATTGGAAGCCGCGCCGGCACAACTATACAGGGTGTACACGTTATGGTAGTCATTATTCAAAAACAAGTCAAAAAGTTCATATGACCCATGGTCCAAAAGTCAATAGATTTTTGTCTAAATGGCTTTATAGTTTACAACTTTAAGTGCAATCGACAACAATCACCACAATCTTACTAATTTTTATAATCTAATCTAAAACGTTTTTAAATTTGGTAATTAACAAATAAATGGCGTTAAGTTTTTCTAAACTAGGCCAAAATTTGTAGTCAGTAAGCAAGTTTCATTAAATTAGATATTTAAAACACCCACGACAACAGCGCGTCGGTCTTTCATCACTCTTATCGAACCGGCAATCGATCGCAAACGATAACAGTGGTTAGTTATCCTTTTGCATAGTTTTGCGGCGTTGTCAGATTTATTTTACTTTAAAGTCGCTTTTCTCTAAAAACCTGCCGTTTTAACCCCCATGTTATATGAAACTTCTTGCTTCTTTAAACCCCCTCTATCACCCATTTAAATAATGACTAACATAACGTTTACACCCTGTATATCTGTCTACCTCATCTCCAGGCGCCAGTGTTGCCATCTCTCGGGCTGGTGTCGCAGGTTATAGGATTTTCTTTTCCGTCATTGAGAAATTCTCTGAAGCATGATTATAAGGGTTGAGATCATGTTTAAGAATTAAAGACTTTCTTTGAAAGGGAAATCGAGTCTGTTTTTCATTACTTCTAAGAGAATTTCTGTGATCCTGGTTGGCAACCTGCCTATGACGATAGAAATTTTACGTGAACATCAAAATACAGGCATCTTGGAGAAAACGTCAATCAGTGATATAACTCAATAATATATATATAAATGTCAGTGTTGTTGGATATATAGATATATATATATATATATATTTTAGGGCTGAATGAATAGTCGTTCTTTCACTAAAGGCCTCCAAATATGTTTCCCAAGAAAGCCTCCTTATTAATACATTCCTCAAGGAATGCAGTGTCCTATCCATCTCAGTTCTTTTATCTTTAGCAAACATATTCTGCGTCAACTGGCAAATTAATAGTTGATAATATGAAGACATGTGATCTGAAAAGGCTATCTTGTTTAATATTTGACAACTCTTCGGTCACGGCCAATTGACAACAAGTACACCTCAAGGACAGAGTACTTTCCCTTAGCAACAATTATTAGTTTTCTCATTTAAAGCTTCACTTTGCAGCACAGTAAAGACAATCTGTGAGCTAAATTGCAACAAAACTTTGTGAAAAGTAGGTCTGGTTTGTCAAACGTATCTTGTCAATTGTGCATAGAATTCCTGCAAACAAACATGTAGCTGTGTAAATGTGGGCCTTTCTTCTGCGCTCATGGCCCAACAATATGCCATGACTGCAAACCTGAAAAGAGAGCATTCCTAAAGACAACATAATTTATAAGTTCGTCTAATGAACAATATCAAGGTATAAAAGGGATGCGAGACCCCAGTTTTTTAATTATACTTTACTGAAAATCCAACGCATATAACACCCGTCCGTCCACTCGCACTGAGGCGGCGTTCGCAACGATCGTATGATAAGAATGCTCACTGTGAGCATACACGTCCAACAGCCCGAGGCATGCAAGACGAACCATTCGCGACGCACCTTTACTTTGTATATTTTTCAGAGCACCTTCTAGTAGTGTAGTCTTATTTGCTGATTATCTAGACAGTGTACTTTCTTTTATAGCGCCACAATATGATTATATCTTGCTTGCAGCGTATACTTCCATGATAGCAAACACGTTTACAAGTTTTTATCGAATTTAATGAATAATTCTGGATGACGCATTTTATGTGTCACTTAGTATATATAAATATTCTCCTGTAGCTGTGTATCAGTGACGTACTTTTCAAGTGATAAGATTAGAGGACAGATAGATAGACCGACGTAATAAAAATAATATATTTAGGCATGTGTCATATCATACGTTTCATTCAAAATCTCCCATAACATCAGGAATATACTTTTTTAACTTATTACCTCCGGAGAACAAAAACCTAAACTCCTTAGGGCTTTTCAAAAGACGTTGCCGGAACAAGCTAGGGGATTGCGGTTTTTAGGACCTAGGTGAATTTGACACATTCCACAGTGCTTCTGATAAATCTGAATAAATAATTTATTGCCATGTGGTATGTATCATATTGTTTTTTTTTTGTTCCTATTGTTATTTGTATTGTACTTCATTTTATGTATATTTTAATCTGTCTACACTGACTTATCCAATGTCTACAATGTAGATCTAACTGGATCAATAAATGAATCTGAAATGAGTGACATAGATTTTCGTGATGTACATACATGTCATATAACAACCAAAAACCTTAATATCTCAATTTAGAAATTTTTCGCTGTTTACAATACTTCCTCGTCAGTTGCCGTAGGAAGTAAAAATGAGTAAAAACGCGTCCCATTTCTTACCTCCAATTTCGGCCCCATTACACTACGATTTTTTCACGATCATACTCACAATTCATCAGGACAGTTGATCGGTTGAGCCAATCTATATCCATCCTTCAAGTAAGCAGCCATCTCGAACGGATCAATTTCAATGTAAGGCTGTTGAGCAAGTGTGGTTAGCTCCCAGACCAATACTCCAAAAGACCATACGTCAGAAGCAGGGGAAAATGTTTTGTGCAGCAAACTTTCTATTGCCAGCCATTTGACAGGCCTGTTTTCATTGTCCCCCAGGCAATGGTAATCAGACGGGAAGAGGTCCCTTGACAACGCGTTATCTGCTACTTGAACGTGGAGTTCGTTATCCACCCTACAAGAAAAAATGGCGTCAAGTGTGTTGACTCTGCACCTCGGCACAAGTTAGTCCATCTTAGAAAGTTTTCGCGATTAAAACTGTAATTAATTGATAAGCTTTAGTTGTTACGCATTTAATTTTATGCTAATACTTCCTTAATGCTGAATCATGCAGGGTAAGGAAAAAATAAGCTCAAATTAGCTGCACAAGGAAGTTGCCCACAGAAGTGTTGCAGGCAAAAAAGTCAAAACAAGCTCAAAAGAAGGTCAGAAGAATTACAAAAGTAAAAAAATGGCAAAAGGAGATCAATAGTTAAAATTGATAGACTTATTTCATGATCATCCTGTATCGACCAGAAACTTACATGCAATTTCTTGCAGCCAGATCTTTATGCAACAAATGTTTCTTGTGCAAATATTGCATTGCTTGGATTATTTGTAGAGCCATCTCTACAACTTCTTGTGTAGTCAAAGTGTGATGCACTCCCTCTGATGAAACTTTACATTTCTGCAAGAACATCTTCAAATTCGTAGTATTTTTGTATGGATATAACAAAAAAGGCGCTGAATGGTCCTGTATCGACACTCTCAATATACTTAGTATGTTTTTATGGTTCAATGAGTACATTGTCATGCCCTCTTGAAGCAACAGAGCAATTTGTACTTGACTTGCATGATCTGTCACTGTTTTTATAATCACTGTCTCCTCTGCTCCATCCTCGTTTGTGTAAGAGCCATAGTAGACTCTTCCAAATGTACCTTCTAAGAAGATACTGCTAAGCCTAATTCGGCATCTGAAATATAGAATCTTGTTTAGTCAATTTAAAAAATCAGCTCTTTGAAAAATCAATACCATTTGCACCAAGTCCTAGAATGAGCAAGAGAAGGAAAGTCGATATTAAATATACCTTTGAACTGTCAAATCAGCTATCCTATCTTGTAAATCTTTGGATCGTTCATCAATGAGTGAATAACTAGGCATCCTAATGAAGCTACCATAAGAAGATGCGTTCACACTATTTCTAGGCAAAGCTGCCAAAAACGTAGTCGCTGCTGTTGTAGGTTGGGTGTTACCGGATGACCGACACTTCTTATCCTTCACATAGTACAGGGTCACCAGTAGGATTAGCATTACCATCAGTAATAGAGCACAGCACATCGCTATGTAGAATATGCTGGCAGAATTTGGAAGCTAGAAGAATTGTGTGTGTTGGCATGAAAAAAACTATAATTCATAAAAAGGACAAAGCAGAGTCAAAAGGAAAGCGAAGAAAAGAACTGTTGCAAGGACAGAAAAAGGGCAAAGGTCAAAAAAAAATAAAAATGAAAAGAGCAAAGGGAAATTAAAGGAATAAGGGCAAAAGGAGGAAAATGGTAAAATGAAGGTCAAAAGGATAAATGAGATCAAAAAAAGAGCAAAGGGAGGTCAAATGGAGGGCAAAAGAAGTCAAAAAACAGCAAAAAAACGAGGGCAAGAACAGGCAAAAGGAGGTCAAAAAAAAGGGCAATCAGAAAACCCAAAAAGGGCAAAAACAGGTCAAAAGAAAGCAGTGCAAAAAAGCACCAAGAGTGCCCAAAGGTCAAAAAATGGCAAAATGAGGTCTGAAAAGATCAAAAGAGGAGCAAATGGAAAACAAAAGGGTGACAAACAGGTCAAAAAAAGCTCAAAAAGCTAAAAAGATCAAAGGAGAGGACAAAAGGACAAAAAGGGTTCAAATTAAAGGTAAAAACAGAACAAAAGAGTATGTATATGAATGTCTTACCTGTAGTAAAGAATCTTGTGCAATCAAGCTCACAGATTTGTCTAACAAAAGACACATTTTTTTCCTATTAAACGTTAACTTGGTGACATTTTTATTAGTTAGTGTAATATTGATTGTAATCTTTATATCAACTTCTGCCTCTGTGAGGCCTGAGCATGGCAATGACACTAAGAATGTTTGAGTAGTCTTTGGCACTGTTCCAACATATGATATGTTTAGTTTTGGAGGTGGCAGCACCTCTGGGTTTGATGTGTGTACAGTAATCGCATAAGGTAACTGAAAAAAAATATATACAGGGTGACTTCGAAGTTGAGTCATTTATTTTAACAGTGAGTAGATCTGATCAAAAGAAATGTTTTTTTCCTTTACCATTTTTCTGGTAAAATTAAAGTAACAAAGTTATAGCCCTTTGGAAGTTTGAGTACCGCCCTGTCTCAATAATGATATTATGTTCTCGTGTTTGGCAACAACAGATATAATCCGCCTTATCCGTTCATCGCATCGGAAACAAAAAAGCGAAAGAATTTGGAACGATCTTTTTACAATTATTTTCTTCAGTTGTATACAGTCAGTATCAGTCGGTAGTCGGTAACGCGTAAGTGAATAATCGTGTCTGTTGCGAGGCTCAAATCAAAAATGGCACATGTTTACGAAAATGCTGAACTTGTGGACATGGTTCTTATTTACGGGGAGTCTTTACAAAATGCTGCCGCGGCATCACGGATCTATGCGGATCGGTTTCCCAATCGAGTGCAACCAACCCCTCGTGCCTTTGTTAATGTAGTGCAAAGAGCTCGTGAATCAGGTGACTTAAGACCTCGCAGAGGAGATCATGCCGGTGCTCCAAGACCACACGATCAAATAGAACTAGAAGAACAAATTTTAGAATTAGTAAGTGATGATCCAACAGTAAGCACCCGACAAATTTCAACTCAATTGGCGATTAGTCAGTATAAAACTTGGAAAACTCTACGTGAAAATCAGTTCTATCCGTTTCACATACAAAAAGTGCAGGCCTTACAACCGGAAGATCATGAACAAAGGGTTGACTTTTGCAATTGGCTTTTAAATAAACATCAAAATGATGACAATTTTTTAAATCAAATTTTAGTGAGTGATGAAGCGCTCTTTACTAGAAACGGAATTATTAATTCACGTAATTCTCACGTTTGGGCTATTGAAAATCCCCATGAAATAAGGGAAACCAATTTTCAACAGCGATTTGAACCAATCAACCTGTGGCCGGGAATTGTTAATGGAATTTTAGTGGGGCCTTTTGAATTACCAAATCGCTTAACTGGTGAAAATTATTTTGATTTCTTGCAACACAATTTGCCTGGTTTACTGGAAGATGTGCCTTTAAATATTAGACAAAACATGTGGTTTTTACAAGATGGGGCACCACCCCATTATGCAAGAAATGTGCGTGAATTTTTAAATAGACAATTTAATAATCGTTGGATCGGCCGTGGCGGTTTTGTACCTTGGCCGCCAAGGTCTCCGGACTTAAATCCTTTAGACTTTTGTTTGTGGGGTTGGCTAAAAACTCTAGTGTATAAAACACCGGTTAATACACGCGAAGAATTACGTGCTCGAATTGAGGAAATGAGTACAGTGATCAGAAATCAACCAGTGATTTTATTGCGTGCTTGTAAAGAGACATGGCTAAGACGCGCCCAGCTGTGCGTCGAGCAAAACGGAAATCATTTCGAACAGTTTTTGTGACATGCTTTTGGGCGCACAGGTCCGCACTGAAATACTTGTCGGGAGGATACTTTATAAAACAAGGTAACATTTTTTTTTAATATTTTTTTATTTTTACACACATATTTTGGTTTATCTTCCTTCTACAATCATTATCTGAAAATTAATGACTCAACTTCAAAGTCACCCTGTATATTAAATTATAAATATAAATAGGATTATGTATACTTACTGGTTGATCTGTTAAGCCCTCCCATGTGAAATACAAAGCATTAATATTTGATGGTATTTGAACTATAAAATTCAATGCTTGATTGTTAATATTACCGTTTCTAATATAGTACAACTCAGCTGATACACCTGAAAATTTATTTATTTATTTATTTATTTACAAATTTACGGGATAAACCCATTCGGTTACAGGTTGTAAAAGTACAATCTTAACCTAATAAAATTCACGCACATCTTAAATAAAGAATCTAACATATGAACATAAAGTTTGACTATTTACTAAATTAAAATATTAAAACGTGCATAAAAATAGTTACAAACAAATACTAAAAAAAAAAACTAAAAAAACTGAACAACTAAACAATCAAATATTGTTCAAAATCATACGGATTGAAAAGAAGAACAAAAAAGACAAATAGGGAGGCCAAATGGAGGTCAATGAGAGATCAGACAGGGAAAAATCAGATCAAAAAGAGGGCAAATGAAAATCAAGAGTAAAAAAGGATGAAATGAGACAGGTAAAGGGGGGTCAATGAATATCAAAAGAATGACTAAAATAAATAAGTTATCATGACAATTGCAAAGAGGGGCCAAAAAGGTCAAAAGAAATGTAAAGGTAGTTCAAAATAAGATCAAAAGGAGGTTCAAAAGTCAAAGGAGTAGATGGGAAAAATTGGATGTCAATATGGGAGAGAAAAAAGGATACAAGAACGGTAAAAGAACAAATCAAATGCAAAAGAAGCGGAGAGGGATGGTTATTCCCATCTTAAGAATGTGGTCAAGATTTATGTTTTGTGTTTCTGTATCAAGAACTTAGGCCCCTCCCTCAGAGATATGAGTTGGTATTCTCAGAACTCCTTTGCTCTTCACGTTTTGGGGCATATTGAATATACAAATTGCTAGACGTTTCTGTAATAATCCATGGGCGCTTAGTTTGCTCTTTGAAATGTTCCAATTTCATATTAGAAAATGTAAAGACTGGAAATACTCACCTAGAAGTCGCTGTACCTCAGATATTGTTAGATATATATTCAAATATCCGGCAACAAACGATAAATTTGCAGCTATCAACAAAATAACATGGCTACAAATAGTTTTCATTGTAGACTAGCAAAAAGGTGTTAGGTTTACTTTCATGATTAGGGAGTGGAATGCCATCGCCACTGTACCAGATTTAGATTTATTTCTAAAGCTACAGCTTCCAGCAACCTTTACACTCTTTTTCAGTTATATATTATAACAGTGTTTGTGCAAAGTCAGCTAGTTTCCATAATCCTAGCATAAACAATAATCAAAAAGACACATGAATCACAAAACAGGTAAACAGGGTTTCACCATACCATGCATATAATACAAAAGGCAGAGGAAACGTAAAACAAGTAACGTCAAATTTGGAGTGCACATGACCTCCTCAGATCACTTATTCATTGGTTGATTGGTCAGACAGGCCAAGCATGGCGCTCTCTTTGTTCACTTTAACTGCTATTCGAATGATTTTGAATCTCATCACGCCACTCTGTGCCACAGAACACAAGCTTCTAGAATCACAAGGTCCAGATTCCAGATACTCCATACGTACTCGCAGTAGACTCGTAAACTCAAGCTGTTGCCAGCTCTGTTACTAGTTCTAGAAAAACTGATTTTCACACGAGATTGTGTGAATCGGTACGATGGAATAATCTTCAGTACCATTTAGTATTAACAAACTACTAACATGTATGAATACTATGACAAAAATCATTATTCTAATAACAGTTTCATTTTTAAACCAATTAATATAACTGAGTTAGTTCCATACCTTCGATCCATAAAATCGAATGCCTTAGGAAGTATAGGAAGTGACGGTGTATCGCTTAGGATGCTTAAATTATGTTTCCCTGTTATTTCGAGCTGCGTCCTCCATATTATAAATTATTGTCTAATAAACAGATTATTTCCTGAATCATGGAAAGAATCACTAATATTACGTCTTGCAAAAAACAGTAATCCCACATCATATGCTTATCGGAGATCTAATTAGTATTCCACCCGTGCTATCTAAATTATTATAAAAAGGAATGAAACGCATCTAAACATCGTGTATGACGAGTAGGGTATTAAGAATTCCGGAAGCGTTTCCACGATGTCACCGAAAGAATATGTTAATAGGGACTATACGTATAAGGGAGGAAGTATAAGAATTTTTAAGTAAACAGAACTTTTCCGTAAACTCATAAATTTGGGATGATCAGCAGTTTATTCATGTGTGCAGAGCAAGATATGCTAGTCTAATGATATCCAGAGAGATAGTACCTCGTCAACTCCTTATTCTAGCCTGGTAGCGAAAAGGATGATATCAGCAAACCATATCGCACGCCACTGCTGGCGCAACGTTGGTACCTTTGAATTGTGTGTCTCGTGCGTGAATTACCCCGTCATATTAAAAGAAATCCCGCGCGGGAAGTGGTGTACGATGTGTTCCGCTGATCTTTTAGTTTTTGGAACCGAGTATACAAAAAGCATTTGCACAACCCAACCAAAGTGATTTTCCCGTACGTCTTTAAAATCTAGAAAATTCTGTTAAGCTTGCAACACTGCCCGACTAACACCACTCCCTTCGAGTTTGATTTGAGTATCGGGAGTCCGGTCTTGTAAACTTTCTATTCCATGCGCATTGACGTTTGTGATGACGCACAACGATTTAAAACAGGAACAAAAACATCATCTAATATAACATAAAGAATCCTATATTTATGTCGTTTAATCAAATCATCTTTAATGTTTGATAATGCCATTCATAATGCTCAGTGGGAAAGTAGGAAAGAACAAGAAAAAACCTCCACCACGGCCTCCACCCCCGGATTTCAGCAAGTACAAAAGTAAGTCGTCCTTGTTCTTGAGTCAGCAATCGGACAACCTGATTGATCTGGACAGTCCAGACTCTCCAAAAAACGAGAGGAAACGCAACATCGGTGGAAGCGTGTCAAGCTCGTTTAGCAGCAGCACTAGCAGTCTTGCATCAAGCAAAAAGAGTCTTGATTATGATTTTCCTTTTCTGAACAATATATGGCCAATGACATCAAGCACAACAAACACCTCAAGTGCGTCTTGCAGTCAAACACAAAGTAAAAGCAGCTTCTATACAACTACAAAACAGGGTATAAGTAAAAACATTCCATCTGGTCCTGGACCAACTATCATAAGGGTGCCTAATAACATAAAAGAGACTGTTTCAAACAACGAGAAGTTACCAATGCCTGATGTTCCACCTCCTAGTCCCCCAAAGGAAGTTGATGATGTAAATATTGCATATGGGATAGCTCTATATGAGTACCAAGGAACTGAACCTTCAGATCTATCTTTTCAGGTACGTTTCACTAGCTGACCACTGACACATATTCTTTCGCAAGGTGTGTAAGAAGGACTGTTTAGCAGTAAAACTGTCTTTGCTGATACATGAGTATAATGTTTATGTTGTACTATACACATTATCATATGTTGGAAATGCTTGCTGATGATGAACAACACATACCTGTGCATATGTTTTTGAAGCAATAGTATGTTCACTGGTGAAAATCAAGGAAAAAATGCTGTGCGTGAAAAAAATCTCTTCCAATTCTTATTTTATATATTTTTAAATCACCTTGACCTTTATTACAAATTTTTATGTATACTGGACACCACAGAATAATCAAAATGCAAAATAATGTGTGTATGGTCATCCATTCAAATTTAAATATATTTTTGCTGATTTGAAAGCAATTCTGACATTGAGGTTTTTGCAAACTGGAGTCAATTTGTTTTATTTTTTTAGGCAAACGATGTTATTGTGCTAATAAGAAAAATCAATGAAGAGTGGTATTATGGGAAGGTTCTGGACAAGGAAGGAATGTTCCCAGCAAACTTTATTGATGTCCAAGTACCTTTAGTTGAACATAATGATACTGTGATGGCTCTATATGAATTTGAACCACAAATGCCTGGTGACTTAGCTTTAAAGCCTGGCCAAATGATCAAGGTTCTGAAAAAAATTGATAAAGATTGGCTATATGGGAGTTGCAATGGAAACACTGGTCAATTTCCAGCTAATTTTGTTGATAGGGTACTGGATATATAATTGGTCCAACATAAAATATGTAACATTATTCATCACAATGAATTATACAAAAATATTTTGATATAATATTTACATATGACTCAAACTTGAATATTTGTGTTTAGATTTCTTTTTTTAAATGGAAAATAATGCTTTCCTATGTCTTATTCACATAGCTCAGTGATTTGGTTTTGACATTTCCGATTTTGGTATAAACCAAACTTTCTTGTGCCGAATTTTTGGTGGTCATATGATAACCATCATTTGAGGTATGTGTGTACATACATCATATTTTGCCATATCAACATTTTATTTTTATCATGGTAAAGGAAAATTAATCATGACTAAATTGTTAGTCTAAGATCATACAAATGTAGCAAGCAGGCTTATTTTTGTGATTTGAAAATTTTAGAATTGTCAAGAAATTTTGATAAACGATTATGATAAATGCACAGTATTTTGTAAATATCGACACATTTTTTATAACTTATATGCAGGGTATTATGAATCTTTGAAATATTTTCGAAAGGTTTTCCAGAGTACAACGAACCATGATGCTATATCCCAGTTCTGTTGTTAAGAGATGAAATTAATTACTGTACATTTGTAGTAGCTTTTGAGTTATATATAACAACGCATGAAAAACCAAAACTTATGTTATGATCTATGATTGTTTACCCCAAAACCTTTCAATAAAGTTTTATTACAAAGTTATTTTGGTGGGTTTGATCATCACTTAATGCCCCTCTGCCTTCTACAAACGCCAACTTTTTCATTACAGAAATCGTAATTTTTTATAACTTTTTTTTAATAAAATGTGCAAATAGATTGTGAACTGAGCAAAAACATAAGACGTTGATAGTTGATTTAAATGTATCGCCATCTATTATTGAAAACAGTAACTATAAATTTAATTCTTGAAATGACAGCAGTAGCTAAGAGTTTTCTGTCACATATCTCATGGTTGAACTACCGTCTGTATGATGGCGCCTGCAGCAATATTTTGAATGTTGGGGGAATTCTTTCAAGAGCCCTGCTTTGGCTGTTTATTGATTAAATTAGGTATAACACCCATACGACAGTTTGGTGACAGGACGCAGCCCTATTTTTTATCTTGATTTCGGCCCAAGTCATTTCAATTTTTTTTTAGTTATCATATTCGTATAAGTTCATAAAGTAATAAAAACAAATAATTTATACTTATCTCGGTTCTGTATTTTACAGAATGAAATTAAAGAAACCTCCAGGATCAAAGCCTTTAAAAATAAAGTTCTTACAAAAATCAATTAGTTATTAGATAGAAAAAAATGTTTATAATAATTGTGAATACTTATATAATTTATGAACAAATACATACCTACATTTGTGAACTAATTTTAAAATATTTACATATTGTTATTTTGTTAGCCCAAGGACAAGGTTTCTTACAGTTTATTTTATTGTTACTTGAAGCAAATAAAAAATATTTTCAACTACAATCACAATTAATGACAATATATTTTGCTTGTAAAAAATGCCCCACAGGATTCAGCACACCAAATTTCATTCGAATCTTTGTGCCCGTTCCGAGATTACGAGATTAATTGAACCGACAGACATCTCAGTAGAACTAACTGATATGAGTTTATATGTTGTAGATATTTCAAAACATAAAGAACTTGCTATTCGAAAGTCTAAAATATTCGCTGTCGTAGTAAGCAAAAGACAAGAAGAGTTTATATTTCTTATTTGCCCATCTTATCGTTAATTGTAAAAAACAAATAATTACATTAGTCAATACGCAAATATTTATTCATACAATTTAATTCAGGCATTTTTGTTTCTTTCGTGAAAAATATTTAGCCCCAATTTCACCCTCCACAACTGGGTGCGGTTTCGGACAAGCTACGCCTCTTGTTAGATCATATGCCTGTTCCCTTGCCATTCATATTATGTTATACGCTTTTGGAGGAGAGTACCCCTCATGTTCTATGAATGCTGAACTAGTTTCGCAAACAAAACAGTATTTTTAGAAGTCGGTTCTCTCAAAATTCAGCTGGAATGTTATGTCATAACCTACTACACTAATGTTACGCTACTTTATTTATTTATACTTTTCAACAGGCGTTCTTTTCATTGAAACACTATTATAGACCAGGAGTTTTCGGATATTGGCCTTGGAATAGAAATGTGCTACTAAAAATATCTACACCATTGAGAAAAACAATTATATGCCACTATTTATAATACCATCCAAGTTAGAAGCTCATGGTCGAAAAATGTTCAACAGTTTGCCAGAGAAGATGTATAAAAGCTGAAACTATTTGTGAATATTCAGCTATTTTACTGGATCCAGTACCTACTTAGGTTCTACTGGACCTTTGTACGCCTTTCTCAGGAATTACTACGGCTCAGTGGCGTACATAATTCTGATCACGTTTCGGAATTTTTAGGGGAACTTCGTCACGACAGATTGATATAGCTGTAACTTAGTCAAAGAATATTGTGAAAGCACCTGGTCTGTAGGTTATTTATTCATCCCAAAATTTGCGAAGCAGTGGGTTTTTCGCAGGTTTCAACTTTGTGAAATAACGTGCTTTGGGACTGAAGGATCCCGACCTATGGTTTAAATATTCTACTGTTGATTAGGTATTTGTTAGGGCTCGAAGTGTGGAGTTCTAGATCCAAACCATTAACTTCAGCTACGAACCCAGAAGCATTGTGTCATTTTTGTTTTTTCTTGCTTTGCGATTACGTATCGATATGTGTGACAAATTTTGTGTATGATTTTGTCAAATTCGTAGGTGATGACATCAGGCATTTTAAACCTGTTGTTAAAGCTTCAGTATTGTAGTAATATTTTAACCTTTGAAGACACATGCCTATTACATAAATGTTTATTTTATGATGGGTCACAAAATATACAGAAAGGGACAATATTTTGTCTTTTAAAAACGGAAATAAGTCTTGCGATATTTCTTGTAAGATACATGATGAAATGATTAAACATGTTTTCAACCGGAAGATCAACATTTCACATTCCTTCATCAGGAAAGCACGCTAGGCTATCTCCAAGCTTTTCAAAGGGTAAACAGCGTTTCTTCCTTTTGTGCTATTTTTTAAGCCTACCAATTCGAGAGGTTTAAAAAGCTCCTTTAAGGGCTGTATTGTTTTCGTTCTACAATTTGAAAATATAAAACAAACTATGTGAATTTCCAGAGAAAACCACGATTATGCTAGTTGATGGATTTTAGGGGCAAAATGGCATTCCTGTCAATATATAGCCAGTGACATTACATACAGAAAAAATAATTTCTTCAACTTGATTTTTTTGGCAATGAGGTAGTCTTACATCAAGAATGAAACGATAAAATTCTTACGAAATTTTATTTACACATAATAAGAAGAAAATTATGCGTTGAATAAACTCCTGTATACGTCTAGGCATCAACAAAATGAGGTGATCGACGTCTGGATGTGGCACCTATTCCCTAAGGGTCGTAATCGATTTTTTTATTATCTGGGTTTTGGCTGCTACTCCTTTAGAAGTTCGCTCAGTAAAGTTGATCTGGCCCATAAATTGTCTTAATATATGAGTAATTTTTCGAGATACTTTTCATCGAGGACACCTATTCCCTATTAAGTGTCGAAATCGATTTTTTTATTATCTGGTTTTTGACTGCTACCCCTTTAGAAGTTCGCTCTGTAAATTTTATCTGGCCCATAAATTGTCCTAATATATGAGTAATTTTTCGAGATACTTTTCATCGAGGACACCTATTCCCTAAGGGTCGAAATCGATTTTTTTATTATCTGGTTTTTGGCTGCTACCCCTTTAGAAGTTCGCTCAGTAAATTTGATCTGGCCCATAAATTGTCTTAATATATGAGTAATTTTTCGAGATACTTTTCATCGAGGACACCTATTCCCTAAGGGCCGAAATCGATTTTTCTATTATCTGGGTTTTGGCTGCTACCCCTTTAGAAGTTCGCTCAGTAAATTTGATCTGGCCCATAAATTGTCTTGATATATGAATAATTTTTCGAGATACTTTTCATCGAGGACACCTATTCCCTAAGGGCCGAAATCGATTTTTTTATTATCTGGTTTTTGACTGCTACCCCTTTAGAAGTTCGCTCAGTAAATTTGATCTGGCCCATAAATTGTCTTAATATATGAGTAATTTTTCGAGATACTTTTCATCGAGGACACCTATTCCCTAAGGGCCGAAATCGATTTTTTTATTATCTGGTTTTTGGCTGCTACTACTTTAGAAGTTCGCTCAGTAAATTTGATCTGGCCCATAAATTGTCTTAATATATGAATAATTTTTCGAGATACTTTTCATCGAGGACACCTATTCCCTAAGGGCCGAAATCGATTTTTTTATTAACTGGTTTTTGGCTGCTACCCCTTTAGAAGTTCGTTCAGTAAATTTGATCTGGCCCATAAATTGTCTTAATATATGAGTAATTTTTCGAGATACTTTTCATCGAGGACACCTATTCCCTAAGGGCCGAAATCGATTTTTTTATTATCTGGTTTTTGGCTGCTACCCCTTTAGACGTTCGCTCAGTAAATTTGATCTGGCCCATAAATTGCCTTAACATATGAGTAATTTTTCGAGATACTTTTCATCGAGGACACCTATTCCCTATTAAGGGTCGAACTCGATTTTTTTATTATCTGGTTTTTGACTGCTACCCCTTTAGAAGTTCGCTCTGTAAATTTTATCTGGCCCATAAATTGTCCTAATATATGAGTACTTTTTCGAGATACTTTTCATCGAGGACCCCTATTCCCTAAGGGCCGAAATCGATTTTTATATTATCTGGTTTTTGGCTGCTACCCGTTTAGAAGTTCGCTCAGTAAATTTGATCTGGCCCATAAATTGTCTTAATATATGAGTAATTCTTCGAGATACTTTTCATCGAGGACACCTATTCCCTATTAAGGGTCGAAATCGATTTTTTTATTATCTGGTTTTTGGCTGCTACCCCTTTAGAAGTTCGCTCAGTAAATTTGATCTGGCCCATAAATTGTCCTAATATATGAGTAATTTTTCGAGATACTTTTCATCGAGGACACCTATTCCCTAAGGGTCGGAATCGATTTTTTTATTATCTGGTTTTTGGCTGCTACCCCTTTAGAAGTTCGATCAGTAAATTTGATCTGGCCCATAAATTGTCTTAATATATGAGTAATTTTTCGAGATACTTTTCATCGAGGACACCTATTCCCTATTAAGGGTCGAAATCGATTTTTTTAATATCTGGTTTTTGGCTGCTACCCCTTTAGAAGTTCGCTCTGTAAATTTTATCTGGCCCATAAATTGTCCTAATATATGAGTAATTTTTCGAGATACTTTTCATCGAGGACACCTATTCCCTAAGGGTCGGAATCGATTTTTTTATTATCTGCTTTTTGGCTGCTACCCCTTTAGAAGTTCGCTCAGTAAATTTGATCTGGCCCATAAATTGTCTTAATATATGAGTAATTTTTCGAGATACTTTTCATCGAGGACACCTATTCCCTAAGGGCCGAAATCGATTTTTTTATTATCTGGTTTTTGGCTGCTACCCCTTTAGAAGTTCGCTCAGTAAATTTGATCTGGCCCATAAATTGTCTTAATATATGAGTAATTTTTCGAGATACTTTTCATCGAGGACACCTATTCCCTAAGGGCCGAAATCGATTTGTTTATTATCTGGTTTTTGGCTGCTACCCCTTTAGAAGTTCGCTCAGTAAATTTGATCTGGCCCATAAATTGTCTTAATATATGAGTAATTTTTCGAGATACTTTTCATCGAGGACACCTATTCCCTAAGGGCCGAAATCGATTTTTTTATTATCTGGTTTTTGGCTGCTACCCCTTTACAAGTTCGCTCTGTAAATTTTATCTGGCCCATAAATTGTCCTAATATATGAGTAATTTTTCGAGATACTTTTCATCGAGGACACCTATTCCCTATTAAGGGTCGAAATCGATTTTTTCATTATCTGGTTTTTGGCTGCTACCCCTTTAGAAGTTCGCTCAGTAAATTTGATCTGGCCCATAAATTGTCTTAATATATGAGTAATTTTTCGAGATACTTTTCATCGAGGACACCTATTCCCTAAGGGCCGAAATCGATTTTTTTATTATCTGGTTTTTGGCTGCTACCCCTTTAGAAGTTCGCTCAGTAAATTTGATCTGGCCCATAAATTGTCTTAATATATGGATAATTTTTCGAGATACTTTTCATCGAGGACACCTATTCCCAGAAAACGAAATTAGCGCGTTTTTTGAAGCCACCCTTCATGAAAATAAAATAATACTAGATTTCCCCTCTTCAAGAAATCCTAGATACGGTCTTGAACTCATGCTTTTTCAAGTAAAATTTTGCTTCACTGAATGCTTTACGTCGTTGCAATACATGTGAAAAAATAATTTCGTAACAGATACTTATAATCAAACATTTGCGGCTAGCAAAAAGTTAATGATCTATTATCCTTGTGTTTATTCTACAAACAAAAAAATGATTTTCTGTTCTACAGCATCTCCTATGACAACAAACCATCTGAAAAACAGTGTAATTTAAATGTTGTATGTCGTTCTTACCATAGTCTTCAAGGTTAACTATTGAGAAATTAATATCGAACATGACATTGAAACGTATTTTTTTATGAAGAAGAAATGACCGACTCATGCTTTTTTAATGGCATATGCAACACGCCAGGAGGCACATGTTTTCTGTGGTTTCTATTCAGACATTAATTCTTTTGTGCCGCTTGTAAAGCAAGGATGTGAAAGCCGTACGAAAATTTTCGGTAAAGAAAGCACCAATAATACTATGTTACATAATTCTTGGAATTGTGTTACGAAAACGCGAGTTACAAAATACGTGAGTTGATCCCTATGCTCCGCTCTCAAAGCACTTATAAAAGCTACAAGCAACTTATATTTTTGTTTCACGCAATCCATACTAAGATCAACACACTTACTCTGTGCTCCAGCATTCCAATAGCTTATTGGTAAAATTGTTGTACTGCTGCACAAAATCAGTCCTCTAAGGCAAATACGAGGCGTGTCCGTAAAATAAGTTCCACAAATTTTTTTCATATCAAAAAATTGGTTTAATTGCAAAGAAAATACATTTTTGGAAACTTCAGTCTTTCTTCTATTTTTCTACATAATCGCCGTTGCGCTCTATGCATCTCTGCATTCGAGGCACCCACTTCTTCAAACCAGAGTCATAGAACTCTGCCGCCTGTCCGTGTAGAAAACTAACAACCGCGTTTTGCACCTCTTCATCTGTCTGGAATTAGGTTCCGCCAAGGTTTTTCTTCAACTCAGGGAAGAGATGGAAGTCACTTGGTGCTAAGTCTGGGCTGTAGGGTGGGTGAGACACCATTTTCCATCCAAATCTTTCGATGAGGGCTCTGGTTCGATTGGCGGTGTGCGGTCGAGCATTGTCATGGTGAAAACGCACTCCTTTCGTCAGCATTCCTCTTCTCTTGTTCTGAATGGCACGTCTAAGTTTTTTCAAGGTCTCACAGTACCGGTCAGCATTGATTGTTGTCCCGCGAGGCATAAACTCGCACAACAATACGCCCTTTCGATCGCAAAAAACGCTAGCCATGATTTTCCCGGCAGACAGGATTTGTTTGAACTTCTTTGCTCTTGGTGAAGAAGAGTGCTTCCACTGCTTCGATTGCTCCTTTGTTTCCGGTGTGATGTAGTGTACCCAGGTCTCGTCACCAGTAAAAAGAGAGTCCAGAAATTCCTCTTCGGTTGTTCCGTGAAAAGCGAGAAATTCTTGGGCCGCTTCAACCCGCTGCCGCCGGTGGTCTGCAGTGAGCATTCTTGGTACCCATCTTGCGCAGACCTCTGAATAGCCTAAATGTTCAGTCAAAATCTTGTCAATTGTGGTTTTGCTGACCTCCGGAATCTTTGTGCACAGCTCCCGAACTGTAATCCGTCGATCTTCAAGCATTGCCGCTTCGACTTTGGCAATTGTTTCGTCGGAAACCGATGGCCGCCCTGCACGGGCTTCATCGTGGACGTCTGTTCGGCCATTTTTAAAGTCCCTGACCCATCTGCGCACCATCCCGCAGCTCATACAGTCGTCTCCATACACTTGACAAAGTTCTTCGTGAATTTCCTTCGCCGATTTCTTCTTAGCGGCCAGGAAACGAATAACAGACCGCAACTCGCAGCTGGCGGGAGACGCAAGAGGAAGCTCCATCGCTGACGGCTGCTGAGCCAAGACTAAACGTCGCAGCGACGCTGGCTTGGTGAGGAATTGGAGTGGGGGAACTAAACAATCTGCCTCTGTTGCCTGGCTGTGCATAGAAACGATCCTAGCGCCAGCGGCAGCCCGTGGAATTTATTTTACGGACAAGCCTCGTATCACATTTTTTACACCAAAGCAGCCTCGCAGGCAGAAGCCTAAATGCCAGGACACCGCGGCTGCTATGAGGAGCTTAAATTCAAATTTCAATTCAAAATTTGGTTTATAACCTCTAAGTATAACAAAAACCTAGAGAAATATGCAATTTACCAAATATAAAACCCATAGAAGGCATAGCCTTGTGCATGGAAATGCTTATATCTAATACATAAATCTACTCGAATTAGTGATTTGACCGAAAATCACAAAAATCCATAACACTTAACATTCAATTTACAGCTTGTAATGTTAAAAACAATATTTATAAAAGAAATGTTTTGAACATGTCAAATTTCAGAAATTGTAAGTATACTCAGTGACACTAAAATAAAATAAAAAAATAATTTCTTCAACTTGTTTTCTTGGCAACATAATGACTATATTTAAAGCATGCTGTGGCAACAATGTCAACGTTTTATCTTTGTCTTTGTAAAAATGTTATCTCTTATTTTTTGTGAAGAAAGCAGTTTCTGAGAGCTGAGTAGTACAGATAGTTTTAGTTATTGCTCTTTCACTTACTAGTGTTACCAAAATGCCTCGAGTCGAGTCCGAAGACGTCGAAATTACCCCCATTTTAGCGACTTTGACAGGGGTAGAATTATTGCCTATCGAGATGTCCTATCGTGAAATTGACTGCCGTGTTAATTGCACTACGGTAATGCGTGTGTGTCGTGTGTGGATAGAAGAAGTTAGAGGAACACGGAGAAGATCAGCTGGTCCACCGAGGCGTACCACAGAGCGTCAAGATAGGCGCTTCAGACAATTAGCCCTACGAGACCGTTCTGCTACTACGCATCACATCGCTGACCAATGGTTTGGAGAAGAAGGTAGACCTGTTACTATGCGTACACTATCGCCGCATTCGAGCCTTTGGACTTTTTTCATACCGTCAACGTTTGAACTGGAGCAGAGAACGGCAACATTGGGAGGTAGAAAGGCATAATGCAACCTTCAGATACGAATCGCGATTCTGTCTAGGTACGCACAATGGTGGTCATAGGAGGGTAAGTTGCCGCCGTGGAGAACGGCGTGATATTGGATTTGCTATTAAGGGGTATGCGGTATGCACACAGGACTGTTGAGGTGATGGTTTGGTGGGCTATTGCCTATGGTAGCCGATAACCCCTTCTCTCTGTTCAAGGCAATATGACTGCTGCGGGTTATGTTGATGGTGTCCTACAAACCACTTTACTGCCGTATCTAGAGGGCCGTCCACAAGTCCCTTTTCAGCAAGACAACGCACGTCCCTTCTTCAAGAAGCAGGCGTTAATGTTTTGCCATGGCCACCCCGTTCACCGGATTTAAATCTCTAACATGCATGGGATATGATGGGGAGGAGACTATCTACTTTGCACCATACGCTACAGACTATGCCACAGCTTATCCACGAAGTTTGAGGTGGTTGGAATGAGATGCCCCACCCAGACATCGATCATCTTATTTAGCCGATGCCTAGACGTATACAGGAGTGTATTCAGCTGCGGGGTCGCCCAACACATTATTTATTTTTTTCTTATTACTTGTCAATAAAATTTCTTGGAAATGTTATCGTTTCATTCTTATAAGACTACCTCATTTCGAAAAAGTCAACTTGAAGAAATTATTTTTCTGGGTATGCCACTTCTGAGTATATTAAACAGATCAACTAATTGGTGTATTTTCACTTTGAGAATTTCATGCAACCATTCCTTTAGTTTTCTTTTAAATATACCTAACGAACTGGAGTGTCTGACTATAGTCGGAATTTCATAATACAACTTTGGGTCAATAAAAATATGACTTCTGAGCAAAGTATTTGTTGTGGCTTAGGGCCGTATCGTCGGTCGTCCCTACAATTGTAGGGCGCCTTTATGGCCTCTATGTTTTTCACAGCCTTTTCTCTGGATCAGGAGAGCTGGGGTATTTCTAGATGTCTACTGTTATATATATTTTCCTACTTTTAGTTACATATACAGGGTGTCCGCAAAGTTGGGGTTTTCCTTTTCAGAAACAACTACCCTTGAAATAACAAAGGTAATGTGTAGTGAAACGAGGGCGACCAAGTAAAAAAAAAATAAAGGAAAAAGTACTCACTCTCCAGTTGACGAGAAGGGCTAAGTACGTCTCTGCCCGAAATCATACCGCTCCAACAGAAAATGAAATCAGCTGATGCGCTACCGAGCAGACGCAGGCAAACAAGGAAGGCAAAATGTTGCGTAAAAAGTTCTAGGTATTGCATCCCGTCCAATCGATTTGGGAGAATAAATGCTCCAATGAGCATACCGTTCACCATGCCAGCCCAAACATTCACCGAAAATGTTTGTTGAAAAGGTGCCCGACGGACAGCGTGCGGATTTTCTACTGACCAAAGTGTTGCGAAAGTTATTCAGCCCATTACGCGTGAACGTAGATTCGTCTGTCACCAATACGCACTTCAAAAAGTCCGGATTATTGTCATGTTGATGCAACAACTACTCACAAAACCGCACTCTTGCTGGAAAATCGTCAGGTTGAAGGGCTTGTACACGTTGGACGTGAAACGGATACAGCCCCTCTTCACGCAGCGTTTGCCACACTTTAGTTTTTGATACTTGCACTTCTCTAGCCGCGTCTCTAGTGCTTGTTGTTTTTTGAAACGCAATCGATTATATGGGTTCGTTTACCTCTCCACGCGTGACCGTAACCGTCGGTTGAAGGTTGCATACTGACCTGACACACTGACCCCGACCCAGTTCTGTCATCGGGTTGAGTTAGTGTCCTAGTACCATTCGGGGATGTCGCGGCTACGGGACGGTATTCAGATATTTTTGATGTTGCAGAGCCCTTTATCTCGGTTCCCTTAAGACATTGGTGTATATGGTACTAAGAAAAATTGCTTATGTTTTCAAGATCTACACGTCGTGTAAAGGAAAACCCCAACTTTGCGGACACCCTGTATACAGGGTGACTTTGAAGTTGAGTCATTAATTTTCAGATAATTATTGTAGAAGGAAGATAAACCAAAATATGTGTGTAAAAATTAAAAAAAAAAGTTACCTTGTTTTATAAAGTATCCTACCGACAAGTATTTCAGTGCGGACCTGTATTTGATCGTGAGGTCTTGGAGCACCGGCATGCCGTCCATATGTGAGGTCTTAAGTCAAATGATTCACGAACCCGTTGTACTACATTAACAAAGGCACGAGGGGTTGGTTGCACTCGATTGGGAAACCGATCCGCATAAACATGTGCCATTTTTTATTTCGTTTCAGCCACGCAACAGACACCACTATTCACTACCGACTGACACTGACTGTATACAACTGAATGAAATAATTGTAAAAACATCGTTCCAAATTCTTTCGCTTTTTTGTTTCCGATGCGATGAACCGATAAGGCGGATTATATCCGTTGTCGCCAAACACGAGCACATAATATTATTATTGAGACAGGGCGGTACTCAAACTTCCAAAGGGCTATAACTTTGTTACTTTAATTTTACCAGAAAAATGGTAGAGGAAAAAAACATTTCTTTTGATCAGATCTACTCACTGTTAAAATAAATGACTCAACTCAGTCACCCTGTATATAATCGGAGTGACAGTTTAGAAGAATCCCCCTGTCAGAGATTTTCACAGCTTTTTGAGATATTTGATTGAGCTAAACTCTAAAAGTTGCAATATCCACTTTTGATATTATACTGGAACCAGAGAGAAATCGCTTATTTCTTTAAAACCATGTTCAATACTAATACAATTTTGGAGGCCGAACGGCCTAAGAATGATCTTAAACGCATTGAAACATCCAAATCACCTTTCAAACACGTATACTCAAAGAAAATATTGTGAAGGCAGGTAGTTTTGTTTACAAACTTTGAAACATTCTTTGTTTTGGCTTACGTAGTCAGGTATTAACGTTTACAATTGGCAAACATCGTCCACCCTTTGGTGTAAAATATACAAGTAATAAGGTTTAAGCAAGTAACTAGACATACTGGATTAATGAACATCTAAAAATAAGAGGAAGTTAGGTTCTTAAAATAAAATAAAGACAATGGAACGGCGAGATCTTTATATGTACGAAATAGAGGAACTCATTATTACAAAAATCAGTGAATCATCAGATTACCATTTGAAGGTCTTTTTGGTTTTAATTTTGAATTAACCTTTGTTTAGTGTATAATTATTGTGTAATATCCGCACAATACGATAATAGTTGTTTCAATCAATAGCTCAGGAATTTTCGGTTACATGAAAAAATGACTCATATAGTAAGTGTGATATCTAGATTTTCTATTCATATCAGCATCCCTATCTAGATATTCCACAGTCCACGAATACCGTTAAGACTGGTACTTTTGTCGCTCAACATCAACAAAGCTCCTATCCGGACTTGATCCCTACTATTGTACCGAAGAGATATGCAGCGAAAAGTGCTCCAGTTCTTTAACGTCTCTTCCAGATATTTTAGGAGTCCGTTACTTTCTGAGAAATTTGGAAATTTGCTCATATCCAGCTCGTCCCAGAAAAGAAAACCGATCTTCGGCCAACTCTTACAACTACAGGCCCATAGCTCTGTTTTCTGTTATAAGTAAGGTGTCGGAGATGTGCATAAATCCGGAGTTTCTGGGATACTTTGAACATCACGTCTTGATTCACGACAAGCAGTATTGTTTCCAGCACCAGCGATTAACGAGAGACTTCCTAGCTTACGTTACGCAACTTAGGAGTAAGCTCATCCAGTCTTATGGTGAGGGTCATGTAGTTGCTCTTGATATCATTCATAGCTATGGGCTTGAGGCTATGGTGTTTCTGAAAACTCGTAAGGCTAACTGTCATGACAATATATGTACTAATTGCCGAGAAATGAAGAAGAATTTAACCGTTTTTGTCACCTATTTAGCAATTGACTTCTCCATAGAATACAAGCCTAAACGTTTCAATTATAATCCAGTTATCGACGTTGATCTTTTCAATCTATCATAATATAGTAATATTGAGTACCTAAATTGAGACTTTGCCGAGAATCGTACTATGTCTATTGAACGTATAACCAAAAAATTCGTGACAACACTGATTGATGAAATTGACAGAAATATTCCAGACAAATCAAAAAGCAGTCTTACATTTCATTCATCTTGCTTCAACTTAAATTTTCGAGCTATTTGCATGTGGTAACTCATACCGATGATTTTGTTTTTAAAGAGGTAACTAACAATCAAGTCAAGGCAGAGATATAATAAATTAAATAAATCTAAAAGTTTTGATGTTTTCGGTTTCAATGCAAAAGTTATTATACTAAGTGACATATAAATCCGAACACCCAGTTTAAATGGTTTTATTTTAATAAAAGTTGGTGAATGTATTTATCTTACTGTAAATAACAAGTGAATAAATTTTCAGCCTTATCAGTTGGACATTCCGGTTTTTATACTGCTTTTTTTTAATTCACTAACGCTCTAAAAATGAATATTTCAGCCGCAGTAAAGAATCAACGTTGGCGGATTTTGGTTCTTGACATCCTTTACGATCGGTTACGATGCCTAGAGTACGGAGACCTGTACGATTTCGTCAACTTAGTGAGTTTGATAGGGGCCGTATAGTGGGACTTCGGGAAGCTGGACTTTCTTTTCGGGCAATTGCAGTTAGAGTGCAAAGAAGTGTAGACACTGTGGTTAGGTGTTGTCAGGCATGACAACAGACCGTGAAGATCGCCGCCTAAGATTATTGGCCTTAAGGGACCGTTTCTCCACTACCAGGTCCATTGCAAATGAATGGTTTGCAGAACACGGAAGACCTATTGGCATGCGAAGTGTTTACCGACGAATGAGAAGTTTTGGCTTGTTTTCATACCGGCCACACTGGGTCCTCCCTTTAAATCGAGAACACGGACGTAATCGCCTTGAGTGGTGCAGACAACGGTCACTCTGGGATCAGGAATGGAAGAGTATTGTCTTTAGTGACGAGTCTCGATTTTGTTTAGGCATGCACGATGGTCGTGCCAGGGTTAGAAGGCGACGTGGTGAAAGGAGGAATCCACAGTTTTTTGTTGAAAGACATGTTCATCACACTGTTGGAGTTATGGTTTGGGGTGCTATAGCTTATGGTTCCAGGTCACCTTTAATCTTCATCAGAGGTAACATGAACGCGCAGCGTTATATCCACGAAGTTCTAGAACCCCATCTTTTACCCTATCTTGACACCCTGGCAGATCGAACTTTCCAACAAGATAATGCCCGACGACATGTTGCAAGAGTCACAATAGACTTCTTTCAACATAATGATGTCACACTGTTACCATGGCCACCAAGATCTCCCGACTTATCCCCAATTGAGCACGTGTGGGATATGATGGGTAGGAGATTGCTCAATTTGCAACGTCCTCCTCAGCCTCTAGAAGCACTTCGAGAGGAGTTGGTGGTTGCCTGGAATGAGATACCACAGGAGGACATTGACTTCCTGATCAGAAGCATGCCTAGGCGCGTTAGAGAATGCGTAGCACATCAGGGTGCATCCACACATTATTAAAGGTCAAAGGGCTTTAAAGCAGTGCAATCATTTTGAAATTTTTATCATTTACTTATTATGCTTCATTAAGTACTTATACAAAATTTTATTAAAATAAAACCATTTAAACTGGGTGTTCGGATTTATATGTCACTTAGTATATAACCATTTCAAACCTTATTATTATACCATTAACAAAATTATTCAATTGGTCTATTTCAAATGGTATACGAGTATTTCCTGATATTTTCAAACTATCGAAAGTTATCTTCCTCTTTAAAAAAGGATATTCCAAAGATCTTCCAACTTATAGATCTATTTCACTTATACCGCTACTTGCTAAGACGATTGAAATAATTTTGAAAGATCAGCTGGTTGACTATTTTGAAAGCAACAACCTACTTACTGACTGTCAATTCGATTGCAGAACAGGTAAGTCTACTTCTCTAGCTATTGACAGCTTCATTGAGAAAATAAATACAGCTTTTGAAAGTGGTGCTCATTGCTCAGCTATTTTTTTTTTTGATATTACTAAAGCCTTCGATTATGTATAACATGACATTCTTCTACAAAAATTGTCGCATTAAAAGTTCCAAGTAGTAGCATTAGGCTCTTGTCATGTTATTTGAGCAACAGACAGCAGCTTGTAACTTTCAACAACACTATCTCCAGTACAGCGACAATTTCATGTGGCGTCCCACAGGGTTCTGTGCTGGGCCCACTTTTATTCTTAATATACATAAATTACCTTCCTAATTGTAATACAACAAAAACCTTATACTATCTGCCGATGACATAACAATTCTCTGTAGCAGCAAATCGATCGATCTACTTTTCTATTTCTAATTTATACGACATCTCAAAGCGAAAACTTCATAATAAAATATATGTCAACTGACAGTAAAGTAAGTGAACAAACTTTTGTTTCCAAAAGCAACTTGCTATTAATTTGTGTTTGTTAAAATTAAAGCCAATGACTGAAGGTTTTAGGACATACGTAATAACTTTTCGTTGGCTCAACTTTGATTTTTCTTATGTATGTCATTTTTGCATAGGCGAATAGCCTTCAATCCTGATTTCAACTATGCATACATTAAAAAAGAATTTTCCCTGAGTAGGCCTTGAAATTGTCATATAGTCATTTATTTCATAGAATATCACAGATGTTACGCATTTATATAAAATTTCAAGCGCCTAACTTGATATAGTTGGTTTAAGCTCATCGAATGAGGAACAATATAATGCAACTCATTTATATTATTTAAGAGCAATAATGAAGACATCGAAACCGGTATAATTTTAAAAAAACTGAGTGCTGAAACGAAAAATTTATTTAAAAATTGTTGACAGTGTAGATGACTGAAAAGTGTTGTTTCGAACTAAAGCCTGGAAAAAATAAAAACGACTTAGAGTAAATTCGGAAATATTTCGAATTTCCAAACTCTCCAAGTTGCATTTTTTCATTTACCTGAGCAACTTGCCCCCATAAAGTACTCCGCGTCGTTTAGGCGAATCAGTTTTTACTGTGATCCGTCAATATATTTATCATGAGATGTGATATATATTAATCGTGTATCCTGGACGTCGGTAAATATTATTGCATAATGTTACGCAGAAATCCACAGTAAATACTGATCCAGTGACATTCGTTTTACCGTTCCCGAGATCCCAAAGGAGGGGTTCGAATTTGAAAAACATGTAACATATATAGTGCTTTCAGCACATTTAATTTTACATCTAACATAGATTTCAACTAATCCTAGTAATTTCTCATCTAATTGATACTGATTCAGCTTGCTTTTCGGTAATTTGGGGCACCGAATACTAATATGACCACCAAGAAATCCTCGAATTCAGTAAAATCCTATTTGGGACGTAAAAGAATACGAATTCTTCCATGTTAGAGGTCTCATAATGTTTTATTTACATTGTAAACCACTCAGTTTCAAGATATCGTTATTTATGTTTACCTCAAGAAAATAATGTTGTTGGAAACTATTGTTTTTCTTATTAGTACAGGTATAAAGTTCGGCTTCTCTAGCAAGCGTCACCATAAAAATGTTGGTCAGTAAATATACAGAACGATCAGTTATCTTTGTCAAACAGAAGATATACAGTGGTTGAATAGTTGAAATAATATATCAATCATCTAGGGATGCATTTTTTCGAATAAACTAAACTTATTGTATACCCAACATTTCGACGTTGCTCTGAACATAAAGTGAGATTTAGAATTTATATGGGTGCTAGCTCCTCTATCTGAACTTTTTAAATGATGCAGCATATTTCCATTCGGAAAAAAATATTTTCAAATTTTTAACTCGTATTGTCAACAGGTAAATAAAAGCTTGTTTTATTATGTATCGAACCGTCACCAGGCGTGTGCCATGGCCTACTATGATGATATGATAACCAATAAGTCTTGCCGTAGGCAGGGCGGGCTTCAGAGTCTTGTGCGCCCTAGGGCAAAGGAATAAATATATATATTAATCGAGAACTTTGCGCCCCAATAACACTTCACATTGTGAAAATTTTTATAAAACTATCTGCAAAACTAGTAGTCTCCAATTTTATACCTGAATAAACAAACATTGAAACAGTAGATCGATACTTTATTTTAGACAAAAACATGTTGCTTTTGATTCGTATCTGAGTTTAGAGAAGCGCGAATCCAGGGGGGTCATGACCCCATAACCCCCCTTTAACGCTACGAGCATATTTGACAAAAATAATTTTTTACAGACAACATTAGAGGGAAGCGGTTTCATTTGATTGAAAGGACATGGTAAATAGCATAATAGTTATCCAACCGTAAGAGTGTTCAAATCAGCTCATAAACATGTATACTACTTCGTATTTTGTCACTTTTTATCTGTAACTTGGTATTGTGTTAGTTTTGTCATGCACAGGGTGTTTCTCAAACATGGGGCAAGAATTCAGTGGGTGACTCTTGGGACTATTCTGAAACTATTATCTTTGATCTTCTCGATTTGCGAAACCCCTTTTGATTCCGAACAAACAGGCCCCTGAAGGAGACGTCGTTGGAAATAGGCTTTTGTTAAATATTCCTCACATATCGTCGCTTAAGTTTTAACATCGCGTAACTCAAAAAATGGCGTCAGCAAGATATGCGTGTCATACAAAGATCAAGAGTAATGACAGTATACCAGCAGTGAGCGTCGAAGTATTGAGAAAACCCTGCACAAACTTAATTTTCGTTACCAAACGCGTAATCGGAAGTCAGGATTGATAGAGAAACCTAAAATAGTCGCGTAGCGTCGAAAATACCTGCCCGCAATAACTGAATATAGACGACAGAGCAGAAAAATATATTATTTGGACGAGCCGTGGGTAAATTCAGGTCACACAGTTAAAAAAACCTGGGCAGACAAAAATGTACTAAGTAATCAAGCAAACATTGAAGGTTTGTCAAGTCTTCGTGCACAGTCAGGGAAAGGTCAAAGATTGATTGTTACACATATTGGCAACGATCGAGGCTTTTTAGAAGGATGCAACTTGACTTTCGTCTCTAAGATAGGAGGTGATTACCATAACGAAATGAATGCCAGCTGCTTCGAGAGCTGGTTTCAAGGGGTGCTTCAGTGAGTTGAACCCAACTCTGTGATCGTCATGGATAATGCTTGCTGCCACAGTCGTCGGGCCGAACTTGTACCAAATATGGGGTCCCGAAAAAGTGAGATGCAGCGACAACATCGACACCATCATGGAGCCATTTATAGTCAATCATGGCAAAGAAAGCGATAACGACAGCTTATTACTTTCAGATGGAAGTGGAAGCAGCGACGAATAAAGAGAGGTAGACTCAATTATTAGCTCGTGGATAATCAGAAAAAATCCGACAAAGGTAATTTCAAAATTTCTGATCTAATAAGTGATTCAAATTCGGTTTCCACATTAAGAGTAATTAAAAAAAAGAAGAAATTGAAAATTATAACAAAATATGCATTTGTCCTTTCAGGGTAGTTCATTACAATTATGCATGAAAGATGATATCAAGTAAATGAGCGACGCGGCTCATGTGGCATGACGTAATCCGTTTCGAGAAATTTTCGACTACTCTGTATCACAAATCAGGCCTTATGTTGGTAATTTCGCGTCTGATCTCCTGTTACAGCTCCGGAATTGTGTTCGGGTTATTCTTGTAGACTTTGCTCTTGAGATACCCCCAAAGAAAATAATCTAAGAGAGTTAAATCACAGACCATTTCCATTTTTATTAAAAATTTAAAATAAATCAAGTTTAGCCACATTAAAAAGTTATACCCCGCCACTGACAACCCGATTACCGGTGGTTGAGTGATGTTCACGACATCGATGAGTCATTACAGTTTAAGATAGTTATGGTATACAGTATATTCAGATACGAGATAGGCCGGATGTAAACAAAAGGTTCGGGTGATTTTCACGCTAACGCCGCCGTCTCGACGTAAAACAGGAGCCCTCATTGGTCAATTCGCAATTAAATGCCTATGCCGAGCGGCAGAGCAGTCGTATCAAGGCAGAGTCACATTCAGGTTCAGACGTGTTACGTATGTCGTGTGCATCATTGCAATTTGATATTTCTTTGGACGTTTTCGTTTGTTATCTTATTAAGTTGTTGAGTTTGTCGTTGTTATTGTTATAGCTTGTTATTGATTGTTATTGTTATCAACTGCTTGCGCAAAATGCCCAGTAGTACAGATACTGCCGATGAAGTTGTAAACTCCAGTAGTCCACCTAGGAAACGCTCTAAAAAAAGACACCCGAGTGCAGAAATGAAAGAGGTCATTTTGAATATATATAAGATCGAGCGCGAGGAGAACGAGGCATCAACCATCAAAGAAATTGTTGTGAAGGTTTCTCACAAAGTTGTGTCGCGCATCAGTGTTTAATGTGTTAAGACAATACAAAAAAAATCACACCTTTTCTGAGCCAATGACTAGTAAACATCGCAAAAGTATTGTTAAATCATTGGATGAAGCTGATAAGCATGCGATTAGGAGGAAAGTGCATGAATTCTTCTTTAGGAATGAAATACCTACTATAGATAAAGTACTGCAGGAGGTAAATGGAGATACAACGTTGCCAAATTTCAAACGATCAACTTTCCATGCGTTACTGAAGCATTTAAATTTCAAATGGAAAAAACGGGGTCGTAATAGTTTACTACTGGATAGAGAAGAAATTGTGCTATGGAGGAGGGATTATTTAACAAAAATTGGGAAATATAGAAATCAAAACAGGAAGATTTATTACCTTGATGAAACGTGGGTAAACGCAGGACACACTACAAGTAAAGTATGGGTTGATGATTCTGTAACTTCATCCAGGAGGGCCTTTCTAGATGGACTGCCCACTGTTCACACAATTGCTACCTGCGGTTGTTTCAAGAAATGTATTCATGTTTGCTTTCGGCAATATATTTCAAATGGTTGCGATCGTCTATGGCAAAAGATCGCTTAACTGGACACTTTGTATGTCCATAAAGATAAAGAAGAATTAATTTTGTTATTTCATAATATAAACTTTCCTTTTAAATTAGATCTATTATTTAAATCACATTTAGGCTACACCATATGAGTGAGACCCTTCAATTTTTAGTCGAATCCCCCTCCCCCCGTGTATAATAAGATATCTCTTTCCAAACCAGCGATGTGTCTCTGGGTGCAAACCTTGCTCTACAACTCGTGCTTGTTGCCATCAAATTTTAATAGCAGAATATTCTACAGTTCCTTTGTATAATTTGTGAAACGACAAAGTGTGCTGTTGCGTACCCACATCTGTAATGTTTTATTCCAAGCGTTACCTAATAACAATGAAGGTCGCGTGCACTTTTGGTGTCAGAGTAGTGCAAGTAGTTAATATACATTTCTAAACATGCATGGCTTACATTTTACATTCTCTTTTAGAGTCTGTTCAATGTGGTCTTTCTAAAATTGCGTTATTATCGAGTCATTTATAGAGAAAGGACGGAATGAAACGATCAATTGGATTGTGTTTTTACATTCTAAATGCTTGCAGCTGCCCTTGAAAACACGCACGAGCTTTTAGGTTCGCAAACCGTCGCAATTTCAAATGGAGAAATTGTTATTAATCTGCGATGTAACAACTATGACCGCTAGGGCTATATTCCATAAAAATACTAGACTAGTAAATTAAAAGTTACCAATAGAAGCACTTCAAGATATGGACTCGTATTTGTAAGAAATGTCACTCTGAAATTACAAGTCCAGCACTGTCGAAATGACAATTCGTCAATATGTTAACCTGTTAAAGTTAATGAGGCATAGACATGCTTTAATCGGTGGATTTAGGCACAAAATAATAAAAAGCTTCTGGTCCGGAGTCCGGACTTGACTCCTGTTGTTGTATTGACGAGGTGTGCAGCGAGGCTTCCTCCAGTTCTTTCCGTATAGTGGGACTTCGGGAAGCTGGACTTTCTTTTCGGGCAATTGCAGTTAGAGTGCAAAGAAGTGTAGACACTGTGGTTAGGTGTTGTCAGACATGGCTTCGAGAAGGCCGTACGCAAAGAGCAAGGGGCACTGGACGCCGCCGTAGAACAACAGACCGTGAAGATCGCCGCCTAAGATTATTGGCCTTAAGGGACCGTTTCTCCACTACCAGGTCCATTGCAAATGAATGGTTTGCATAACACGGAAGACCTATTGGCATGCGAAGTGTTTACCGACGAATGAGAAGTTTTGGCTTGTTTTCATACCGGCCACACTGGGTCCTCCCTTTAACTCGAGAACACCGACGTAATCGCCTTGAGTGGTGCAGACACCGGTCACTCTGGGATCAGGAATGGAACAGTATTGTCTTTAGTGACGAGTCTCGATTTTGTTTAGGCATGCACGATGGTCGTGCCAGGGCTAGAAGGCGACGTGGTGAAAGGAGGAATCCACAGTTTTTTGTTGAAAGACATGTTCATCACACTGTTGGAGTTATGGTTTGGGGTGCTATAGCTTATGGTTCCAGGTCACCTTTAATCTTCATCAAAGGTAACATGAACGCGCAGCGTTATATCCACGAAGTTCTAGAACCCCATCTTTTACCCTATCTTGACACCCTGGCAGATCCAACTTTCCAACAAGATAATGCCCGACCACGTGTTGCAAGAGTCACAATAGACTTCTTTCAACATAATGATGTCACATTGTTACCATGGCCACCAAGATCTCCCGACTTATCCCCAATTGAGCACGTGTCGGATATGATGGGTAGGAGATTGCTCAATTTGCAACGTCCTTCTCAGACTCTAGAAGCACTTCGAGAGGAGTTGCTGGTTGCCTGGAATGAGATACCACAGGAGGACATTGACCACCTGATCAGAAGCATGCCTAGGCGCGTTGGAGAATGAGTAGCACATCAGGGTGCATCCACACATTATTAAAGGTCAAAGGGCTTTAAAGCAGTGCAATCATTTTGAAATGTTTATCATTTACTTATTATGCTTCATTAAGTACTTATACAAAATTTTATTAAAATAAAACCATTTAAACTGGATGTTCGGATTTATATGTCACTTAGTATACAAGAAGAGCCTTTTCCTTGTTCTACTGACCTGAGGAAGTTAAAAAATCGGACCGAAATTTCTTTGGGAAATATGTACAGGAAAATCTTGACTAAATAAGATTTGCAGTCCGGAAAGATCGTTCCGAAAAAAGACGTGGCAGTGATTCAGATATGCTTTTTGCCTTAATTTAGAACAACTCCCATATTGTTGACATTACTGTGAAAAAATCCACTCAAAAATGCGAAGATATCGAGTTGAAAAAAGTAAAGGCGAGTATGTTATGATTATGAAAAGTTACAGTGCTTTTATACCGGTTAAAAAGTATTAAAACTAGCTAGTCTCTGTTAAATTAAGATAGATACAGGTAGATACTTTATTGATCCCTTTGATCATTTAAAAAATTATGTAGGATAGGTCATGGCTGATAAATAAATACAATGTACACTTCACTAACCATAGGAAAACGTACCCTTGCTACGTCTGCCGTATAGAAAAACGACAGATGTACAATGAATAAATCATATTATGGGCGACACAATAAAGATAATATTGGGAATTGTACGGAGTTATATTTGATTAAATACTCAGTGACATTAAAAGTGTTACACCCAAAAAAAATATTTTCTTAAACTTGTTTTTTTTTGTCAACATAACGAGTATATTTAAAGCATTCTGTAGCAACAATGTCAACGTTTTATCTTTGTTTTTCTTTACCTTTGTTAGAATGTTATCTCTTTGCCTAGGGTAGCCGATCACTTCTTCTCTTTGTTCAAGGCAATATGACTGCTGCGCGTTATGTTGAACCAATTTACTACGGTATCCAGAGGGCCGTACGGTATCCAGAGGGCCGTCCACACTATCCACGTTGCACCATCCGCCACAGACTCTGCCACAACTAATCCACGAAGTTCGAGTTGCTTGGAATGAGGTGCCACAACCAGTCATCGATCATCTCATTTTGTCAATGCCTAGATGTATACAGGAGTGTATTCAGCTGCGGGGTCGCCCAGCACATTATTAATTTTTTTATTACTTATCAATAAAATTTCGTGAGAATGTTATCGTTCCATTCTTGATGTAAGACTACCTCAAGAAATTATTTTTTCTGGGTGCAACACTTCTAATGAGTATAGTTGATGATATTGATCTTGACTGGTATCTTGAGTCCCCTGATGTTATCAATTCTGTATTGAAATCAATACCACCCAAATATCTGTTGATCTCATCTATAACTGTTGTTATGTTTCATGTTACTCTATTTTTGTACTTGTCATATTCAGGATCACTTGTAGCAATTGTATTTGAAATAACAAGAAAAATATACTAGTAATAATAATACTTGTCTTTTCATGGAACATAAGTGTCCAACTTCCGAATATGGTCTTGTAACTTGTAGACCATGGAGTAGTTCTAGTATGTCGTGTTTGAAACCAACATGAAACACAATATCTCGTATTAGTACAAGTTACTTGTAATCATTACATCATACATTCCTAAATTCTATTTATTGAACATTAATAATCAGATGGTGTGACGACATTAGGGCTGTAGTTATTCATGTGTGAAATAACGGATTAAACGTTCACCAGTCTTCTGCGAATATGAGAGTTGTTCTTGATTATTAAAAAAAATAATACCGAAAAGTTGATGCATATACAAAGTCAATTTGTACAGAGTCAGCCTACCTGACACAATTTTTTATACATCAAAGGGAATGGGTAAAATTAACACCGTTTTTAGGAATGGTGCGTTCAAGGTTCTTTCTAAACAGTGTAAAAATATTCTCTCGCCTTGATGAAATTACCGACATAGCATGAGATTTTTTTATGAGTGTAAAACAAAATTAAAGAGTTAACTTGTGGTGCTACTAAGGAAAAGGAAACAGCTGCCGTTGCGTAATCGTTATAATACACAAAAGTTTTGATCTGCCAACTAAATTACTCTCAAGACAATTACACTGACTCATTTGAAAATATACTTAACATTTTAGATACACGGATCCATTCTCTTTGTAAATCGTATTGGCATACGAGGTCTGTAAATTAAGTGATGAGACTGTTTTTTTTATTTTCGTATTCAAATTTAATTATAACTTTATATTGTCACCCTCAAAATATTTTGAAGCCACGCAGTGCTGGAGACGGTTCTTCTACTACTCATAGCAGTGCTGGAACTCCGATACTGAAATAGCCTTCACCTGGTCAGTTACAGGCATTTGAATGTTTTCGACTGTCCCAAAATGAGATCCCTTGGGGTGACTTTTCAACTTCGAGAAGAGAAAAAAGTCACACTGCCTCAAGTCGAATTAGGAGGCTGAGGAACCACAGAAATGATTTTACTTGCCAAAAACTCGTTTGTTGTTGTTCTTGGTCTGAAGAAGGCTGGTGTGAGTCAAATTTAACTCTTCCACGATCCCCGATCATCCGAAAGTATCTCAAATTCAAATCTAAGATAGGTAAAGTTATAATCAAAGTGATTTCTGACATCGTCTCTGTTGTAATAATTTTTTTATGTTAGGTGTCAAATCCAATGTTGACATTAACAAGTCAGAAATATATCGCTCAGTTAATGATTTGCGGTATTCATTTTCTACATAATTAAGGTTTGAAAAACGTTTTAAAAACAATGTATTTTGATTTTTATCCGAAAGTATAGAGATGTGACGCTAAATCAGTAATTGCTAGAAAGTCTTGTTTTGGTACCAAATCTCAGAAATCTACAACATCTTCCGAAGAATTGTTTGGTTTCAAAGACCCTTCTTGGTACAAAAACATTTTTGTGCATAACACTGATCAACAGCCAAAAAATATCCTAAATAAAATCAACAAAATATTACTATTTTTAATGTGCTAAAACCGGAATGAAACTTATTTTTTCAATATTAGTTCAAGTTTTAGAGATACGGTAATTATATGTGTTCCTGCTGTGACAGTGTTAATATACTGTAATTCACAAGAATGCACGTGCTACATTTTTATATTCGGCAAGGAAAGAGGATGTAATCGGCATGATTGTGTTACGTTATACATACGTGTACATTATATTGTTTTATATTAGCCATTTTTTCCTCAGTTGGCTGACAGCGTTCATGCAAGATGTCTCGAAAGTGTGTAAACAATCCAGATCAGTTTTGTTACGTGTGTGGTGGTGTGACTTTTGCGTCTCAGAGACGGTCTATTACTCCACTAATAACAAAGGCATATCAGCTTTATTTCGGTTGTAAACTAGGTGATCAAGACAAACAGTGGGCACCCCACATCTGCTGTAATACATGTGCTTCAAGTCTGAGGAGCTGGTTAAATGGCAAAAAACGGTCTATGCGCTTTGCTGTCCCAATGGTTTGGAGAGAGCCTACAAATCATACTAATGATTGTTACTTTTACATGGTACCTTGTGTTGGACAAGCCACAGGTATGTCCAAGAAAAAAAAATCGGTTATTAACTACCCAAACATACCATCTGCGATGAGACCTGTGCCTCACAGTGACGAAAATCCTTTTCCAAAACCCCCAGAATCCTACACTTGCGAATCAGAAAACGAATCAGATCATGGCGATCGAGTGATTCGCCAGGAAGAAGATATGCCATCAACGTCAAGAGATCCTGATTTTATACCGAGCACGTCATGCTACCATCCGCACAAAATAACACAGTCAGAATTAAATGATCTTGTAAGAGATTTAGAACTTCCAAAATGTAAGGCAGAGTTACTTGGATCAAGACTGCAGCAGTGGAACTTGTTAGAAGACGATGTTTTGGTATGTGTTTTTCGTAAACACCACAAAGACTTAGAACCATTTTTCAATATGGAGAATAACTTGGTTTTCTGCAGTAACATTAGCGGCTTACTGGCGGCTTTAAATATAAACTATAACCCAGAAGAATGGAGATTGTTTATAGACAGTTCAACATTGAGTTTAAAGGCAGTGTTATTGCATATTGGAAATATTTTACCATCTCTTCCTGTAGGGTATGCAGTTCACATGAAAGAATCATATGACAATATGAAGTACCTATTGACATGCATAAAATACGATGAGCACCAATGGCACATTTGTGGCGATTTGAAAGTTGTTGCACTTTTACTTGGGCTGCAGCTAGGCTACACAAAGTTTTGCTGTTTTTTGTGTGAATGGGACAGTCGGGCAAAGGCACTTCATTACACCAGACAAAACTGGCCTGTTCGTCAATTCCTAGAGCCAGGTCAAAAAAATGTACAGCATATGCCATTAGTAGATTCGAAAAAAATGTTATTACCACCACTGCATATCAAGTTGGGCCTAATGAAAAACTTTGTCAAGGCATTAGATAGAGATGGGTCAGCTTTTCAATACCTGCGTCAGAAATTTCCAAGACTAAGTGAGGCAAAGGTTAAAGAAGGTATTTTTGTTGGGCCACAGATTCGATATATTTTGAAAGATACACAGTTTGAAAACACTTTAACAGGTATTGAAAAAACTGCTTGGAATGATTTCTGTCTGGTGGTCACTAATTTCTTGGGAAATAGAAAAGCTGACAACTATAAAACCCTTGTCAAACGTCGAACGTTTTCATCAGGATATTTCAACAATGGAAAAAGGGTACCAGGGAAAGTGGAATCCTTCCATGCTTGCAGACTACTGTTGGACTCTTGGTAGAGATGCTCCAGAAACGATCCATAAAAGAACAGCAAAAAGAGAGCGCATATAGTAATTCTTATAAGTATATGAATCTTGTTACTTTTTTTAATATATCCTTAAAAATAAAAAGTTTTTTTCCAAACCGCAACTAATTTTTTTATTTTATTGTCATTTTTGGATGCAGCGCCCCAAAATCAACAAAGAAGTGCACTTTTCCCACAAGATACAATTAAAAAACTAAAATTTGTTGTCCAGTGTAGTTTTTCAGTTCAGTAACTGAATATTGATAGGATAACTAATTATTTCAGTCAAACTAATTATGAAATGGTTCATAAGAGTTTGGATATTTTGTTTTTTACTGTTAAGGTCCTGAAATCTGATCGCAAACGACTATAATAAGCATTTAATTTTAGGTTCATACTTAATAAAAAAATAATTGACAGTAGCAATATTGAGCTTCCTTCCAAATTATTTGGTATGGGAAGAAGGTCAATATTTTCTGTCGATAAGTTAGTTATTGTTATTGAACATAGTCGGAAGTGAATAATTTTTGTCTTTTGAGGAAAATTGACAACTTTCTTTCAAGAACATGTTATGTATATGTTCCTGTATGTGAGTGTAAAAATTACTTTGCAAGGCCTCAATCGTGAGACGTGCACATTTCCCCTAAATGTATATCTCATAGATAAGATCGTGCCAGATCAAGTCCTCGGTGATCTCGATTCCGACCAGCCTAAATGATTGGACAACTCGTTTATTTATCCAAAGCGTTTTGGAAGTATTAAACTGTACCTGACTGACTAGCAAGACCATAACCTCCTCACTCTGTAAAAGGCAAGATAAGACCTAGCCGGGAGTACCGCTAACATTTTCTATAATAGATGCTGTGATGCACGGTCTCCCTCGGAGCCCTCCTCCATAAGGCACCCGATGCATCCTGCCAGACAGACCCGCCAGACTTCAGCCCCCCATCCTGCATGGGTCGAATTCCATGGATCCAGAACTGACTGGTACGAGCACTCCTTTCTTCCTAGTGTGTCGTGATTGTGGAAGGTTTTTCCAGTTCTACTAACCTTAGGTTGTTCAAAAATCGTATTAACAAGGTGCCTTTATAGCAGTCGCGGTGCCCCTGCCTATGCAGCTGCTACGGTATAAAAAAGGAAGGTAAAGCACCCAGCTATGACTAGTACACTGAGGTTTATCTGAAAGACTTAGAGGTGTATTCAAAAAGTTCAATATCAGAACTGTTTATAGAACACTAACACAGTAATGCAATGCAATGAAAATATAAACACAAAAAACTAATATATGGGGTTGTCCAAAACAGACGCAGGAAAGTAAACGCATATTAAAACAAGAAAGATTGATATTCAAATCAAGTTGGGTACTTTATTTTGAAGGTTCAATTATACCATTCATGTATGAAATGTTCACCACGACTGGATTTACAGACGTCCACGCGATGGTCGAAATTTTCAATGACATTTTTCAAAATGGTCGGTTCTATGGCATTTATCTCGGCAATGATGTTGTTTTTGAGTTCTTGGAGGGTGGCTGGTTTGTTGACGTGGACTTTGCTTTTCAAATATCCCCATAAAAAGAAGTCCAAGGGAGTCAAATCGCACGATCTTGGTGGCCATGGCACATTTCCTCTGCGCGAAATCACGCGATCACCGAAGAAGGACTGCAATCGATGGATATTGACGTTGGTTGTGTGGCATGTTGCATCGTCTTGTTTGAAATAAACATCGTCCATATCCATTCCTTCAAGTTGCGGCAAAAAATAGTCCTCTATCATCACGTGATATCGCTCAGAATTGACGGTAACGGCGTCCCCGGCCGCATTTTCGAAAAAGTAATTTCCGATGATGCCTTTTGACCACAATGCACACCGCACAGTCACTTTTTGAGGATGCATCGGCTGCTCTTGATACTCACGGGGATTTTCGTTCGCCCAGATGCGGCAGTTTTGCTTGTTTACCGTCCCATTCAAAGTGAAATGCGCTTCGTCGCTGAACATGATTTTTGATGAAAAATTGGCGGTGTTCAAGGAGCCAATCTGAGAACGTTCGGCGCGAAAAATGGTCGGCCCGACGCAGCTCTTGCGTCAATTGGATCTTGTAGGCGTGTATATTCAAATCCTTGTGGAGAATGCGGAGCAAACTGGTTCTCGAAATGCCCAATTCTTGGGATCGACGCGTTGTGTACTGTTTCGGATCGTCTCTCACACTTTCCTTCACAACAGCAATATTTTCCGGTGTGCGAACGCTCCTTGGCCGGCCAGAGCCTGGCAGATTTGCCACAGAACCTGTTGCCTCGAATTTACTCACCAGACGACCGATGGTTGTTTCGTTTGGGCGGTTGTTGCGACCGAAATGTTCACGAAGCGCGCGAAACGTGTTTTTTATCTTTGCACCATTTTTGTAGTGCTCTTGAATAACTTTAATGCGGTCTTCAATCGAATACGACTCCATAGCGATCAATGGTATACATTCAACTAACAAAATAGCATGTCGGTGACAGAAAACAAAGATGGCGTCTATGTCAAATTGACGTTTACTTTCCTGAGTCCCTATTGGACAACCTTTTATAAAATAGACTATGACTGTGACATTGGCGAGACATCAATACCTTTTAAAAGTGAAATTAAGAAGCAAAAGACTATATAGATGGAAATCTCAAAATCAGCATTCATGCATGGGAAACAGAACAAAAAGAGTAAAATTGGAAGAATTATCAAAACGTAGACAACAATTATAGATGAAAAGTTATCAGTCTATATGAAGTTAAATAATAATTGTTCTTTCAGTTCCGGTGTAGGTTGTGACCCAATTTGGTTGATAGGACTCCATGATTCCTCAATACAGGAACTCGACGGGTCCTAATTACTCACTATGATCTTGGAGACAATATAAAATACAAAGTCATCTGCAGTGACCCTGTATTCTAATTTCAAGCATACTAAGTCACTTGTAAAATAACAAGCAGTGCCTATCTGCGAGTAAAAAAGCCATAACAGAGGAATTGGCATAACGACAACCTTGTTCGTTAATCTAGTATATTCAACTGGCTGTCTTGCTAATAGAATAATAGGGTACGAATTTTCGTCACTTTACATATCTTAATTTTCATAATGTCTTTCTAAGACACATTCATCCAAGATCACAGCATTTATTAGGCCTCTTGGTTACGTAGCGTTGGATAATCAGCCTCACCAAACGATTGAAGAAATTTATATGCGATAAGTCGGAGTTTCCTTACATTAGCCATAGAAGGATAACTCTATCGTATTGACTGGATAGCTGGGCAGTCGCAGACCAAGTACCTCATTGTTTCATCTTCCTGTTCACATCCCCTATACCAGGATGTGTTGCTATAGCGGTGACAGATATTTCACGAACTGTGATTTAGTAACTTATAACGGGTGATTTTTTAAGAGGTAGAGGATTTGAAAAAACGATTAAATCTTTATTTGAGTCGATAGAACGGTCGATATAATTTAGTGTTTGAAGATTATTTCATGTAAATGTTGGCCGCGGCTCCGCTTTAGATGGCCCATGCGCAAGGTCCAATTTTGGCACACTCTCTCCAACATATCGGCCGGTATCTCACGAATAAATGCTTCAATATTGGCTTCCAGTGCGTCAATCGTTGCTGGCTTATCCCTGTAGACATTAGCCTTAACATGGCCCCACAAGAAATAGTCCAACGGCGTTAAATCACACGATCTAGGCGGCCAATTGACGGGCCCCAAACGTGAGATAAACTGTTCACCGAACTCGCCTCTCAATAGGGCCATTGTTTCGTGTGCGATGTGGCATGTGGCACCGTCTTGTTGAAACCACATGTCAGTCAAGTCCAGTGCTTCCATTTTGGGCAAAAAAAAGTTTGTTATCATCGCACGGTAGCGCTCGCCATTCACAGTTACGTTCCGGCCATTGTCGTCTTTGAAGAAGTGCGGCCCGATGATGCCACCGGCCCATAATCCACACCAAATAGTGATTTTTTCGGGATGCATTGGTAGCTCTTGCAATGCTTCTGGCTGGTCTTCACTCCAGATGCGGCAATTTTGCTTGTTAACGTACCCATTCAACCAGAAATGAGCTTCGTCGCTGAACACAATTTTTCGATAAAAATGTGGATCTTCCTCCAACTTTGCCAGCGCCCATTCACCAAATTGGAAACGTTGTGGAAGGTCGTGTGGCTTCAATTCTTGCACCAGCTGTATCTTATAAGGTTTTACACCCAAATACTGTCGCCAAATTTTCCACGTAGTGGAGTAACAGAGGCCCAATTGCTGCGAACGGCGGCGAATCGACATTTCACGGTTATCACTAACACTGGAGGATACAGCCGCAATATTTTCTTCAGTCCTTACTCTACGTCTGCGTGTTGGTGGTTTAATGTCCAATAATGTAAACTGGGTTCGAAATTTAGTCACAAGCTTCCGAATAGTTCCCTTAGTAGGCCGACCAAATTGCCCATAAATTGGAAGCAGTGCTCGATGCACTCTCTTAACCGAGCATGAATTTTGATAGTAAAATTCAATAATTTGCAAGCGTTGTTCGTTCGCAAGTCGATTCATGGTTAAATTATAGACCAAACTGAACAAGTTTGACAATGACACAAGACACGATTCACGCGTCATCTGTCAAAAACAGTGTTGCCAAAAAGATACTAGCAAAAAAAATCACCCATTATTTCTAAATCACGAATCACAACTGCAACCAAATACTGTGAAGAAACGAGACGACTTCAGGAACTATGCGCTTCATGGCAACTGTTACTCGACATCAGAGAAACTTCTGTTCCGGACTTGACTCCTGCCGTTGTTCCAGTTTTTTCGCGTCTCTTCCAGATATCTTACGAATCCGGCACATTCCCAGAAAACCGGAAATTTGCTCGTGTCCAGCCTACTTCCAAAAAGTATCTAAGACTCTGCTTTCCGTCATAAGTAAGGTGATGGAGAGGTACATAAGTTGGGGGCTTCTGTAGTACCTTGAACGTCACGGCATGACAAGCAACAGGCGGTATGTATTGCGGCACCAGCGATCCATGTCACGCAACTGTGGAGTAAACTCACACAGTTCAAGATGAGGCTCATATCGCTCTCGATATCATGAAAGCGTTCGATCAGCTGTGGCATGCTGCCCTGTTATGCAAACTTCCATTTTGTGACCCCGCAGAGAAGCTTTGCAGATGGGTGGTTAGCTCTCTCTCTCTCTGGTAGCAAGATATCCGTCGTAATTGACGGGTTCTACTCATCGTTTCCACGCTCTTACTTATCAACGACCTCCTTTTCAGTACGACCAATCCAATCCACAGCTTAGCTGGGCAAAAAAAGACTAGCAGCGACTTCTTCTTTGACTAGAGACCTAGAGGTAATCTCTGCTTGGGGACGCAACAGTCTGGTACAGTTTCATGCTTTCAAAACACAGTGTTGTAGCCTGACTAACCAGAAGCACCATAGCGCCCATCCACTTGGATGGCCGAGTTTTACTGAAGAGCGGTTCATTTCGGCTGGTCGGAGTCCAAATCACCGAGGACTTGACCTGGTACGAGAACATCTCGTCAATAGCGGCCTTAGCCCACATTTAAAGATGGTCCTTGACGCCTGGATGTCAACTGAGGATTGATCAACCCCTGGATGTAGCACATCCTTCAGTGGAGATTTAACACTCGCATTTCACAGTAGGCTGCAGCAGTTGAAAATTCTGAAAATCTTGAAACCTGAAAATTATTAAAAATCTGTAAATTAAGGAAATTTTTAAAATCCCGCTGAACTTTGAAAATTTCAGGAAGTTAGAAAATTGAAGATTTTGAAGAGTAAAAATTCTCAAAATTGAACATTATGAAAATCTTGAAAATACTGAAAATTTCGAGGATTTCTAAAGAAGATTTGAAAAATTGTATGAAATTTTTAAAATTACTTTTCGAATATTGACAAGTTTTAAAATTGAAATTTACGAAAATTTTGGAGATTCTGAAGTTCTGAAAATCTGAAAAACATCGGAAAATTTTGAAAATTAAGAAAATTTTGGAAATCCTGAGGACCGTGAAAGTTTGTCATAAGTGTAAAGTGTGGGTGTTGAATCTCCACTTGAGGGTATATTGGAAAATAGTTTTAATGTAGTACCTACCTAGGAAAAACAAATTTGTCATATTTTCAACAGTGGGATCTCTGAAATGGTAAGAGATACGAGATAAAAAGTGGTAATGTTATTGTGTAATTTGTTAGAAGTTTGTACACAATGTGGAAATTTTCAAAGTTTTATTTCGGACTAAAGCCAGAAAAAATAGAAACGACTCAGAGTAAAATGTCCAAGCTTCATTTTTATTCACCTAAGCAACTTGCCCCCATAAAGTACACCGCGTCGTTTAGGCGAACGTCACAAGATCAGTATTTATATACTATATATATATATAGGTGGAAAATTAAAGCTTCCGCCTTTTATTGGGTACTTCGACAAAATTTAAGCAAAGAGGACTCTTTATACTTTTTTTATTCTCTCTAGCTTTCAATGGACTTTGCCATCATGATCAGGAGCTGCAATTACATTGAGAACAGTAGCAACAAAGGTGTAAAATGAATTTAAATTGACTCAACTTACAGTAAGTATGTGAGGATGTTGCTAATTGTTGTTTACGTATAGGATGAGGGAAACGTCCAGTAACATGGTGAGAGCTGGATAGATTGTACAATGGTCAAAATTATATAAAATATGACAAGAACAAGTTAAAAACAGATTAAAAATTATTTAAAAAACATTAGAGCATTATACGTTAGTAATTATTGATGCATAATGCTAGGCAGATATCCACTGATGGTACGGACCACAGTAAATATTGATCGTGAAACATTCGTTCTACCATTTCCGAGATTCCAAAAGCAAAGTTCGAATTTGAAACACGCGTAACACATATTGTGCTTTTTGCAAAATTAAGTATATATTTAATATAGATTTCAACTAATTCTAGTAATTTCTCATCTAATACATATTCAGCTTGTGGACATCCCTGAATGAATAATTTAATTTTTATCAAAATATGCTATCCATTTAGATAATGTTTGCCGAGCTAGGGAAAAGGGCCCCCCTTGAGCCGCTCCTGGATACGCCCTTGCATCCTTTAAAAAACATTAATGCGTATCACAAAGCGATAGTTGCAGTTTTACTTATGTATCGAAGGTAAAATTCACCTACATCTGTGCAAAATCGAGGTTGATTTCTATAAAACTGTTGCGCTGTAACATGGAGACTGTGTTGTAAACTATTTCCAAGATTACGTATGTAATTTAAAGCTCTTTTGGAGGTCTCAGGTCCAGACAGTCATTACACGATAGTGAAAGTGTATTATCGCTACTTTCCCCTGGCGATACCGAAGTCGACCCGATGCCGAGCGAAGCCACGTAATTCATACACAACAAAACAATGGGATATTACAGCATCGCCGCAATACCATTCCGAACTATAGTATAGGCGATACTTCACCAAATGCCCAGCTAATGCTTCTATTGAATTTAGGAATCTGCCTTGAAAGAGATAGTTTTTAATTCCGCTACTGTCTTGTAGATGGCGCTAGGAATTTCAGTGTCTTTTTTATAGATGTACATAAAAACTGATTTCATCAATATTGAGACAGACAAGAGTGAGTTGCTTTTTATATATATATATATATATATATATATATATATATAGGTGAAAAATTAAAGCTTCCGCCTTTTGTTGGGTACTTCGACAAAATTTAAGCAAAGAGGACTCTTTATACTTTTTTAATTCTCTCTAGCTTTCAATGGACTTTGCCATCATCATCAGGAGCTGCAATTACAATGATAACAGTAGCAACAAAGGTGTAAAATGAATTCAAATTGACTCAACTTACAGTAGTATGTGAGGATGTTGCTAATTGTTGTTTACGTATAGGATGAGGGAAACGTCCAGTAACATGGTGAGAGCTGGATAGATGGTACAATGGTCAAAATTATATAAAATATGACAAGAACAAGTTAAAAACAGATTAAAAATTATTTAAAAAACGTTAAAGCATTACATCGTGAAGCCACTTGATGATTGCACAAAATGGTGGTCATGGAATAATGAGTGAGATGAACCCTTTGACAGAAGGCCGAAGGTTGTCAATGTCTGTCTGGAAAGATGGATGGACGTTTCCCTCATCCTATACGTAAACAACAATTAGCAACATCCTCACATACTACTGTAAGTTGAGTCAATTTCAATTCATTTTACACCTTTGTTGCTACTGTTATCATTGTAATTGCAGCTCCTGATGATGATGGCAAAGTCCATTGAAAGCTAGAGAGAATTAAAAAAGTATAAAGAGTCCTCTTTGCTTAAATTTTGTCGAAGTACCCAACAAAAGGCGGAAGCTTTAATTTTTCACCTAACTGGTCTAGACGACAATGACCACGTCTCAAGTTATATATATATAAAAAGAACGTAAACAACAATTAGCAACATCCTCACATACTACTGTAAGTTAAGTTAATTTAAATTCATTTTACACTATTGTTGCTACTGTTATCAATGTAATTGCAGCTCCTGATGATGATGGCAAAGTCCATTGAAAGCTAGAGAGAATAAAAAAAAGTATAAAGAGTCCTCTTTGCTTAAAATTTTTGTCGCCGGTGCGAAAAGGTCCCGAGACTAAATTAGAATAAAATAGATGATAACGAGATATAAAATAAGTATCAGAAACAGTATGTTTGTTTAGAAGTATAGATAATTAAATAGAAGAATAGAAAAGGTATGCATCGTAAATGTATAATAAAATAATCAATAAAATAGATACTCGGAGGGCATGTTATTGAATATCACATACGTAGTCAGGGCTATTACGGTATGAGCTGAGGCTCTATTTGCCCGATCTAACGTTGTCATTATTCCTTAGGGTGTATCTCTGGGACCTTTTTAGGTAAATGAATTTGGAAGGATGTGAAGGCACGCCTCTAGGACAAGTAATGATGCCAAAGTTAGTATTTTTTATCTCTAAATGTTGTTCGACAAGACTCTAGAGGATGCAATGAGAATAAGAGTTTTTGAAGAATAAAGATTCGTTGGGCCTCAACAGATGATCCCCAATATAGCACTATACATTTGAGGTGGGAATATATAATAGACGTTCAATAAGTGTTTTTTATTCACATATTTTAAATTTCTCAGAGCATAATTAATTTTTTTGGCTACATACTCTGTGTAGTCTTTCCAGTTCAAATGTTCATCCACTTTTGGACCTAAACATTTTATGTTTGGTTCTCTTTCCAGTGGCTTATTGTATATTGTAACTGTAACTGTAATGTTGTTCTGCGGCCTTCATTTGTGATACAAGATATATTTGGTCTTATTTGTATTAATTAGTAACCTATTTAATGCAACCGATTTTTAAAAACTTTGCATTATGAAGTTAGCCTTACTTTCTAGATCCTCCACCTAATTTGTTGATACTGTTATAGTTGTGTCATCAACAAAGGTAACCAAGAGACAATTATTATCAATTATCTGTTCATCTAAATCGTTCACAAATTAAAAAAAAAAAACAGAAATGGTGATAGCACTCCACCCTGAGATACTCCAAAATTTATGCCATGTGTATTAAAGATAGCTTAGCCTTTAAATTTATTTACGAGGATGTCAAAATATCATCATGACCTAAAACATCCATTTTTGAAATCTAAAAATGAATTAGACGATCTATAAACTCCAATAATTGATCGTTTAGGTTAAACAAAGTTTACAAAATGTTAAACTGGGTTTAAGTACTTGAGCAATGGAAGTCCTCAAATTGAACTAGGTTTCAATCCAAACTAAGTTTAGATAGTATTGGTGCAACATGCCATACGTTGTTATATATTTTTCTTTTATTGTACGTTTTTTACAAAATGTTGGAAGCAAAAAGACATTGTTTTGTGTGTTAAGAGGCAAAAGGATAAAGACTGATTAATACATATTATATAGAGTTTGTTTTTCATTATTGATAAACTGCTATTATACTAAGTGACATATAAATCCGAACACCCAGTTTAAATGGTTTTATTTTAATAAAAGTATAAAATGTATTTATCTTACTGTAAATAACAAGTGAAAAAATTTTCAGCCTTATCAGTTGGACATTCCGGTTTTTATACTGCTTTTTTTTAATTCACTAACGCTCTAAAAATGAATATTTCAGCCGCAGTAAAGAATCAACGTTGGCGGATTTTGGTTCTTGACATCCTTTACGATCGGTTACGATGCCTAGAGTACGGAGACCTGTACGATTTCGTCAACTTAGGGGCCGTATAGTGGGACTTCGGGAAGCTGGACTTTCTTTTCGGGCAATTGCAGTTAGAGTGCAAAGAAGTGTAGACACTGTGGTTAGGGGTTGTCAGGCATGGCTTCGAGAAGGCCGTACGCAAAGAGCAAGGGGCACTGGACGCCGCCGTAGAACAACAGACCGTGAAGATCGCCGCCTAAGATTATTGGCCTTAAGGGACCGTTTCTCCACTACCAGGTCCATTGCAAATGAATGATTTGCAGAACACGGAAGACCTATTGGCATGCGAAGTGTTTACCGACGAATGAGAAGTTTTGGCTTGTTTTCATACCGGCCACACTGGGTCCTCCCTTTAACTCGAGAACACCGACGTAATCGCCTTGAGTGGTGCAGACAACGGTCACTCTGGGATCAGGAATGGAACAGTATTGTCTTTAGTGACGAGTCTCGATTTTGTTTAGGCATGCACGATGGTCGTGCCAGGGTTAGAAGGCGACGTGGTGAAAGGAGGAATCCACAGTTTTTTGTTGAAAGACATGTTCATCACACTGTTGGAGTTATGGTTTGGGGTGCTATAGCTTATGGTTCCAGGTCACCTTTAATCTTCATCAGAGGTAACATGAACGCGCAGCGTTATATCCACGAAGTTCTAGGACCCCATCTTTTACCCTATCTTGACACCCTGGCAGATCCAACTTTCCAACAAGATAATGCCCGACCACATGTTACAAGAGTAACAATAGACTTCTTTCAACATAATGATGTCACATTGTTACCATGGCCACCAAGATCTCCCGACTTATCCCCAATTGAACACGTGTGGGATATGATGGGTAGGAGATTGCTCAATTTGCAACGTCTTCCTCAGACTCTAGAAGCACTTCGAGAGGAGTTGGTGGTTGCCTGGATTGAGATACCACAGGAGGACATTGACCACCTGATCAGAAGCATGCCTAGGCGCGTTGGAGAATGCGTAGCACATCAGGGTGCATCCACATATTATTAAAGGTCAAAGGGCTTTAAAGCAGTGCAATCATTTTGAAATTTTTATCATTTACTTATTATGCTTCATTAAGTACTTATACAAAATTTTATTAAAATAAAACCATTTAAACTGGGTGTTCGGATTTATATGTCACTTAGTATATTACTAATATTAATTGATAAAGACTGGGGGTGTCCTTTGCTAAGATTGGACCAAAATCCATTGCGGGTTGACATAAGGGAAACTTCACTACATCTCGTTCAATAGATTGGCCTGGATGACGATCCAGCCCCGAGTAACCCCCGAGAAGGGCGTATAATAGGACCTATAATCCTGACTGCTTACGCTTCCTGCAATACACAGTGTAGATCTTTGCTGATGTCTGATTCATAAATAATATATGGCGTGCTGGTACAAGCAATCGTTATATTAAGTAATTGATCGTTTTGTGTTGGTTCAACTGTCCTCGAGACTGATTTTACCTGTTTGTAACTTTCAAGGTCTTTGCTTTGTAGGGAAGTGAAAGTGGTCTTGCTAGAAACCGGCGTTGCCATGCTGCGTCGCTGCTGTGATCCGACGCGCGACGCGAAGCGGTGCGCAAATCTATTTTGAAATCAATTTTATGCTTTGAGTGCTGGATATCCTTTCATCTTAATAGTTGCGCGCTAATCAAAGGTATTTAATGCGACTGCAGTGGGTATATTTTGTAACAAAGGACAGATCCAACTCTACATGAAGTATATGATGTATCAGAAATGAAGGTGTAGGAGAAAGGACCTCGTATAGATGCCAAAAGCTACTGGTACACAGACGGCTAGAAAACTGAAGACGGAGCTGGAGCTGGGATTTATGGAGAAACTCCAAAAACTGAGATCTTTATACGTCTAGATAATATTGCCACAATATTTCAGGCTGTGATAACGGCCATACAAGTCTGCGCAAAAGAGCTAATAAGGAATGAGACTGCAAATCAGTCGATCGCCATATAGGCATTAATTTCATCGCAAATAATATGGTCTAAACTAGTATGGGATTGTGTGAACACTTTCAAAGAGCTGGAAAACCGAAACAAGGTAACATTGCTCTGGGTACCAAGACATGAAATGCACAAAGGAAATGAAAAGGCGGATGAGCTAGCCGGACAGGGTGCGGCCAATCGCCTTATAGGTCCAGAGCCTTTCTGCGGCGTGAGCGGAATACGCACTAAACAGTCCATAAGAAATTGGCCAAGAAAAAGTCCCTAGAATGGGCAGCCAATTGGGACAAAGGGTGGCAAAAGAGTTCATCAAAGAACGAAGGCCCGCATTTACAGAAGACCCACTCGGATTCGATAGGAAAGCCATAACGGCCGTAGTGGGTCTCCTGACTGGACACTGTGACGTATCAGGCTCCTGGGTCTGACAGAAAAGGCCACATTTTGCTGCAGAGAGCATGAGGAAGCCAGAGTGCATCTCCTGTATCACTGTGAAGGTTTGGCGATTCTACGGTTTCAGATTGTAGAAACTACAGGACCAACAGCGGAAAGCTACATGCAAGCTCCTGTGTCAAGGCTATGGAGTCTCATGAAAGGATCAAGGCTGGAAAGTATATATGCTGGGTCACAGTGACGTTAAGGCTGGCAAGCCAACCCCTTTCTTCTCTAATCTTTAACAGACAACTCCCTCAAAATATTCAACATGTATGAATGACGTTACCCAATAAACTTAACCTTTCTAAGATTATTCCAGTGTTCAAGAAAGGATTGAAGGATTAAATATGTAAAACTACAGACCGGTTGCGCTACTATTCATTTTGTCCAAAAGAGATTCAAAAAATAAAACTTTTTGCACTTGATTTTATATTGTTGCTCGAGTTTATATACTAAGTGACATATAAATCTGAACAGCCAGTTTAAATGGTTTTATTTTAATAGAAGTTGGTGAATTATTTATGTTACTGTAAATAACAAGTGAAAAAATTTTCAGCCTTATCAGTTGGACATTCCGGTTTTTATACTGCTTTTTTTTAATTCACTAACGCTCTAAAAATGAATATTTCAGCCACAGTAAAGAATCAACGTTGGCGGATTTTGGTACTTGACATCCTTTACGATCGGTTACGATGCCTAGATTACGCAGACCTGTACGATTTCGTCAACTTAGTGAGTTTGATAGGGGCCGTATAGTGGGGCTTCGGGAAGCTGGACTTTCTTTTCGGGCAATTGCAGTTAGAGTGCAAAGAAATGTAGACACTGTGGTTAGGTGTTGTCAGGCATGGCTTCGAGAAGGCCGTACGCAAAGAGCAAGGGGCACTGGACGCCGCCGTAGAACAACAGACCGTGAAGATCGCCGCCTAAGATTATTGGCCATAAGGGACCGTTTCTCCACTACCAGGTCCATTGCAAATGAATGGTTTGCAGTACACGGAAGACCTATTGGCATGCGAAGTGTTTACCGACGAATGAGAAGTTTTGGCTTGTTTTCATACCGGCCACACTGGGTCCTCCCTTTACTCGAGAACACCGACCTAATCGCCTTGAGTGGTGCAGACAACGGTCACTCTGGGATCAGGAATGGAACAGTATTGTCTTTAGTGACGAGTCTCGATTTTGTTTAGGCATGCACGATGGTCGTGCCAGGGTTAGAAGGCGACGTGGTGAAAGGAAGAATCCACAGTTTTTTGTTGGAAGACATGTTCATCACACTGTTGGAGTTATGGTTTGGGGTGCTATAGCTTATGGTGCCAGGTCACCTTTAATCTTCATCAGAGGTAACATGAACGCGCAGCGTTATATCCACGAAGTTCTAGAACCCCATCTTTTACCCTATCTTGACACCCTGGCAGATCCAACTTTCCAACAAGATAATGCCCGACCACATGTTGCAAGAGTCACAATAGACTTCTTTCAACATAATGATGTCACATTGTTACCATGGCCACCAAGATCTCCCGACTTATCCCCAATTGAGCACGTGTGGGATATGATGGGTAGGAGATTGCTCAATTTGCAACGTCCTCCTCAGACTCTAGAAGCACTTCGAGAGGAGTTGGTGGTTGCCTGGAATGAGATACCACAGGAGGACATTGCCTAGGCGCGTTGGAGAATGCGTAGCACATCAGGGTGCATCCACACATTATTAAAGGTCAAAGGGCTTTAAAGCAGCATTTGAAATTTTTATCATTTACTTATTATGCTTCATTAAGTACTTATACAAAATTTTATTAAAATAAAACCATTTAAACTGGGTGTTCGGATTTATATGTTACTTAGTATAGTAAAATAATTATATTTTATTATTCTTTTTTACAAGTTTTGTTTAGGGTTAAGTATTTATTTACAGAAAAAATATGTCTGTAACCCAGTCATGTTTGAATAAAAACAGCTACGACAACGTTTAGTGCTCTCAGTGCCCAAAGTCCCCTGGAGAGGACCAGAGATATCAAACTTGAAAAATAAGTATGACTACTTACTACATTTGAAAATTTGATTGATTGATCGATTATTTGGGCGAAAATACATTCAAAAAACGAGCCGTAATAGGAATAATACAAAACCGACCTTCTCGTTTCTATGTTTAGAAAAATACTAGGTAGTCTCAAAACCGCGCGAAATGCGATCAAGAGAACAACTTCACAACACGTTATTTATATTTCTACCACTCTAAGCGACTGATTCAGCTATTCTCATTATATGACTGAGAAAGTCCTTTCAATATACGCTAAATATATTAAAAAGCAAAATCTTTTTTTTTTTGTTGAAAAGAATATACTTTCCTGGTTGGTAGTCAAATAAGAAGTCTATGTATTTTTTAACGATGGCCGTTATATAGTTTGTATGCAAAATGGGAAACTAGAACATGCAAAATTAAATCATGTGACATGTTAATAAGCCAATGTTTAAACGTAATTGTTGATAATAAACAATACAAATATTATTAATATGATTATTTTGCCCAATTTATATAGCACTAACCGACTCAATTCGCATTTCCAGACGCGTTCCAAGTAAGATTATACTAAGTTTCATACAACATTCTTCCAAATATATCGCTGCCCTTGAGCATCTGTAATTTACTGACCTATGCAGCAGTCTATAATAACGACTCGTAAAATCTGAGATGGTTCCTTGAAAAAAAAAATGGTTTCCCTTTCAACCATGGCCTTGGCCAGACCCTTTGTCAGCGTCAGACAAGAATGCGTAAATATTTGACCAATAAAAGTTCCTCTTCTCTCATTGGCCAATTCATTTACCTAGGAAAGGTCATAAGTTTCACTTTTATTTAATCTGTCCTATGAAGATGCAGCAAAAAACGGGTAGGAGCGGCTACTTGATTGTCATTTGTAACTTTTATTGCAGGGTAGTTTAAAGGGTCGTTTTACGACCTAAGATGCACATTTGATGTTGAAGGGTCTGTAAACGTTTGATATAGAGGCGGCTTTTAACTTATTCTTTTGATTTTATAATTGGAGACGTTGCGCTCAAGTTGTATCTGACTTTTTTTAAGAGAGAAATTCGAATGAGATTTTATCCGTTTTTGGATTTTTCCTCGGAGATTAAGATTCTGATTCATACCGAATATTTGAAGGGTACATACATGTAGAATTTCTGGAGGAATTCGCCTTATTGTACGTTGCAATCTTTCCAGTAGTTCGATGTCTTTGACAAAATAGAGACTACACGCTGTGTGCATGTTTAAGTTTTGGTCGTATAAGAATGCAAGGTCCTGTATCTAGGAACCTATTATTACTAAAACGGCCAAGACAAAAACCGGAAAATATTTTCGAGTTTCTGAGCTGGAATCTAGAATCTAAAAAATTGCTGTTTCTGCGAATTCCTTCACATCACGCGCAAGACATTCAAATATTCACTTCAAAATAAACAATACAAATTTAAAAATTGACAGCGTGGACAATACCAAATATTTAGGATTTTTTTTAGACCAACATTTAAGGTGGGACATTCATGGAGCCTACATTTTAATGAATTCAAAATTAAATTCCTCAAAGGCATATTGACAGAAACATATATGCGTACTATACAGGGTGTCCCAGAAGTCGACGTCAAGCCGAAACCGGGTGATAGGCAAAGTCATAACAGCTATCAGAAAAATATTTAAAAAAATTTTATGTATGTGTTTCGAAAATTATAGGTCTTTGAAAAAGATATAGACATTTCACACCCTACGGCAGTCTGTCAACTCCTGTTACTACAAATATTAACTTTTTTTGGATTTTATTTTTACAATGTGATGATGAATAATGCATCTTCAAACAGGTGTCTCGACCTTACTGGCAACTTTTCTCGTTCAGGAAAAATTGCCACTTATTTCCCAACCAAGTATTCCAAAGTAAAACTTTGCTCAACTTTAACTGGCTGTACTGGAAAAAAACATAGTACGAGAGTTTGGCAAGTAACCTTAAAAGTTGGCGCATTTAATAACGATTCCAAAATGGTATAACACTTAGAAGATTACTCGTTAACTTATGCACAATTTTTAATTGAAAAAAAATGATGAAACTTTTTCAAAATTTCCTAATTAAACAGCGATTATGAAAACGCATAACGCACAACAGTGGGCGTCAAAATGCTGCTGATGATGATTTACCTTTACAGCAAATGCTCAAACTGTTTTCCTTCAGCCGCAATACACGCTCGACATCTTCTTAAAAAAGATCGGGTTATTAAACGAGCGAATCCACGGTTATTAACAAACTCAGCTGCTTCCAATAGTCTTTGCCGTAGCTCAGCTACATTTTGAATCGGCTTGAAATACACTTTTTCTTTTACAGTTCCCCAGTAAAAAAATCTAAAGGATTCAAATCAGGTGATCGGGCTGGCCACGGTATTGTACCAGACCGCCTTATCCATCTGCCTGGAAAGTTTTGATCGAGATACTCTCTCACTGAGAGTGCATAGTGCGCTGGGCAGCCATCATGCTGAAACCATATGTCCCTGTAAATACTCAGTGGCACGTCCACCAATAAATTTTGTACATGATTTTTTAAAAAATCCAAATAAACTTCAGCAGTCAGAGTCTCTGGGAACTCAAACGGACCGATTATTTTACCATTTTAAATTCCTGTCCAATGGTTTATCTTGAAGCGATATTGAGATTTATCTTCTCTCATCAAATGTGGGTTTGCTACGTGCCACTCGTGTAAGTTATGCAGGTTCATGTACCCATCTTTCTTAAATGTGGTCTCATCTGACCATAAAATTTTTTCAAAGAACCGTGGATCTTCCCTGTGTCTTTCCAACATTGTGCGACAAAAAGCAACTCGGGGCTCATAATCCCGGGGCAGAAGAGCTTGAACACGCTGTACGTGGTATGGATGGAGCACGTTTTTTTGCAAGATTCTATGGGCTGTACTTTTGGGCGCACCTGTTTTTAGTTCTATTGCACGCACTGAAGTACTCGGGTCTTCTTCGACAGCTCCTAGCACCACGTCTTCGTAAGGAAGGAAAGATCTTCCCTGTATATAAATAAATAAATAAATGTTAGGATCCTTCATGGAATAGGATATCACAACCTTCTTGTTAGCTTCGTGCCTATCGGTTCAGCATTCGTTATAAAATCAAGACAGTGATCAGAAACATTGTGTGGGAACTGTTTGGTTAAAAAACAACTGGACCACAATTGCAAACCACGGATCCCAATCTCAATCTGATTGAATTTCTTTGGCCAAAGAAATGTGTAGATATAAATTGTGTTGCAAAAGTGTTTACAAGTCTTATTTAAGGCAGCTATCGAACTAGGGAGTAAAATAAATAATGATGGCATGATGTTTAATTATTTTTAGGCTATATGAGTCAGCTTCTATTTCTTTTGCTTCCCACGCCATACTGACCTATTGAATCGCGAAAAATTTCGAAGTTGAGATATTATGTGAAAATTTATGACAAAATATATCACTCATTTCCTTCTGTCTGTCTGTCTCTTGGTGTGTCCGCTAATCTTTGGGCCTATCACTTGGAAAGTACTTCTTGGATTTGGGTGGAATTTTCACATAGGGTTGCAACTATACCAAGGACAAAAGACTTTAGTAGCTTTTGAAAATGAACAAAAGTAAAAATCGCTCAAAGTTTGTTTTTTGATGTTTGGGAGGACCCTATTCATTCTTGAAAAAAAATTAGGGGGAAAATTTGGGGATGGGGAGGGAATATCTCAATTGTTTGATGTTAGTATCTTTATAAGCTCCCAACCTTGGTAATTCTACGCATCTGCTACGAGTAGACATATTTTACACATAATGGATTTACCTTTACATTTGCCTTTAGAAAAATATTCTCAGCAGACGAGTCGCGTATCAATCGGTCGCGTCTGCTTATAATAATATCAAATTTATCTTCTTGTATACATGCATGAACATATATCGGTTTTGTCAAAAATACATGTTCATCAATCCCTTTCCATAATATGGATCTATTGAAATTATAAATCGATATTTTTCGGCGGCCGCCATATTGGATATAGAATGTTGCTTAATGTATCTCTCTCACCAAGCCCATTCAGTCGATTACCATATCATAGGGGTAACTATAGAAATTATAAGTGCATCTTGCGGCGGTCGAAATATTTGGCTTGAAATGAATTTTTGCTTGTTGTATTTCTCTCAAGCTCTTTCATCTAATGCTCATATTATAGGGGTGACTATGGAAATTATAAATCGCCAAATTGCGGCCTCTGTCATATTGGATTTAGGATGACGTCAGTTTGCTTACTGTGATTCTCTCATCAAGCTCTTTCAATTGATACCCATACCATATACTATAGAAATGATAAATCGCCATTATTGCAGCATACGCAATATTAGATTCAAAATGGAGGCAGTTAATTCATTACACTTTGAAGTTGAAGTTGAGTCATTAATTTTCAGATAATGATTAATAAAAAAAAAATTTACCTTGTTTTATAAAGTATCCTCCCGACAAGTATTTCAGTGCGGACCTGTATTTGATCGTGAGGTCTTGGAGCACCGGCATGCCCTCCCCTGTGAGGTCTTAAGTCACCTGATTCACGAGCCCGTTGTACTACATTAACAAAGGCACGAGGGGTTGGTTGCACTTGATTGGGAAACCGATCCGCATAAACATGTGCCATTTTTTATTTCGTTTGAGCCACGCAACAGACATCACTATTCACACGCGTTACCGACTGACACTGACTGTATGTATACAACTGAATAGAATAATTGTAAAAACATCGTTCCAAATTCTTTCGCTTTTTTGTTTCCGATGCGATGAACCGATAAGGCGGATTATATCCGTTGTTGCCAAACACGAGCACATAATATTATTATTGAGACAGGGCGGTACTCAAACTTCTAAAGGGCTATAACTTTGTTACTTTAATTTTACCACAAAAATGTTAAAGGAAGAAAACATTTCTTTCGATCAGATCTACTCACTGTTAAAATAAATGACTCAAGTTCGAAGTCACCCTGTATGTTGTCACACGAACCAGACAGGCATGCAAAATTTCCGTTCGATTGGTTAAGGTTAATTGGTTCAAAATTCAGTTTCAGGATTTGTCCTACACATGCTCACTAGCAAACTAACATACTAACAGTTACTAGTACAAGGCTCGTAAAAACTGCCACTGTTAATGCAATTTATATTGAAATTCCAGCTCATATTAAGCCAGGAGGAAATGAAAACGGCGGTTACCTAAATGTGTAACTTTTCCTTCATAAAGGATTTTGTGTTATATCGCTTGCCGTTTCCAAATTTGAAATCCCTAGAGTGCATATACACAAGTTTGGCAAAAAATCACGTTAACACGTGCAGCCTCTTGGGCGAGGGTGACACCAACCCTAAAATCTTAAAAAGAAAGGGGGGTGAGTGATACCTTATTTTAAAGGTCTTTCAATTCCCTTTATAATGATGTAAAATACATGAGCTTCTATTCAGTAGTTTTGAAGATTTATTGATTTAAAGCTCAAAGTAGACTTTAATAGGTACATCAGATTAGTTTGTACTACTTTCAGAAGAAATTTGACTAAAAGAATTTACTTAACAAGTAAATGCTTTTTTCTTCACTACGCCCATGGTTTGTTTATTATTTTGTTGTTGAAAATAGCTACTTATTTTAAATAGGAATTTAGTACATAGTTTGCGATTGGTTTGATCAAACTTTATTGCTAAAATAACTTGTAACGCTTTATTACATAAATTAACCATGGTATATTTCACAGCAGAAAGAGTTGAAATTATAGAAATATTTTTCGGAAATAATCAGTGCGCTTATAGAACGGCAGAAATATTTAATGTGCGACATGAGAAAACACTAACGTGCATCAGTCGCCAATAAAAAACGCAACATTGAAAATCCCATAAAGAACGAAGCAATAGAAGTGGGGGTTTTAGGGCAAGTTTATGTAGATCCTACGTTAAGTACCAGCAAATTGGAGACTGTGTGTGGTGTTAGTCGACGTACTGTCCAACGGATTCTAAAGGCCCATAGTTTTCATCCGTATAAAATTCACCTGGTACAAGAACTTAATGAAGACGATTACAATTTTGTGAAGATATGAGTGAACGAATTATAAACGATGAACATTTTCTATTCAACACATGCTTTTCCGACGAATGTGCCGATATTGGTCCGATTCTAATCTCAGAATTTATCATGAGGTTCATAATCGACGGGTCTGAGCGTTTTTCCAAATAAAATTCAACGTAGATTTCAACTACTCTTAGTAATTTCTCATGTTATACATATTGGCTCAGCTTCAGGAGAACCCTGTACGTGAACAACTTTATCACACTTGATTTTTATAAAAAAAAATACTTCATCTAATGTCGTGGGCCTTGAGAGAACGAGGACTGCTCCTTCGAAAACGTTCATAAACTACAACAGCGAGAGCGAAAATAGTGACACACGTGATTGTTTCCAATGAAGCATGAGTAAAAGTAAGATGGATCGAAAAAAGTGAGAAAAAGCGAAAAAAGTGAGTCGCCAGCATCCCTGTACTTCTCAAGCTATAGGCGGTTATATGGTTAGTCAGGCGGACCCAGAAAATTTTCGCGATTACAATACTTCCCCGCCAGTGGAGAGGGGGGTAAAAATAGATCGATTCTCCAACTTTCCACCCTAAGTTAATGGTTTCTTGATTTGGTACCTGTGTGCGCCGTGTCCTACGTACAGATGACGCCTAGACTATTCTGTTGAGCTTGAGAGTGAGCGCAGCGCACAAGCATAACGCAGCGAGCATGCAGGAGGCTCGCTCCGCAGTTTAGCAGGCAGGTATTGTGAAAGTCCAGTTGCGGCCCCCGGTTTGGGCCCCGTCAGTGACGATTGACGAGTCTCCTTGGCGCACTCAGTGAAAGCAAATGAGACGGTCGATCAGGAATGTTGCTGAATGCTGAACGCCGGAACGCAAGCTCCTACAGCAAAACAAGCCTCACGATACCGCAAGCATGCTGCCAAAGATAGCGTAGAGTACGGCACAACGGCTTGTCGCATCGAAAGTTTGTTCATAGTTTTTTTTTAAATAATTTTCGTCGCTTCGCCATATGCAAGAACCCAACATGGCTATTGTTTCTTCTCAATAGGATCACACAACAATTCCCACGCTGCAATCAGCTCATCTTCTGATCTAAACTTGCATCTGGTTCTACATTTTTCAAGAAGTGGAGGATCTAGGGCCTAAAATTTGGCCCAACTGTTTTTATTTTTTTCTGATTTTATTTTAAGAAACATCAAAAAACTAATAGAACTTTTCCATTGGCACTTTTGAGGCACTACATGATGGTGTTCCTAAATGTTGTTCAACTTTATTTTTTTAGATGATCCGAAAAAAGTGCACTCTGTATCTAACAGCATTTTTTATAGCAATTCAACGATGTATCACATGTTAGATTTATTGTCTTGGTTATAAGGAAAAATGCGTTTTTCTGATTTTTTTTTATTGAGTTGGCGTAAATACCTGTAACCGAGTATTGTTATTATTGTGTATTGTTAATATTGCTTTATTATCAAAAATACTGAAAATAATTAATTAAATACAAAACCATAGAACAAGCACTTCCGAACAAATTAACAAACAGAGCAAAAGTAAACAAGCAGACTACAACACCATTATAAGAGATACGAAAAGTTATTTAAAAATTCTTAGATGTTATAAGAAGCTTAATTGTGAGATAAGCTTTAATTCTATACTTAAATAAGCTGGGCCAGACATTCTGAGTGCCTCAGGAAGAACATTATGAAAGTGGATTCTGTAGTAGCACGTTTAGGAATATCTAACTTATTCATGCAACTACATACCTACATATGTACATCCCTGTGCGTTTTATATAGATCCAAATTGTTACGAACGTAACATAAACAGATAAATATACAGGGTGTCCGCAAAGTTGGGGTTTTCCTTTTCAGAAACAACTACCCTTGAAATAACAAAGGTAATGTGTAGTGAAACGAGGGCGACCAAGTAAAAAAAAAATAAAGGAAAAAGTACTCACTCTCCAGTTGACGAGAAGGGCTAAGTACGTCTCTGCCTGAAATCGAAAGTTATTCACCCCATTACGCGTGAACGTAGATTCGTCTGTCACCAATATGCACTTCAAAAAGTCCAGATTATTGTCATGTTGATACAACAACCACTCACAAAACCGCACTCTTGCTGGAAAATCGTCAGGTTGAAGGGCTTGTACACGTTGGACGTTTGCCACACTTTAGTTTTTGATACTTGCACTTCTCTAGCCACGTCTCTAGTGCTTGTTGAGGGATTCTCGTCTACGCGATTCAGTAGTACTTCCTCAACTTGCACCATTCGTGGTTGTCTAGGCCTCCCACTGTGCCCACCTCGAAATTCCTCCAAATGGCCCGTATCCCTGACTTTCTGGACCAGGTACACAAATCTGCGGGGCCTTGGATGATGTTGTCTAGGGAAACGATCTGCATACACTCGCGACGATTCTGTAGCATTTTGAAGACATTCGCCATAAATTAACAACATATCAACGAGTTCATTATTGGTGTATGAGTGTGTCATTATTTTTTTTTGAAACGCAATCGATTATACGGGTTCGTTACCTCTATACGCGTGACCCTTTACCATCGGTTGAAGGTTGCATACTGACCTGACACACTGACCCCGACCCCCGACCCAGTTCTGTCGTCGGGTTCAGCTAGTAGCCGGTACCAGTCTGGGATATCGCGGCGGGTCGCGGCTACAGGACGGTATTCAGATATTTTTGATGTTGCAGAGCCCTTTATCTCGGTTCCCTTAAGACATTGGTGTATATGGTAGTAAGAAAAATTGCTTATGTTTTCAAGATCTACACGTCGTGTAAAGGAAAACCCCAACTTTGCGGACACCCTGTATATAGAGATGGAAGGATAAGGATTTTTAGGTTGATAAATTTCTCCCTATATGGCTCCATACGTATAACTCAGACCTACAATGACTCGAAGGATATTGCTTACATGTTCCTCCCAAGTCATGTGAGTATCAATACTGACACCCAAAAGTTTTACTGAGTCTATGGTATTGACGTTATGGCAACCTAAATTTGTTACTAGCACCAAGTGTCAGTTTATTTGCTCAAAACCAATTTTCTAAATCTTTTGTATACAGGGTTTGTCCGGAAAGTAATAGGACACATTTTCTTTCGCCGTGACTGTACTTCGGAAAATTTGAACATGTGTGAAAGTGACCCCAATTTTTGAATAACGTAATCACAGGTGACGAGTCGTGGATGTTTGAGTATGATCCCGAGACAAAGAGGCAATCTTCCGAGTGACGACGGCGTCTCCTCGCCCAAAAAAAGGGAAGAATGAGCGAATCCAAAGTGAAAACGATGCTCATTGTCCTTTTGACATCAAAGGCATCGTCCACCATGAATTTGTTCCTCCTGGACAAACCGTCAACGCCAAGTTTTACGTGGAAGTGCTCAGGAGACTCAAACGAAGGGTCAGTCGGGTCTGACAAGACATCGCAGCCGACTGGAATTTGCACCACGACAACGCCCCGGCTCACACCGCCTTTCTTGTGAACAGCTACCTGACCAAGGCCGGCATCCCAACGCTTCCGCAGTCGCCCTACAGCCCAGATGTGGCCCCCCGGACTTTTTTTGTTTCCTCGCCTGAAAAGGCCGATGAGAGGCAAGCATTTTGAGACGACAGAGGGGATCCAAGCAGCATGCACCGCGGCTCTCAAGGCTATTCCGGAGAATGCCTTCCGTGACGCCTTCAATGCTTGGAAATCGCGCTGGCAGCGCTGCATCGACGCAGAAGGAGCCTATTTTGAAAGTTTTTAAAGAATTGTAACGATTGGCTCAATAAATTTGTTTAAATCGACTCAGTCCTATTACTTTCCGGACAAACCCTGTATTCAATTGTTGTGTCATCGGCCAAATCATTTTCGTATATTATGAATAAAAGTAGTTCCAGCACAAAGCCCTGTGGGACGCCACATGAAACTGTCGTTTTACTGGATTTGCATAAGCCTTTAGTAATATCAAGAAAGTTAGCTAAGCAATGAACACCACTTTCAAAAGCTGCAATTTGTTTTCTCAATGAAGCTGTCAATAGCTAGAGAAGATTGACCTGACCTGAAACCGAATTGACAGTCAGTGAATAGGTTTTTGCTTTCAAAACAGTCAATTAGCTGACCTTTCAAAAAACCTCAAGTATCTTACGGGTATAAGTGAAGTAGGTCTATAATTTCAAAGATCGTTTTTTTAAGAGAGATGACTTTCGACAGTTTGAAAATATCAGGAAATATACCATTTGGCCATGATCTTGGTTGGTTGGTTGAGTACCATCATTACTTGGATGCAGTTTGACTGTACCATACAGTATAAAATCCAAGCGAATTCGCAGCGAGTGTGGACTGAGTTGTTGGAGTGCGGACCACGGAAACTGAAACCGAAGGCGACTGTGGTGACGAAAGCCGAAACGCGCCTCGTCGACCGCCGTCATAGTATAGTTAGCAAAGCCAAACTTACTAAATGCTAAAACTAAACTATAATAGGATCGCTCAAGGTATGGTTTATCTGAAGTCACTTGAAATAGCATAAAAACCTTTGGTCGGCGCGTCCTTTGTAATTTCATGACGTATCATAGGCGTGCGGTCATTTATTTAGAACGATAATAATAATGTTTTTATATCACAATAAATGGATTTTACTATCTTCTTATTTTTTTGATTTGGGATAAAAAATACTTATATTGGGAGTTTAATTTATGTTGACTGAAAGTTAAGAAATGGAAAAATTACAGAATTCCAACGTTTGACATAGGCAAATATTTACATAGCAGGTAGGTATATAAAAAGGTATATAAAGACTTACATTATAGGTATTTGTATATCATCCTCGCCTTCGGAGCTGTCGCTAGAGTCATCTTGTAGAGGAATTACAACGGGATTTACAGGAGGCAAAACACAATATTCATTTTCTTTTTCAATAATATGCCTAGAACACTGCTTCCATAGGTCTGTGGCAGCAATATGAGATACTGCATCTCTTATTGTGGCCAATAGCGATTCACTTAATTGAGGGGTCTGATTATGTCTTCTTACTTTTTTTTTAAAGCAGCCCAGACCAACTCAATCGGGTTAAAAATGCAGTAATAGGGAGGTAGACGTAATACTTCATGGCCATTTTGCTGAAGCAGATTGTCAACAACATATTCTTTTTAAAATTTTTGTCTTTTAATAAGATCCAATAATATGGCTTTGGTTGATTTTTGTGGTATTTCCATTCCCTTATCCTTCATAAAATCAATAATGTCTTGTTTTTTTGTGCCTGTATTCGGAATTTTGTTTTTCTGTCGGGAATGGTATGGCGCATTGTCCATAATAATCACTGAATTTGGGGAAATGTTTGGTATTAACTGCTGCTCTATCCACTTTTCAAATAAGTCGGAGGTCATGTCCTCATGATAGTCGGCACATGATTCTTTGATATTTTTGGCAGATAACAGCAAGGCATTAGGTATAAATCCATTTTCACTGCCAGCATGGAGAATAATGATTCGTTTTCCACGGTTGCATGGTGCATTTAAAATGCACTTGTTGCTGTCGTCAACCCAGCCGTACTGCACAACATCATGGGTATCATACCACGTTTCATCCAGGTAAATCAGATTTCTTTTCTGCTCTCTATAGATTTTAACTTTGTGCAAAAATTCTTGGCGCAATTCAACGATTCGAGACGACTCCATAATCACCATTCTTTTATCTAATTTTTTGTATTGAAAACCACACAGTTTTACAATACAGTGCAGTAAGTCTAAGCATTTGTAATTATAAAAATCTTCAGGATAAGCTTTTAATTTATCCCGTATCATTTCCAACGTGGGCACCAAATTTTCTTTATAAAATCCGTATATTATACGACGAATATCTTCCTGAAAACCCACGTCTATTCTTTTTAATTTTTGCCCTATGCGCTTTCTGTGGAAGGAATGGTTGACTACATCTCCCCTTTTTATAACCCGATAAGTGGTAGACCGACTGATTTTTGTCAGGATACAAATTCTGTTTAAAATTTGATTTTGCGAGGAATCTGGATTTTCGTTTTTCAGACAATCATACATATTTAGGATTACTCTTTGGGTCTGTTCCTCTAAATCTTTATGAAAGAATTCTGCCTGCACAGGTTCATCAACCATCTCCTCGTGGCTTGGAGCATTTTCCCAAGGTCTCCAAAGAGCCATATTTAGGACACACAAGAACAATCAACACAACAATTAAATCAACAAGTAAACTGAGTATTCAAAAGTCAAAAACACACAATCTAATAAAATCTATGAAAAAACACGGACAGACTAAAGAAAACACGTTTATTCACCGCTACACGGCACTGGCTAAACTGTTTCAATTTTCAGTAGCCACCTGCACTTGGTCGGAGCTCTGAAATACACGCTTTCTCATTGGCTATGTCCACGCATAGGCGTGCTTTACTCCACGTGGACCGGTGAAACTGCCTTTGATCTTATACGGGGGATATTTGCTGCGAAATTTGGCGATTTTTGCAGCAACAGAGCGTGTTAAATATAGATATATAAAACGCACCCGGTATTTCACAGTGTTTCAAGTGACTTCAGATAAAGTATACGCTCCCATCACAACATGCGCAGAAACTGACCATGTTTGGGACAAATCTTGAAACTGAATTTTGAACCAGTTAACCTTGTACACACGTTTGGTTCTCGTGACAATACAAAATGAATTAACTGCCGCCATTTTGAATTCAAAATCCAATATCGCGAACACCCAAGATCGAGTTTTTAATTATCATAGTCACCCCTATGATTTAGGTATCAAATTAAAGGGCTTGCTAGCAGAAATATTACAAGGAATTTCACGTCATTCTAAATCCGATATGGCCACCGCCAGAAAATGGCAATTTCTATAATCACCTCTATACTATAATACTACTACTGATAATTTCCATGGTAACCGCAAAATATCGATTTAACATTTTATGATTGGTATACAGGGTGTTAGGGAAACAATATTTGTAACTTTAACAGGTGATTCCTTGCATTATTCTAAGCAAAAAAGTTCATTAAAACCGAAATTAACCATTTCGGAGCAACAAAGTGCTGAACTTATTTCTTTTTAGTCATGAAATAAATTAATTTTGCACCTTAATAATTTAAACGCATATGCCTAATAGCGTAAAATGTATCAATACATCTATTTATTAATCTACTGTGACTATCAAAATAATTGTCTTGATTATTAAATACAATTCTCCGAAGAAAAACAGACAAACAAAACCCCTCACACAACTGGCAACGTCGTACTCCGCCTGCACTGCCATGTATCATCGCGTGTTGTTGTGATTACTAATAGATTTAACTGTAACTTTATGTGATTTACGGATGTTGTTCTTTTTTCTTTTTTCGTGAATCGCATCTTTTCAAAAAAGTGACTGATAATCGTGGGAATTGGTGGTGTGTATCGCCACGTACCGCTAAGTTTTGTCATTTTCTTTTTTAGGTAAATGTACTAAACTGAAAGCGTTATTAAATAAAAAATATTAGCCACAAAAAATGCGTAAAAGTATTCAATAATTCAAGGAACAAAAATATCATACAAAGTTAAACAATTCGATGAATCAGTTGCGGTCGTCGTGCGCTCGTATCGCGCTTGCATTGCAGCGTTGCCAAATGTTTGAGAAAATTTAATTATTTACGGCTCACTTTCATCGAAAACGATTGATTTTCGGACATAAGTTGTAATGGCCTTTTTGGCTTGGAATAATGCAAGGAATCACCTCTTAAAGTTACGAATATTATTTCCCTAACACCCTGTATATCGAAATGTTGTAGTACAAATAAAGTAAGAACTTTTATGTAGTACTGTTAACAAAATGTAGGAAAATTATATAGAAATTACAAAACTAATTATTTCACATCATAAATACTTAAAAATAAGAAATGAATACAATAAAAAATACATTTTTAAAAACAACGTTTTATTCAGCTGATATTAAAAATAGTTTGTTTCCATTGGAAATATTTAAACTGCAATGAAGCTTCTTCATCTCAATTTTTCGAATAGAAGCGTGTTCCGTTTTGACGGCAAAATGCAACAAGCTGTGATTTGAAGATTTGAGATGAATAAGCTTTATTATGGTTACAATATTTCCAATGACTATCAAATTTTTAGTTCGCTTTATTAATAGCTAAATAATACCTTGAATTTAAAGATGCAATTTTTATTATAGTTATTAATTGTGCTATCAAGACGAATCTAAAGACACCTCAAATGTCAGAATCCCATGGAATAGGAAATTTTAATGGAAGTTTTAAATTCGCCATCTTAATTTAATCAAATTTTGTCACTCAAATTGTCAAGGCAAATCTATTATTTTTTGAGAATTTCGAGATTGGGGGCGACAGTAATCTTAGCAGGATGAGCTTCTAATTCAAATTATGCATTTTTAGAAAGATTGTGTGCTGTTTCTCAAACAATTTCGTATGAAATAAGATTTGCTTTAATTTTTTTATCATTTTTATATTTAATCTTAAGACTCAATACGTTAGATTTTATTGAATATTAAAAAAAATGGTTTATTTTTTTAATAATATCGTTATCTTTAATTTGAGTGTTATGTCAAAATGTATCAAGCCGCTTGGACTGTAGCCCATGAAATGGTATTTTTGTCCACATACATACCCACGCGCGAAAAACATATCCCTCCTTCTAAGAAAGTCGGGTAATATTTATCGTTTTAATACGATGATTTCAAGTACTGTACGATGTACGATACCGTGTACGATATCTAAATGTACGAAGCATTTTTGAATCCCATCTCTCATCATTCTCAGTTCAACCTGCATATGAATAAACCTCACAAATTAATTTTCTATTACGCCTAAGCCCCCCCCCCCTCATGCGGCGAACATTTTAGAGGCATCAACTACAATTTACATTCACATGATTGTATAGAAGTACACCATGTGTTTGAAAGAAACATGTCAAACTTATAAATAAACACACTTTCTCGGTCGATAATGTTTTTGGTTTTTAATGCTCATTGTTTGGAAAAACTCGTCTCACAAGAAGCAACAGAGACCATTTCTATTATCAATAAAAAAGAACATTGAGCTTCTTATTTTGATGAGGCACTTTCCGAAATTTATTCCAACAATTTGCAGGTACTTTTGGGTGTGGTTGACTTTTTCTAGGACACTATTCCATAGACACAAAAGCACAAAAATGCGAAATCACACCCTGCGTACATATTGTGTCATTCTTTGCTAGTAAAATACGACCCAATCAATCATAAGCCTTTTTGGATAATTTTTTGTCAGCCCGTACAAGACTGGCTCCCGGGGCGGTATCCCGTTCGTACGCCACTGTTCAAGTGTTTCGTTCGTTTGTACACTGAGAAAAAGAAATTAATTAAATTACAGCTAATACACTAACAACGACAACATTCGATTATGAAGCGAAAACTGGCGAAAATCACAGATGAAACTGGGGAGTCTGTCGCATAGTCCCGATCATTCACGAATCAAACGCCGGGATTCAAATAAACAGTTTAACTGTTTTTAATGAAAATGATTAATTGTTTTAAATGTACTATTGAACTAAACTAATTAAACAGCTTTCCACTTTTTCAGTAGGACAATGCACGATCTCATGCCGCACGTGTGTTAGTTTAGACTTTTTAGAAGTGGCCTCCTCAATCTCCAAACCTTTTTCCCCCATCAAACATTCACAGCACCCCCCCCCCCCCCCCAACATTGGATGCTCTACGAAACCAAATTCAGACGGCCTGGGATCAAGACATCAATCACCTGATCCAATCAATGCCGCGACGACTTAACGAATGTGTAGCGAACAGAGGAGTTTCAACACGTTATTAACATCAAGGTGATATCTCAGCTATTTTGCGAAATTTCGAGTTAACATTTTAATCACTTTCTATTTATCAGTAGAACTGAAACTTGTATGTTATTATATGTATGTATGTATGTATATTAAGTATGCTAAAAATTACAGCACTCCTAGTCGGTGTTGCATGTTCTATGTCATTTGGTATATACTTCATTGACAGCATATTCGGTAATAACTTTCTTACATAGCACTGGTTTTATACATATGCAGGCTACTTGGCTTTCTGCTACCAACAAGCAACCAGCAATGCATGTCATTTCTTTGAGTCATTTCTCCATAGATGGACGCTTTTGATACCTACTTACAGTATATTCAGATAAGAGATAGACCGGATGTAAACAAAAGGTTCGGGTGATTTTCACGCTAACGCCGCCGTCTCGACGTAAAACAGGAGCCCTCATTGGTCAATTCGCAATTAAATGCCTATGCCGAGCGGCAGAGCAGTCGTATCAAGGCAGAGTCACATTCAGGTTCAGACGTGTTACGTATGTCGTGTGCATCATTGCAATTTGGTATTTCTTTGGACGTTTTCGTTTGTTATCTTATTAAGTTGTTGAGTTTGTCGTTGTTATTGTTATACCTTGTTATTGTTATCAACTGCTTGCGCAAAATGCCCAGTAGTACAGATACTGCCGATGAAGTTGTAAACTCCTGTAGTCCACCTAGGAAACGCTCTAAAAAAAGACACCTGAGTGCAGAAATGAAAGAGGTCATTTTGAATATATATAAGATCGAGCGCGAGGAGAACGAGGCATCAACCATCAAAGAAATTGTTGTGAAGGTTTCTCACAAAGTTGGGGTGTGTCGCGCATCAGTGTTTAATGTGTTAAGACAATACAAAAAAAATCACACCTTTTCTGAGCCAATGACCAGTAAACATCGCAAAAGTGTTGTTAAATCATTTAATGAAGCTGATAAGCATACGATTAGGAGGAAAGTGCATGAATTCTTCTTTAGGAATGAAATACCTACTATAGATAAAGTACTGCAGGAGGTAAATGGAGATACAACGTTGCCAAATTTCAAACGATCAACTTTCCATGCATTACTGAAGCATTTAAATTTCAAATGGAACAATCGGATGTTTTTCAAACCTTGGGAACAAGGTTCTAAACATTAATTCCAGGGGGCAGATAAAACATATTACAAGTAACAAAACTTTTATAACTTTCGATAAAATGCGTGGATGTTTTATTGTCATTTTCATTTGTTAGAACTTTTTTAAGCCATGTTTTTATGTGTTTTCGATATTTCAATAATTTTTTAATATAATCTTAAAATATGTCGAATATTATAAACTTAAAAAAAGTTACTAAGTTTTATATTGTGTACCGTTCCAAATATTTCTAATCATTTTAATTCATACTTTAAGCTTTATAAAGTTATAATTTGTTAATATTAATATTTGCGCGTATTTCGGGTTCCTGATCATTCATTTTTTAAAGGTTTATAACTTTAAATTAAATTGTGAAGCGCTGAGTAATCATACGACGTTCAATATTCTTTCTTTCAATATGACTAAATAATCCCAATTATAGCAATCTGATACTCATGTCTCAATGTTTTTTCGCTGAATGTGATGAAAACATTTGAAAAAGGTTCGCTTATTGAAATAAATCTACACCAGTTAGTACTTCGATTTCCAGGTAAAGGGAAAAGGCTCATTATCTGCCATATTGGCAGTGAGGATGGATTTGTTGTTGACGGTCTGTGGTGCTTTGAGTCTAAGAAAACTGGAGATTACCACGAGGAAATGAATGGCGAATCGTTTGAACAGTGGTTTTCAAAAATTTTACCGAACTTAGAGGAAAACGCAGTAATTGTGTTGGATAATGCGCCTTATCATTCTCGAAGAATGGAGAAGGTCCCAACAACGGCTTCAAGGAAAGTTGATGTTCAAAATTGGCTCCGCTCGAAAAATATCAACTTCGAAGAAGCAATGCTGAAAGTACAATTATTAAGAATTGTCAAGGATCACAAGGCGGAATATCAAAAATACGCCATTGACGAAATGGCAGCAAGTCAAAATAAAACTGTGCTCCGTTTACCTCCATACCATTGCGAGCTCAATCCCATTGAGCTCATATGGGCAGAGGTTAAAAATTATATAGCTAAGCAGAATACAACTTTTAAATTTTGTGACCTCAAAGGTCTTTTCAAAGAAGCACTAGAATTAATAACAGCGCAAAAATGGGAAAACTGTATTAAGCACGTGAAAGACAAAGTTGAAAAGAGAATGTGGGGACTGGACAATATTTTAGAGGAACAAGTCGAGCCATTCATTATAGACGTTGGTGCTTCAGGCAGTAGCGATGATGAAAGCTCATCAAGCTCATCTTTCCAATAAAAGATGTCGTTCATCAAATTCGGTAAGTTATAAGTAATTATAAAGCTACTATTTTTTAATTAATTATTGACATTTTTGAACCCATTTTGGCAAAACCTATTCAAGAATCTACTTTCTGACAATGTTCAACCATGCACTTTTTTTACGTTTTGAACGTTTTAATTTGGTCACATATTTACCTAGAAATCAAAAAATATACTAATCAATATTCTAAAAGCAATTTTAAGAGATATACGATTATTTTTAATTTAGGCTAATTTAAACGCCATTTTGAGATTATATTCGACTGTATTTCACCAAACATCAGACGGCATCCGAAGCTGGAAATCGAAGCGAAAATTTTGAAACCCTTATGTATATTTACATCATTATATATTTCTTACCCCACCCCCACATGATCCTATATCCATCACCAATCGTATACACATCGAATTGTGCTAATTTACTACAAAGTTACGCAAAGCAGCATCTACTATCTAAAATATGTACTGCGTGACTCTTAATACGTCCCTGCCGAATGTTACAGCGTTCGATGATCACGTGGTCTTGTTTATGTCCGGTCTATCTCTTATCTGAATATACTGTAGTCTGCAAGATGACATTGTTGTTTTTTTGACGTTTTTTTACCTAATACCTCTGCCATTCACGTTTGGCCTAAGAGAGCTAAGCCCAAAGCTGCCGGTACAGTTGGCGCCCAGACTATGGCGCAAAATAACGCGGCGTTAGCGCGTCGCGGTACAGCGTTGCCCCGCTGAAATCGCGCAATCGCCTGCTCTTTGCGACCTTGAAAGTAGAGAAAGATAAATCGCGAGAGAGCTAGCTATAGGAAAAAAATTATGCACCAGGAGTGGGGCGGCTGAAAGGAAAGAGGGGAAAGTTAAGGGAGAAATTAAGACTTAAGTAGTATTATGTGCGATCCCGTAAGGTTAACAATTTGCTGGTAATCGCAGGCAATCCAGACGTCAGCTGGGACAGGGATATCGCCCATATACTCATTCTATTATCCGAGATCGCTGCTTGCGCTCCAGCTCGATCACTTTTAACTTTTACTTTCATTTTGTGGCGCAAGCCAGTGTTGAAAACCGTGTCCCAAAAATACCAGCCACTCGACGCGAGGCGGAGGCCGGATTAACGTGCGGGGCAGCGGTATTATTAAGTTCTCCGGATTTTCGGGTTTGTGCCGACCCTTAATGCGGATAAACCGATAAAAAATAACACGGATAATCGGAAATAACTCGGATAACCTATTGCAATCGATAGTGGTAGTGAAAGGTTTGATGCAATGGCTTTGCCGAGCTGCCCTACATGCCAGATCGACTGCAACTATGCACCTCTCTATCCAGGATATCCAGACCCTCCCAAGGATATGATAGCACGTGTTGCCGCTGTTCTTTAGGATAACTTTTTTACGGGTAAGCACCACCAACTACCTGTTGATACACATTCGCGTTAACAGCTGTTTTCCATCAGCAATGCGATCGTCCATCGAAAGCTCTAACTGCAAACTTGCGCATTCTCCTTTTTTTCAACTTTTACTGGATCTGAAAAATGATTTTGTGTCTCTCAAAAACAATTTTTCAATGTTGTTAAACTTATTTTGGATGAAATATGCACTGATAATGGTCTTAAATCTAACTGCATTTCTTGCATTCTCTATTTTCTGAGCTTTTATGAAAAATGAAAAATGGTTCTACATTTCCTAAAATTAATCTTATAAACTGTTTTAACCTATTTTTTGTGTAGTATGCCGTGACAATGATCTGAAAAATGAAGTTTCTAACTGCAAAACCGCATTTTGAGCTAATACAAAAACTGAAAAAAGCTGCTGTAGTCTTGAAAACAACCTTTCAATGTTATTTTCTTTCGTATTTCTCAAAGGCAGTTTTTTTATTTTAATTTATTTTGGGTGCAATATGCTCTAGCAGTGTGTTCAGATGGGATTTTTCTAGTTGTAAAGCTTGTATTGCGCACTTTTTGACCTTTCAGGGTATTTACTTTTGTTAAAAACAATTTTTCAATGGTTTTCCAACTTATTTGGTAGCAGTGCGCCCTAACAATGGGCTTAAATAAAGCTTATAACTGCAAAACTTGTATGTTCTCTACTTTTTAACTGTTGTGGGAACTGAAAACGGCTTCTGTATTTCTCAGAGACAATCATCCAAGATTTAACTTGTTTTGCGTACCCTTCACGAGAATTTTGAGCTTATACAGAAACTGAAATAAGCTTCTGCGTTCTCTTAAAAACAATCTTTCGATAATATGTTAACTTATTTTGGTTGCAATATCCCCTAACGATGATCTTTGATGGGGTTTTTCTAATCGCTAAGCTTGCATTCCCTATTTTCGGAGCTTTTATGAGAAATGAAAAATGGTTCTACATTTCCCAAAATTAATCATATAGATTGTTTCAACCTACTTTTTGTGCGGTATGTCTTGACAATAATGTCAAAAATGAAGTATCTAACTGCAAATCGCATTTAACGCTAATACAAAAAATTAAAAAGCTGCTGTATGTCTTGAAAACAACCTTTCAATGTTATTTTCTTTCGTATCTCTTAAAGTCAGTCTTTTGATCTTATTTGTGCACAATATGCCCTTACAGTGTTCTCAGATTGGGTTTTTCAAGTCGCATTTTTTCTATTGCGCACTTTTTGACCTTTTACGGTATTTGCTTTTGTTTGTTAAAAACAATTTTTCAATGGTTTTTCAACGTATTTGGGAGCAGTATGCCCTAACAATGGGCTTAAGTGAAGCTTCTAACTGCAAAACTTGTATGTTCTCTAGTTTTTAACTGTTGTAGGAACTGAAAACGGCTTCTATATTTCTCAAAGACAATCATTCAAGATTTAACTTGTTTTGAGTACTACACTAACAATGATCTTGTAATTACAAAGCTTGCATTCCTCACTTTTTGAAATTTTGCGTGAAATGAGATTGATTAAACACAATCTTTCGATGTCATTTAACTTATTTTGAGAGCAACATCTCCTAAAAATGATCTTAAATGAGGGTTCTAACAGCAGACCTTACATTCCTCACCACTACTTTTTGTGTAGTATGCCTTGACAATGATTTCAAAAATGAAGTTTCCAACTGCAAACCCGCATTTTGAGCTGATACAGAAACTGAAAAAAGCTGCTGTATGTCTTTCAATATTATTTTCTTTCGTATCTCTTAAAGTCAGTCTTTTGATCTTATTTTGATTTATTTTTGGCACAATATGCCCTTACAGTGTTCTCAGATGGGATTTTTCAAGTTGCATTTTTTCTATTGCGCACTTTTTGACCTTTTACGGTATTTGCTTTTGTTTGTTAAAAACAATTTTTCAATGGTTTTTCAACGTATTTGGGAGCAGTATGCCCTAACAATGGGCTTAAATGAAGCTTCTAACTGCAAAACTTGTATGTTCTCTAGTTTTTAACTGTTGTAGGAACTGAAAACGGCTTCTATATTTCTCAAAGACAATCATTCAAGATTTAACTTGTTTTGAGTACTACACTAACAATGGTCTTGAAATTACAAGGCTTGCATTCCTCACGTTTTGAAATTTTGCGTGAAATGTGATTGATTAAACACAATCTTTCGAAGTCATTTAACCTATTTTGAGAGCAATATCTCGTAAAAATGATCTTAAGTGAGGGTTCTAACAGCAGACCTTACATTCCTCACCACTACTTTTTGTACAGTATGCCTTGACAATGATCTCAAAAATGAAGTTTCCAACTGCAAACCCGCATTTTGAGCTGATACAGAAACTCAAAAAAGCTGCTGTATGTCTTGAAAACAACCTTTCAATATTATTTTCTTTCGTATCTCTTAAAGTCAGTCTTTTGATCTTATTTTGATTTATTTTTGGCACAATATGCCCTTACAGTGTTCTCAGATGGGATTTTTCAAGTTGCATTTTTTCTATTGCGCACTTTTTGACCTTTTACGGTATTTGCTTTTGTTTATTAAAAACAATTTTTCAATGGTTTTTCAACGTATTTGGGAGCAGTATGCCCTAACAATGGGCTTAAATAAAGCTTCTAACTGCAAAACTTGTATGTTCTCTACTTTTTAACTGTTTTGGGAACTGAAAACGGCTTCTGTATTTCTCAAAGACAATTACCCAAGATTTAACTTGTTTTGGCTACCCTAACAATGATCTTGAAATTACAAGGCTTGCATTCCTCACGTTTTGAAATTTTGCATGAAATGAGATTGATTAAACACAATTTTTCGAGGTCATTTAACTTATTTTGAGAGCAACATCTCCTAAAAATGATCTTAAGTGAGGATTCTAACAGCAGACCTTACATTCTTCACCCCCACTTTTTGTACAGTATGCCCTGACAATGATCTCAGAAATGAAGTTTCTAACTGCAAACACGCATTTTGAGCTAATACAAAAAATGAAAAAGCTGCTGTATGTCTTGAAAACAACATTTCAATATTATTTTCTTTCGTATCCCTTAAAGGCAGTCTTTCTAATCGCAAAGCTTGCATTCTCGATTTTCTGAGATTTTATGAGAAATAAAAAATAGTTCTATATTTCCTAATATTAATCTTTCAAAGTTGTTTTAACTTATTTTTCGTGCAGTATGCATTGACAATGATTTCAAAAAATTAGGGCTCTAACTGCAAAACCGCATTTTGAGCTTATACAGCAACTGAATAAGAGCTTCTGTATTTCTTAAATAGAATCTTTCAATGTTATTTTACCTTATCGTGGGTACAATATGCCATAACAATGATCTAAGATGGGTTTGACAATGATTTAAAAAATTAGGGTTCTAACTGCAAAACTGTATTTTGACCTTATACAAAAACTGAACAAAACTCATGCCCTAACAAAGATCTAAGATGGTTTTTCCATTTGCAAAGCTTGTATTCTCTATTTTCTGAGCTTTTATGAGTAATGAAAAATAGTCCTATATTTTCTAGGATTAAGTTTCTAACTGCACAACCACATTTTGAGTTTATACCTGAAAGAAGCTTAGATGGACTTCTTCTAGTTACAAAGCTTGCATTCCGCACTTTTTGACCTTTTGCGGGATTTGATTTTGTTTGTTAAAAACAATTTTTTAATAGTTTTTCAACTTATTTGTAACCAGTTTGCCCTAACAATGGTCTTAAGTAAACTGCAAAACTTGTATCTTCTCTACTTTTTACTATTGTTGGAACTGAAAAAGGCTTCTTTATTTCTCAAATGCTAATCATCCAAGATTGTTTTAACTTGTTTTGGTTGCCCTAACAATGATCTTGTAATTACAAGGCTTGCATTCCTCACTTTCTGAAATTTTGCGTGAACTGAAAAAAGCCCCTGTTTCATTAAAAACAATATTTCAAAGTTCATTCAACTTATTATGAGAGCAACATCTCCTAACAATGATCCTAATAAGGTTTACAACTGCAAATCTTGCATTCTCCACTTTTGAAGCTTTTCAAGAACTGAAAACAACTTCTGTATTTCTTAAAAACAATATTAAAGGTGGTCATAACTTATTTGAGGTGTACTATGGCCTAACAGTGATCCTAATTGAGGGTTCTACCAGATCTTGCATTCTTCAATTTTTAGAACTGAAAAAGAGCTGCTGCTGTATTTCTAAAAAACAATCTGTTTTTAGCTCAATCAAGCACTATGCCCAATAATCTCCAATTAGGGTTATAGCTGCAGAACTTATATTCTCCAATTTTTAAAAACGCGTTATTTTGGATGCAATGATCTTGAACGAGTTCTTCTAACTACAAAGTTTGCATTCTCCACCTTTACAGGAACTGAAAAATGCCTCTGTATGTCTTGAAAGTGACCAGGATTAATTTAACTTACTTATAACTTAAACATTTTCCCGTCGCTTGAAGCAATTTGTAATCTACACATGCAGTATACCTAGAGAACAAGCTTTCATGTAGGACACAAACACGCAAGAATTTTTCAAAAGTTGCTCGTATACTTTTCATAATAACTACAAGACTTTGTCGTACAAAATTTCCATTTCCATTATCCATGCGAAGGGTACTTGGTATACTGCGTTAATGATTTCAAAAAAACTAAGACCCACTCAAACTTTCCCTGTTTATTTACATACATACTGTCTCTCGTGCACGATAACTAACAATTGTTAGTAAAAAATGTAAAGTAAACATGCAGTATATATACTAAGTGACATATAAATCCGAACACCCAGTTTAAATGGTTTTATTTTAATAAAATTTTGTATAAGTACTTAATGAAGCATAATAAGTAAATGATAAACATTTCAAAATAATTGCACTGCTTTAAAGCCCTTTGACCTTTAATAATGTGTGGATGCACCCTGATGTGCTACACATTCTCCAACGCGCCTAGGCATGCTTCTGATCAGGTGGTCAATGTGCTCCTGTGGTATCTCATTCCAGGCAACCATCAACTCCTCTCGAAGTGCTTCTAGAGTCTGAGGAGGACGTTGCAAATTGAGCAATCTCCTACCCATCATATCCCACACGTGCTCAATTGGGGATAAGTCGGGAGCTCTTGGTGGCCATGGTAACAATGTGACATCATTATGTTGAAAGAAGTTTATTGTGACTCTTGCAACATGTGGTCGGGCATTATCTTGTTGGAAAGTTGGATCTGCCAGGGTGTCAAGATAGGGTAAAAGATGGGGTTCTAGAACTTCGTGGATATAACGCTGCCCGTTCATGTTACCTCTGATGAAGATTAAAGGTGACCTGGAACCATAAGCTATAGCACCCCAAACCATAACTCCAACAGTGTGATGAACATGTCTTTCAACAAAAAACTGTGGATTCCTCCTTTCACCACGTCGCCTTCTAGCCCTGGCACGACCATCGTGCATGCCTAAACAAAATCGAGACTCGTCACTAAAGACAATACTGTTCCATTCCTGATTCCAGAGTGACCGTTGTCTGCACCACTCAAGGCGATTACGTCGGTGTTCTCGAGTTAAAGGGAGGACCCAGTGTGGCCGCTATGAAAACAAGCCAAAACTTCTCATTCGTCGGTAAACACTTCGCATGCCAATAGGTCTTCCGTGTTCTGCAAACCATTCATTTGCAATGGACCTGGTAGTGGAGAAACGGTCCCTTAAGGCCAATAATCTTAGGCGGCGATCTTCACGGTCTGTTGTTCTACGGCGGCGTCCAGTGCCCCTTGCTCTTTGCGGACGGCCTTCTCGAAGCCATGCCTGACAACACCTAACCACAGTGTCTACACTTCTTTGCACTCTAACTGCAATTGCCCGAAAAGAAAGTCCAGCTTCCCGAAGTCCCACTATACGGCCCCTATCAAACTCACTAAGTTGACGAAATCGTACAGGTCTCCGTACTCTAGGCATCGTAACCGATCGTAAAGGATGTCAAGAACCAAAATCCGCCAACGTTGATCCTTTACTGCGGCTGAAATATTCAGTTTTAGAGCGTTAGTGAATTAAAAAAAAGCAGTATAAAGACCGGAATGTCCAACTGATAAGGCTGAAAATTTTTTCACTTGTTATTTACAGTAAGATAAATACATTCACCAACTTTTATTAAAATAAAACCATTTAAACTTGGTGTTCGGATTTATATGTCACTTAGTATATTTGCACATATTAAAATATAAATATCGGGTAATCATATTGTATACCAACAAAAAACTTTTCCTTTAATGTTGAGTAGTATTTTCTGGCTTCAAACACCAGTAGCCTCCAAATATAAATGCTTCAGTTTCCTCTTTTTTTTTATCTGCCTTATTCTGTCTTTAGCTAACCCTTTCGCTGCGTCCCAGTCCAAATCCGTTTATCTTAATTACCCCGGTATTCGTCTTCGTTTTGTCTTTTTCTTAAGTTTTCTCATTCTCCAGACCATTTACGCCAACTTTGTATTTGACATTCCATTGACTACTTTAGCCCTTTCAGTTGTATTCTTTTTCAACAGATATGAAACCTAATCTCATTTCTACATTTATCACTTTGTCTATACTTTGTAGACCAGCAATCCTTCTTAGCAGTTTCATTTCACTTGCTTGTATTGCTGTAGTTTCTTTCTATGTATCTTCCTTCATGTCCGTAGTTTTGAATCGTGTTAGGGTAGGAATATGCAGTTGTACCAAACATTCACAACAAAAGTACGGGCCGGAATACCATCTTATCAACGTATACTTCCATGATAGCTTTTATCAAAATTTAATAAATGATTCCAAGGTCCCCAGACCTCAACAGTTTAGATTTCTTTTTGTGTGACTACATTAAGACACTAGTATACACAAGTCCCATTAAAACTGTAGAGGAATTAAGAGAAAGAATAGTTGCAGCTTGTGACAACATAAAAACCACTCCAAGGATATTTCAACGAGTGCGCAATTCCATGAGAAGGAGGGCGGAAGCATGCATACTAAGTGAAGAGGGCCATTTTCAACAATTTTTGTAATCATTTCGTTGGTTTTAATGTTTATGTTGTCAGTTGTTGTTGTTCATTACCCCTAATGTGTTTAATTTTTCCAATTAAATTAATAATAATTTTGCAAGTTAGACAATAGAATGGTTTTTAGTTTTTTTACTCAAAAATGGCGCATCAAAGGAAAACAATTCAAGAGAGATCATTTGTTTTAAATTGAACGGAATTCAAAAATAATTTTTATTTGGCCTACCATTTTTTTCTTAAAAAATATCGAATTCAATACCAGTACGCACGCCACTAAAGATTATTTTTGCATTGAGAAATATGCAGCTTTATTAACATTCACTACATACTAAATATCAGTGAAATATCTGAAGCGGTTTTGAAATTTTAATTAATTTCCATTTTTTTCCTAAAACTTCAACACCCCGAGTTTTTGTAAGGAAACTTTTATGGGCCATAGTTTATTCACACCATTAAATATTCGCATATCATTAAGGAACACCCTGTATAATGAAGAAATAGCTATGTGCTTCTCAAATACCTTTGTATCTCACTTTTTAAATACGCTAAAATTTGAATATTTTCAAATAGATGTCCAACTTGACATTCTTTAGGCTCTTGTCATCTTATTTGAGCAACAGACAGCTTGCAACCTTCAACAACACTACCTCCAGTACAACGACGTTTCATGTGGTGTCCCACAGGGCTCCGTGCTGGGTCCACTTTTACTCTTATATACATAAATGACCTTCGTAATTGTAATACAACACAAACAAACAATGCTCTGAAGTAGCAAATCGATTGATTTACTTTTCTCTGCGAATATTGATTACATAATCAATTTGGAAAATTGGTTTTTAGCAAGTAAACTGACACTCAATGCTTCAAAGACGCAGTCCATGGTAATAAGTTTGTGTCACCATAACATCAATACCATAGACACAGTAAAACTTTTGGGTGCCAGTATTGATGTTGACTTGGGAAGAACATGTAAACAGTATTCTCAGGGAACTATCTATACTATATATATTTATTTAGGAATCTGAAAAGCCGTGTTTCTGGTGATACGTTATTAACCACATCATGATGGATGTTACGGAACCTGCTGACCATATTCTACATACGAGTTGCGCCACTGCTCTTAATAGGAGAAAGCCCCTTTCGAGTGTTTAGATGTTTATTTATTCGAGTACTGCTTTGTGTTTATATTGTCCTTCAGATATTGTAAACATCCTGTGTCTTCTAAAGGTTTAGGTTGTTATCTGTATATACAAATATGATTTTTATCTGACTTAAAAAATGAGTGTGAACCACTGCATCGATACCATTCCACTTCGGTACCGCAGATAATAAAGTCCACCTTGCAGACCAAGTAACATAGCCTATTACTTTAAAGTCAGCACATAACTTCCACTTATTCATCAATTTATTAACTCACCTTGCAAATCATACGCTGTGGTTATATATATAGGTGAAAAATTAAAGCTTCCGCCTTTTGTTGGGTACTTCGACAAAATTTAAGCAAAGAGGACTCTTTATACTTTTTTAATTCTCTCTAGCTTTCAATGGACTTTGCCATCATCATCAGGAGAGTAGTATGTGAGGATGTTGCTAATTGTTGTTTACGTATAGGATGAGGGAAACGTCCAGTAACATGGTGAGAGCTGGATACATGGTACAATGGTCAAAATTATATAAAATATGACAAGAACAAGTTAAAGACAGATTAAAAATTATTTAAAAAACATTTTTTTAATTTAATTAAAAAAGTATAAAGAGTCCTCTTTGCTTAAATTTTATCGAAGTACCCAACAAAAGGCGGAAGCTTTAATTTTTCACCTAACTGGTCTAGACGACAATGACCACGTCTCAAGTTATATATATATTGTTATATATTTTTTCCCCTCTCCATCTTCGTTTCCTCAGGTGACACCCGTATCCGGATGTGTGGGCATGTGCATCTACTTTTGTAGTTGCATATGTGCATTCATTTCGGGCCTGATGAAGCCAACCAGCAGAAATACGTATCGCTCGGGTTACCTATCCTATTTTCTGCTCGAATCCACTTTCCTCCTTTTTGCGGATTTTGCCCATTATTTTCCTACTTTTTGTTATATACTTTTCTCCGCATGATCATTTTCTCTTTGTAGATCCGTTGGGCTTGAAGTACCACAGCAAGTGGCTATAACCGGCCGCGAGGTGGTGGTTAGATGTCTCCTTGGAAATTCGAGGTCTTCTGGCCATTTTATACTACAATGTGTAGGTTGGCTCTTGTTGTGGACTTCGTGTGTCGTTTTTTTTTTCCTCTCCATCTTCGTTTCCTCAGGTTACACCCGTATCCGGATGTGTGGGCATGTGTATCTACTTTTGTAGTTTCGTATGTGTATTCATTTCGGGCCTGATGAAGCCAACCAGCAGAAATACGTATCGCTCGGGTTACCTATCCTACCACTTTCCTCCTTTTTGCGGATTTTGCCCATTATTTTCCTACTTTTTTTATATATACAGGGTGTCCGCAAAGTTGGGGTTTTCCTTTTCAGAAACAACTACCCTTGAAATAACAAAGGTAATGTGTAGTGAAACGAGGGCGACCAAGTAAAAAAAAATAAAGGAAAAAGTACTCACTCTCCAGTTGACGAGAAGGGCTAAGTACGTCTCTGCCCGAAATCATACCGCTCCAACAGAAAATGAAATGAGCTGATGCGCTACCGAGCAGACGCAGAAACCACATTGATTGTCTTACATTTAATGGCACATCTTCTAACAAGGAAGGCAAAATGTTGGGTAAAAAGTCTAGGTATTGCATCCCGTCCAATCGATTTGGGAGAATAAATGGTCCAATGAGCATACCGTTCACCATGCCCGCCCAAACATTCACCGAAAATGTTTGTTGAAAATGTGCCCGACGGACAGCGTGCGGATTTTCTACTGACCAAACATGAGTGTTGCGAAAGTTATTCACCCCATTACGCGTGAACGTAGATTCGTCTGTCACCAATATGCACTTCAAAAAATCCGGATTATTGTCATGTTGATGCAATAACCACTTACAAAACCGCACTCTTGCTGGAATCGTCAGGCTGAAGGGCTTGTACACGTTGGACGTGAAACGGATACAGCCCCTCTTCACGAAGCGTTTGCCACACTTTAGTTTTTGATATTTGCACTTCTCTAGCCACGTCTCTAGTGCTTGTTGAGGGATTCTCGTCTACGCGATTACCTCTACACGCGTGACCGTAACAGTCGGTTGAAAGTTGCATACTGACCTGACACACTGGCCCCGACCCAGTTCTGTCGTCGGGTTGAGCCAGTGACCTTGTACCAGTCGGTGATGTCGCGGCTACAGGACGGTATTCAGATATTTTTGATGTTGCAGAGCCCCTTATCTCGGTTCCCTTAAGACATTGGTGTATATGGTACTAAGAAAAATTGCTTATGTTTTCAAGATCTACACGTCGTGTAAAGGAAAACCCCAACTTTGCGGACACCCTGTATATATAGGTAATCCAAGTCGTTATATAATTTAATATTGCAATATTCTATATCAAAAATACAGTCAATCTACTTGACGCCATTTTTAGCAGAAGCGCTGTTGATAATAAACTGCGGAATGTTATGATATCGTCATCGGTGTTGTGCTCAAGCATGAGAACATTCTGATACTTTCGTCTGAAAGAAATGTGGAGCATCTCTTACATAATGTGATATTCGTGACATAAGCTGCTGAAACAAATTACTTGAAGAATGAGATGTAAGTAAGGAAGTATCTTATATATTCATCGCTGCCGCAGAAGAAATTAAAATAATTCGAAGATTGGGCCACTTTCATAAGAATGTCCCACATTTATGTAATGCACTGTATTGGAGAAGGGTAATCTGCCAAAATCACAATATTTTTTGGCCCCTTATACGTCCTTCCTAGGTATTTTCCTTTGTATCATAGATAAATTTAACGTAGCTTTTGCATCCTAAAACAATGTAAATATTATTAAGAAGTGCCTCATGACAGCAATATTACGCAAGATATACATAGATATTACCCATTAAAAACCATGTATTCGCCATTAAAAAAGAAATGTGAGGTTTATCTTTCATAATTTATTTGATATAATAATAATAATAATAATAAAAGTCTTCTATTTCAGAAAAATAACACATACATAAAAAAATCAAGTAGACTGGTGGCAGTCTAGTCGCAGGCTTCTCTACTTAACCAGCAGCGAATTCACACTCGAAGAACTAAAAAAAATTAAACATTAATAAGCTGAAGTCCAGACAGAAGGCAAATTTTAGACAAAATGTAAACAAGCAATGGAATATACACATATTTGTAAATATGCAAATATACTAAGTGACATATAAATCCGAACACCCAGTTTAAATGGTTTTATTTTAATAAAATTTTGTATAAGTACTTAATGAAGCATAATAAGTAAATGATAAAAATTTCAAAATGATTGCACTGCTTTAAAGCCCTTTGACCTTTAATAATGTGTGGATGCACCCTGATGTGCTACGCATTCTCCAACGCGCCTAGGCATGCTTCTGATCAGGTGGTCAATGTCCTCCTGTGGTATCTCATTCCAGGCAACCACCAACTCCTCTCGAAGTGCTTCTAGAGTCTGAGGAGGACGTTGCAAATTGAGCAATCTCCTACCCATCATATCCCACACGTGCTCAATTGGGGATAAGTCGGGAGATCTTGGTGGCCATGGTAACAATGTGACATCATTATGTTGAAAGAAGTCTATTGTGACTCTTGCAACATGTGGTCGGGCATTATCTTGTTGGAAAGTTGGAACTGCCAGGGTGTCAAGATAGGGTAAAAGATGGAGTTATAGAACTTCGTGGATGTAACGCTGTGCGTTCATGTTACCTCTGATGAAGATTAAAGGTGGCCTGGAACCATAAGCTATAGCACCCCAAACCATATCTCCAACAGTGTGATGAACATGTCTTTCAACAAAAAACTGTGGATTCCTCCTTTCACCACGTCGCCTTCTAACCCTGGCACGACCATCGTGCATGCCTAAACAAAATCGAGACTCGTCACTAAAGACAATACTGTTCCATTCCTGATCCCAGAGTGACCGTTGTCTGCACCACTCAAGGCGATTACGTCGGTGTTCTCGAGTTAAAGGGAGGACCCAGTGTGGCCGGTATGAAAACAAGCCATTACTTCTCATTCGTCGGTAAACACTTCGCATGCCAATAGGTCTTCCGTGTTCTGCAAACTTTTCATTTGCAATGGACCTGGTAGTGGAGAAACGGTCCCTCAAGGCCAATAATCTTAGGCGGCGATCTTCACGGTCTGTTGTTCTACGGCGGCGTCCAGTGCCCCTTGCTCTTTGCGTACGGCCTTCTCGAAGCCATGCCTGACAACACCTAACCACAGTGTCTACACTTCTTTGCACTCTAACTGCAATTGCCCGAAAAGAAAGTCCAGCTTCCCGAAGTCCCACTATACGGCCCCTATCAAACTCACTAAGTTGACGAAATCGTACAGGTCTCCGTACTCTAGGCATCGTAACCGATCGTAAAGGATGTCAAGAACCAAAATCCGCCAACGTTGATCCTTTACTGCGGCTGAAATATTCATTTTTAGAGCGTTAGTGAATTTAAAAAAAGCAGTATAAAAACCGGAATATCCAACGGATAAGGCTGAACATTTTTTCACTTGTTATTTACAGTAAGATAAATACATTCACCAACTTTTATTAAAATAAAAAAATTTAAACTGGGTGTTCGGATTTATATGTCACTAGTATAGCTTGGTTGAAGAAGTAGATTCCTAATATAACTGAAAAAAGTACAACATAAGGAGTGGAAAATGAATGGTGAAGCAGTGTCGTAATTTTCACTGTCCATTCGAGATGTAGAACTATAGTTTTACGATATGATAATAATAAGCTTCTTTATTGTACAATTGGTATACATAACGTATTAGGCATTAGCATCCAAGCTAGGTTTCGATTAAATCAGATTTTTTTGAATAAACTTTATATCAAAGAAGAAAGACTCTGTACCTCAGATACATTTTTCACATCGTAGGCTATATTATGTTCTAGCTATGTATACACTAAGGTAGTTGAAGCTCTGCGGAATGTACGAGAGGTGGCCGGGCTAGCTTTGTCGCTTTATAAATTAAAAACTCACTATTGACTATCTCCTAATTCCATATTCCGTAGTCGTTTGTTTGTTAATCCATGACCTAGTTACTTAAAATTGTGCATATCAGTTGTAACATCCTCTGAAAACAATGATACTTGTCCGAAAATTTCTCCACTACTAACGCAAGCATGTTGATCATGTCATTTTCGTCCAATAATGCAAGGGTTTATTTGTATTATTTTTACTGCTTGCTAACATTAACACGTCGTAAGTGACAGGTTCTCCTCTTCATCTTACAACGTCAACGCGGGCGTTCACCAGGGATCGGTTTTGGCTCCGACATTGTTCCTCTTAGATATATCAACGACCTGCTTTCGTTTACCGCCAGTCCAATCCACAGCTTTGTTGAGCTGGAGAAAAATAGACTAGCAGCGACTGTCTCTCTGACTAGAGACCGGATCAGCACTAGAACGCTTTTTGTTGGTCAAAGTACAGTACTGTGTTTTATGAGCATTATACTGTACAAGATTGTTGCGTCCCCAAGCGGTGATAACCTCCAGGTCTCTCGTCAGAGCTAGTTTTCTTTTTTCCAGCTCACTAGCAGAGATCGACTTGCCACCGGTGTGCCACAAACGTCACTATCAAAAAATGTGATTTCTTTCAACATGCATTTCTATCACCATAAAAACCACAGGATATGTTTCAAATGTTACATTCACTGCAATGATTTTTCATCGATGTGCAATTTAGTCATATTACCTGCTACCGATATATCAACCTATTCTCTCTAGGTATATCTTTGTATGCTTTTGCATGGTTAAATATCCTAATATTTTGTTTAGTAATCCATGACACAATTTAAATTTCTAGTCTACATGCGTTCATGCAGCGTGTATGTATATGAAATAAGTGTTGGGCAACAGTAATAAAAACCTGCATATTCATGTTCGTACTGTTCATTTCTTTAAGTACATTCTACCTTTCGCCTTTAAACCAAATCACAAGTATCGACAAATTCCATTGACTCAAAAGAAAACACAAGATCATCAATCGCTCGTCCTTAGATCAGAAAGCGATTTGAAACTTTCTTGAGTTTGTATACTAAGTGAAATATAAATCCGAACACCCAGTTTAAATGGTTTTATTTTAATAAAAGTTGCTGAATGTATTTATCTTACTGTAAATAATAACTGAAAAAATTTTCAGCCTTATCAGTTGGTCATTCCGGTTTTTATACTGCTTTTTTTCAATTCACTAACGCTCTAAAAATGAATATTTCAGCCGCAGTAAAGAATCAACGTTGGCGGATTTTGGTTCTTGACATCCTTTACGATCGGTTACGATGCCTAGAGTACGGAGACCTGTACGATTTCGTGAACTTAGTGAGTTTGATAGGGGCCGTATAGTGGGACTTCGGGAAGCTGGACTTTCTTTTCGGGCAATTGCAGTTAGAGTGCAAAGAAGTGTAGACACTGTGGTTAGGTGTTGTCAGGCATGGCTTCGAGAAGGCCGTACGCAAAGAGCAAGGGGCATTGGACGCCGCCGTAGAACAACAGACCGTGAAGATCGCCGCCTAAGATTATTGGCCTTTAAGGGACCGTTTCTCCACTACCAGGTCCATTGCAAATGAATGGTTTGCAGAACACGGAAGACCTATTGGCATGCGAAGTGTTTACCGACGAATGAGAAGTTTTGGCTTGTTTTCATACCGGCCACACTGGGTCCTCCCTTTAACTCGAGAACACCGACGTAATCGCCTTGAGTGGTGCAGACAACGGTCACTCTGTTATCAGGAATGGAACAGTATTGTCTTTAGTGACGAGTCTCGATTTTGTTTAGGCATGCACGATGGTCGTGCCAGGGTTAGAAGGCGACGTGGTGAAAGGAGGAATCCACAGATTTTTGTTGAAAGACATGTTCATCACACTGTTGGAGTTATGGTTTGGGGTGCTATAGCTTATGGTTCCAGGTCACCTTTAATCTTCATCAGAGGTAACATGAACGCGCAGCGTTACATCCACGAGGTTCTAGAACCCCATCTTTTACCCTATCTTGACACCCTGGCAGATCCAACTTTCCAACAAGATAATGCCCGACCACATTTTGCAAGAGTCACAATAGACTTCTTTCAACATAATGATGTCACATTGTTACCATGGCCACCAAGATCTCCCGACTTATCCCCAATTGAGCACGTGTGGGATATGATGGGTAGGAGATTGCTCAATTTGCAACGTCCTCCTCAGACTCTAGAAGTACTTCGATAGGAGTTGGTGGTTGCCTGGAATGAGATACCACAGGAGGACATTGACCACCTGATCAGAAGCATGCCTAGGCGCGTTGGAGAATGCGTAGCACATCAGGGTGCATCCACACATTATTAAAGGTCAAAGGGCTTTAAAGCAGTGCAATCATTTTGAAATTTTTATCATTTACTTATTATGCTTCATTAAGTACTTATACAAAATTTTATTAAAATAAAACCATTTAAACTGGGTGTTCGGATTTGTATGTCACTTAGTATATATTTGTCGTATCCTCTGAAGCACATCAGGCATTTATGTACTATAATGTCGGGACAATGTCTTGTTTGCAGAATCAAACATTTCGGAAACAAGTAATCCCAAGGTTATTGCGTTTTTGACATTTTTAACTTATTTACGTATGTACTTGAGGACATGACAATTATCATAATCAGAATATTTCTTTTCCTTCACGTGCACTCTGTAGACGGTTTTCCGTGAAATTTCGATGCTTCTAACCCACGTTCCATTTATTGCGATTCTATTTGCCATGGTAAAATAGCCTTTTTTCTTTTATCCTAGTTACGATTGCGTTGCTCTCGATTTTTTGACTGTCAAAAAACTCGATATTTAATGATTATCTAATAACTGATTATTTTTTACACTTTGAAACTTGACTCCTACAGAGATAATGGCTTCGAGATTTATTAACGTTTAATGTGAAAAAACATTTATAAAAGCTTAAGAATTATGGATTTGTTGTATCAATTATTCGCCAAATTTTTATTGCTTTATGTAAATTTTCCAAAAATAGAATCAATGTTATTAATGCAAATCATGAAAACACAACAAACACAACACAAATAGAAACGAATGTGGTTTTATTGTAATTTTAAATTTTGTTGATACGAGTTTTGAATTGCCTTAGGTTAGTAAGAACTGGAAAAATCAATTTCTATAATATCACCACCCTAGGAACAAGGGAACAGTCCTACTGACCAGACATGTGCAAATTTCGACAGCGATGTAGTGAGAAGCAGAAACCATGAGGGTTTTTCTGGCAGGCCTAGAGGAAGGCTCAGATCATCGATTGCCCGTTGGAGTGAAAGAAGCTTGAAATTTGAGACCATCCACTAAAGAAGTGGACAGTGTAATCGGGGCAATAGTCTCCCAGAAACGTGAACAGTACTCCAGACTGGGTCGTATCTGAGCCTTGTACAATACAGAAATTTCAGTTCCTTCCCATCAGCTGCTGTAAGGTCTGTAAATTGAGTGAGGCACCAGGGGAACATGTGATCTGCCTTCAGTACAAGTTTGAACTCGCTCGAGTTGTCCGTAGCTATTTTTTGTCCTATTGTGTTCTAAAAATGAATGACATCAATTTCGAGCAATGGTGTGCTATCAGGTTTTGTTCTAGACATGGGCACAGTGCAACGAAAGCTCTTGCTAAACTTCAGCAGGCCTATGGAGCTGGTGTTTTGTCAAGATTTCAGGTTTTGCGGGAAAGAGTCGATTGAAGATGAACCACGAAGCGAAAGGCCTTCATCTTCAAGAACCGATGAAAATATCGATAGAATCCGGGATCTTGGGCGTTCAGATCGTCAATTGACAGTCAGAATGATCGGGGAAGGGTTAAATTCATCAGATCAAGAACAATTGGGTGTTGCATCACGAGTTTTTGGCATATAAAAACATTCCTGTGTCTCCTCAGCCTACTTATTCGCCAGACTTGAGTCCTTGTGACTTTTATCTCTTTCCAGAGTTGAAAAATCACCTCAAGAGAAAACTCATTTTGGGACAGTCGAAAACATTCAAACGGGTGTAACCGACCAGCTGAAGGCTATTGCTACAGAAGGAAGTAATTTTGAGGATGACAATATAAATCTGTAATCATATTTGGATGAAAAAATGTTCAGTCTCATCACTTAATTTACAGACCTCGTATGTGTTAATGTTTCATAATTTTTTTCCCAATGAGCTAAATATAAAAAACAACCCACTGCTGTTATAACCGTAAAAATTAATTATCGAATTATCGATTTATTTTTTGTATTTCCAATTGTGTAACTTTCAGAGAAATTAGCAAGTTGTTACGTAGAAGAAAGCAGAAAGTTGACAGTTCAGTCAATGTAACTCTTGAAACTTATCATGTGGTTTTCATGTTCATACCCAATATGTAAGCGGATCAAATCATATGTTTTAATTTGTGCTTATTTTACGACGTTTCGCCTTGTTCAACTACAATGGCAATTAATGACAGTATATTTTTGATTATCTGTCTTCCAGATGACAATTTATTTACAGTATCAAATAATGTTTAATTAATAAAAACAGTGCTTAACATGTGTGCAAATCAACGGTCATCACGTTTCCAACACAGTTTATAAACACTTCCCTTAGTTGTCAAACTGACATGATGGAACTATCAAATGATGAAATTAACAGAATACCATTTTAAATGATACTAATTCTATATATACAGGGTGACTTTGAAGTTGAGTCATTAATTTTCAGATAATGATTGTAGAAGGAAGATAAACCAAAGTGTGTGTGTAAAAATAAAAAAAAAAATAAAAAAAAACGTTACCTTGTTTTATAAAGTATCCTCCCGACAAGTATTTCAGTGCGGACCTGTATTTGATCGTGCGGTCTTGGAGCACCGGCATGCCCTCCCCTGTGAGGTCTTAAGTCACCTGATTCACGCGCCCTTTGTACTACATTAACAAAGGCACGAGGGGTTGGTTGTACTCGATTGGGAAACCGACCCGCATAAATCCGTGATGCCGCGTAAATAAGAATCATGTTCAGCATTTTCGTAAACATGTGCCATTTTTGATGAACAGACACCACTATTCACTCACGCGTTACCGACTGACAGTGACTGTATACAACTGAATAAAATAATTGTAAAAACATCGTTCCAAATTCTTTCGCTTTTTTGTTTCCGATGCGATGAACCGATAAGGCGGATTATATCCGTTGTTGCCAAACACGAGCACATAATATTATTATTGAGACAGGGCGGTACTCAATCTTCAAAAGGTCTATAACTTTGTTACTTTAATTTTACCAGAAAAATGGTAAAGGAAAAAAACATTTCTTTTGATCAGATCTACTCACTGTTAAAATAAATGACTCAACTTCGAAGTCACCCTGTATATAGGGTGGCCCATCCATTTGTGGACGGAATATTACTCATAAGCAAATACATTTTGGGAAAATCTATTTATGGCATGTTATACATGACATCTGAGGGCCCATTTCTAAAATATTGGCAATTATACAGGGTGTCCCAATTTTGACCTACATATCAAAGTTGTGATTTTTTAAACGGAATGCCTCAAATTTTATTGCATATTTGAATAAACCCATTCAAAAGAAGAAGATTGATATCGGTTTTGATAATTAGCTACTGAGATGTAAGATGTTTTGTCCAGAAAAACCGTCCACTTCGGCAACCCCTCAATCCACCATTTTGAAATTTGGAGTGCTGAATGTTATATCAAAAAAAACAAAACTTACACACCTCAGCTTTTATCTTATTTGTTACTTTTTCCATTTTCACCATTTCTTCTTTAGAAAAATTCATTTTCAAACTCGTTTCTATTATAATGCTCACAAAGCTAATTTTTACAGTTTGTAACTAATAAACAATTTATTTGTTTCCAAGGATGATGCGATATTAAATAGATAAAAGACGTACTAATAACCGAAAAGATAGCCATAAAAACCCTTATGTGTCTAGTATCAAAAAAAGGTTATAAAAAATTGAATCCAAACTAGCACAAATATACAGGGTGATGTATTTGAAATTTTTGAGAAAAAGTACAATTTGCGTTTTTGACCACCCTGTATGAGCAAATATTAAAATTCGAAAAAGTAACAAATAAGATAAAAGCTGAGGTATTTAAGTCTTTTTTGATATAAAATTCAGCACTCCAAATGTAGAATACGCTGGAAAGTGGCTGTTTTAATGTTCAATTCTTGAGCCCGATGACGAATCGACGTCCCTGGACTCTCGCCTACACTCTCACGAACTGCTCTCACATTTTCTTCTGAACGACCGCTGCGAGCTCGTCTCGTATGCTTCACATCATTAACTGAACCATACATTTTTGGATTATGCTTTTAACAGTGGATGGGGTAGGAACATTATTCCGACCGAATATTAGCTGTACTTTTCGAATCTTTGCAGTTAAACTTTCACCTCTTTGGTAATAATCTTCAACAATTAGGATGCGCTGTTCTATTGTGTAATGATACATTTTCATAAACTCCCGCTTGACTACTATCGATCTGTCATGTCACAATCATTATGACATGGCGCATAATTCAAATATTGCGTTCTTATCGATACACCCTTTATATATATCCTTGAAATTCTTTGGGATGAAGGCAAAGTTTTGCAAAAGATCATCACTCTTTTAACTTAAACTCAAGCTTTCGACGGTCTATGCCATCATCATTGGGAGCTGGCACAAATTTTGGAAAGCACCTCCAACTCCCGATGATGAAGGCATAGACCGTCGAAAGCTTGAGCTTAAGTTGAAAGAGTCATCTTTTGCAAAACTTTACCTTCATCCCAAAGAATTTCAGGATATTTTCTCCTAACGAATTAAGGCAACTTAATTATGAATACTATATATATATATATATATATATATATATATAACTTGAGACGTGGTCATTGTCGTCTAGACCAGTTAGGTGAAAATTAAAGCTTCAGCCTTTTTTTGTGTACTTCGACAAAATTTAAGCAAGGAGGACTCTTTGAACTTTTTTATGATGATGGCAAAGACCATTGAAAGCTAGAGAGATTAAAAAAGTATATATATATATATATATATATATATATTGGTGTTTGGGTTTTCAGTGTGAATTAAGAAAAATAGCTTATTTTATTTTCATATCCATTATGTCAAAAGGCTATATAATTTATGTGATACATATTTAATAGGATCAGATATAATTTTGATTTGTTATAGGTACCTACCAGGGAAAAATGTACCAGTGGCGTGACATTTATACTATGGAAAAAAAACTTTAAACCTGATATAAATACCATTATCTGAATAAATTCATAAATTCTTTAATGAAAATAACAAGTTTTCAGTTCCATCGGTCTTGAAACAAGCGATTGAGGGCTCAACCCCCAGGGTTAATGGTTGCGTTTGAAAGCTAGCTTTTTTGATAGCGGGTCGCAGTTTTTGCTTTCATTGTTTATAGGATTTTTTTATTGGCAACAAATAGGTAATAGAAAAAATAGTACGTCGATTAGGGCCTTTTGACATTTCTCATACTCAATTGGAAGTTGTCAATAGGTTGGACTTTTTTAGCCCAGAATGTTTTTATGTTCTTCAAGCTAACGCTGAAAAAACAACAAATTTTAGTGGAAAGACGTGGTAAAACTATGGAAAATCGTATAGCACATCGTTTTTCCATAGTCCTTAATTTTCTGAGCTAACTTCCGAGACCTGCGATATTCGCATCTAAGCGGTATCGTTTCTTTGGAACGACTTTTTCAGAACCGACCCAACTCTAGTACTATGCGCGTGTTAATTTCCTAAAGAAATGTCTAAGTAGGTTACTATCTTCTTTCACGATTGTATAACTTGCACTATCGCTATTACGTATTTACAGTGAAATTGGTAATCTGTTACGTTGAAGCATTTTGAAGAGAGAAGAAAGTTAATAATGAATTAGTCCATTCAAATTTGTTTTCACACTGGTGACCGTCAATAGAGCTACAATATTCTTCGCTACTAATCTGAGAACTCACCAGTACTGGCCGCATTTTTATAGCGAGCAGTAGCTTTTGTGTCTCCCTACGGTGATAACAAAAAACATCTATCGACAAATTGTGGAACGAAACCATCCAAATAGTGTAAAATATCATGCTTTATTTGGAAGATATGATGAAATTAGGTAACCATTAAGGCCTAGGCACAAAATACTTGAACATCTACAAAAAGTATACTTCCCTGGCGTGTTCCATTTCCGACTTTCACCGCACATGTCAACAAATCTCTATATATATATATATATATATATATATACTAAGTGACATATAAATCCGAAAACCCTGTTTAAATGGTTTTATTTTAATAAAAGTTGGTGAATGTATTTATCTTACTGTAAATAACAAGTGAAAAAATTTTCAGCCTTATCAGTTGGACATTCCGGTTTTTATACTGCTTTTTTTTAATTCACTAACGCTCTTAAAATGAATATTTCAGCTGCAGTAAAAAATCAACGTTGGCGGATTTTGGTTCTTGACATCCTTTACGATCGGTTACGATGCCTAGAGTACGGAGACCTGTACGATTTCGTCAACTTAGTGAGTTTGATAGGGGCAGTATAGTGGGACTTCAGGAAGCTGGACTTTCTTTTCGGGCAATTGCAGTTAGAGTGCAAAGAAGTGTAGACACTGTGGTTAGGTGTTGTCAGGCATGGCTTCGAGAAGGCCGTACGCAAAGAGCAAGGGGCACTGGACGCCGCCGTAGAACAACAGACCGTGAAGATCGCCGCCTAAGATTATTGGCCTTAAGGGACCGTTTCTCCACTACCAGGTCCATTGCAAATGAATGGTTTGCAGAACACGGAAGACCTATTGGCATGCGAAGTGTTTACCGACGAATGAGAAGTTTTGGCTTGTTTTCATACCGGCCACACTGGGTCCTCCCTTTAACTCGAGAACACCGACGTAATCGCCTTGAGTGGTGCAGACAACGGTCACTCTGGGATCAGGAATGGAACAGTATTGTCTTTAGTGACGAGTCTCGATTTGGTTTAGGCATGCACGATGGTCGTGCCAGGGTTAGAAGGCGACGTGGTGAAAGGAGGAATCCACAGTTTTTTGTTGAAAGACATGTTCATCACACTGTTGGAGTTATGGTTTGGGGTGCTATAGCTTATGGTTCCAGGTCACCTTTAATCTTCATCAGAGGTAACATGAACGCGCAGCGTTATATCCACGAAGTTCTAGAACCCCATCTTTTACCCTATCTTGACACCCCGGCAGATCCAACTTTCCAACAAGATAATGCCCGACCACATGTTGCATGAGTCACAATAGACTTCTTTCAACATAATGATGTCACATTGTTACCATGGCCACCAAGATCTCCCGACTTATCCCCAATTGAGCACGTGTGGGATATGATGGGTAGGAGATTGCTCAATTTGCAACGTCCTCCTCAGACTCTAGAAGCACTTCGAGAGGAGTTGGAGGTTGCCTGGAATGAGATACCACAGGAGGACATTGACCACCTGATCAGAAGCATGCCTAGGCGCGTTGGAGAATGCGTAGCACTGATGTGCATCCACACATTATTAAAGGTCAAAGGGCTTTAAAGCAGTGCAATAATTTTGAAATTTTTATCATTTACTTATTATGCTTCATTAAGTACTTATACAAAATTTTATTAAAATAAAACCATTTAAACTGGGTGTTCGGATTTATATGTCACTTAGTATATTATAAACAGTGGAATGATATAAATTTTGAGACATCATGAATACCCAGATACTTGTAAGCATAAGTCTTTGGCCATATGACGATAGAACGTTAAAATGCAAATATACCTCAAAAATGGCCTGGTTTAATCGAGATAAATCTAAAATATTTTAAATCATCACGCCATCATAACCACCCTGTATAGCAGCTGCGATACGTCAGCACTTAGGTGCCTTCTCGACTGCTCGATTATAAAAAAGAATTAGAAACACATGCATTTATAAATATGCATGTAAAAATACTTGAATGGAATATATTTATCCATAGAATTATATCATAAAACGTAAATTAAAATGCTCTACTCAGAACTTTCCCTTTCTAATATAGGATAGTACTGTATGTACAATGAAGGACGAATGTTACTTTTTCATTGTTTATTGTTGCCAACACAGTTTGTTAGTGAAATGAGCAAATTACTTGGGAAATAATAGTACAGTCGTACCTAAGAATATACTTATGTCAGTGCAAGCAATTTTTTAAAAGAAGATAATGTTTTATATTTCCTTGAGCCTTTTTTGTTTTTCGCTCATACCTCTCAGCTCAAATGATGTTATATTAGTATGTTATACATTACGAACCAGTTAACTTTAACGATTTGAGCTGAAATTCTACTCAGGTTCAAAATAAACCCAACAAGCACAATTTTGGTGAAGTTCGCAACGTCATAACTTTTATTTTTTACCCGATTTCATTTATTACTTCGGTACAGTCATTAGCTTTACGAGTATTATGTAAGTATGAGTAGTCATGACTTGACTAATCGTACACGGTAAATGATGTTTCATTATCCCAATTTTGAGTCACTCTGTGGTGTGACTCCAGTTGCCAATTAGATCGCAATGCTTTCCATTATCCAGAACCACATTTTGTCTATAATCTGGTTTTGTAATCAGGTCAATATATACAGTGGTTGAAGTTTTAGAGGCAAATGAAGATTTTACCACCAATTTTGTATCTTCATTTCATCGCTTTTTAATTCCCATACGAAGTCAAAAAGGTGTTCATCAATTTTCACAGAAATTCATTGCCTTTCTGTGCTAGGTTCACATTTTTTTCATATCGTCATTTACAGTGGCAAAGAAAATGCAAACTTTTGACTTGATTTAAGAACACGCTGTATACTAATTACACGCTATATACAGGGTGTCCCAGAAGTCGACGTCAAGCCGAAACCGGGTGATAGGCAAAGTCATAACAGCTATCAGAAAAATATTTAAAAAAATTTTATGTATGTATTTTGAAAATTATAGGTCTTTGAAAAAGATATAGAAATTTCACACCCTACGGCAGTCTGTCAACTCCTGTTACTACAAATATTAACTTTTTTTGGATTTTATTTTTACAATGTAATGATGAATAATGCATCTTCAAACTGGTGTCTCAACCTTACTGCCAACTCTTCTCGTTCAGGAAAAATTGCCACTTATTTCCCAACCAAGTATTCCAAAGTAAAACTTTGCTCAACTTTAACTGGCTGTACTGGAAAAAAATGTACTACGAGAGTTTGGCAAGTAACCTTAAAAGTTGGCGCATTTAATAACGATTCCAAAATGGTATAACACTTAGAAGATTACTCGTTAACTTATGCACAATTTTTATTTGAAGAAAAACTGATGAAAATTTTTCAAAATTTCCTAATTAAACAGCGATTATGAAAACGCACAAGGACCCTTAAGGATAACTGTTTGCACAACAGTGAGCGTCAAAATGCTGCTGATGATGATTTACCTTTACAGCAAATGCTCAAACTGTTTTCCTTCAGCCGCAATACACGCTCGACATCTTCTTAAAAAAGATCGGGTTATTAAACGAGCGAATCCACGGTTATTAACAAACTCAGCTGCTTCCAATAGTCTTTGCCGTAGCTCAGCTACATTTTGAATCGGCTTGAAATACACTTTTTCTTTTACAGTTCCGCAGTAAAAAAATCTAAAGGATTCAAATCTGGCGACTGGGCTGGCCACGGTATTGTACCAGACCGCCCTATCCATCTGCCTGGAAAGTTTTGATCGAGATACTCTCTCACTGAGAGTGCATAGTGCGCTGGGCAGCCATCATGCTGAAACCACATGTCCCTGTAAATACTCAGTGGCACGTCCTCCAATAAATTTTCTAAATGATTTTGCAAAAAACCTAAATAAACCTCAGCAGTCAAAGTCTCTGGGAACTCAAACGTACCGATTATTTTACCATTTAAAATTCCTGTCCAATGGTTTATCTTGAAGCGATATCGAGATTTATCTTCTCTCATCAAATGTGGGTTTGCTACGTACCACATACAGAGTGTTCAACCTCTCCTGCCCCGGGATTATGAGCCCCGAGTTGCTTTTTGTCGCACGATGTTAGAAAGACACAGGAAAGATCCACAGTTCTTTGAAAAAATTTTATGGTCGGATGAGACCACATTTAAGAAAGATGGGTACATGAACCTGCATAACTTACACGAGTGGCACGTAGCAAACCCACATTTGATGAGAGAAGATAAATCTCAATATCGCTTCAAGATAAACCATTGAACAGGAATTTTAAATGGTAAAATAATCGGTCCGTTTGAGTTCCCAGAGACTTTGACTGCTGAAGTTTATTTGGATTTTTTGAAAAATCATGTACAAAATTTATTGGTAGACGTGCCACTGAGTATTTCAGGGACATGTGGTTTCAGCATGATGGCTGCCCAGCGCACTATGCACTCTCAGTGAGAGAGTATCTCGATCAAAACTTTCCAATACCGTGGCCAGCCCGATCACCTGATTTGAATCCTTTAGATTTTTTTACTTAGGAACGGTAAAAGAAAAAGTGTATTTCAAGCCGATTCAAAATGTAGCTGAGCTACGGCAAAGACTATTGGAAGCAGCTGAGTTTGTTAATAACCGTGGATTCGCTCGTTTAATAACCCGATCTTTTTTAAGAAGATGTCGAGCGTGTATTGCGGCTGAAGGAAAACAGTTTGAGCATTTGCTGTAAAGGTAAATCATCATCAGCAGCATTTTGACGCCCACTGTTGTGCAAACAGTTATCCTTAAGGGTCCTTGTGCGTTTTCATAATCGCTGTTTAATTAGGAAATTTTGAATAATTTTCATCAGTTTTTTTTCAAATAAAAATTGTGCATAAGTTAACGAGTAATCTTCTAAGTGTTATACCATTTTGGAATCGTTATTAAATGCGCCAACTTTTAAGGTTACTTGCCAAACTCTCGTAGTACATTTTTTTCCAGTACAGCCAGTTAAAGTTGAGCAAAGTTTTACTTTGGAATACTTGGTTGGGAAATAAGTGGCAATTTTTCCTGAACGAGAAAAGTTGGCAGTAAGGTTGAGACACCAGTTTGAAGATGCATTATTCATCATTACATTGTAAAAATAAAATCCAAAAAAGTTAATATTTGTAGTAACAGGAGTTGACAGACTGCCGTAGGGTGTGAAATTTCTATATCTTTTTCAAAGACCTATAATTTTCAAAACACATACATAAAATTTTTTTAAATATTTTTCTGATAGCTGTTATGACTTTGCCTATCACCCGGTTTCGGCTTGACGTCGACTTCTGGGACACCCTGTATACCCTTTTGGCATACAGTGTCAGGGCAATAACCGTATCTCCCTCATCATCTAATTTTGGGTTCATGAAAAGTCAAGCGAGTATTATTCTTTTGGAGCAGAATGAATGTACCACAAGAATTCACAGATTTTAATCAGTATTATACTCTTCAGGTAGACGCCTCCACGGGATGCAAAATACCTCAGAAAGGTCATAGGGCAGCGGTATATCCTATTGTCCCCTTCTCGTTGCGTGTATCTAATTATGTTACAATTTTGTTATCAGTGTGCAACTTGAAAAAGAGCCGCTCTGTAAAATATAAGATATGCCTAAATCATGCTCTCTCACATGCAATGAAGGAAATATTATCTAGGAGCAATATTTTACTCAAGAACGACTAGAAGTCGCCTCTAAAACTTCAACGACTGTATATATTGACATGAATAAAAATGTGGTTCTTGATAATGGAAGCATTGCGGTCTGATTCAAAACAGGATTAAAAAGTTTTATTTAGTTTTATTAAAAGCTGAACAAAAGCTCGTGTTTAAAAATGTACTTTTTCTTCCATTTGCTTCCTGACTACGGTTCTGTTCCCTTGCCCCACCATATGTAATAATGTGTTATTTTAATTCATGGCGGAGCCTATTTTAACGCTGCGTCTTCAATGGCTAGTGAAGGTTTTTTTATTGCGCAAGGTGGACTGCTGATTATATCAATGTCATCTGCATCTGCTTGTTGTTGCATAACTTTTTGTTTCACAGCAGCTGATATTCAGGCGATGTGCGTAGGGGTATGACGTTTAATTGGGTTAGGAAAAATCTGTACCTCTACCTAACGGTATGGAGTAGCGAGAGACTTGAATGGAATATGGAATGGTACTCAGTCGTGTTCAGCGATGAGTCCAGATTCTGTTTGGGCACACATGGTGGCCGTGCAAGAGTAAAGAGGAGACGTAGGGGGGGGGGATTCCATCGAACGCCATATTCATCGCACTGTGGGTGTTGTGGTATGGGGCGTCATTGCTTACCTCAGCAGGTCACGATTCACTAATCACTTTCATTCAGCATGACTGCCCAGCACATCCACGAAATTTTACAACCACATCTGCTTCCCTTTTTGGAAACATTGCAAGATCCACTTTTTCAGCAGACAATGCACGACCTCATGTCGCACGTGTTAGTTTAGACTTCTTAAAAGCATCTGAAGTAAATCTGCTTCATGGCCTCTTCGATCTCCAGACCGTTCCCCCATCGAACATGTATGGGACATGATGGGAAGAAGGTTGCAAAATTCACTGTACTCTCCACAAACATTAGAGGATCTACGAAACCAAGTTCAGATGACCTGGTATACAATACACCAAGAAGACATCAATCTCCTTATCCAATCAATGCCGCGACGACTTAACGAATGTGTAGCGAATAGAGGAACTTATTATCATTAAGGTGGGATATCTCAGCTATTTTGCGAAATTTTAGTCACTTTCTATTTGCCAGTATACCTAGAACTTGTAAAAGTATGCTCAAAATTACAGCACTCCTAGTCGGTGTTGCATTTTCTATGTCAGTTAGTATATATTTTGGCGTAAAATGTCATTTATACTAAGTGACATATAAATCCGAACACGCAGTTTAAATGGTTTTATTTTAATAAAAGTTGGTGAATGTATTTATCTTACTGTAAATAACAAGTGAAAAAATTTTCAGCCTTATCAGTTGGACATTCCGGTTTTTATACTGCTTTTTTTTAATTCACTAACGCTCTAAAAATGAATATTTCAGCCGCAGTAAAGAATCAACGTTGGCGGATTTTGGTTCTTGACATCCTTTACGATCGGTTACGATGCCTAGAGTACGGAGACCTGTACGATTTCGTCAACTTAGTGAGTTTGATAGGGGCCGTATAGTGGGACTTCGGAAAGCTGGACTTTCTTTTCGGGCAATTGCAGTTAGAGTGCAAAGAAGTGTAGACACTGTGGTTAGGTGTTGTCAGGCATGGCTTCGAGAAGGCCGTACGCAAAGAGCAAGGGGCACTGGACGCCGCCGTAGAACAACAGACCGTGAAGATCGCCGCCTAAGATTATTGGCCTTAAGGGATAGTTTCTCCACTACCAGGTCCATTGCAAATGAATGGTTTGCAGAACACGGAAGACCTATTGGCATGCGAAGTGTTTACCGACGAATGAGAAGTTTTGGCTTGTTTTCATACCGGCCACACTGGGTCCTCCCTTTAACTCGAGAACACCGACGTAATCGCCTTGAGTGGTGCAGACAACGGTCACTCTGGGATCAGGAATGGAACAGTATTGTCTTTAGTGACGAGTCTCGATTTGGTTTAGGCATGCACGATGGTCGTGCCAGGGTTAGAAGGCGACGTGGTGAAAGGAGGAATCCACAGTTTTTTGTTGAAAGACATGTTCATCACACTGTTGGAGTTATGGTTTGGGGTGCTATAGCTTATGGTTCCAGGTCACCTTTAATCTTCATCAGAGGTAACATGAACGCGCAGCGTTATATCCACGAAGTTCTAGAACCCCATCTTTTACCCTATCTTGACACCCTGGCAGATCCAACTTTCCAACAAGATAATGCCCGACCACATGTTGCAAGAGTCACAATAGACTTCTTTCAACATAATGATGTCACATTGTTACCAAGATCTCCCGACTTATCCCCAATTGAGCACGTGTGGGATATGATGGGTAGGAGATTGCTCAATTTGCAACGTCCTCCTCAGACTCTAGAAGCACTTCGAGAGGAGTTGGTGGTTGCCTGGAATGAGATACCACAGGAGGACATTGACCACCTGATCAGAAGCATGCCTAGGCGCGTTGGAGAATGCGTAGCACATCAGGGTGCATCCACACATTATTAAAGGTCAAAGGGCTTTAAAGCAGTGCAATCATTTTGAAATTTTTATCATTTACTTATTATGCTTCATTAAGTACTTATACAAAATTTTATTAAAATAAAACCATTTAAACTGGGTGTTCGGATTTATATGTCACTTAGTATATTTTCACATGATTATTGCTAATAGGAAAGCAGATTTCCATAAAAATCATATCATGATCTGAAACAGGATGTACCGATATTGTACCCGACCGTTTAACAATGTCGTCATCAGATAAAAAACTTGCATCAGTTAACGTTCCTGAAGTATTCGTTATCCTGGTGGGGGCGTTTATTATCTGCGTGAAGCCAAAAGATTCGAAAGATCTCGATAGCGGGTTATCCAAATTTAACAGGTTAACATTAAAGTCGCCTAAGCATGCAATCCAGTCAACGGTATGAACCACTAAAGATAGAACGTTTTCAATGTCATCAATTACTTGAGTAATATTGGTAGTAGGAGGTCTATAGAAAACTCCCAGAGCACCGGTGTAAGTTTTATACTTTAACTGAAGTAATAAATACTCAAGGCTACTGTTCGGAGAGTAACCCACATCAGTGACAGCGCACAATAAATCAGCCTTAACATAGGCCCCAACTCCACCTCTGCCAATACGATCTTTGCGAAAGAGAGTATAACCAGGTATGTTGATCAGAGTGGAATCTAGCCAGGTTTCAGACATTAACATAACGTGACAGTCACTATCTGAAATAATTAGCTTGATCTCAGCAAAATTAGAGAAAATAGATCGTATCTACATTTAAATGTGCAATTTTCATACAGACTGAAGTTAAAGGCTAAATAAACAAATCGAAAAAAAAGCGAGTAAGCAGTACCTACTTCCTGAGTTCCTAGTACAGAAAAAGATGTTTAAAGGTATATCAGAAACTTAAAATTATCAAAGAATAAAAAATAGTAGGTTGGAACAAGATTCAATTATTTCTGGAGCTCACAATGTAGAAAAATGATTAAGCAGTTATCGGGCGTTAAACGTAAGTTTGGGAAACTAAGATAAACATTTTACAACAATACTAACTTATGGTATATAAGTAATCAAAGAAAAGCTAAATTTTGTCAATGTCATCTTTCGATGTAATTGATATTCTTTTGTTGTCTTTCAAAACATAAACCATACCTAAATATGACCAAACACTTCTCAGTGACGTTTTCTCGATCGCTGCTTCCATGAGTTTGAGCCGGTTTTCAGTTGGATCTTCTTTTATACATATGTTAGAACCTTTTAGCGATTTTTTCATATTGTAGATATTTTGTTTCATCACAAAACCATTCAGCTTAAGTATGATACCTCTTGGCTTATCACCTCGTTTTCTCCCCAAGCGCCTGCAGGCTAAGATATCTTCTTGCTTGATGTTAATACCCAAAATTAGGTGAGATATCCTCATTAGTCTTTAAGTAAAAAGTAAAAAACGTGTAAAGTATCAAGAACTTCTCCAGCTTTTCTGTGATCTGAACTTCGACAATCTGCAATGAATGCCGTCATGACCATTAATCGCAACCGGATTTGCGCTTGGATGTCTCCTGATAGTTAAGATACCCCTGAAGCCTATTACTGCACTAAATTGGTGTCCCCAGGCAATGTCAAGCTGTAAGACTTCCATCATAGATGATGTCGTTATCAATGTTTTGTCTCCGCAGATCGGCCTGCATTCAAAAAATTGACATCTTCAAAGCTCATATTCGAAAGAAGTAGCTATCTAGTCTACAGAGTACTAAAATAATATGGTTATTTATAAAATAAAACGACTTGTTCGAATGGTTAAGCGATATTTAATGAAAGATGCAATGCGAATAATAGAAGCGGGTGTTACGTAATAGGAACGGAACGCGATTGAGCAAACCTTCACGAGCCACGCGGTGCGTTTCTGCGTTAAAATATACTAAATGACATAGAAAGCGATTAACATGTTAACTCTAAATTTCGTAAAATATCTGAGATATTCTGTTCGCTACACATTCGTTAAGTTGCATTAGGTGATTGATGTCATCTTGGTGTATTGTATTCCATGCCCTCTGAATGTGGAATCGTAGAGTCTCCAATGTTTGTGGACAGTGCGGTGAATTTTGCAACCTTCTACCCATCATGTCCCAGACATGTTCGATGGGGGAAATGTCTGGAAATCGAGGAAGCCACTGAAGCAGATTTACTGCGCACGCTTCTAAAAAGTCTAAACTAACACATGCTACATGAGGTCATGCATTGAACTGCTGAAAAAGTGGATCTTGCAATGTTTCCAATGCAACGGCAGCCCACACCATAAAACCCTAAGTGCGATGAATATGCCCTTCGATAGAATAATGGACGTCTTTCACCACGTCTCCTCCATCCGCTTGCACGGCCATCATGTGTGGATAAACAGAATATGGACTCATCGCTGAACACGACTGAGTTCCATTCCATATTCAAGTCACTCGTTGCCGATTATGCCGTAGGGTCAGAGGTAGTACAAGATAGGGACGGTATAAAAACAGTTTAAAAGACCTTGTTCGGCGATAAACTATCCTCATTGTCATTGCCCTTCCGACAGCATCAAACCACTGGTTCGAAACTGCCCTTTGTGGAAAATCGTTATATAAGTGGTAGTTGCCTCAAATAACGATCCTGTCGCTCTGTAGTCAATCTTTGACGACCAGTACCTCTAACTTGTCGATTTCAGTCTTCTTGGAACCACGCTCGACAATATCTCATTACAGTAGCTTCGTTTCGATTCACCCGATCAGCGTATATGTCCATCATAGCAAATATGTTTACAAGTTGTTATCAAAATTCAATAAATAATTCTGGGTGTTGCATTTTATATGTTACTTAGGGTCGATTTCACTCCACTTATAGGGTAACAGTCCGTCAAATACAACGAATGAGCTTTAAGTTCCAATCAACAAATTTTAGCAACCAATAGCTATGAAATGTTGAAAACAAAATACTGTCAAAGTATGAGATGACAGCTTGTCATTGAAACATCACCAGCTTATTGAATATTAAGAAATTACATATAATTCAGTCAAAATTTAAAGAAATGTTTGATTTTTGAATTAAATTCATGTTTTAATTACTATTGTTGATTTTTTATTCATGTTTATATTATTTTCTTCAATTGATATGCGATACTGGGTGTTTTTTCCTATAAACCTCTTGCAGATAGCCATTAAGCACCTACTTGATGACAGATTCTACCAAAAGATATTGCTCGTTTCCAAACATTCATTCATTTACTTGCCAACCATTCAGGTTGTTTGATATCCATACATCCAAAAAGTTGAATATTTTTCGTTGTTCAGGAACTGAACAAACATCCACACTATATTCACAGCGATTAAGAAATTCCCAAATATATGCCTTAAAGATACCAGCAAACCTAAAACCTGCAAAAAACTACAAATTTGCCATATTTTTCTTTTTTCACGAGTACACATTCTAGGTTATATTTATATTAGACATTATTTGAATACAGCTGATTATTGCATTTCACATGTGTGGGATCTATCAACCCTTGGTCCCAGTCACAAAACATATACTCTGAAGAAGTTTTAATTCCATGCTATTCAATGACAACACGGTGACTTGTGTGGTTGTCAGCGGCCATTTTGTGAGGGTGCGACATGGTTGCCAGATTGTGGATTAATATCCCGTTTCACCTCCCTGGCCTCAGTGGAGTAAGCTCCGCCAACTGTTGAAATATACTCTACTATGCTTTATAAGAGTATTCGTGGAATTTTTCCCAAAATCGTTGCACAACACTTGGAAATTCAAATGACGTTCGATAGGATCCTATATTTAGAAGGATCAATACATTTCACGAGTATCGTCATCTTTCGATCCGGACTGTGTCAGAAAGAGTGACTGCCATTTGGCTGCGACATTACCCTGCCAAATCAGACATATCTTTCATCATTTTCAAAGAAATTGTACAAAATCTTCAAATTTGTGAAGTTGAAAAAAAAGTTAAATTTGTATTGATATGGCAGCGGGTTATGCTATAAATCATATGTCACAGTGTTTGTGCACCGATTGCAACGGTTAGATGATACCAAAAATATTTTCATAAATAGGATTTATCTTTCTCATTCCGGATCGAACAATCTACCAAAGATGCTTATAATCATACTTTGTAATGTTTTACGAAAAAAATTCAAAACCAGCAAATGTAAAAGATTCATTTCGCACCCTCCATCACGGGACGTGATCGTCGTGAGACTTGGCAACCCTGCGAGTGACAGATAGATATCCCCGCCAGTCAAAAAGACAATCAAACAATAAACATTACTAGTTTTTATGATTTTTGGACTTAAGAGACATTATTTGTGAAACATTTTTCATCATTTTTTGTCTATGTCCATAGTAATTGCATTATACATCAGGTAGATGCATATATTATCTGTGTTTTAGGATGGAGAGGCCATAATGTTTTTATTGCTTTGAAGAAATTCATTAACCCATAAACTAATAAATGATTACTATTATGATGTAAAGGAAGATGAGGAATTGGATGGAATGTATTTTATATTCTATTTTCTTGCAAAATACAGACAAATCCACACTATTCAACAGATATGTAACGATAATACTCAGTATATTGAAGTTAGCAAATTCGAGATTCCCATGCATTAACAAACGTCCAAATCTGCTGCCAAATTTAACAGCTAAAAAATCGACCTATTATTTGCCGCATTCCCATTCGCTGAGGGGATAACGGATTGTCAAATGTTAACCTATAACATATATCAAAATACATGAAAGTTGTCCAGTTTTTTCTGTACAAAAGCATCATGTTAGAATCAAAAAGTGGTCTTGTTGATAACACAGTCGAAGTTTCACGATTTTATTCAATATTTTAATAGAAACCACTGATATTCAGAGACCTTTGACAGCTTCTGTCAAATTGTATTTTCCCATTGGTCCATAATATTAAAGTTGGTGAAATTGGGCCTTAGTATAGTGCCAGATAACAGTGGTACCGTGGTACGCGTTATATCTCGATGCACTTCACTCCTGGCGAATCTCGCCAAAGCTACAATTTACACCAGGCAATAAGGGCGATAAAGGGATCGTTTTATGGAAAGAGTCCGGTTAAGGGTACTTTACGATATTTTAACGCAAAAGTAACAGTTGGACATTTCAAGTTGGCGGCAAAATTCAAAGACTAAAGAGCCCCTGAATTCTGCCCATGGTAATCTGACAATTATGCTAAAAGGGTAGAAGGGCATATTCATTTTATTAGAAAAAATTAAAGAAAACGTCGGGCTGCTTATTCGCTAATAAATTACTCGTTTTTCTGAACAATGTGGTAGCAACATGCTACCTACATATCTATGTTATGTCTACGTTTGGATAACAGCTTTGGTTTATTACTGGCGTTGCAACTGGATATTGCCAGCTAAGAAGGCATTTCTATATTTAGAAATATAAAATCACCGAAATAACTGACCAGCTAATTGAAACAATTTTTTTTTCTAGGTAAGTCGGTCATTCTCATTCGAAAATAACTTCAAGTGAGTACTTCTTATTTTATGATGATACTTTTGTTATACTATAACTATCTAAAACTGTAATGACTCATCGATGTTCACGTGAACATCACTTAACTACCAGTAGTCGGCTGTTCATAGGCGGGGTATGAATGTTTAACATGGGTGAACTAGATTTGTCACATGCTTAATAAAGAGTGGGAATTACCTTTATTCATCGTCGCTTCCACTTACATCTGACAATAATCAACTGTCGCTATCGCTTTCCTCGTTGAAATTGACTATAACTGGCTCTATGATGGTGTCGATGTGGTGGTCAAGCTGCTACATTTTTGTTTCTTCCTTCACAACATGACGGATAGCATTCTGCCAAGCTTCGGGCGTTACTAGCTGTATGGAAGTCTCAAGTAAAAAATTAACGTCTGGTAATTTGAAGGTTGTGTTATGGCGCGCAATATAACCTTTCACTTGAGCCCAGATGAGCTCTATTGGGTTCAGTTCACAGTGGTAGGGCGGTAATCGCAGCACAGTGACACCACATTGACGGGCCATCTCATCAGTCACGTAACTAATGTTCGCAGGTTTGTGCTGTTTAATTTTTTCATACAATTCCGCTTTCACACATGAATCGTCAAACGGGATTCCTTTTTTCGCGCATGTCACTTTTTCGAGATCCCATAGTCGGTACACGTTCGGCTCGACGACTATGGTAGGAAGCATTATCCATGACGATCACAGAGTTGGGCTCAACTCGCTGAAGCACCCCTTGAAACCAGCTCTCGAAGCAGCTGGCATTCATTTCGTCATGGTAATCACCTCCTTTCTTAGAGACGAAAATCAAGTCACACTCTTCTAAAAAGCCACTATCGCTACCAATATGAGTTACGATCAATCTTTGACCTTTCCCTGACGGTCCACGAAGACCTGTTGACAAACCTTTAATGCTTGCTTGTCGGTTACTCACTACGTTTTTGTCTATCCAGGTTTTTTTAACCGTGTGACCTGCATTTACCCATGTCTCGTCCAAATAATAGATTTTTCTGCTTTGTCGCCTATATTCAATCATTTCGCGTAGGTATTTTCGACGCCAGGCAACTATTTCAGGTCTCTCTATCAATACTGACTTCCGATTACGCGTTTCGTAACGAAAATTAATTTCGTGCAGGGATTTCCTCATTACCTCGACGCTCATTTGGGGTATAATTTCATTTTCCTTGATCGCTGCATGTACAGCCTTGAGGGTTGGTATCTCATTCCTAAAGAAGAATAAATGTACCGTTCGCCTTAACGCCATTTTGCTATCGTCATCCAATTTAACGGCCTTTCGTCCCTTCAAATTAAACTTTGGATCAATAGTAGCTCCGGTTTTCTTCTTTTCATGCACCACCCTGCGAATGGTCCGCTCTGGAACGCTTGTCATAGTTTCACAACGCGCGAGTGCAACTCCCTGCGACATAGTTCTGTTCAGATAATTGAACACGTTGAGCACGATTTCTTTCGCGTCCCTCTTCAGCTTTACAAAGCCGTCTACTTGTTCCCTGGCTTTCAGTACTTCCACTCGTGCCATTTGTACTCTCCATGGTTAAGTATAACCAAAACAGTAACCACAGAAACCACAACAATAACAATCACACAACAATTCTTATAAAAACACACAATATGCGATCGCTCAACGAAACACGTTCCAATGCGTTGCCGACGCCTATGAGTCTGCCGGTCGAGGCGCGTCTTTGATTTCATTGGTTCTACCGGCGGAGAACAATCAGCCATTATTTCCATCTCTGTCTGTGCTGTTGACCACCGCAAAGCCACAGAAACGACATATGTCGTACGCTATACGGCTGTACTGGAAGGAAGCCGGGATCGAGCTCTGATCACGTGTTGATCACGCGTATGAGTCATTACAGTTTTAAATAGTTGTAGTATAGTCTTGGGTACTTTTTGAGCATCATACTTATAATAACTATTATGGATAGCTTGTAGAACGTATAAGGTAATGAGCCCAGCGCTATAGGCTTACCAAACAGACCCGCCTGACTTCGGCCTCCCATCCTAACCGTGTCGATCTCATGTATAACTGGCCGGTACGACCGCTCCTTAGTCCCTGAGGTCTCGAGATTATGGAACAATCTGCTTGAGGAAGCTTTGTCCAGTTTTACGAACCTTAGGCAACTTAAAATTCGAATTAACAAGGTGCCTCGAAGCTCCTTACAGCAGCCGTCGTGCCTCGATATTTAGGCTTTTGCTCACCCTAGCAGCTTCGGCTTAAAAAAAGTCCCCAGAACCCACCCATTTTACAATGTTGTCGTATGAAAATGTCTGCTCTGTCCTACCTGAATTCAAGTAAATACGATCCCAGCAAAGTTCACGAGCGCAGGTTGCGACAGGTTCCTGCTATCTTTTTTGCTCTCGAGGGGGAAATCTATGCAGGAAATATATCTAATAGGTATGATGTACAATTGCATGAGTAGAAGCGTACAAATATACTAACGCAAAAGAGATATACCCTCTCCACCCCCGATTTTTTTACCCTCCAAAAACAACACCAGTTCCCAAAATACGGAATTCTAAAAGATGCAGCGATATGAGACCAGTAAATGTGCTACCAGACATTGAAAAATTATTGGAGTACGTAGTGCATGACCAATTAACATAATGCAGTTTATCGAAGAAAACAAAATTTTAGTGGAGGCGTAAGCAGGCTTTCGCAAAAAAATATTCCACAGAAACGGCTTTTCAGTTGGTTACTGAGAATTGGAGAAGAGCCATAGACTCAGAAGAAGTTGTCAAAGCAGTATTTTTGGATTTGAAGAGGGCATCTGAAATGATTGATAGAGGTACTTTGTTAGGCAAATTGAAGGCATATGGTATATAAGAGTTGTATATTGGTTTAGAAATTATTTGTCTAAAAGGATGCAAGTTTCAAAAGTTAATGACACTACGTATATTTCATCAAAAATTGAAAATACGTAGGGTGTTCCACATAGCAGTATCCTGGGACCACTTCTTTTCATTTTATACATAAATGATTCACCTGCCATAGTCAAAAAATGCAAAATTCAGATTTTCGCCGATGACACTATGATTTATATAAGTACTAAAATATTCAGACTGGTATCCCTTATATACTAAGTGACATATAAATCCGAACACCCAGTTTAAATGGTTTTATTTTAATAAAATTTTGTATAAGTACTTAATGAAGCATAATAAGTAAATGATAAACATTTCAAAATGATTGCACTGCTTTAAAGCCCTTTGACCTTTAATAATGTGTGGATGCACCCTGATGTGCTACGCATTCTCCAACGCGCCTAGGCATGCCTCTGATCAGGTGGTCAATGTCCTCCTGTGGTATCTCATTCCAGGCAACCACCAACTCCTCTCGAAGTGCTTCTAGAGCCTGAGGAGGACGTTGCAAATTGAGCAATCTCCTACATATCATATCCCACACGTGCTCAATTGGGGATAAGTCGGGAGATCTTGGTGGCCATGGTAACAATGTGACATCATTATGTTGAAAGAAGTCTATTGTGACTCTTGCAACATGTGGTCGGGCATTATCTTGTTGGAAAGTTGGATCTGCCAGGGTGTCAAGATAGGGTAAAAGATGGGGTTCTAGAACTTCGTGGATATAACGCTGCGCGTTCATGTTACCTCTGATGAACATTAAAGGTGACCTGGAACCATAAGCTATAGCACCCCAAACCATAACTCCAACAGTGTGATGAACATGTCTTTCAACAAAAAACTGTGGATTCCTTCTTTCACCACGTCGCCTTCTAACCCTAGCACGACCATCGTGCATGCCTAAACAAAATCGAGACTCGTCACTAAAGACAATACTGTTCCATTCCTGATCCCAGAGTGACCGTGGTCTGCACCACTCAGGGCGATTACGTCGGTGTTCTCGAGTTAAAGGGAGGATCCAGTGTGGCCGCTATGAAAACAAGCCAAAACTTCTCATTCGTGGGTAAACACTTCGCATGCCAATAGGTCTTCCGTGTTCTGCAAACCATTCATTTGCAATGGACCTGGTAGTGTAGAAACGGTCCCTTAAGGCCAATAATCTTAGGCGGCGATCTTCACGGTCTGTTGTTCTATGGCGGCGTCCAGTGCCCTTTGCTCTTTGCGTACGACCTTCTCGAAGCCATGCCTGACAACACCTAACCACAGTGTCTACACTTCTTTGCACTCTAACTGCAATTGCCCGAAAAGAAAGTCCAGCTTCCCGAAGTCCCACTATACGGCCCCTATCAAACTCACAAGTTGACGAAATCGTAAAGGTCTCCGTACTCTAGGCATCGTAACCGATCGTAAAGGATGTCAAGAACCAAAATCCGCCAACGTTGATTCTTTACTGCGGCTGAAATATTCATTTTTAGAGCGTTAGTGAATTAAAAAGCAGTATAAAAACAGGAATGTCCAACTGATAAGGCTGAAATTTTTTTCACTTATTTACAGAAAGATAAATACATTCACCAACTTTTATTAAAATAAAACCATATAAACTGGGTGTTCGGATTTATATGGCACTTAGTATATCTTGTAATGATATTCAGTTATAAAGTAAAAAAATATATATTTCCACCAAGTCTAACTAATTTAACACCATCAAATACCGATCATCATTTACATAATACCAGAAATAAAGGTGACTTATTTAATGACCAAAAAGTCTAACATATTCTACAAATCTGTATTCCATCAAGGGTTGATTGAATATAATAAATTATATAGAGAGATAAAAGACCAGAAAACTTTGACGCAAAATTGAAAGTCAAATTGAGGAATCACTTGTTAAATCTACAATTATAGCTTGCCCAGCATTTACATCATACATCATATAGCTTGAATTTACTAATTCTAAGTTGTTTACAATTATTCTGTTTATGTAGCCAAAAGTGCTAAATAAATCTTTCTACTACTACTACTAATTAATGGGGACCAAAGATTAGCGGACCGACAGACATGCGGAAATGATGTTTTTCACCTTATGTAACATCCAAAAACGCAATCTCATTTTCGAAATTCCTCGCGATCACAATACCTCCTCTCCAGTGGCGTGGGAAGTAAAAGCAACCAGTGGACGTTTTCCGTGAGGGATTAAAAAAAATGAAGAGCGGTGGGCGTCTGCCATCAATGCCCTTGTGACAATTCAAGAACGGCGAGTATCAAAATCATATGAATCACGATTCGCCCAGGGGTGAGGCCTGGGTCCGCCCTTGGGTGGCTTATATTTCGCAGGAGGTATAGCATGCTGTAATATGTAAGGGAAAATGGATTAGGCCGTACGCTTCTGGGAGGGCTTAACCCTAAAGCACCCCCCCCCCCCCATTTTTTGGCCTCCCATCCTAACCGTGTTAAAATTCGTACATCCAGAACTGGCCGACACGACCGCTCCTTTGTGCCTAGGGTGTCGAGATTATGACACAATCTACAAGTTCTACTAACCTTAGGCAGTTCAAGCATCAGGTTAACAAGTTTTCTTTGGGATCCTCATAACAGCCGCGGTGCCGTGGCATTTAGGCTGCTGCCTGTGCGGCTGCTTCAGTGTAAAAAACGATCCTCCAACTGAGGCGATGAACGGCCGCCAGTTTCATTACTTACTAAACGCAACGTGTATTCATGCTGGCACCTATTGTGCTTGTTATAATATACCACACGATGGACTTTTAAGAGCTCCGATTACTTTTTATTTCAATGCCATCTTCCTGATTTCTTCTTTATTGAAGGTCGTTCCTAGGTATTTGCGTAGCAGATTACATCACCTTTCAAGTCGTGTAAATTAACTGATTCTTAATAAGGCTTCCTAAAAACAGCACTATCTAAAATTACCATGCATACTTACGAAATTAGCCGTTAAAAAATTTAGCATACAATTCACTTAGGATGCTGGTCGGAAAAAATGTTCAATGTCAAATTTCAATAGGACAGGTACGTATCAGTCGAGGTTATCAATGAAATTGCTACCTACACTGTCAGCGAGTGGCCAGAGTTATCGGTTTTGGTTCCAACATTAAGGTTATTACACATTTATGATCTCTTTTACTGCACGATAGATCTTATCCATTGTTTTGGGAATAAGAGAATATTGCAAGCATTCATTCAGATCTCTGCGGTTGAGTTGAAAAGAAAAAGACAGGTAGCAACTTCTCTGACGGCATAGAGGTTATCACTGCCTAAGAACACAACAATTTAGAGCACTTTAAAGCACAATTACCACCTTAGCTAACATCTATCCGGTTTCTATGGATGGTCAAGCTCTGCCAAAATGCTATTCGCTTCAGCTGGTCCGAGTTCATATCATCGATGACATGATTTGAAGGAACACGACTCGTCAATCGTAGCAATTGTCTTTTTTATTATAGGCAGAAGCCTAAATGCCGCGACACCGCTGCTGCTATGATGATCCCAAAGAAATTTTATTAATCCGCCTATGCTTAGTAGAACTGGGAAAAGCTTCCTCTTGTGGGTTATTTCACGATCTCGACACGCTCGGGACGAGGGAGCGGTCGTATCGGCCAGTTCTGAATGTACGAAGTACGACACGGTTGCATGCACACGTGTTCCCTTGCCAGAGTCCGTGTGGCGTCCCCCATTTCCCCTGTATCCCCATATAGCCCCACGATACCCAATGGGTGTTTAGGCCTTAGGCCTTCGTGGTAGTTGGAGTATAAAAAAAAATAATGTAACCTAATTCTCTTATTATGCAACTTTTATGTATAGAATAAGTTACCAATTCAAATCTTACTGTTACGAAATTTCCTAGATAAGATTATCCATTATCATAGTCGTGACACCCTCTAAACAGTTGTTGACTTTTGCCATCTTTAACAAATGCAGATGACCTCTTTTCTCATTTAACCTACTATCAAGCATCTGTAAATTAAGGTAACTCTGACATAATTCTAAGTCAGCATTTGCGCTACTCTTTAAATATTTATCATTGATGCATAAATTGAATAGTACAGACAACCTAGACAACATTTACAGCAGTGGATAAGCGTTTGAAATAGTACTGTGTCAGTAGAACGGGGTCATCAAATAGGAACAAAGGGGGCATGGTTCTCCTCCCCACCACCACTCCTACCACTAGTACTATTCTACAACTATTTAAAACTGTAATGACTCATACGCGTGATCAACACGTGATCAGAGCTCGATCCCGGCTTCCTTCCAGTACAGCCGTATAACGTCCGACATATGTCGTTTCTGTGGCTTTGCGGTGGTCAACAGCACAGACAGAGATGGAAATAATGGCTGAAGACGCGCCTCGACCGGCAGACTCATAGGCGTCGGCAACGCATTGGAACGTGTTTCGTTGAGCGATCGCATATTGTGTGTTTTTATAAGAATTGTTGTGTGATTGTTATTGCTGTGGTTACTGTTTTGGTTATACTTAACCATGGAGAGTACAAATGGCACGAGTGGAAGTACTGAAAACCAGGGAACAAGTAGACGGCTTCGTAAAGCACTGAAGAGGGACGCGAAAGAAATCGTGCTCAACGTGTTCAATTATCTGAACAGAACTATGTCGCAGAGAGATGCACTCGCGCGTTGTGAAAGTATGACAGGCGTTCCAGAGTGGACCATTCGCAGGGTGGTGCATTCTTCTTTAGGAATGAGATACCAACCCTCAAGGCTGTACATGCAGCGATCAAGGAAAATGAAATTATACCCCAAATGAGCGTCGAGGTAATGAGGAAATCCCTGCACGGAATTAATTTTCGTTACGAAACGCGTAATCGGAAGTCAGTATTGATAGAGAGGCCTGAAATAGTCGCTTGGCGTCGAAAATACCTACGCGAAATGATTGAATATAGGCAACAAAGCAGAAAAATCTATTATTTGGACATGACATGGATAAATGCAGGTCACACAGTTAAAAAAACCTGGATAGACAAAAACGTAGTGAGTAACCGACAAGCAAGCATTAAAGGTTTGTCAACAGGTCTTCGTGGACCGTCAGGGAAAGGTCAAAGATTGATCGTAACTCATATTGGTAGCGATAGTGGCTTTTTAGAAAAGTGTGACTTGATTTTCGTCTCTAAGAAAGGAGGTGATTACCATGACGAAATGAATGCCAGCTGCTTCGAGAGCTGGTTTCAAGGGGTGCTTCAGCGAGTTGAGCCCAACTCTGTGATCGTCATGGATAATGCTTCCTACCATAGTCGTTGAGCCGAACGTGTACCGACTATGGGATCTCGAAAAAGTCACATGCGCGAAAAAGGAATCCCGTTTGACGATTCATGTGTGAAAGCGGAATTGTATGAAAAAATCAAACAGCACAAACCTGCGAATATTAGTTACGTGACTGATGAGATGGCCCGTCAATGTGGTGTCACTGTGCTGCGGTTACCGCCCTACCACTGTGAACTGAACCCAATAGAGCTCATCTGGGCTCAAGTGAACGGTTATATTGCGCGCCATAACACAACCTTCAAATTACCAGACGTTAAGGTTTTACTTGAGACTTCCATACAGCTAGTAACGCCCGAAGCTTGGCAGAATGCTATCCGTCATGTTTTGAAGGAAGAAACAAAAATGTGGCAGCTTGACCACCACATCGACACCATCATAGAGCCAGTTATAGTCAATTTCAACGAGGAAAGCGATAGCGACAGTTTATTACTGTCAGATGTAAGTGGAAGCGACGATGAATAAAGGTAATTCCCAAATTTTTGACTTACAATATGTTTCAAACCACTCTTTATTAAGCATGTGACAAATCTAGTTCACCCATGTTAAACATTCATACCCCGCCTATGAACAGCCGACTACTGGTATACTATAACTATCTAAAACTGTAATGACTCATCGATGTTCACGTGAACATCACTTAACTACCTCGTGCAGGGATTTCTTCATTACCTCGACGTTCATTTTGGGTATAATTTCATTTTCCTTGATCGCTGCATGTACAGCCTTGAGGGTTGGTATCTCATTCCTAAAGAAGAATGATTGTACGGTTCGCCTTAACGCCATTTTGCTATCGTCACCCAATTTAACGGCCTTTCGTCCCTTCAAATTAAACAGTAACCACAGAAACCACAACAATAACAATCACACAACAATTCTTATAAAAACACACAATATGCGATCGCTCAACGAAACACGTTCCAATGCGTTGCCGACGCCTATGAGTCTGCCGGTCGAGGCGCGTCTTTGATTTCATTGGTTCTACCGGCGGAGAACAATCAGCCATTATTTCCATCTCTGTCTGTGCTGTTGACCACCGCAAAGCCACAGAAACGACATATGTCGTACGCTATACGGCTGTACTGGAAGGAAGCCGGGATCGAGCATATGAGTCATTACAGTTTTAAATAGTTGTAGTATAGTTATTGAGTCATTACAGTTTTAGATAGTTATAGTATAGGTGGTAGTACCCTAAAAGGTTAGCGCTTTCCCAGAATCTTTTACCGCTTCACCAATGGGCTTTGCTCCTCAGAGCTCTCAATCATGACGCCGCAGCGCGATGATTCTGCCAGACAGACCCGTCTGACTTCGGCCTCCCATCCTATCCGTGTCGAACTTCGCACAGCCAGCACTGGCCGATACGACCGCTCCTTTGTCCGGAGGGTGTCGAGACTGTGGAGTAATCTATAAGAAGGGGTTGGAAAACCCTCGGAAAGAGTTAACAAAACCTCTTTGGGATCCCAAAAGCAGCCGCGATGCCCTGGCATTTAGGCTTCGTATCATCCCATCTGTTTTTAGAGAATTTGTGGGTATTTGGGAGCGCAGAATGTAGAGGAGTTCTGGATTCAACAGTTCCTTTCATCAGTCGATCAGCGGATTAGCTGTGGTATTTATTACGTTTCCGATATCAGTGACCCTCCAGCCAAGCAAAAGTTATATTGTCGCTAGCATGTAGACTCCTTTTTCTTCTCTCAACTAAATTAATTTGTTAGTTGCAAATTTTCTTGATGCAGTTTTGTTTATAAAAGCTCGTGTGTCCTCGAATTTGGAATAGTTGACATTTGAATCTATTAGTATAATTCGTTACAGTCACCTCTCACTATTTGATAGACCAGAATTCAGAGATTGTTGATCTATGATAACGGAATTAAAAAACGTGCAAATGTCAATATCCCCAAAAGCGGGTATTAAGAACTTTTGCAAATGAATTGGAGGTAAGTTTGGTCAGCAATTTTCTCTATTAGAGCAGGCAAAAACCATAAATTCGTAGGAAAAACAACTTATATGCTACAATGGTAAAAAAGACAAAAATTAACTATTCTTTAAAACACCATGCAGGCATATGTGACAAACCAATTTGTGGGATGTGGGAAGTGGGATGAGCTGTCTTGCAAGAGGAAAGCTAAATTGTGTTTTTTAACGCTGTTGACAGATGTAGGAAAATGTATACATAACAATTGTTTTCTAAGCCCAAGATATCGATTTTGCAGAACTCAATATTGTAAACGTTCAATAGTTCAATTCAGCGTTATATTGCAAAAAATCAGAGCCGCAATTCTGGATTGACTGTTTCACAATCCACATTAAATGGCATGCCAAAAATATCCAAGTCTGATTCGCTTAAAAAGGCATTTCACGCTTTTCTCATAGCTCTAACTACAACAGTTCTGAGTCTTGGAAAGTGAGTGAAGTATTTCTTGTCTAGTTTTCTTTTACACTGAAGCAGCCGCGCAGGCAGAACCCAGGACACTGCGGCTGCTATGGGGATCCCAAAGAAGTTTTGTTAATCCGAATTGGATTGACCGTACAGGAAAGGAGGTCGTTGATATGTAAGAGGAACAATGTCGGAGCCAAGACCCGCGTTGACATTTTCAAAAAAAACAAAAAATTTGAAAAAACGATTAAATCTTTGTTTGAGTCGATAGAACGGTCGATATAATTTAATGTTTAAAGATTATTTCATGTAAATGTTGGCCGCGGCTCCGCTTTAGATGGCCCATGCGCAAGGTCCAATTTTGGCGCACTCTCTCCAACATATCGGCCGGTATCTCACGAATAAATGCTTCAATATTGGCTTCCAGTGCGTCAATCGTTGCTGGTTTATCCCTGTAGACATTAGCTTTTAAATGGCCCCACAAGGAATAGTCCAACGGCGTTAAATCACACGATCTAGGCGGCCAATTGACGGGCCCCAAACTTGAGATAAACTGTTCACCGAACTCGCCTCTCAATAGGGCCATTGTTTCGTGTGCGGTGTGGCATGTGGCACCGTCTTCTTCAAACCACATGTCAGCCAAGTCCAGCTCTTCCATTTTGGGCAAAAAAAAGTTTGTTATCATCGCACGGTAGCGCTCGCCATTCACAGTTACGTTCCGGCCATTGTCGTCTTTGAAGAAGTACGGCCCGATGATGCCACCGGCCCATAATCCACACCAAACAGTGATTTTTTCGGGACGCATTGGTAGCTCTTGCAATGCTTCTGGCTGGTGTTCACTCCAGATGCGGCAATTTTGCTTGTTAACGTACCCATTCAACCAGAAATGAGCTTCGTCGCTGAACACAATTTTTCGATAAAAATGTGGATCTTCCTCCAACTTTGCCAGCGCCCATTCACCAAATTGGAAACGTTGTGGGAGGTCGTGTGGCTTGAATTCTTGCACCAGCTGTATCTTATAAGGTTTTACACCCAAATCCTGTCGCAAAATTGTCCACGTAGTGGAGTAACAGAGGCCCAATTGCTGCGAACGGCGGCTAATCGACATTTCACGGTCGTCACTAACACTGGCGGATACAGCCGCAATATTTTCTTCAGTCCTCACTCTACGTCTGCGTGTGGGTGGTTTAATGTCCAATAATGTAAACTGGGCTCGAAATTTAGTCACAAGCTCCCTCAGTATGCCGACCAAATTGCCCATAAATTGGAAGCAGTGCTCGATGCCCTCTCTTAACCGAGCATGAATTTTGATAGTAAAATTCAATAATTTGCAAGCGTTGTTCGTTCGTAAGTCGATTCATGGTTAAATTATAGACCAAACTGAACAAGTTTGACAATGACACAAGACACGATTCACGCGTCATCTGTCAAAAACAGTGTTGCCAAAAAGATACTAGCAAAAAAATCACCCATTATCTTTTAGCCAGAGAGGATGTCAGCCACCCATCTGCAAAGCTTCTGTGGAAGGCCATAGGATGGAAGTTTGCATAAGACGTCAGCATGCCACAGCCGATCAAACGGTTTCGTGATGTATCATACTGTCTGACACTAATCAATCCGTTCGAGGTAGTACACAAGCTCGCGATTTATACACCTCTCCATCACCACAGAAAGCAGAGCTATAGACCTGTAGTTGCAAGGGTCGGTCTTGGATCCCTTTTTTGGGATGGGTTGGACATGAGCAAATTTCCAGTTATCTGGAAATAACGCGAAAGAACTGGAGCAAGTTCCGCAGCACACCTCTTCAATACAACCGCAGAAATTTAGGTCCTGACCAGAAGCTTTGTTGATGTCGAGCGATAAGAGCACTCGTCTTACGGTCTTAAGCCTGAATGTTACTTCCCGCATAGTGTAGAGGAACCTTTGGATCAACGGCACTCGGGCGTTGGAGTGGCAAAGATCTTGGCAAGCACTTCCGCCTCAGCCTTTGAGTCAGATACAATTGTTTCACCCTGACACGTAAGTATTGTTTGCAAAATATAGGGCTGTCCAAAACGGACGCAGGAAAGTAAACGCATATTAAAACAAGAAAAATTGATATTCAAATCAAGTTGGGTACTTTAAAGGTTCATTTATACAATTTATGTATGAAAAATAATATCGCTCAAATGTTCACCACGACTGGATTTACAGACGTCCACGCGATGGTCGAAATTTTCAATGACATTTTGCAACATGGTCGGTTCTATGGCATTTATCTCGGCAATGATGTTGTTTTTGAGTTCTTGCAGGGTGGCTGGTTTGTTGACGTGGACTTTGCTTTTCAAATATCCCCATAAAAAGAAGTCCAAGGGAGTCAAATCGCACGATCTTGGTGGCCATGGCACATTTCCTCTGCGCGAAATCACGCGATCACCGAAGAAGGACTGCAATCGATGGATATTGACGTTGGTTGTGTGGCATGTTGCACCGTCTTGTTTGAAATAAACATCGTCCATATCCGTTCCTTCAAGTTGCGGCAAAAAATAGTCCTCTAGCCTCAAGAGATATCGCTCAGAATTGACGGTAACGGCGTCCCCGGCCGCATTTTCGAAAATGTAAGGTCCGATGATGCCTTTCGACCACAATGCACACCACACAGTCACTTTTTGAGGATGCATCGGCTGCTCTTGATACTCACGGGGATTTTCGTTCGCCCAGATGCGGCAGTTTTGCTTGTTTACCGTCCCATTCAAAGTGAAATGCGCTTCGTCGCTGAACATGATTTTTGATGAAAAATTGGCATCAATTTGGCGGTGTTCAAGGAGCCAATCTGAGAACGTTCGGCGCGAAAAATGGTCGGCCCGACGCAGCTGTTGCGTCAATTGGATCTTGTAGGCGTGTACATTCAAATCCTTGTGGAGAATGCGGAGCAATCTGGTTCTCGAAATGCCCAATTCTTGGGATCGACGCGTTGTTGATTGTTTCGGATCGTCTCTCACACTCTCTTTCACAACAGCAATATTTTCCGGTGTGCGAACGCTCCTTGGCCGGCCAGAGCCTGGCAGATTTGCCACAGAACCTGTTGCCTCGAATTTACGCACGAGACGACTGATGGTTGTTTCGTTTGGGCGGTTGTTGCGACCGAAATGTTCACGAAGCGCGCGAAACGTGTTTTTTATGTTTGCACCATTTTTGTAGTGCTCTTGAATAACTTTAATGCGGTCTTCAATCGAATACGACTCCATAGCGATCAATGGTAAACATTCAACTAACAAAATGACATGTCGGTGACAGAAAACAAAGATGGCGTCTATGTCAAATTGACGTTTACTTTCCTGAACGCGCCAAACAGTTGGGTACATGCAGATCAAAGGCACCGAGAGTAGTTGTCGCATCTGCAGTGGGGTTAGTGTCAAAGGTCTCCAAAAAAACCAAACATCAGCTTTTCATCTAAAAGTTTCTTGATGCCCCGCGTAAGTGTTGGTGAATGTTAATTCTGTCCTGAGACGTTACACCTATAAAGCAACAGCTGCACAATGTTGCCAATTCACTAACAATTTTTATCCTTTATGTATGCGTCCGAGGCCAAGAGTGAAAGGATTGTAAGCAATTTCTCACAGGTTACCAAAATACTCTGTATCACAACAATCTGTAATTTTTAGCGAGCTGAAAGTTGTTGTGAGATGGAATTATTGCACAGCTAGTTATGCTAATTTTGTTATCGAAATGGCGGATGTTGTTACCAGGACGGGGTCAAATACAAGCTCCTGGGAACCTACACGGAATGAATGATGAGTAAACTGGAAGCATTTTGGTGAGAAAGGCAAAGTTCAGCATGACTTTAGTCCAATCTTCTTAACACCCTTGAAAATTTTTGTGTTGGACACAGCATAAGCCTTGACTGGAAAAACAAATTGTTGTTTATCAAAACGATTTTCATCACATTCAATATGTGTGCTGCTGTGGGATGTAATTCCGACATCCAATCTATACGGAATCCTTGCAAAGACATGAAGTTCCACAGTTTTCCTCAAGACCCAAACCTTAGCAAAAAATGGCTACATCTTACAAAAAGAAAAGACAAAGTCAATGTAAAAAGCGCTAGGGTTTGCTCGAAAATGCACCTAGAGGATCTAAAACGACGCTTCAGCGTCCAATACCTGTTAACAAGACGACTTAATCAAGATGTGATAGAAAACGTTTTCAGAGTAATTAGGGCAAAAGGTGGCCTTCATGACCATCCAAGTCCCCTAGAGTTTAAGTATAGAATAAGGTCATACATTTTGGGGCGTAGAGTCAGAGGATACTCCAGACATTCCACTAATCCCATCATTAACGAATAAACTGAATGCAACTGAAGTATCAGCTGACTATAACGAGGAAGTTTTAGTGGAAGAAATTGACTTTGACGAGCTGGCTCTATATGCTATAAATTGCAGATTGAAACGTTCCTCAAATGAGACTTATTCCTGGATAGATCATCTTAGTGAGGGTGGATTATCAAAACCTTCCACAGCTTTCATGAGTCAAATTGAGAAACTGAACAAAGTGACTACATTCAATGGGGACGGAGTGATGACAGAAAAGCAAAACTTTATAGGCGAACTTCTGTTGAAGACCAGCAACATTGACTGCCCTGGAAAAGCTGAAAAACTATTTTTCAATTCAAGGATGTTCTTCCGGGTCAAAGAACTGAATACAAGTTTGAAAGACCAGAATCGTAAAAGGAAATGGAGAAAAATTGATACTTGGCCTAAGTCATTTCCGTTTATTGTTATACCACCAGCTTACTGTAAAAAGAAGCAAACACCTTTTTTCTACTTTTCGAGTTGCGTACATTTTCACACTTACATGTATTTAGGATGTTCTGTGAAATAAGGATAAATGTAGCGCAGTATTAACGTCAGGAGTATGTTAATCCTGCTCCACAAAACATACTAAAATATAGGTCATGTAGAGAAAATATGTATATCAACCCAAATGAGAGTCACTCTCAGCGTGACGTCATGTGCGCCGGCGGACAAAAATCGAACAGCGGAGCATCCGGCACTGCATCTCAAGTAAGTAAGTGTATTTGAGACAAAAAAACCAATGGAACCATGACCAACACAGATTACACTGGACAACAAATTTTAGTTTTTTAATTGTATCTTGTGGGAAAAGTGCACTTCTTTGTTAATTTTGGGGCGCTGAATCCAAAAATGACAATGAAATTAAAAAATTAGTTGCGGTTTAGAAAAAAAACTTTTTATTTTTAAGGATATATTAAAAAAAGTAACAAGATTGTTTGTGTTTTCAAACTGTGTATCTTTCAAAATATTTCGAATCTGTGGCCCAACAAAAATACCTTCGTTAACCTTTGCCTCACTTAGTCTTGGAAATTTCTGACGCAGGTATTGAAAAGCTGACCCATCTCTATCTAATGCCTTGACAAAGTTTATCATTAGGCCCAACTTGATATGCAGTGGTGGTAATACATTTTTTTTCGAATATACTAATGGCATATGCTGTACATTTTTTTGACCTGGCTCTAGGAATTGACGAACAGGCCAGTTTTGGCTGTTCGCCACAAATATGCCATTGGTGCTCATCGTATTTTATGCATGTCAATAGGTACTTCATATTGTCATATGATTCTTTCATGTGAACTGCATACCCTACAGGAAGAGATGGTAAAATATTTCCAATATGCAATAACACTGCCTTTAAACTCAATGTTGAACTGTCTATAAACAATCTCCATTCTTCTGGCTTATAGTTTATATTTAAAGCCGCCAGTAAGCCGTTAATGTTACTGCAGAAAACCAAGTTATTCTCCATATTGAAAAATGGTTCTAAGTCTTTGTGGCGTTTACGAAAAACACATACCGAAACATCGTCTTCTAACAAGTTCCACTGCTGCAGTCTTGATCCAAGTAACTCTGCCTTACATTTTGGAAGTTCTAAATCTCTTACAAGATCATTTAATTCTGACTGTGTTATTTTGTGCGGTTGGTGGCATGACGTGCTCGGTATAAAATCAGGATCTCTTGACGTTGATGGCATATCTTCTTCCTGACGAATCACTCGATCGCCATGATCTGATTCGTTTTCTGATTCGCAGGTGAAGGATTCTGGTGGTTTTGGAATAGGATTTTCGTCACTGTGAGGCACAGGTCTCATCGCAGATGGTATGTTTGGGTAGTTAATAACCGATTTTTTTTCTTGGACATACCTGTGGCTTGTCCAACACAAGGTACCATGCAAAAGTAACAATCATTAATATGATTTGTAGGCTCTCTCCAAAGCATTGGGACAGCAAAGCGCATAGACCGTTTTTTGCCATTTAACCAGCTCCTCAGACTTGAAGCATATGTATTACAGCAGATGTGGGGTGCCCACTGTTTGTCTTGATCACCTAGTTTACAACCGAAATAAAGCTGATATGCCTTTGTTATTAGTGGAGTAATAGACCGTCTCTGAGACGCAAAAGTCACATCACCACACACGTAACAAAACTGATCTGGATTGTTTACACACTTTCGAGACATCTTGCATGAACGCTGTCAGCCAACTGAGGAAAAAATGGCTAATATAAAACAATATAATGTACACGTATGTATAACGTAACACAATCATGCCGATTACATCATCTTTCCTTGCCGAATATAAAAATGTAGCACGTGCATTCTTGTGAATTACACTATATTAACACTGTCACAGCAGGAACACATATAATTACCGTATCTCTAAAACTTGAACTAATATTTAAAAAATAAGTTTCATTCCGGTTTTAGCACATTAAAAATAGTAATATTTTGTTGATTTTATTTAGGATATTTTTTGGCTGTTGATCAGTGTTATTAGCACACACATCTTCACTATGCACCTATGCACTGCCGTTTCCTTCCAGCTATAGTATACAACTTACAGCTTAGATCTGCAATAATGCAGATGTTACATCACATCAGAGTCAAACATTGATAGCTCAAGCGTCATGACCTTTAGGCAACACGTGCAACTACAGAACGTGCACATCAAGTGAACAACAATTAGTTCTAAGTTGACATCTTGTAGAAAAACCTACATAATTTCGCGATACATAATGCCCCTGAGGTGCTTTCCTTATGGATCGGCTGAACGTCACTTTAGACTACGCTGTATCCCTTTCTAGGGACATAAAAAATATAGCCTAGAAATTCACAGGTCTTAGTAGGTCATAGTATGTGCCTCCTACGAGAGTGCATTTTGAAGATAAGCAATGGAAAACTGTATACCGTTCGATGTTACAGTGGAAGGTTCGATGGCTCGCGTCAAATTCCCTATCGTGACGTGGAAGTAATAAAAATATTGTTGAAGACTTTATAATTATTCTCGACAATCGAATTCGAATGCATGTTTTGGTTTCTTGGACTTGCCATGCCTTCTAATCCTTTGTTAGAATAGCTTGGGGCAATTTTATATTTACATATTACATGTTGTATGCGGAAATTATAGTTACCTTGAAAACTCACAGATATCATATTGCGTAATAATAGCTTCTTTCAAGAATTTACTGACTAGGCAGAACAAAAAAAATATAAGCGGTAGCTAGATTGCTGCAACCAGTGGCGGACTTGTTTGTATTCTAATTCACATTGACAAGCAGTAACCTGTACCATAAGCGAACGAAACTCGGTACACTTGGGTAATTTAGTTTAGTTTAGTAACCTTCTCTGGAAGACCACAGGATGGAAGTCTTAGGCTTAAATCTGTCCTCTTGATCCGTCAAATATATATTTTTTCTGTTTTTCGGAGCAGGACAATCGAAGATAAAATGCTCTCAATCTATTCTGTGTGCACTCTCTACATAGGGGCTTAATATACTCAACCATATATACTAAGTGACATATAAATCCGAACACCCAGTTTAAATGGTTTTATTTTAATAAAATTTTGAAGTACTTAATGAAGCATAATAAGTAAATGATAAAAATTTCAAAATGATTGCACTGCTTTAAAGCCCTTTGACCTTTAATAATGTGTGGATGCACCCTGATGTGCTACGCATTCTCCAACGCGCCTAGGCATGCTTCTGATCAGGTGGTCAATGTCCTCCTGTGGTATCTCATTCCAGGCAACCACCAACTCCTCTCGAAGTGCTTCTAGAGTCTGAGGAGGACGTTGCAAATTGAGCAATCTCCTACCCATCATATCCCACACGTGCTCAATTGGGGATAAGTCGGGAGATCTTGGTGGCCATGGTAACAATGTGACATCATTATGTTGAAAGAAGTCTATTGTGACTCTTGTAACATGTGGTCGGGCATTATCTTGTTGGAAAGTTGGATCTGCCAGGGTGTCAAGATAGGGTAAAAGATGGGGTTCTTGAACTTCGTGGATATAACGCTGCGCGTTCATATTACCTCTGATGAAGATTAAAGGTGACCTGGAACCATAAGCTATAGCACCCCAAACCATAACTCCAACAGTGTGATGAACATGTCTTTCAACAAAAAACTGTGGATTCCTCCTTTCACCACGTCGCCTTCTAACCCTGGCACGACCATAGTGCATGCCTAAACAAAATCGAGACTCGTCACTAAAGACAATACTGTTCCATTCCTGATCCCAGAGTGACCGTTGTCTGCACCACTCAAGGCGATTACGTCGGTGTTCTCGGGTTAAAGGGAGGACCCAGTGTGGCCGGTATGAAAACAAGCCAAAACTTCTCATTCGTCGGTAAACACTTCGCATGCTAATAGGTCTTCCGTGTTCTGCAAACCATTCATTTGCAATGGACCTGGTAGTGGAGAAACGGTCCCTTAAGGCCAATAATCTTAGGCGGCGATCTTCACGGTCTGTTGTTCTACGGCGGCGTCCAGTGCCCCTTGCTCTTTGCGCACGGCCTTCTCGAAGCCATGCCTGACAACACCTAACCACAGTGTCTACACTTCTTTGCACTCTAACTGCAATTGCCCGAAAAGAAAGTCCAGCTTCCCGAAGTCCCACTATACGGCCCCTATCAAACTCGCTAAGTTGACGAAATCCGCCAACGTTGATTCTTTACTGCGGCTGAAATATTCATTTTTAGAGCGTTAGTGAATTAAAAAAAGCAGTATAAAAACCGGAATGTCCAACTGATAAGGCTGAAAATTTTTGTATAGGTATTTCCTGAATAACCGCTGGTCAACCAAAAATCCAGTAGTTCTTTACGAGTTCACCCTGTAGGTGTGATGTCATGCGATAGTATAAAACACGAGGCGTTGGAAATCGCAAGAAAGCTTGACGCACTTTTGCAATTTCCAATAGATTTTGTACAATATATTTTCATTACAACACAAAAAAGAATTCAAGTTGCAAAATTATAAATAGTCGAGTTAACTTCACTTTCACAAATATTTACAGCAATATTGATGATAAATGGATTACATTAAAGGAAAGTTCCTTGTCTAAGGGATGTGAACAAACCGACATAAATGAGAAACACGGACTCGTGTGACGCAGATATGCTTAAGTAACGGAAAACTTGAGAATCGAAGTTCGAATATTATCGCGAGTTTAAAACTTTTATCGTTTAGATAGTTGTAGATTTTGAATATTGATTCACAGGTGGCGGAAATAAAATCGCTGGAACATAGTGTTACAACGTTTCAGAGTTTCCTGCTCATTTTCAGACATTGTTGGGAGATAATGGAAATTGGAAGATGTATGCGGTAAATGGTTATAAATTGTTGCATATTTGGAAAGACCTGCTATTATTAAGAAGCTGCTGATCTCAGTGATGCCATGCACCTGTTAGACATAAAAAGTTACACATATTTTTCTACATCTGTCATGGAAACAGAAATAAGATAGATTTGCTTTATATAGTTTGATATGCAGATGTTGAAGATTCATCGTACCTAAGTTTTTTTTTGTTGAACTCTAAGAACTTTTATATTTCAGTGATGTAATTTTTTCCTCCACTGATATGTCTTGTATGTAAAAGTTTTCTGACTTATTCAATGTCATTTTTCAATGATCTTTTAAATAAGCAATGTCCGTCTATAGTCTTCGATTATTGTCTGACAGATGTTTCTCTTATTTTCAGGTATTCACAAGATTGGTTCAGCCTCTGCCCCTTATTGGGCCCGTGGAAGATAGAGGAAGACAATTCAACGGCGACGAATGGTGCATTCTACATCGGGTCAGTATTTTTTTCCAAAAACTAGAAAGTCGTATGAGATTTTGGGGCCTGTTCAATTTTCTGAAACACCTTGTTCTTTTTTGTCCTTAACTGAAAGTCCTTGGGACTCAAAGCTCTATGGGTCCAACAGTTTTTGAACGAATCTCACATTTTCCTTTGAAATAGAAATATGACTTATTCTCGTATCCACAAATATACTGAAGGTTCGGGCAAAAAGTTATGCAGAAAAAATCTATTGAATAGTCTTCATTCATTTTTTTTGTTATACATATGCGTAGTTAACTTTTTTCTAAAAGGGGCTAATTTGTCCCACTCTCGTGCTAGCACCTACTTCTGCAACAAAATAAAAAATCCATGGAAATTATATTCATTCTGTTAGAACCCTATTACGAGCAAGGGTAGATCCAGCATTTGTGTCAGGAGGGATCACTGGATTCATGTTCAAGAAGACATTTGCTTCGGGGGGAGACATTACCCGTGTACAAATTTTTAAAAGAGCAAAAACGGCGGACATTTAGATTCTCTATGGAATGACACGTATATCTTGATGGCGATCTTTTGATTAAGCGACGATGCGTGAAAATTATTTAAGAAAAGCGCATTTCCAACGATGACTCCTTCAGGGTGTTTCGCAAATCAAAAGGATACAATACAAAAGTTTCAGAATAGTCCCAAGAGTCACCCATTGTCACCCATTTTCGGTGAATGTTTGGGCTGGCATGGTGAACGGTATGCTCATTGGACCATTTATTCTCCCAAATCGATTGGACGGGATGCAATACCTAGACTTTTTACGCAACATTTTGCCTTCCTTGTTTGCCTGCGTCTGCTCGGTAGCGCATCCGCTGATTTCATTTTCTGTTGGAGCGGTATGATTTCGGGCAGAGACGTACTTAGCCCTTCTTGTCAACTGGAGAGTGAGTACTTTTTCCTTAATTTTTTTTTTACTTGGTCGCCCTCGTTTCACTACACATTACCTTTGTTATTTTCAAGGGTAGTTGTTTCTGAAAAGGAAAACCCCAACTTTGCGGACACCCTGTATTTATAAATTAATAATATAGGATATGAAGAGATATGATAATAATAGAAATATAACGATAAACGTGAAAACCACAAACCCATCTTAAAAGGTTTTGAAGTACCACCCTGTACCAATTTTTACTACAAGTGCAGTACGTAAAAAAATCGATATGGGCAACAATGTCAGGATAATATTAAAGCCACTTACTTGGTGACGGAATGACAACGAGTTATCCTCCTTTGGCAAGAGATTACGGCGATATGATCGGATTGTCGGGGCCAATACGTATTTTTAGAAAAATGATTTGAGTACCTCCCATAGTCAACCGACTCATAACATGCACTACCTTAGGATTACGTCAATTATCCGCAGTGGTATCAATTCATCATTATTTATTTAGGATTTTTATAAACATAGTTTTAAGCACCCAGCAACCTATGTTTATACCCAGATATGCTGAGTTCAACGATTGTTACAAAAAGCAGTCCAGGATACAGGATATCACGTTGTCCAACGGGCGGTTGTGTCAACATCCAAAGGCTCCGTCCGACATTACCTCTCAATCACAGACAACCGAGCAAGATGACAATCTTTAGAATACGCACATCCTGCCATGAGATACATTCAGACGCCAGCGATTACCAAGAGAAGATGGTCAAGCAGTCATTCAGACCCAGGATGCCACGTGGGCCAAATACCATTGTGTCAACATCCCAAGCGCTCCGATGTTTCCCCTGATAGAGGAAACCGAGCAGTAATTAACATAACCACCTAAACCAAGCAAACGGGCTCCGAAAGTCCCACAACAACCCCTAGAAACTGGAGGCGTCACACCTGTATGAGCCACTTAATTTCCCTATCCTTATCCGCGATTATTGAGTCCGTAAGCTATTAATAGAAAAGCATCTTTATAAATACGGGTATATGATCAGATCATCTTCATAAATATAGATATATGATCAAAGCTCCTTTATAAACATGGACATATGATCAAAGCATCTTTATAAATATGAATATATGCTCAAAGCATCTTTAAAAATAAGGCTATATGATCAAAGCTTCTTTATAAATATCGCTTACAACATTTATGGTCAGGAATATAAAAGTGTTATAGTTATCATTCCATGCAGTACAGCAGAATGAAGGAAATACTCAGTAATTGCTCACTTTTCAAGAAACCAAAACACTACACCCAATAGCACATCAACACTGTAATTAGGTCCACAATGCGCACTACTTGGTCTGAGGAGCGATTACTTCCACGCACTATTTGAACTGAGATGCGTGCCACGCCTGCGTTTTTTAAGAATGTTTATCCTGGAAACAAGTACCCAGAGAAGGAATGGGATGTATAACGTAAACAGCCTTAAGGGCCGTCGTGCTGAGTGTCACTTACCAGACTTGTGGACCTTCTGGAAAGATTTCGTGTGCTGGAGAGTTGAACTCGCACGCAAAAATGTGTTTGAGATATTTCGTAAGCTTACAATAATAAATTTACCTGGATAGTACGGAATCAATCTGTTTAACGCCATTTTCTATTCTTTCCAGATCGTTTTCTTCCTTACAACCGAAATCCGCCATGTACTCGGAAGACCAAGAATCCCACGGACTGTTAACCTTACATTATGGGAAACACCACGCCACAATTGTAGACGAAATCAAGACTTGCTTTGCATCGGAGAATTTCGCAGACATGACTTTCATATGCGATGATAAAACAACCCTTAGCGCTCACAAGCTTGTAATGGCGTCGGCGAGTCCCCTAGTTAGGCGAATTTTAGGGGAAACAGTACATGCGCATGGGCCCAGCGTCGTGCTCATTCCTGGAATCAAGAGCTGCCATCTGAAACACCTCCTCGATTTCCTTTACAATGGACAAGCCTGCATCAAGGTCAGTGACAAACTTGCTCTAATATGTTCCCTAATGTCTTAAATGTGATATGGGATGGTAAAGCATTCAAAAACGTATATTTTTCTATTTATGTACGAGGGTTGTTTCAAAAATAGGGTTCCCACATTTTTTTCAGGCACAAGGAATTGTTTATTTGAAAAAACGAATTCATCACTGGAAACGCTGGACCAGAAAGTGGGCCGATAAGATCTGGATTATTGTTTCTTGACCTTGTTTCATTTGATATATGTTCATAAAGTGCGGTCCTTGCACCCTTTATCTGAAAATTGGGTGGGTTTTCGCGTACTTTGGAGGGCTTTTGGCGTTTTCGGGACGTTGTGCGAGGGTGGCGTATCTCGTACATTAAAAAACAATGCTCGCTTGTCGTTTTGGAGTGCTGGAAGTTCTCTTTGGGAATAGGAATGCCTACCCCATGCGGTCTTGGCTGTACTAGTTTTGCACGGTGCGATCCAAAAATTATGACGGAATTATGACTTCGTGCAATCCCAACGAGAAACGTGATGCCTTGGCCATTATTAATCGATATACTAAAGATTAGCTGTATTTTCGGAAAATATTAATGCTAGCAAATCACATCTAATCGGCAGATTGAAAGACAATATTGTCCCTCTTTCATGTCAAAATAAAAAGTGAATCTATACCTTGATCAGTCACTGTGAGAAACTTAGGAGTAGAATTTGACTCAAATCTAAGATTCAATAGTAAATGCATTCAGAAAGCTTATGTCCTCCCTGTTCAATTTAAAATATTGCTGCGCGAAGTACTAGTACTAAGCCATTTTAATTGTTCTTATAGCGTACATGGGTTTTATTTAGATAAGATTGACAGAATTGAGCATGTACAGAAGTCCTGCTAAGATTCATTTAGGGTCTACGCAAGTTTCAAAGAGTTTCATATAAGTTGCTGGTCGAATATGCCACGCGACGGGAATTACTTGCATGTCAGCTCCACAAAATTTTGTTTTTTAAGCAACCACCGGATTTATTCGATAGGATAACTTTTCGAACCTTGTTTATGATTTGCATTTGTAGTTTCGGGGCTACATATCACTTCCTGCTCATCAAACCTCTTATTTTTGTAGATCTTTCTCATACAACATTTATCGGCCTTGAAATTCTGCATCCTAAATATACTAAGTGACATATAAATCCGAACAACCAGCTTAAATGGTTTTATTTTAATAAAAGTTGGTGAATGTATTTATCTTACTGTAAATAACAAGTGAAAAAATTTTCAGCCTTATCAGTTGGACATTCCGGTTTTTATACTGTTTTTTTTTAATTCACTAACGCTCTAAAAATGAATATTTCAGCCGCAGTAAAGAATCAACGTTGGCGGATTTTGGTTCTTGACATCCTTTACGATCGGTTACGATGCCTAGAGTACGGAGACCTGTACGATTTCGTCAACTTAGCGAGTTTGATAGGGGCCGTATAGTGGGACTTCGGGAAGCTGGACTTTCTTTTCGGGCAATTGCAGTTAGAGTGCAAAGAAGTGTAGACACTGTGGTTAGGTGTTGTCAGGCATGGCTTCGAGAAGGCCGTGCGCAAAGAGCAAGGGGCACTGGACGCCGCCGTAGAACAACAGACCGTGAAGATCGCCGCCTAAGATTATTGGCCTTAAGGGACCGTTTCGCCACTACCAGGTCCATTGCAAATGAATGGTTTGCAGAACACGGAAGACCTATTGGCATGCGAAGTGTTTACCGACGAATGAGAAGTTTTGGCTTGTTTTCATACCGGCCACACTGAGTCCTCCCATTAATTCGAGAACACCGACGTAATTGCCTTGAGTAGTGCAGACAACGGTCACTCTGGGAACAGGAATGGAACAGTATTGTCTTTAGTGACGAGTCTTGATTTTGTTTAGGCATGCAAGATGGTCGTGCCAGGGTTAGAAGGCGACGTGGTGAAAGGAGGAATCCACAGTTTTTTGTTGAAAGACATGTTCATCACACTGTTGGAGTTATGGTTTGGGGTGCTATAGCTTATGGTTCCAGGTCACCTTTAATCTTCATCAGAGGTAACATGAACGCGCAGCGTTATATCCACGAAGTTCTAGAATCCCATCTTTTACCCTATCTTGACACCCTGGCAGATCCAACTTTCCAACAAGATAATGCCCGACCACATGTTGCAAGAGTCACAATAGACTTCTTTCAACATAATGATGTCACATTGTTACCATGGCCACCAAGATCTCCCGACTTATCCCCAATTGAGCACGTGTGGGATATGATGGGTAGGAGATTGCTCAATTTGCAACGTCCTCCTCAGACTCTAGAAGTACTTCGAGAGGAGTTGGTGGTTGCCTGGAATGAGATACCACAGGAGGACATTGACCACCTGATCAGAAGCATGCCTAGGCGCGTTGGAGAATGCGTAAGCACATCAGGGTGCATCCACACATTATTAAAGGTCAAAGGGCTTTAAAGCAGTGCAATCATTTTGAAATTTTTATCATTTACTTATTATGCTTCATTAAGTACTTATACAAAATTTTATTAAAATAAAACCATTTAAACTGGGTGTTCGGATTTATATGTCACTTAGTATATTTCGACTCTAATCATGTGTTTTGTTGTTATAGTCCAGCGAACTGGATAGCATCCAAGAGCTGTTCGAGTTGCTCCAAATCAAGTCTGATATGTGGCAGTCTTCGACGACAGAAGAGGCCAAGAGTCAGTCTGAAGACGAAAGCAGCTGGACAGCCACGGAAAACGGAAATGGTGAACAGGTTTCAGTGAAAAAGGAAAATGATGACGACGAAAAGGAGGATGGCGAAATAAAAGATGATGAAGATGATGACGATGAAGATACGGCTGATGGCAACAATGAAGAACAAAATTCAGGCTCTCCAAACCCAGTCAATTTGTCGCTTAATACGAAAAATTCGGAAAACGAAGAAAAGGAAGAGGAATTCAAAAGTAATTTGGAGGTATATTAATTATTTAATATGTGTGTATATTTTTGGGAGCAATGTCCTATTTAAACAATGAGCCACTCAATTTTTCCCACGAACGTTTCTCTTCAAAAGAATAGGCCATAAAGGCGTCCTACAATTGAAGAACGACTGATGATACTGCCCTTAAGACGTATGCCAGACGTAACTAATTATCTGAAAGACAAAAGATGAGGCATTTACAGATGCTTTAGTCTAACTTCTTGAAATGTAATTTTTGGCATGTAGAGTTATACCTATGTAATGGGTGATTTTTTTGCTAGTATCTTTTTGACAACACTGTTTTTGACAGATGACGCGTGAATCGTGTCTTGTGTCATTGTCAAACTTGTTCAGTTTGGTCTATAATTTAACCATGAATCGACTTACGAACGAAAAATGCTTGCAAATTATTGAATTTTACTATCAAAATTTATGCTCGGTTAAGAGAGTGCATCGAGCACTGCTTCCAATTTATGGGCAATTTGGTCGGCCTACTGAGGGAGCTATTCGGAAGCTTGTGACTAAATTTCGAACCCAGTTTACATTATTGGACATTAAACCACCAACACGCAGACGTAGAGTGAGGACTGAAGAAAATATTGCGGCTGTATCCGCCAGTGTTAGTGATGACCCTGAAATGTCGATTCGCCGCCGTTCGCAGCAATTGGGCCTCTGTTACTCCACTACGTGGAACATTTTGCGACTCAGAATATGGCTGCCTCATAACAAGAAAGCTAATTCACGAAGCTGCAGAAAAAGGATACAAAATTGAACTGGCTTGGATCCCAGGACACTCCAACATTAGAGGAAACGAAACGGCAGACACTCTAGCTAACTCAGGAAGACAACTCAGAATCCCACAAGATACGAAACTTACCATACCCGATATACTAACTAAGGCCAAAACAAAAATAACGGATAAATTCACAACAATGTGGAAACGAACATTCATCAACAAAGGCAGGTGGTATAAGAAAATACAAGAAGAATACCCGGTCAAACCATTTTACTACAAAATCCCGTATATAAGCAGAAGACACCTAGAAGAAGAGACATGCAAGATATAAAGCACACATGTTCAAAATAGGAATGGAAGATGACCCTTTCTGTGATTGTGGACAATATGCAGATTTAAATCATATACTATTAGAATGCCCAATAAATTAAATATTAGGTTTTAACCTCTTTGAAGAGATAAGAAAAGCTGGATTCAATGCCCCCTTTAACATTCAATTAATACTTTCAAACATCAACATGAAAGTCAACAAACAAAATAATATTATAACTGTTTCAGATCCCAATCTTTTAAAACCCTGGTTGCTAATCCTTTTCCGAGGCAACATTTAGGGTGTGTGTAATGTACCTCCGCTGTCCGGGTACGAGAAAAGTCTATACCTGTGTTGTGCCATCTGTCTGACTAACCTCCCCACACCACTTTAGAAAACATAAGTAAAGGTTTTCATCAAACATAAATAGCAACATCCCAGCTCTAGAAATAATACAGCAGAAGATATAGATATATTTTACAGCATTTCTACACGAGAATTCTAGACAATACAGTGACTTGTACATGGCTGAGAGCCAGACAAAGTACAGTCACAACAAATGAGCTGTGTACAGAAGCCATAAGGAATAAAGAAGAAGAAGAAGAGTACATTGGTTTAAATAGTGAACGGAATAGATCGTTAAATCGCGTGTTTTAAGGAAAATAACGAAAAGCTAACATGAGACAACACTGTGCTCTTTATGATAGCTTATGAAAATGACCCATATTCACTGTGTAATGGTATAGGGCAGTCAAAGTAGTCAAAGCAGGATTTAAAATGAAGCAGGAAGTGCTTGACTAATTCGTTGTTAATTTAGAACGCTAAAAATAGGCCCTAAAAATGAGATGACATTTTTGTCGAAATGCGTAAGACACGGTTTTGTCATATGAAAAGACTATTTGTTACTTTTCAAAATAATTTGCATCATATTCACAAGATTCAGGAACCAATCATTAAACCAGTGTTTCCACTGCCAGTGCCGGATTAAGCCAGCCCGGGGCCTGCAGCAAATTACATCAAGGGCCCCAGGGGCGGGCCCAGAGCGAAGGTTTGAGCGGGTGGATAAGGAAAACGGCGATTGCAAATTTGAAGAGCGAGGGGGAGCCGGAGGCTGCATCAGTGGTATTTCCCCCAGGAGAGATACTTTCATAAAACGTTGATGTGCGGGGCCCTCAAATGCACGGTAGCCGTAGCGCTTGCTACACTTGTTAATCAGCCACTGCCCATTGCTTCTTCTTAATTGAATCACACGTCTCCCTGCTCGTCTTCGAATGCATAGCCGCGCTTTCTCCGCTACGACTTCGCAAACTAAAAAAGCCAAATCGCATGGCGCCAATTCAGGGCTATGAAGTGGGTGATCTGACATTTGAATTTCAGATTCTTCATAAAACTAGTGAGTTCGTGCGTCGTCGATCTGTCATAATCTTGAAATTTCCACCGTTGCAAATAGTTGTAGCAAACAATGTTATTACTTCTGTAATACTAACTGGATTAGTCAAGTTTCGACTCAAGCACAAGCACAAAATTTCGCTGGCTCGCATCATTGCCTCCATCAATAGATTGGAGTAGCTGATGATCCACCTACCGGGGAGGACCTCAGTGCTGCTTCAATACGAAGTAAGGTATTATTGATGTATTTATTTTTTCAGAAATCGGAGCAAAAAGAATCGGACGTACTAAAAATTGGTCAGACAACAGTAAAGATAGCAACGAAAGTCCACGAGCTGTCTCAATACCAACAGCGAATGAAACGGAAAAACACCTACATAGAGCCCATGGATTTGAAGCAACAAGAAGATTTCTCACAATTGAAGCCACCAATAGGCGACCAAAAGCTTATATCGCTAGTACAAAGTCCAGATAACTACGTTGTAACTCCTCATAGGAAACGTCGCCCTGGCTTTCACAACTCCCCTGCTCAGAATCCACCTTTTGTTCCATTTTCACCTTCTTATATCGATGATACTGCTCTACATCAGCATCGATATAAGACCCTTCCTCCCTTGCTAGCTGCACATCACCCTCTATCTCTATCAGCACCACCCTTTTTAGTTGATAGGACTCATACCCCAACGCCTGGCCAACATCCTGACACCTCCGGAGCCCAAGAAAACGTTGTGGTCAAATATAGGTAAGTTTTTTCTGCAGATGGATGTATTCGTTATATGCGAAGTGGCAGAGGTGTGAAATAACTGGAGTGTCAATCTTCTATATTTCGCACTAATTTTGCTAAACATTTTCTCATGTAAAAACGTTAAAACTATCAAAATTAGTCACAAATCTTGTGCAGCAGAGCTTGCTCCAGCTCTTTCGCGTCTCTTCCAAATATCTCACGAATCCGGCACCTTCCCAGAAAATGTTCGATGACTCTTTCGCACCGAAGGGTCCTCGGCGATCTTTCTCCCTTCTACCGCTACGCCAACGGGCTTTGCTTCGCAGAGCTCTCCTCCATGATGCAGCGGCGCGATGTGCCTGCAAGACAGATCCGCCTGACTTCGGCCTCCGATCCTACCCGTGTCGAACCTCGTACATTCAGAACCGCTCGTTTGTCTCTAGGGTATCGAGATTATGAAAGAATCTACATGAACAGGCTTTCCCAGTTCACCTTTGGTCGAACGTACAAAAACATTAGTTTATACCTTTTCATGTTCACTGGGAAACGGATTCTAATCAACATAAAAGTGTCGGAAATCACATCTTATTTTCTTGCAGACCCCCGAGTGCAGACCAGGGCTTGAGCGCAGAGACATATCAAAGCTTCGAACACACATGGGGCGCCTGGTCTCTCTGTCAAACCCAAGTGAATGCTCCAACAGGCAGCGAAGACCTTCGGGAGCCCACGTCAACGTTTTCATCAAATGTCAGTGATGACGTCAACGCCGAAGGTTCCTCCCACGCAACTGGTAGCGGCAAACCGACTCTCCCGACCGTGCAAGTGCGTGAATACCGGTGCGAATATTGTGGTAAACAGTTTGGCATGTCGTGGAACCTAAAAACTCACCTTCGGGTACACACTGGCGAAAAACCGTTCGCTTGTAGGTTATGTGTCGCGATGTTCAAACAGAAAGCGCATCTTTTAAAACATTTATGTTCTGTGCACAGAAATGTGATATCTTCTAACGACGGGAATTCGTGCAGGTTTAACTGTTGTTTTTGTCCGCTGTCGTTCGAATCCCTGCCAGAGTTGATCAGACATTTATCTGGACCTCATAATAACTTGTTGCTAAGTAAGAATATGCATGAGCTTAAATAGTCTCTCAAGTCAAGGGTGTGAAAATAATGTTCTGCCAGAAAAAAATGTGAAAGAACATATTTTTTGCAAAAGCAAAGAGAAAAGTTCCAGCAACTCGAAAAATTCCCAGAAAGACAACCAACGAAATGACGACAAAGGTTGCGCACACGATACTAGAAAATTTGCCTTTTATCTTTAATTGAATGCCTCTACGGGTAGATAAATGTATGGGTTCATAATCAGGTTCCTCGATCTCTTAAATGGTTATAATGGTAGATGTCGTTCAAACTTCACAGAAATATGTGCCAGTACACTACTCTGAATATATATAGAGATCTCTATAAATTGTGACCTACCGCTAGTAACACCTTAAGCCTAGATCTCTAGAACGCTCATCTAACTTAACCCTTTGCGGTCAAGCTTATATCTTTTTTATAATATCGTTCACTTTATATTATAGATATAAGTACTACCAGTACGCCATTTTGCTATCGTCATCCAATTTAACGGCCTTTCGTCCCTTCAAATTAAACTTTGGATCAGTAGTAGCTCCAGTTTTCTTCTTTTCATGCACCACCCTGCGAATGGTCCACTCTGGAACGCCTGTCATACTTTCACAACGCGCGAGTGCATCTCCCTGCGACATAGTTCTGTTCAGATAATTAAACACGTTGAGGACGATTTCTTTCGCGTCCCTCTTCAGTGCTTTACGAAGCCGTCTACTTGTTCCCTGGCTTTCAGTACTTCCACTCGTGCCATTTGTACTCTCCATGGTTAAGTATAACCAAAAAAGTAACCACAGCAACCACAACAATAACAATCACACAACAATTCTTATAAAAACACACAATATGCGATCGCTCAACGAAACACGTTCCAATGCGTTGCCGACGCCTATGAGTCTGCCGGTCGAGGCGCGTCTTTGATTTCATTGGTTCTACCGGCGGAGAACAATCAGCCATTATTTCCATCTCTGTCTGTGCTGTTGACCACCGCAAAGCCACAGAAACGACATATGTCGTACGCTATACGGCTGTACTGGAAGGAAGCCGGGATCGAGCTCTGATCACGTGTTGATCACGCGTATGAGTCATTACAGTTTTAAATAGTTGTAGTATAGTAAATATACTAGTGAATATAAAATGATCTTACAAATTCATGCAGTTGATATCACCAGTATTACACAGCCGGTCATCATAGATACTATACATGGCAACACTGGCTTGAGAATGCATGCCTAATGAAGAGACTTGACACTTTAATTTCTAGTATCGCCCGATTTATCAAATCACACAACATTCGGACCAATAAAACCATTGATTAAGATATCATTAAACCGGTCATTTACATTTCCTGAGATGCCTTAGCTGCGCAGTACTCGTTGTAACATACTTTTTATGTATAGTTGTTATCCTTGAGGATGTGCTATTTCTGGAAAACTGACTAGCACTTACGATATACCAATATATGGCAAAAATGCAGGTTCTTTCTACTGTTGTACTATACTTGTATTACACAACGTGACAATTCAGCAAAACAACCTTTGCAATATTTTGTTGGGTATCTTTTCATTGCTGATGAAAAGCCTAGATCATGGGCAACTAGTAATTATCATTATCAAAATACCATCAGGATCCAAGTAAATTGTCTATGCATTGGTGGTCATACCTGAAGATCAGTAGGGTGCAAAATATTTATGACTACTGTTTCAAATGTAGTTTTGATCAAAATTCAATAAGGAGAAATATGTGAAACTGGGCAAATTTTTTGTGAATTTAACCGCAAGCATCGTGTGCGTAATCCGTTAGAAATGTATGTGTTAGTTTCCATTTTTACGTCTTGGGAACGTATGACATCCCGTGACCAAGAGAATGACACAGCTTTATATTTACATCCTTGTTCTAATGTAACATTCCATTTAATGTACCAATGAGGACGTAAACAATACTTTTGGAACGACCTCATGTTTAATTTTGTGATATTTTGAACCTTTCAGTGCCTTTTATAATTTTCTGCGCTGACGCAAGGTATACTTGGCTCACCTAAGGCCAGTTTACTTACTTATAGTAATATTTACTAGTATTTATTGAAATATATTTCGTCTTTTTTAATCCAAAAAACTTTGATGGATCCAGCCGGTTGCGGGCAACACCTGACACTTATGTGCTATCTACTACCATCAGCTTCATATATCTGAAAGAGACTTTATATAATATTTCTAATCCCAATTGGAGCAGATTCAAAACAGTGCCCTGAAAAGGGGAATTCTACATAAATAGACGGTATGGCAGAATATATACATATTAACTTACTTAAAACGTCGAGGTCAATCTGGCCGTTCTTGATATATCTCAAATTTTGCGTATTTCTGTCTTTGCCATAAGATTTTAAATCGGAAAGTTGTAGTAGGGGACCTAATTTAGTATATTCAATTCCGGATTTGGATAACAAATTATACAGGGTAGTCAAAAAAGAGAAGAGCAGTCAGTTGGACTTTAGAAAGCATTAAAAATAAAGTTAATTAAGTGTAAGGTATATATGGAAATAATGGCTTTCACCATGAGGTCAGTTGGTCAAGACGGAAATCTGTTGCACTTCTAAGGATATGATACTATATATAGCCGCACTATGGTCTTCTTATGGTAAAAACCGTAAGAAGCACTTAAGCAAGAATAAAATATTTCGATCCATATGCACGATCGGAAACTGCAATTTCCGATGTAGACGACCCTATGACACCCTGTACTATTTTTTATCCAAATCTAGATTATAGCATACTAAAATGTCCCTACTATCAACAAACACCCGTTAAAAATCATATGGGCAAAAATACGAGGAAAAATTGGACTTTGAAGTTGAGTCATTAATTTTCAGATAATGATTGTAGAAGGAAGATAAACCAAAATATGTGTGTAAAAATTAAAAAAAAGTAAAAAAAAAATGTTACCTTGTTTTATAAAGTATCCTCCCGACAAGTATTTCAGTGCGGACCTGTATTTGATCGTGCGGTCTTGGAGAACCGGCAGGTCTTAAGTCACCTGATTCACGAGCCCTTTGTACTACATTAACAAAGGCACGAGGGGTTGGTTGCACTCGATTGGGGAACCGATTCGCACAAATCCGTGATGCCGCGGCAGCATTTTGTAAAGACTCCCCCCCCGTAAATCAGAATCATGTCCACAAGTTCAGCATTTTCGTAAACATGTGCCATTTTTTATTTCGTTTGAGCCACGGAACAAACACCACTACGCGTTACTGACTGACGAAAAACATCGTGATAAACGTTTCAAATTCTTTCGCTTTTTTGTTTCCGATGCGATGAACCGGTCAGGCGGATTATATCCGTTGTCGCCAAACACGAGCATATTATAGTATTATTGAGACAGGGCGGTACTCAAACTTCTAAAGGGTTATAACTTTGTTAATTTAATTTTACCAGAAAAGTGTTAAAGGAAAAAAACATTTCTTTTGATCAGATCTACTCACTGTTAAAATAAATGACTCAACTTCGAAGTATATTAAGAATCTCGCGTACAAATTAAATAATATACCGTCCTATTTAAAACAAGCAAGTTGGTACCTACTTCCTGTACATACCGATATCGCCACGATTTTGAAAATATTTTAGCTAAAATTTTCCTTTTTGATTAACTAATCGATCGTTGTAGTTCTACGGGACACCCTGTATAAAAACTGATGAATTGTACCTCCTAGGTTTTGCAAAAGAAGAAGCGCTACAGTGGATCAACCGTGTTGCGAATGTGCCTGAGGTAATCACCCCTAAAAGAAACAATAAAAACAAATATTTTTTCATAACCCGTCATCTAAATACTCAAACTTTAGCGTCGGGCCTGTTATTGAAACATGACGTTTTGTAAAACATTTTAGTTGAAGGATTCACATCTAAATTACTGCTATATTAAATTCGCTTACTATAAATTGCGGTTTCGATTAGGAATAGAAATATTATGCATTGTTGTCTTACCTATACTGTGCTGATGATTCGTAAGGAGGGTGAAACGGCGCCGTACACGGTTGGTAGGACGAAGGAAGGTAGTCTGTTTTATGCGGTATCATTATTGCGATGTGTAACATTAGCTGGCTGTCAGTTTGACGCGTTCCTAGGACGTTAGTTAATGACCTGGTATTCCTAGGACCAGTTTACCTTGCGTTACAATCACTGAGTTGTAACATTGGAATAACCCGTTGCAAAAAAGCCGGACAATTGCATGCACAGTTACTTATAGGATGTGAATTGTGTTATAGATCTCTGCATGCATTAGTGTTTTAGTTATTTTCGCAAAAAAGACAATGACTGTGTTCTATAGGTACCTACTGCCAAAGACATGGGGTGTAGTAGGATTATTTTGTAAGTGTTCTAAGCAACGGTATAAAATGTGTAGCAATCCTATCTAGTTTTTTGTTAAGGCTGAAGCTATCTGTTCTTTCAAAGCGATCAGTCACGTATGATGTCATGTGATCTCTTTTTTCTAAACCCTTAAATCTCAGAGTCACACTTATAGACGTTTTTTAAGAATAGAGTGCTCTTTGCGGAATGATTTCTCCTTGAAGAACGTTCATGGGAGGATTTATCATTTACATTTCACAGTAGGCTGTACCAGTGAACATTGCAATACTGGTTGCCTATATATAGCCTAGTCGCTCGGCTATAAAATCGCTATTCGCTATAAAATCGAAAAAGTAATTACTTTTCGTCACTATTTTATGTTGCTTATTAACATTCAGGCAGTAAAGAAAAATCTGACAACCTATCATGACAATTGTGACAGCCAACTGGGAAGTGTAAATGTTAAATCCGCCGTTGGACATTCTCCAAGAAAGCATCATTGTTCGTTGAAAAACCAAACGGTACTCTGTCATCGAGGGACGTTTATAAGTGAGTCGAATGCATATGGAGCCTATCTACCAGAGCAGTCGGCGAACGAGTATGTGATGGAGTATATGATGAAGGATTTACGTGCGCATGCGCAATAACTTGGCCATTAGTTTTCGAGGTCGTCTTGTGCAGCATGGGCGTCTATTCTCCTGGTATGCAAGCTCCATGGTCGAATACATAGTTGTTCCTCCACTTGAGGCCTACTTTATAGTGACAGGACAGTTGTCAAATTCTCAAGAAAAAAGTCAAGATATCCTTATTGTTGTTACATTAAAAAAGGTTTCTTATTCGATAACTTCCTTAAATCAACAAAATTCAAATTAATAATCGATAGCCATATGTAATAAAAAGGCATCATATTGAAAAAGGTCACTTTCTTTGATATTTGACAATTATCGTCCTGTTATTCTAAGTGACAAGGTAAATAATGTGGCCTCACAATAAAAGGGCTTTAGAGAGTGACTTTGAATCCATCACAAGTGACGTCGAAGTTCGGAAAAAATTCAGCTTTAATGCCCTGACAAAATACTGCGAAGGATTTACACTTATTTTTAATAATCGAAACTGGGCATGTCTAATATTATTACCTCTTATCTCTTGTTTCGTCATTTTTGGAACATGTTGCAAGATACGTTGGAGCCTAAAATCAGGATATTGTATAATATACTCGGTGTTTCCGAGATATGGGGCAAAACATCAAGGGATAATTTTTTGGGCTACTCTAAAAATACTTTGTCAGTCTAAAAAACTAACACTCAAATGTTTGCTCCATGCTTTCGAAACACCCTGTAAATGACTTTAGTAAACAAATTGCATATCTAAAACAAATACAGGGATATACACAGGCTCGAAATAAAGTTTCTACGCTCAAACATTGCTTTAGGTTTAGGGGTCTAACGCTGATGTTCAGTTCCTAAAGGATTCCAACGTATTTTCAAACAAGTTCCATATAGAGCAAGTGCTGGAAGCAACTATATATTTATGCAAAATATAATTATTTGGATCAAAGTTTCTTTCACAGTCCAGCTTATCATGAAAAAAAAAAACGGCTGCTGAAACCATAAATTTGTGTCAAGGCCGCTCTGCATTCTGTATATTGCCTAAGCAGCACAACCACAAAGTCTTTAAATACATGTGGGAAAGTACGTGTAGCCACAACATATGTAACCCAGTAGATACACTCGGGCAAATTTCTCAGTGCAATGTTAGACGCCGCCACGCCCACCGTCGTTTACAGCATGAATCGGCGTAAATCAACGTTTTCTCTATACACGCTCGGCAGAGAAAAATGCCAAAAACAAAAGAAATTAAAATCGCTCAAACCTCGTTTTTTACGTTTCAAACGATCCTGACCATTTTTCGAAAAAAATTGTATTTGTTAAAAATTGGCGCTTAGGGATTGCAAGGGGTGAGGGTATATCTCATTTGTTTGACGTTGGTATATGTATACGCTTACAACCCCAGTAATTCTACGAACATATTAGGCATATTTTACTCATCATTTACCCTTAAAACAGAAATATCTGCTACAATCGGGTGTCGATACGTGCGAGATGGTTCCCAGGATGGACAAGCGTCGTCGTCAGAGGCCATACGTCATAGTCGGCAATGCTGTGGTGTTGTGTGGACTGGGCTGCGTGCGCTGTGCATGGTCAAGGTCAATATCGTCAGTCCCGCGGCATTTGTCATTTAATTTTTTGTTATACACGTTCGTAGCTAACTTTTTTCTCAGAAGGGATAACTTGTACCAAACATAATCCTTTACGGACTGATGACAGTGTAGCGCGGGAAGTACCTAGTCAACTTACCTGACTCCATTTTCACTTGTTCCTGCACCACCACTGGTGAGAGCATTCCAGGTGTTCTGTCATCGCAGTACCTTTGTCTCAAAATTGCATTAGAGTCCGAGCAGTAGCGTTGAAGTTATTTTAAAGACCCTTATTCAGAGTTGTTCTACTGGGCCGCTGTGGTTTGGCCTGCTTTTTTACTAGAGAATCCTTCAGGTTTTTACTAGAGAATCCTTCAGGTTCTCTAGTGATGAAGTAGCGAAATACTGCCTGCCTGTTTCCAGCTTCAAATTAATTTTAGTGAAATTTGTTGGTTACTTTGAAAGAAAAATCAAAATATCGTTTCCCAGTGCATGCTCTAATACATCAATCCAGTATTATCAATCAGTGGTTCAAGTCGACAATCTCACATAAACTATGTTGTAGTTTAACATAGACATAATTTTCAACCGAAGTTGTGTTCAATTTGACTTTACGTACCTAACTAAGTGATGCGTATAACAATCTCGATAAATCCAAACAATATGTACAGCTGGTTCGATTTTTAACAAAATATCACTTTTTTCTTGTTCAACATAGGATACGATACATGAAATTTTGCTTACCGGTTTTTCTAGTAAATTGGCCATCTTACTCGTTTTTTTTAAAACTCCTTCCGGGTCCAAAACTCTGTAAGAGTCTAAGGTTACATATCTACAAACTGCCGCAAATTATTTATTCTTTCATTCATCAATTTTTTTTTATCATAATTACGCTTTTTGGATGGCTCTTCACATAAATTAAGAGGTTATCGGGCGATAACCCGGTGCAAATTTGCTTGAACAATTTTTTCACAACACAAGTAATTGTCATTTTGTCTCCGAAAAAAGTTTTTTCAGATTTTTCGAATCGTTGTGAACAAAAAAGCTGTTTAGAGATATAGCCTGAAAATCCTAAAAATGCTGCAACCTCAAAAATAATAATTTTTCATCGTGCTTTCAAACATGGCATTGGCATTTTTAAAGGTTTTCAGATAAATTGCTTAAAACCCTAGAAAAAATCTAAAACTAAGAACCTTTTTTGTTGTTTGTAAATAGGTATGTTCGAACAATTTTTGAACAACTCGCGAAAGAATAGTATTTTCGCCCGGAACTGTTTTTTTTGTTTTTTTATAGTCAGAAATACTCCATTAAAAATCATTAGTTTTGAGGTTGAGGACTTTCTAAATTAAGGTTCAATCATTTCCCTACAAGAAGCGTATTTTATGCTTAGTTTATTTTAAAGCATTATTCACCAGTGAACCAAAGCTTACGTCATGCAACTTTGGGGTAAACTCATCCAGTCTTATGGTGAGGCTTATTATGTTGCTCTTGATACCACATCCAAAACTGGCCGATACGACCGCTCCTTTGCCCTGAGGGTGTCGATATTGTGGAACAATCTACAAGAGACAGCTTTTCCCAGTTCTAGTAACCTCAGGCAGTTCAAAAATCGAATTAGCAAAATTTATTTGGGATCCTCATAGCAGTCGCGAAGTCCTGGCATTTAGACTTCTGCCTGCGCGGCAGCTACGGTATATAAAAAAATTGAAAGCGAAAAAGCGGTGTACGAAGCACAGACATGTGCGGCCTATAGCGCGTTATTATTTATTGAGTAACAATGCTTTTAAATAAACTAAACCCAAGATACTTCTCGAAGTCTTCTACGGGAGTGATGTAACTTTACCTTAGAGACTCAAAAACTATAATTTCAAGCATTGAAAATGACCATTCACAGAGTGTTTCAGACTTTAATTCGCTTATAAGTGCTGCAAAATAAGTTCTCAAAACATCAAATATTTTTTGAAGAAAGAAATGATAAGTATGAATCTAATTTCCTTCAAGCACATTTTCGAAAAAAGGGATGGGACCAATCGTATCGTATCCGCAATTTTTTCCGATTTATTTTCCCCATGTATCCGATTGTCATTATTTGTAATAGTAAATTACAACTAAAATAATGAAATATCAACTTTGTTATACACATCGCAAGTAAATTTGATCTTCGTATTAACGAAAAATGCTAATTTTGCTATGTTACCTAGCTATTTTTTACAGAGTGATACTCCTGTGTAGGTACAATTTTGATTCTTTAATCTCGGTATCAGCTGGGGAAGAATCTTGTCGAGAGTTCAGAGATTGTCTCCAGAAATACTACAAAATGTCTGCAATATCAACCATTAAAAGTAAATATACATATACAGATTTTCTATTCATTATTATGATCTCTGTTCGTTGAAATTCAAAAAATAGGGGTTGGTTCTTAGGAGTCCAGAATGCTATTTAGCCAGCCAATCGCAAGTGCAAAACTGGTTGGCTTATCTTTGGAACCAATAAATTGCATTATTTGATTTTGTGGTTTTTTAAGTGTTTTAAGTTGTCACTCTGTAGATATGAGTTATTTATATTTTATTTTTACTTATAAATGCGAAAAATTCTATCGTATTTGAAACTCCAGAGGAAATGTGCAAAGGCGAAAAAGATTATAACCATTCCTTAGTTCTTACCATAAGAATTGATTTTTGTTAAAAGCATTTTTTGTTTTTGTATCAACATTTGTATATTACTTATTTATAAAGTTTTTATTACAAAACTTGATCATACAAATGTATATTTTCTTAATATACTCACCAAAGAAGTAAAAATTAAGTTGTAATGCCATCTTATAACTTACTTTTTTCAGTTAGCTATATATTTACTGGCATAAGTATATTATGAGATTGCAAGTTTTTTGAATTCCTGCAGAATTTGCGAGAACTATTTGTGAAGGTAAGAGTTTGGAATTTTATGAAATTTTGACATAGTTCTGTACTACGCCAATGAAAAAGAAACTGTAGGTTTGCCAAAACGACGGAATTTCAGAAAGTATTCACGATTTTTCGACGTAAACAAAAAAATTTTGGGAAACCGAAAAACTTCAGTGTCCAGATTTCAAAACAAGATCTCTGTCATTCCTGATAACTTCATGGCATAGTTTTGGTGTAATCAAAAAACTGTGCAACTCGGGAGCTTTGAAATTTCAAAGGTTGAGAATATGCACAATTCGAAAATGTCAATCTAATTGATTTTTTAACTTTATATTTTAATGTTACTCTCATCCTTTCCAAATAGTTGTTATAGCGCAAAATTTGTACAGAATATTGCAATAATACTTTGTAGATTGGACCTAGAAGCCATGTTACTTTTATTTTTTTCTAAGATCAATTTTTGGCACACTGCACTATTAACATTAAATCTGAACCTAATTTCATAGAAAACGATGTTTTGGCACAAATGTTTAAAAAATTGGTACAAATGTGGTAAATTAGTAGATAGTTTATTAACTGTAAATAATAGTTGTAAATAGTGTATGTAAGAATAAACTATTTTTTTTCATGTACATTGTTTCCTTTCAAAAATAATTATCAGGGTCGGCCACAGACGGTACGCAGGTGAGGCAGCCACCCTCTGTTGGTCGTGAGACAGCCCCGGTGGTGGCCGCGCAAAGAGTCAGGAGGAAAATGAAGAGGTGTATTGCTAGACAACACTCTCTGACCTAACGTTGTAGGTGGGACTGTTGTCTGGCCATAACACGATGAGGCGTCACCTGCATCCCCTGTGTGAGCGCTGGGGGTAGAGGAGGAGTCCTCGGCGCATGTTCTGTGTCGCTGTGAACCTCTGCGCTACTACAGGGAGACTATACTGGATCCACAGAATGTTAAGAAGCTGGGACTCAGGGATATACTCAACTTTGCTATTAGAAGGGCGGCGCTTGAGCCTCTAATTTCTTCAATAATTCATTCATGATGCAGACATCCCAGGGCGAATTGTTAAGGGGGAAGAAAAACTCTCAATCACGGGGCGCTATTGATGTAGCCGAGCTGCTCCTCACTCGCTATCACAATATTGTAACGCCTTCATAACTATAACTTTGTGAGACACCCTCGTACATCGACGCTTAGGCAAGCAGAATATTGGGAGCGTTCGCCGCCTCATTGAGAAACATCGACGACTATCGAGAAGGTACTATAACCCCATTCGCAGTCCATTTACGCCCAGACAAAACACAACATGCCCAAAAGCGAGATTGCACAGGTCCGTATTTTGCTCAATGGTCTTGGAATAATCTAACAAACTAAATTATTATTTTTATAGAAAGAAGTGCACATACTTTTCACAATTCTTTATTCGCTGGAAGTACTTGGATCATCGTCCGAACGGTTAATATTAATTATTACAGGTTCAATTTGAATATCGATCAAATTGTCCAGATCCTACATCGTTGGTTCGATTTTCTATTGAACGTGACGGATGCAATATTTCCAATGGTCTGAAGTCACTCTGTTGACAGCTTCATAAAACAATTTTTTTACGTCAGAAAATTTGAATGTTATATTGTTTAAAGCCACATAGTTTTTTATATTGGCCCAAATGATTTCAATGGGACTTAATACGCAGTGATAAGAGGGTAGCCTATTTTGGTTTCCGTCAATAACATTAAGATTATATACTAAGTGACATATAAATCCGAACACCCAGTTTAAATAGTTTTATTTTAATAAACTTTTGTATAAGTACTTAATGAAGCATAATAAGTAAATGATAAAAATTTCAAAATGATTGCACTGCTTTAAAGCCCTTTGAGCTTTAATAATGTGTGGATGCACCCTCATGTGCTACGCATTCTCCAACGCGCCTAGGCATGCTTCTGATCAGGTGGTCAATGTCCTCCTGTGGTATCTCATTCCAGGCAACCACCAACTCCTCTCGAAGTGCTTCTAGAGTCTGAGGAGGACGTTGCAAATTGAGCAATCTCCTACCCATCATATCCCACACGTGCTCAATTGGGGATAAGTCGGGAGATCTTGGTGGCCATGGTAACACTGTGACATCATTATCTTGAAAAGAAGTCTATTGTGACTCTTGCAACATGTGATCGGGCATTATCTTGTTGGAAAGTTGGATCTGCCAGGGTGTCAAGATAGGGTAAAAGATGGGATTCTAGAACTTCGTGGATATAACGCTGCGCGTTCATGTTACCTCTGATGAAGATTAAAGGTAACCTGGAACCATAAGCTATAGCACCCCAAACCATAACTCCAACAGTGTGATGAACATGTCGTTCAACAAAAAACTGTGGATTCCTCCTTTCACCACGTCGCCTTCTAACCCTGGCACGACCATCGTACATGCCTAAACAAAATCGAGACTCGCCACTAAAGACAATACGGTTCCATTCCTGATCCCAGAGTGACCGTTGTCTGCACCACTCAAGGCGATTACGTCGGTGTTCTCGAGTTAAAGGGAGGACCCAGTGTGGCCGGTATGAAAACAAGCCAAAACTTCTCATTCGTCGGTAAACACTTCGCATGCCAATAGGTCTTCCGTGTTCTGCAAACCATTCATTTGCAATGGACCTGGTAGTGGAGAAACGGTCCCTTAAGGCCAATAATCTTAGGAGGCGATCTTCACGGTCTGTTGTTCTACGGCGGCGTCCAGTGCCCCTTGCTCTTTGCGTACGGCCTTCTCGAAGCCATGCCTGACAACACCTAACCACAGTGTCTACACTTCTTTTCACTCTAACTGCAATTGCCCGAAAAGAAAGTCCAACTTCCCGAAGTCTCACTATACGGCCCCTATCAAACTCACTAAGTTGACGAAATCGTACAGGTCTCCGTACTCTAGGCATCGTAACCGATCGTAAAGGATGTCAAGAACCAAAATCCGCCAACGTTGATTCTTTACTGCGGCTGAAATATTCATTTTTAGAGCCAGTATAAAAACCGGAATGTCCAACTGATAAGGCTGAAAATTTTTTCACTTGTTATTTACATTAAGATAAATACATTCACCAACTTTTATTAAAATAAAACCATTTAAACTGTCTTTAGCCTCCTGAGCGTAGAAAAAGATATCTCACTGTTGCTACACTAACTGGTAATGCAGCAAGGATATATAAGAACTTGGGGGGGTGTAGAGGTTGGACTAGTTGGTGACCACAAGGGGGGATATAAAATATAAAATAATTATCTTTTCCAACGAATCGAGACTATTTTTCAAACTTGATTCTGGAGTCACGGTTGCGCATGAACTTAAAACGATACTCGCATCTGCTATCACTTCGCGTGCAACAACGCGGAGCAGACGAGTAATCGTCTAGTTCTATCTCCCGAAACACGCGTATGAGACAAGGATATCCAAATCTAGCAGCCAGTTTACAACTTCTGCTATTTTGTATTGTATGACTGTAGATGCATGTCAATCAATCTACAATTGACATAAAGGTGTGGAGATGGGTGAGCGTAGATGTTTTGCGGAGGTGTGGGATACGGGAGAAGAAAAACCTGCAGAAAGATATCTGTAATTTATTAAATTTATCAGGGATTCGAAAGTCATAAATAGCTGTGATCCAACTAGATTCGCCCAGTGGGGTCACGACCCCCATATCCTGGGTCCGCGCTAGAGAGTCGACAACGGACGATGAGTCAACAGCGCGATCACCATAGTCCAGTCGATATAGTCATAAATTTGTAGCAAAGTAGTTGCAAGGGCTGTGATAAATTAGTGTAACATAGACGTTGAATAATAAAATCGGTGCTTTCTATCGCCAAATGTAATTTTTGACATAATTATAGATTCGGATATTTTTTTAACATGGTTAAAAAAGCCCTGCGTATCTGTGATCTGTAGTAAAATTCATCTCTTTACTAGATATGTTTCGTTACGTTCGTTAAGGGTAAAAAACAAGTTTCGTTTATATCAAACTTTTTTAATAAAAAACGAAAAGAACAGTACAACTATAGTAATAACAAATACCTAAGCAAAACAATATATAGATTACATACATTCATGCAGACTAGAATTGTTTTATGCTTTGCTATTGGTATTTGTCAATCAAAACAAATATAAAAATCATTTATGCCACAGAGTATCCCAACAGGTTTGAAACATTTTTATAAAAATATATTTTTTTAAGTTACAAACGCTACTAAGTTGTTCTTGCTGTTCTGGACAATGCACCAGCTTTTCAGTGGAATATCGAGAGGGTACTTTAGCCTTTCTTGTATTCAGATAGACAAAATCATGCAACTGTCTCAAAAGGGTGTTTCTAGAATATGTGATGAATTTATTGGACCCACATTGAACAAAAAAAACATGTAACAGTACCTACACCTGTTGCATTATTTTTTGTGTTCCACATCAATCTGTCAAACTCAACACATTTTATGAAATCCTGTTCATTTGGATCCACTATATTAATAAGCTTGTGTTAGGTTCTCTGTGTACACAATGAATCTATATTAAAATAAATAAAACTTAAATTATGAAAACGGCCTTTAAATCAATCTGACGGCATATTATATACCTAGCTCTCTTCTGGTTGCTGCAAAAATGATCTATATGGAGTATCTGCTAGTAAATGATATGCAACTATTTAATGCGAAGGATCTCATGATTTTCTTGATCCAGACCAAAGAAACTGGTGATATGAAAAAGATTTGTCTATGGATTTTGTATTGGAAATTTGAGCAACATTAACGAAGGATACGGTAAGGTTGAAAAATATCCATTGTTGCTAAGCCTTCCGTCTTTTTCAAATAGTGCAGGAGAGCCTAGTATAAAATATGACTCAACATCAACGATCAGTAACATAAAAAATAAACATGAATGTTGCAACAACAACGATAAGTAACATAAAAAATAAACATGAATGTTGGGGCACAGGAAAAAGGCTGGCTCGGACTGAAATGAAATTTTTGCAGAGCACCAATTGAACCAGGAAGTTTTTAGGTCATAAATGATGCAAATCCTATGATGACAAAGTACTAGCTGTGAATAAATTTTGTTAAAACATAATTCCATAATTCCTATTATTATTCTGTTCTTTCTAATTTGCTTGAACTATTGCATTCAAAAATTACTGTTTGGAAGTTAGCCTGTAGTGACAAAAAATACCTTTTCGTTATTGAGATTGAAGAAAAAATGGAGTATGCTAAAAACTCGAAAATCTCATAGATGCAATCAATTTTAATTCAGTCATTTTCAGGGTCGAAAACCCACCCAAAAGTGATATACCCCAACAATTCTTAAATCAGGTAAATAAAGCTTCTTGTCAAAACATATCTGACATGCATAACGTATCATTTTGTTCTTAAAATGGACATTCTATATGCACTATTATATAGAATTCTGACACAAATATTTACAAGCTACAGAAAGGTCAGAGGATAGATTCAATACAAATATATCAATCTACCCACTGTGTATTATGAAGCAGCATAAATAACTTCCTGTAAATATATTTGCCCTTTCCAGTTGCTTGGCGCGAAAACGCTATTTGTATGATGTGACAAGAAGCAAACTCGATATTCAAATTTCCTAAATTACGTCTATAGGCACTTCAAAGGAACGTGGTATATGATAAAATTACTAGAAAAATACTGCGTCTTATCCAGGAATGTTGTATATATGTTGTTTAGTTATTCTAGTATCACATTTCTTTATCAGACTATACCACATTAGGTTCTGCAGCATATTGACGAACGTAGAAGAACCCAGCTACACTCGATCTTATTCCAAGCGCGTCTTTCAACGGCCTAGTACTGATGCGAGTCATAACGTCATCATTGAACTCGATCCAGTCGTCTCTGAAGCAAGTGAAAAACGACGTTAAGTTGATTGCCTCGGTACTTCCCTATTTTTTTAAACACGGGACAAAAATTCAAGAAGTAATTCTTAAGACTATTCTAAGGGCCGAATCGTCCATCGTTCCTAAAATATTGTAGGACGCCTTTATGGCCTCCTTGACTTTCGTGGTTTTTCCTGTCCTTCGGAAACGCAGGGTATTTCCAGATTTCTACTGTTTTGAGTCAGCCCTCTATATCAGGTTAAATTTTCAGAACAAGCACAAAAATCCCCCAGACTTACAACTTTTTCAAAAGTAAAAAAAGGGGAGGTTTGGTTCAAAGAGCGGGGAATTCGTTCTAACTTAATTTTTAAGAACAATACTTTATAGTAGAACAGACTAAAGGAGTGTTGTCTGGCAAAGGCCACCTAGCTGTACTATAAAGGTCACAGAGAAGGCTCCAACATCACATATAATGTCACAGAAATTCAACGTAATTTTAGGAGGTGTGCTAGTACCACATGCTGTGGTTTTTTGATCTTACCTTACGTCGTCCAGTAAAACAGTGGCAATGTAATGGCCTTGAGATAGAGTGCCGCTATGCTGGACTACAGCGTAGAGTTGATACACTGAGCTTCCAAATTGTAGCTTATGCGGAAAACTGACAAGACCAGGATGCTTCATTACTTCATCTTTAGAAACTAGGATTCTGTAACAATATCTGTATTTTAGTGAAGGCATTTTGTGATATAAATGCACAGTGTATCAATTGAAATGCTACTTAAAAATATTCTGTCACTTGCATAGACTACATTATAGCTTGAAACATTGCTTTTTGGTCACTATTTTTTTCATCTCAGCTCTGAGCTATATCTGATGAGTGATGATTATTCTGTGAAATACAATTATTTTGTTCTGTTCTGTCTATTAAACATCCGAACCCCTTGAAAACTTAGCAAGTACGCAAAAGGGGCTCCTACAAAAGATTCGAAAGAGAAACGAGGAATTTATTGGCGACTTCTAGATTGACCTAGATAATGACCTTAGAGGTAATTTATAGGTCAACTTAGCAAATTCAAATAGCAGCCACTATTTGACAGATGATTCACGATCAGTACGAGATTTTACATATACAGACAAGTTGAAACATCTGAAAACTGTATAAACACTGTGGAAACATGGCACCACGCATTTGCCTAAAAAAGGCTCCTATAAGACATTTAGAAGATCAAATAACCTCTAGTATGAGCTAGACAATGACCTCGGAGGTCATTTGGAGGTCAGCTTCGTAAATTTAAGCAATCACCACTAGTTCTGACAACAGATTCGTGATCAGCACAAGTGGACAAATCAGCAGTTCAATCCGCCACCAAAGATTGCAGCTATTTGAATTCACAAACTTGGCTTCCAAATTACTTTTGAGGTCTAAGTCATCCCTTTTTTAACTTCCTGAAGCTTTAGCATAGACCCTTTAGACTAGTTTCCGGTGCATTTGTGATCTTTTCAGGCCTGCCGAATTGACCACTTTTGATCGCGTGACGAATATGAACACCAAAACTGGTACATGAAATCTAAGTTTACGAGGTTCGAAGATCTGGACTCTGACCTGAAATGAACGGTTCTTTGGCAGAACTCGGCCATCCATCGAAACCGGATGAACGCTAGCACGGTTTTTGTTCGTCAAGGTACAGTACTGTGTTTTGTACAAGATTGTTGCATCCCAAAGCAGTGATAACCTCCAGGTCTATGGTCAGAGAGGAAATCGCTGCTAGTCTTCTTTTTTCCAGCAAGGGTGGTTGCTACTTAAATTTGGGAAGTTAACCTCCTATTATTTAGGTCTCATTAGAGGTCACTGATTTAATCGTTTTTTAATCTCATGAAACTTTTGCTAGACTCTTTTTTCGAAATAATGCATGGTTTCGGGATGTTCATATATTCAATAGGAGGAACTAAAGATAAGACGTCTGCACACTTTTAAAAATCCGCAGTATAGTCCTTACCTTTTCAGACATATAATCAACGTGTCTGGATCTACGACGACAGATCTCTTGTTCACGACTGCACCAATGTTCTTGCATATCTCGCACTGGTAGTCTTTTTCAGTGGTTTCGGCCAGATAATTGTTGATCAAATCTTCTAATTCACAGGGTTCTAAGTTCTGCCGCATGGCAAGATTTAGGGTACCCTCTGTTTCGAATGACCACATCTTCTTTTTGCAATGAGTGCAAATTTTCTCGTCCCTAAGTTGATAGTACGTTCTATCGACCAAAAAGCTCGATCGCCCTTGTAGAGCGCTATACCAAGCTTGTTCACTATCCGTCATAACCTAAATGAAAAGTATCGTTATTTCATCGAAAAAATAAAAACGTGTGGTTTCAATGTTACTAAGCTTCTTCAAATGACATCCACATAATAGGAAGGTTGATCTACGTGTTCTGTCTATCTTCATTACAAATTATCTCAGTACAACAAAATACTAAGTTCATATGTCAAACTGGTCTGAAATTATGTGCTTTTTGATTCATGTGTGACAAAAATTTTGATAAAAATGGATCCTCTTGAGCAGAAAAGCAGAATTAAGTATCTGCAGAAAAAATGGCATCACGTAGGTTAACTCTACAAAGACTTAGTTACAAACATGTATAAAAAATATTTCTCTTTAAAGACAACATATGATATGTGATAGGTGCGTCGAGTTACCGGGGTTGGGAGCGTATACGAGGCTTGTTCAATAAGTACCCGTGTTTGACGGCACAGGGCGTCCCTGAGGAAAGTGGGTTATCATCGTGTGCACAACACATTGCACACTGATTGATAAGTCGGTTTGGATTTGGCGGCCATTCGAGTCACACGTGTTTCGTGATTTTCGCCAAGATAGATTTGCTTTTTCTTTATGGATGAGAAAAACGGAGATAAAAGCAAAGTTGGATGGCGAAGATTTTTTGGGATGCGAACGGCGTCATCCTCATGGATTTTTTTTTTGTATAAGGAAGAACGACCACTGGACAATACTACAGTGAGTTATTGGATCGCTTCGACGAAAAACGGCCGCATTTGGCGAAAAAGAAGGTGCTGATTCTCTACGATAACGCAACAGGACATTCATCCGAAGTTGTCGTCGCCAAACTGCATGAATTGCGTTATGAAGTGCTGCCGCAATCCCCGTATTCACCCCTCCAAAATATTGGAGAAAATGGTGTTAATTTCTAACACGGGTACTTACTGAATCGCCCTCATAAATATATTTGTACTAACATCAAAAAAGTGATATATACCCCACGTGTTTTTGAAAATGGAAGAGAGCCCCCTTCATCATCATCAAATAGTGAAAGGCTGAGGAGGGCAGATAGCTCTTGGCTCTTTTTCTCAAGTTTATAGTAGGATTATATCAGAAATATGCTATTCAACCATTTAAGAGGTTTTTCGGTAGATTTGATTTCGCATTAAAATCAGTAGACTAGGACTAAAATCGGTAGATCTACAGAAAAATCGATCGACCTGGTAACACTGACACCAGACACCGTGAAAAATATACATCTGACGTCTTACACGTAGGAGTTTAATCGCGGCCTAATCGTGAACACTGCTTTTCTCGCTCCATATACGGCAGAGTTTTATCATTATAGCGACTCATCAGCAGGATACAGATGGAACGACGAACAAAATTTAATCTAGTACTAAACCAACCTCCGGTCTGGGCATTTCCACCATGCAATCCTCGCTGAGTTGAGCGAAGAAAAATGTGAAGAACTCGAACGCGTCTTCGTGCCAGCATTTTTCATACATTGGATTCACGCGGCTGAGTTTATCCCTTATAAATTTGGGATAGTAGATTTTTGGATCATCTTCAGAACCTTCCCACAGCTTCTCAAACACCTGTAGAAAGCACAATAGACCTAAGTTTCTGATACTTGAATACGTCATAGGACAAATTTATGAAAGTACTACGAGCCTCTTTCACAATGACGAGGAGTGAGCTATCTCTTATCGAAATGACAGAGAACTTTTTAACAATTGCAGCACTTTGGTATTTAGGTTTTGCCTAGGAAAATCTTACCTCGCCCATCAACATATTGAATACCGGAGGTACTCTTCGATTCAGGGTCAAGTACCTGTTTGTATTCACATAGTACTCTTTTATGAACGGCAATGTTTTCATACATTGTAAGATCGCGCTCATAAAACAGCAATTTTTGTAATTTTGGATTCCCGTGAAGCCTCGCCCGTTCACCTGAAATAAAATGAAAAATGGAGATTATTGTATCGATAATATCAACGCATTCTCGAAGAAAATGCAAAACCCTATGCTGTATTAGCATAAAACTCTCATCGTCACAGCGATGTAGGTCTTAGTCATTAGAAGTAGATTCATGAGATTTCTGATTCTCAGAACGACGAAAAAAGAAATTTCATAAGTGACTACGGTGATGTATACTGCCGTAGGTAGAAGAAATTTAAGTGTAAAAATCTGAGTCTGAGTGAATTGGCTTCATAATTCTGGATTTTGTCGAACTAAATAAATAGTATTATGACGACAGAAAAAAGTGAATGAATATTGCAGTTACATGAGAGAGGCATTTAAATGTGATTTCGGATTATAACTGTTGTTGAGGTCTAAAATAAATTCACTGTTGTAAATCAAAAAGCAGTAATTTGTGATTTACTGCATTTATACTCGGCAAAAACAAATTTACTGCCTTTTTAGTAGTTTCCATAATCTATTATTTTTATTCTCTCAAAGGAAATACGCACTAATACAGAATCCTATTTTATTTTCTTATATACTAAGTGACATATAAATCCGAACACCCAGTTTAAATGGTTTTATTTTAATAAAATTTTGTATAAGTACTTAATGAAGCATAATACGTAAATGATAAAAATTTCAAAATGATTGCACTGCTTTAAAGCCCTTTGACCTTTAATAATGTGTGGATGCACCCTGATGTGCTACGCATTCTCCAACGCGCCTAGGCATGCTTCTGATCAGGTGGTCAATGTCCTTCTGTGGTATCTCATTCCAGGCAACCACCAACTCCTCTCGAAGTGCTTCTAGAGTCTGAGGAGGACGTTGCAAATTGAGCAATCTCCTACCCATCATATCCCACACGTGCTCAATTGGAGATAAGTCGAGAGATCTTGGTGGCCATGATAACAATGTGACATCATTATGTTGAAAGAAGTCTATTGTGACTCTTGCAACATGTGGTCGGGCATTATCTTGTTGGAAAGTTGGATCTGCCAGGGTGTCAAGATAGGGTAAAAGATGGGGTTCTAGAACTTCGTGGATATAACGCTGCGCGTTCATGTTACCTCTGATGAAGATTAAAGGTGACCTGGAACCATAAGCTATAGCACCCCAAACCATAACTCCAACAGTGTGATGAACATGTCTTTCAACAAAAAACTGTGGATTCCTCCTTTCACCACGTCGCCTTCTAACCCTGGCACGACCATCGTGCATGCCTAAACAAAATCAAGACTCGTCACTAAAGACAATACTGTTCCATTCCTGATCCCAGAGTGACCGTTGTTTGCACCACTCAGGGCGATTACGTCGGCGTTCTCGAGTTAAAGGGAGGACCCAGTGTGGCCCGTATGAAAACAAGCCAAAACTTCTCATTCGTCGGTAAACACTTCGCATGCCAATAGGTTTTCCGTGTTCTGCAAACCATTCATTTGCAATGGACCTGGTAGTGGAGAAACGGTCCCTTAAGGCCAATAATCTTAGGCGGCGATCTTCACGGTCTGTTGTTCTACGGCGGCGTCCAGTGCCCCTTGCTCTTTGCGTACGGCCTTCTCGAAGCCATGCCTGACAACACCTAACCACAGTGTCCACACTTCTTTGCACTCTAACTGCAATTGCCCGAAAAGAAATTCCAGCTTCCGGAAGTCCCACTATACGGCCCCTATCAAACTCACTAAGTTGACGAAATCGTACAGGTCTCCGTACTCTAGGCATCGTAACCGATCGTAAAGGATGTCAAGAACCAAAATCCGCCAACGTTGATTCTTTACTGCGGCTGAAATATTCATTTTTAGAGCGTTAGTGAATTAAAAAAAAGCAGTATAAAAACCGGAATGTCCAACTGATAAGGCTGACAATTTTTTCACTTGTTATTTACAGTAAGATAAATACATTCACCAACTTTTATTAAAATAAAACCATTTAAACTGGGTGTTCGGATTTATATGTCACTTAGTAGAGTTTATTCATATAAATAGCACAAAACTTTTCAACATCAAATAATTCAATTAAAAAATTATATGATTACCCATCGAACATGATGACGCCAAAATAACGGTCACTTTTGGTCGGAAACGTCATTGCCTAAAAAATCATGTCTTTATTGACACCATTTTTTATGGCAACACGTCCTTTAAAAGTCATTTTGACGTATTTTTTATGACAGTGAATACTCAAAAATCAACACTTACCTATGAAGAATATATAGGCTTTTAGTGTAACGTAAACTAGATATCCAAATACTGATAACAACTTTATTGTTATTTATAAAAAGTATCAGGAATTATTCGACCAAAAATATCTTATTAAAGTGACTTTTCCAATAATAATATTCCATGTTCAAATATTTCAGATTGCCATCTTACATCATATTTTAATTTATTAGAAACTCCTCTGTATAATAATAAACAAGTTTTACTAAAATATTTGCAATCAAGCGCGGTCACATAGACGTCATATCGACCTCAGTTAGACGTCATATCCACGACATACAGACGCCATATCGACTTTGTATTTGGTCTTTTAAACGACATATAATGACGTAGACTCTGTAGATTTAATAATTTACATTCAGTGAAAATAATTGTATAAACAAACTAGCATCTAGCAGCATGTTTTCCGATATGTTAATTTAAACGAAGAATATTTTGTAAAACTATTCTTTCGGAGCGAAAGTAAGATAAATACTTATTCACAAATAATAGAATTATTGCATCAGAAACTGAATAAGTAAACATCATAATAGGTTGTAAAAGGGTAAAAAGTATAAGTACCTGTATCATATAGAGAATCAAAAAAGTAGTTTGAAAACTACTGCTTTTTTGCTTTGATAAATTGAATTACGGCTGTTTTGCTTAGGAAATGTAATTATGAAATATTTGGTAAAGTGAGAAAATAACCATTCCATTGTCAATGATATGTTTGTTATTGTAATCAATTTAAAAAAGGCAGTAAATGTACTTTACTATCTTTTACCTAAGTATGGCAGTATAGTTGTAAGTTGTAAACATAAATTGTTTAGCGCCGCTTCCATCTGAATTTGGAATCTTCTTGTGTAATATGATCATCAAGTTCAAGTCGTTATAAAAACTTACGTCTTTTTCTGGTTCTTTGACTTTATCAGGTTTAAAACTCCTGTCAAAGGAAGGAGGTGGGGGGACATAGGTTGGCACAGCATTGTCCATCGGCTCTGGAGAATTATCTCTCCGTCTTTCAGGTGACCTTGAGTAGTCTTGGTTACCCTCATTCCTCTGCTCTGGAAGATAAGTTGGTTTTGATGCGCGGGCTTTTCGCAACAGCATTTCTCGGTCACCTTCCATGAGCTTTCGCATTGCCTTCAGACAAAAAAAAACAAAATAAAGGATATTTTTCTAGAAATGAAACGTAAATACACCGACATTTCACTATGAAAGTAAACAAACTATCATTGAACGAAAAGATTTGGGGAAAAGAGAGACAGAACGGTTAAAGAAAGACCATTTTCCTGAATGGAGAACATGTGGCAATCCCGATGAGAGGTATGTATTATTTGTTAAAAATCTTGGGAACTGGTGAAAACAAAAAAAACAAAAGCGTATCTTAAGATTATTAGAAAACGTCTAAATCCCATAGCTACTAAGTGACAATTTACATTGGGAATTTAAATTTGAAACGTCCGTCTTAATAAAAAACTGAAAAACCAAAAAATCAACAATTTTCGAACACGGTTACCCATCTCAATACTAATCGCGCCAGACGCTGCTTAACTCTGACAACTGTCAGCCCTACTGGTAAGGGCAGGCATTATTTCATTAAGCAATAATAAATGAATAAATTACCTGGCAATCCTCAACCGACATATCTTGCGGCTTTATGAAGTCCGTTGAAGCTGCAGTGTTAATGTTTCCTTCATTGTATTCCATTGTAATTTGATGCTCGGAAATGCTGGTGTAAGGCCCACTAGATACACCTGGCTCCTTGGCAAAGTACGAATGTTTCGGCAATGCCCCTTCTGACCGTATATTACGCAATTTAAGCGCTACATCGTCGTCTTCATCTTCTTCGGGGAAGTCCCTCTCTACACGTTTTGCTACGTTGCCCATAGAATATGCCGAATCAACCCTGAGGTTTCTATGACCTTCTCCTGAGGCTGCACCAGGATATTCCACCGAGTCTATATCCAACAAATCGTCGATCTCCGAGTTTTGCTTAGCGAACAAACAACCAGAATTCTCTACTTCTGAAGGATAACATTGGACGAACTCTTTTAAACCGCCATCTAGGATAAATGGGAGCTCCCGGTAGCTTCTGTTGAAGTCCCACTGCAAACAAAAAGTTAAATTGATCGATACGACCGCTTCTTTGTCCCCAGGGTATCGAAATTGTGGAACAATCCACATGAAAAGATGCTTTTCCCAGTTCTACTAACATTAGGTAGTTCAAAAATCGGATTAACAAAGTTTCTTTAAGCTCATCATGGCATTTAGGCTTCTGCCTTAGCGGCTGCTTATTGTAAACAGACACGTTCCCTTTGCCCTGTCTAACTGTATACAAAATTTCATTCAATACAATCATTTTGCCTGGCTGTTCTATTTTCTTTATATCTGAGTATATAACAGTAAGCACAAAATAATCAAAATTAATACTGCAGTTACTGAGATGAGAAAGTTATGAAAACATTAATGAAGATTAGATTCTTGCTCAGATACTCAGACCATATAGTTTAGTTTAAAATAAACCGAAACGTCAAAGAAAATGTGAAAATGTTTTCATTAATAATAATAATCTTTAGCGGTTCTGTAGATCATTTATCATGAAATCATCAAGGGTGAAGGTACTCTATCTTGAAAAGTATCAAAAGCATTCAAAAAATAGATAGATAAAACCAAAAACAATATACCATACATATGAAATATAGGACAGCCACAAAAACAATGAGCAAAGAAATACAACACAATACCTAAAATAAGGATTGGCCATGTTAAAAATATATAAATGAATAAATAAGTAAATAAAATACAAAAACCATAAATAATATGCTACAGTTGTTGAAAATGTACAAGTATATATATATATATATATATATAACTTGAGACGTGGTCATTGTCGTCTAAACCAGTTAGGTGAAAAATTAAAGCTTCCGCCTTTTGTTGGGTACTTCGACAAAATTTAAGCAAAGAGGACTCTTTATACTTTTTTTTAATTCTCTCTAGCTTTCAATGGACTTTGCCATCATCATAAATAATTTCTAATCTGTCTTTAACTTGTCTTGTCATATTTTATATAATTTTAACCATTGTACCATGTATCCAGCTCTCACCATGTTACTGGACGTTTCCCTCATCCTATACGAAAACAACAATTAGCAACATCCTCACATATTACTGTAAGTTGATTCAATTTAAATTCATTTTACACTTTTGTTGCTACTGTTATCATTGTAATTGCAGCTCCTGATGATGATGGCAAAGTCCATTGAAAGCTAGAGAGAATTAAAAAAAAGTATAAAGAGTCCTCTTTGCTTAAATTTTGTCAAAGTCCCCAACAAAAGGCGGAAGCTTTAATTTTTCACCTATATATATATAAGAATAGTACACTTTGCGTCTCAATAGAGCTTTAAGTTTATGTCTAAATAATGCTATTGGCAAGCTTTTAAAAGTATTTGGCAATTTATTGAACAGCCTAATACCCATTTGATGTGGGCTGACTGTTCTTGACAGCCTATGAGCAGGAATCTGCAGGACAAGCGAATTCCTAGTTGAGTACTTATTATGGTCGTTTAACTTTGGAAACATACCCAATTGACTGAAAACATTAGTTTGAAGAAGATTATTTATTCATAATCACATCTATGTTCGAAGGTAAGATCACCCCCCAGCTTGTCTCGTAATTACGGATAGGATTTCGTATTCTCAGAATATGTTAATTGATGCTAAAACATACCTCAGTTATGAATATGCGTAGGCAGTGTAATTTCGACAATCCAAAGGTAAACTTTGTTGTGTCATAATCCAACATGACGATGCAGTCAAAGCTATCTCGGTTATCCCAGATTACATGGGTCTCTCGTGGCAATTTAAGCCCTAGCGTATTTGCGGAAAGTCTGAAATTAAAATTTACCTAATTACAGAATGCTGAAAGATGCTTGCACACGATATGTGGAATTTTGGAGATCGGTTGAGTTTTCTCGAAATGTGTCATGCAATTTTTCACTTCTGATCTTCACTTACCCTGGTTGAATGAGTTTGGGTGGAATATTAATCATGCCTCCTGCCTTTTTCTTAATTCTAGTCTGATCGTATTCGTAGGCTTGTCGAACGTCTACAATCAACACGTTCATGTCGTCAAGGCGTTTGTAAAACTCTTCTGGTGTAAGGAACAATCCTAGAATATAAACTTTCTTATTACCAGAACACAATTAAACATTGTAAAGGACTGGTCTTGCGCAACGACAAATTTTCCGTTATATTCCTTCCAGGTGTTGAAAGTATTGAAACCGTCGACCTTGATTTGACCATCAAGGTCATGCTCAAGATTAAACTCAATACCACCACTAAACACCCAGTGAAAAAATCCCAAACTGTACCATTTTACTTTTACCATACTCCTTGAATATGCCCAACTTGGGTATCTTCTGGTGAAATGTGTTACGTTTATTAAAATGTCTTTAAAATATTACCACTTTCAGGATGTTGCACTAGTGGAGCGCCTCTTGGTTCCTGGATATATGTGGCCATATCATCTTCAATCGGTTCAAAGTCTTTAAAGGGGTCAGGTTCGCCAGTCGGTTGGATATAGTCGCTATCCAGAACAATCGAAGACTCGTCTGAAAGCGTATTGCTGCTATGCGGAGCTCTCAAGCTGATGGAAAGTTTTTCTTGAAGCACCTTATACCTAAATGATTTCATTCGAGTTTACAAATAATTCTTAAGTCGAAAATTTTATTTTGGTTCTTGCCGACACTACATTCCCCAAAGCATATTCAATACTACACAGTAGTGTAACTTCTGATAATAAGAGGGGTTCATGCATTGCATGCGTCATGTCTCGCAGCATGTGCCGACCAGAAATATTCACTTTCAGGGAAATGCGAAACTGCATGGTATTAGATATGCTATGGTTTTACTACTCAACTTATACAGGGTGTCCCAGAATGTGGACAAGATCTTGAAATTCACTTAGAATATAAAAAGTAGTCGGTCAAGTGCCTGTAAAAATGTCCTAATATGAACCTTGCTGTATAAATTACCGAATTTTTGAGAATATCCTATCATGACCAATTATTATACAGGGTGTAGAAAAAATTAACGATATTGTTTAGGATTAGTGCCTCCCTGACAATATAAAAAGTTTATTGTTTTCTATGGACACCATCATTTGAGGCTCTAATTGGTTACAAAAGTGTCAAATTTGTGTTAATGATGTAAAGTTATTTGGAAGTGGCATAGTTTTTATGAGCCTAAACCTGCCTAAAGGAGAGACCTTGTACATAAATATAAGTCTTCTGAGTACCAACCAGTTGTACGCCAAACTTGTCTATAAACTATATACACAAGTTTATAGACAAGTTTGGTGCACAACCAGTCGCTCAGACGGAAATTAAAAGAAGAAAAATTAGTTAATTGCTTGCTCCAGTGGCCCTCTTTTGATAGGTTATGTAAACTCTATAAAGAGGTCTCATGTTTCCAACCCGAACTCACAGTTTTGACATCGCTTACTACAGTAATACCATACCTTTCCTCTAGTTCACTCCTGAGGCTATTCAAGAGTGTCTTTACAGTGTTATAGTCATTGAGAAACAAAGTGCGAATATATTTCGGATCGTCAGATACTTTAAATAGGTGATCCATCAGCAAAACATAGCGCTTAGCTAAAATGTAAGATCTCTCTTGGTCCTCTCGACACAGCAACAGTTCCTTTTTCATTTTGGAACCTACATGTTTAAGCCTACGACAGATTTCATGAGTATTTCATTTGGGCATGTTTTTGATCCATACTCACTTAGGAGACTTGTTGAGGTATTTCAAAACATGGTCTTTTGTCGCCAAAGCGTCCAGACCAGCAAGGCTGTCTGTTATATACAGTGGTATTACCTTTTCATCCATCATTTTGGATACAGAAACCTTACAAGTTATGAGCTCTTCATATCCATATATAACTTAAAAAGAATCTGTTGGCAACTTCTCAATTTCTATAAAATGATAGTGTTAATCTATCTGTACAAATCATTTAATTACCCGGCTTACTTCTTGAAGAGAAACTACATTTAACTGGAATTGGAATAAATACAGAAGATATTTTTGAAAGATTTCAACTGTTTCTGGAGTGTCAAATGTCAAGTCACGAAAATTTTGACAACTGTCAATTGGAGAATATTCGCAGCAGGGTTGCCAAGCGTGGCGATTTGACGGCTTTAAATGGCGACTAAAATGGATAGCTTGGCGATTGGCTACTTTAGTGCCGCCCAGTATCCAGAAAATTGGCGATATTTGTCGATTTTTAAGATTTCTGACCAACGGAGGTTCTGTGCTCTAACCACAATGGCGTTCATGGTCAAATGTCATATCAAGATGTCATGTTCCGAGCATATCAACTACAAAACATATACGGAGAGAACGCTTAAGCCGGTCCCACACGATGTGGCGAATGCCTTACAGCGTTGGACACATGGCCATTCGCCACAACGTGTGGGAGAGCGCTGATGGATTTCATGTGTCCAATGTTCGCCACACGGCTCTTGTCGGTAAATTTGACCTGCGTCAAAGGACGTTACAACGTTAGAGGCAAGGTTCGTTACGCTCACACATGAGATGTCATGTGTTTCATGGTTTTAGGTTAGAACCAGTAGCGGCGAAAAACATTATTTACTTGTTTGCTGTGATTGTGGTGAAGTAGTGGGATTGTGGGAAGCATTTTGATTTGAATACCTACCTATTCATAGTAACGTATGTTCCGTAATTAACTTTTGAGGAGAATGAATAAAATTAGCATACCTACATACAAAGCATAGGCTGTCATCACAACACTTTTTCCATATTGCTAATATGTACGTTTCGCAAGTGAGTTAAGGATACGTATTTTAGTGAATTATAAATTATTATCAAGTGCTTACAGTTGTTTCATTATAATGTCCTGTTGCAATGCAAGACTAGTTGAGGAATATATTGACTTGCATTTTATAACTAACGAAAAAGATTAAATAAATGATAACCCTGAAACTACTATCAGGATTTTGATGAAATTTTGACCCTAGGTTACTACCATGAAAATTACGAAAAAACGCTGCAGTTTTTGAAAATCGGTACACTGGCGGCGGCGTTATCGTCGAAAAACAAACAAAAAACGGTCAAGCTTCGTTTTTCGACATTTCTGAGGCTTCTGACAGACTTAAGTTTTGGACGTCAGACCTGAAATTATTTTTCGGCGCTCGAAAAAATTGTTGCCTCGTTCATTTTGTATAATTTTTCCTTCAGTTGTAAAGGTTCAAGCGCGAGACTGAAACCGTTAATAGACGTTGGCGCCACCATGCGTCGAACGTCCAAGATTAGAAAGTTCATCCCATCGTGTAGGAGACACACTTGCCAATTGTGAGGTGTCGAACGTTGTAAACAACGTTGGAAGTATCGTGTGGGACCCGCATTACTCAGAGCAATTCAACCGATTGCTTATATATATATATATATATATATATATAAAGAGAATATGACCATGCGGAGAAATGTATATAACAACAAGTAGGAAAATAATGGGCAAAATCCGCAAAAAGGAGGAAAGTGGATTCGAGCAGAAAATAGGATAGGTAACTCGAGCGATACGTATTTCTGCTGGTTGGCTTCATCAGGCCCGAAATGAATGCACATATGAAACTACAAAAGTAGATACACATGCCCACACATCCGCATACGGGTGTAACCTGAGGAAACGAAGTTGGAGGAAAATATATATATATATATATATATATAATATTATAAATAAAACAATATAATTAGGAAAGTAATTTTATTCTGGTAGATAAAGTAATGTGGGTATTTGTAATATATGATATATGATCATACGGAAACTACCAGAAACCCATGATATCATACTCAACAAAAAAAAACATGTCTGTATGTAAACATTTATTTGCAAAATGTAATCAATGGAAGTCAGGTGATAGTAGACCAACACAGCTTTCAATGTCGGTTCATTTATGGGCTGGAGAGTACTCAACAAAAAATTAGTTGGGCCATATGAATTGCCCGCCAGGTTGAATGGTCAGTCATATTGATTTTTTACAAATCAGTTTGCATGAGCTGCTAGAGGATGAACATTTGGACGTTCAAAGCCGCATGTATTTTCAATGCGATAGTGCCCCATACCACTTTGCACGGCATGTACGGCATTACTTAGACAGTGCCTTTCCTGGTCGTTGGATAGGTGGAGGTGGACACATACGATGGCCTCCAAGGGCAGCCGATTTAAATTTTTTATGTGGGGGTTTTTGTAACGGGATAATCTATACATCTGAATATACAAATAGACCCACGCAACGAAGACTATTATAACTCAAAAATCGTTGCTTTTGATTTACGCTTAGCATAGATTTTTAAGTTCTTCAAAGGTTTGCAAATAATTTGCACAAGCCAGTTTATGCAAATTATACGAGCATGAAGACGTACCTTTAGAGAACATAAAAATCTATGGATACCAAGAGTGAGTCAAAAGCAAGGATTTTTGAGTTACTATAGTATTCGTTGCAGCAGGGGTCGATAATGTCAACCAACTGCGCCAGAAAATTGAAGCAAAAATAAAAATTATGGAAAACGGAAATTGATTTCAAAAACTAAAGGACAATTTCATTAGAAGGTGTCGCTTGTGTATAGAAAATAATGAAGGCCATTTCAAACATGATCTTCAAAAATTAGTTAAATTAAATTATCTTCCACATGTGTCGGTAAAGAGCTAAACACAATAGGTACTGTACTTGTAACAAGTGTTGTAAATTAGTGTGAAAGTAACAAATTAGACCCTAGCAAATCGGTGTTTACGTTACAGTATTTTCACGTACCCTTCCAATTCGTTTCACTGATTTACTGGGAAATAATACAAATAAGAGGAAAGTGCTTTGTATTTGAGTTTTTACGCATCCGCCCAAATCGGACAACGACGAGACAAAAATAGGCCTAGATGTTTTATGTTTTGATGGTGCGTAAATTTACAATAAGAGAAATGTATTGCTTTTTGATATTCATACCTTGTTTCTCATGAAATAACTTTAAATAAACCGTTTTGGTCAATAAAAGATAATTATGGCTCTAATATACTGAAGATAATGACAACTATGTTAAGTGCAGACTGAGACAGACGATGGGCAAACATGATAACCAAAATACCAAAAAGATATAATTTAGGCACGCAGTATAGGACAAACTCTCGGTGACAAAAAATGGATCACTTTCCAGATTGGGTCAGTTGAATAGATAAGGACACTCTCTTAGCTTTTACTTGCAGTTTTTTTTTAATTGACATGAATGCAATTGCAATTGCTTGCAAATTTTGAAGGAAATCCTCCAGATGGTATTTATAATAATTTGAAGTAAATGCTTTTGCTTTTTGAGTATAAGCATATCCTTCAAAGCAGTGACATAAGTAAAAGGATATTCATAATCTTCACTTTATACTTGGCATAGGAAGCATATCCTTCAAAAAGTCTGAGTGTGGTCATTTACGAAAACACCAGGCTATCGCTAGCTCTTGGATTTTCAAAATTTCCGTCTACAATAGCCATTTTATAAGAGGGTTATCTCATAAATAAGGTTCCCACATTTTTTAAGGCACAAGGATTTTTTTACATATTCGAAATAACGAATTTACCATTGGAAACGTTGGCCTTTAAGCTATTTTTGTACATAGTCGCCATTTTTTTCTACGCATTTTTTACGTGGAATCCACTTGTTCACTCAAATGCAAATCTTCGTCCGTCTCGAACCATTGACCGCCTAGGTGCTCCTTCAATTTTGGAAACGCTGTCTCAGCTTTTTCAGAAGCTTCAACAGCCTGTTCTCGTGACTCACCGATCTTCGAGCAAGATATGCTCAATATTCGCCATAACTTCCTCAGAGATCGACGGCCTCCCGCTTCGTTGTTCATCGTGGATGTCCATGCGACCGTCAAAGAACTCCCTTCACCATTTGAGGACATGTTGAATGCTTTTATACATGTTTCCCTTATACTTCACTCAACTGGCGAAGAATTTCTATGGGTGGTAAGGTTTTTGCGTGCAAAAATCGAATGGCCACACGAATTTCGCACCTGGCGGTGACGGCGATGAAGGGCTCTATTGCGCATGGCTGACAGGCCAGTTATGAGCGTCGCCAATAGACGCTTCTTGTTGGGATTGGTGGTGGGGGAACCAACAAACACGATGGTGTTGCCAGATTTCGCCTAGCATCACGCGCGGCAGTCACAGTGTTGGAAACCATATTTTGAGACAACCCACATATTATTAGGGTGCTGATAGACGTAAAAATACAAAACACAGTCCACTCAATGGATTTTTTGAGGTTTTTAGTTGAATGCGTTTAAAATACTGTATGTTGAAAAGTTGACCTATTCACTTTGCGCCTTTTCTGATTTTCATTTGATTTTGATTGTGTTTAAAATATCATTTTTTATTTATACGTTTATTTTCAGGTATACACGGTGTAAAGTTATGGGTGGATCAAGGGAAGTCGGATGACAGAGCGCTTCAGCACCCTATTTTTATAACTCATGAGATATTTGCAATTTTGAGAAATTAAAAAAAAACGGGATTATAAATTTTCAAGCTCAAGTACATTTTAACTATCAGATCTGGGGCTCATTTTTTTCGGGTATGGGATAAATGATTGGTCTTATCAATTATATCATTTTGTAACGGAGCTAAAAATTAATGCAAAAACTTTTGAATTCATGTACCTTTCCTGGGCGTTGAGTAGGTAGAGGTGTACCCATACTATAGCCTCCAAGGTCACCAGATTTTTATCCTCTAGATTTTTCATATGCGGGTTTTAGTATCGACCAACTGCGCCAGAAAATTACTGGAGCAAAAATGAAAATTATGGAAAACGAAGATTCATTTCAGAGACTAAAAGGAAATTTGATTAAAAACTGTCACTTGTGTATAGAAAATATTGGAGGCCATGAAGTGTTTTTTTGTCTACCGCATCACAATGACGAATGTGACATGAGAAACTTATCGTAGCATGATAAAATATTCAAGGCTGATTCTAAATGGATTGCAATAGTTTTTACAATATAATGCATAATAAAAGACAAACTCATTTTTTCAGACCGCCCTTCAAAGTTAAGGGATAGAAGATATTTTCCTCGAAAATACAGTATTTTAAGCGCACTCCAAAAATCCATTCAGCGGGTCCGAGTTGCAAGGTTCAAACCTAAAAACACTCCACTATGTTGAAAGCGCAAGGTACTGGTTTGCCGGTGGAGGAACAAGTTTGACGCGCGACGCGAAGCGGAAGGTTAAATGTCGCCAGCTCTTGTGATATTGGTATTTAAAGTATTTTCTTACATTTCGATTATTTTAAAAATGACGGTTTTCTTAACCCAAGTCGGCACACGAATGAGTCCAAATATTCGGTGCAGTCCAGCCACTATGGCTACTTTCAAACTCCGACGTTGTCTTCTAGGATGGGGCATATCAAGGGCATACCTCTTCTTACTTATAAATGTCGATACGTGCTTGTCTCCGATCTCGTGGTAATTATACCAACAGTATTCGGCAACGCCATCGACACTAACCATAAAATAAAAAACTGTATACCTCTTAAACTAAAACAATGGTGTCAAGGAGATTGAATCGGTATTTCTCACACTTCAATGTAACATCTAAAAGCCATCCTGTCGTTTTCATGTCGATAATCGTCCATGTTTGTATAGCTAACCAAACCACATTTCGACGGCTCCAACGAAAACTGTAGTAACTCAAATTTTTCAAGTTTTGAGATAATGCTGCCAAAGCATATATTTATAGTTTATCTAGCCAGGAATAATATTTATTTTGATTATTTATAATTATTTAATAATTATTACAGTGTCCTAAATGAATCTATATTGATTACTCGATCAACAAAGTATCAAAATTTTTGCTTAAGACGCCAATTTACCACAGTTGCTTGAACTTTTAAAGACGATTTACTTAAAACTGTGTATTTTGAGTTGCAACAGTTTTCATTGGACCCATCGATTTCTTTAAAATTCTTCTTCATTGTATACGTCCCAACAGTGACCTTCTTCAGTACAATTGACACTTTTCCGTTCTTCAATTCTACACAGGTCTTGATGTTTCACCGATGTAGCAAAACACAGTAAAATAAGAGGTAGTCCCAATATTGCACAAGTAGGACGACAATTCCAAAAGGAAGGTAAAGGAATCAGCCTATATAAAATTAAATAACAATTGTCTTTCCAGTTCTGTGGACTGCGACCCAATTTGAATGAAAAATCCAGGTTTTTTTCTCATAGTTTGTTGTTGGATCTCAAACGCGCAGATGTTTTACTTTGTCATCTCAAGGTCACACTGTTGTGTTACATTATTTTCTCACAGGGCAAACAAGGTGGTTTCCTTTAAAGTATAATTTCTTCTCAGATCCATAAACAATGCATTTTGAACACTTTAGTCGAAAATTGCATAACAATAAACCGGCGGGTTACGACAACAGTTCAGGGTGGGTTTTCGTATTTTTAGAAGGGCTTTTGGCGTTTTCGGAACAATGGACGAGGGTGACGTATCAGGTACATTAAAAAACGCCAGATAACATCACGCTCACTTGTCGTTTTGGAGGGCTGGACGTCTCTTTGGGAGCGGGAATGCCTACCCCTGGTGGTCCTGGGCCTTGCTGGCTCTACGCGGTGCCATCTTAAAGTTTAAAATGATACCTTCGCGCAATCTCAGCATGCTGCAGGACCTTTCAGACTAATGTAGTAACACAGTATAGGAATGTGAAAATGAAACGAAAAAACAAAGGAAGTGTCACCTGGAAGAAAATATGTTGTTAAAAAAGTGTCAATTGTATTTAAGAACACAATACACTGTAAAGAAGAATTTATCACCACATAACATGTGGTTTGATGGGCCAGACAAACATGGGGGATTTTGAAGCGTTCATATATCGGGTATGGAATGAACACTTCGGTTTTATTTCCTAGAAAACAGGAGTAGAATCGAGAACTTTGGGACTTTACAGAGCGTGTGGGTCAGGCAATAACAAGTAAAGTTTCCTAATCACTATTCGTAGTCTATTTATGCCCCGGCAAAACAAAGATGCAGCGCGGCAAAGCGGCAGCCGCCTGAGCGTTGCAATAGCTATTGGTCATTCGTCCATAAAACTACGAACACCTGCAGGTTTCGACAGGATAGAACTCAGGCTCGGGGTATCATCGGCAAATTATTTGAATTCAATAAAGAAATGCCGCGATCAGGGCAGGAAGATTTATTACTTGGATGAAATCTGGATAAATGCAGTACATACAAAACCTAAAGTATGGGTTGACTCTACAATTAAATCAGCAAGACAAGCCTTCTTAGATGGATTAACCACTGGCCTAAAGAATGCGTCTGAATCTAACCAATTCGTCATTTGTGTTGTAAAAATGGTGTCAAGTAGACTGAATCTATGAGCCCACGCTGAAAACTAGCTACTCTAAACTTAGCTTATCTGGTAGATTTAAAACCAACACCTGCTAGATACTCTGCTTGTATTATTATTAGTATTCTTGAATACTATATGAAATAATTATTTCCAGAAAATGGAAAACGATTTGTTATATGTCACATTGGCAGTGAAGATGGCTTTGTGCCCGCTGCTCTATAGGCATTTGAGTCAAAGAAAACGAACGACTATCATTAAGAAATGGACGGGAGTTCATTTGAACGATGGTTTGAAGAAACGCTCCCAAATCTTGACGACAATGCCGACATTGTGCTTGATAATGCTGCATACCACGCTAGAACACTAGAAAAAATTCCCACAATATCCACAAGGAAGGAAGAAATTCAACAATAGCTCCTATCAAAAGACATCAGTTTCAATGAAAATATGGTCAAAGCAGAACTTATATATCTAGTCAGGCAGCACAAATATATACAGTGTGACTTTGAAGTTGAGTCATTAATTTTCAGATAATGATTGTAGAAGGAAGATAAACTAAAATATGTGTGTAAAAATAAAAAAAAATTTTTACCTTGTTTTATAAAGTATCCTCCCGACAAGTATTTCAGTGCGGACCTGTATTTGATCGTGCGGTCTTGGAGCACCGGCATGCCCTCCCCTGTGAGGTCTTAGGTCACCTGATTCACGAGCCCTTTGTACTACATTAACAAAGGCACAAGGGGTTGGTTGCACTCGATTGGGAAACCGATCCGCATAAATCCGTGATGCCGCGGCAGCATTTTGTAAAGACTCCCCCCCGTAAATAAGAATCATGTCCACAAGTTCAGAATTTTCGTAAACATGTGCCATTTTTTATTTCGTTTTAGCCACGCAACAAACACCACTATTCACTCACGCGTTACCGACTGACACATTGACTGAATACAACTGAATAAAATTGTCGTAAAAACATCGTGATAAGCGTTTCAAATTCTTTCGCTTTTTTGTTTCCGATGCGATGAACCGATAAGGCGGATTATATCCGTTGTTGCCAAACACGAGCACATAATATTATTATTGAGACAGGGCGGTACTCAAACTTCTAAAGGGCTATAACTTTGTTACTTTAAATTTACCACAAAAATGTTAAAGGAAAAAAACATTTCTTTTGATCAGATCTACTCACTGTTAAAATAAATGACTCAACTTCGAAGTCACCCTGTATATATAATCTTACTGTTATTGACGAAATGACTAAAAACCAAAATAAGACCGTTTTAAAGGATACCCCCCTCATCACTGCGAATTAAATACCATGATTTGGTCAAATATAAAAAACTATGTGGCTTCAAACAATAGAACATTCAAATTTCCTGACTTGAAAATTTTTTTTATGAAGCTGTCAACAGAGTGATGATGGCAAACCATTCAAGAGGCAATCGAAACAAAGATGTGTGATCTGGACAATATGATCGATATTCAAATTGAACCTGTAATAATTAATATTAACCATTCGGAAGATGATTCAAGTACTTCCAGCGAATAAAGAATTATGAAAAGTATGAGCACTTTTTTCTATAAAAATAATCATTTATTTTGTCAGATTATTCCGAGACCATTGAGTAAAATACGGACCTGTACAATCTCGCTTTTGGGCATGATGTGTTTTGTCTGGGCGTAAATGGACTACGAATGGGATATAGTAACACATATATCAAAGCCCTAATGGGCGCCATACATGCTACGATAAATCATTACGAGCGGACTGTACAGTTCAAACGGTGCAGTTTATATAGATTGCATATAAGCCAATATACACTACGAAAAACTTTGCACTTTTACCATATACACGCTACGATTTATCGGTACCGTTCGAACTGTAACGATTTATCGTAGCATGTATGGCGCGAGATATCAAGTTCTGGATAACTCTAAATGGGCTAGCCCGACCCTGCCTCCCTCCCCTCCTCCTCTCCCCCCGTGGAAGGTACGATGTTTTGTGGCTCTATATGAGTCAGTATCCAATTCAGGTGCCCCGTGTTGCGAAGGACAACCTAGTTTATAAACAAGTCGCATTTGAAAAACCGAAATTGGCGCATCCCTAGAACAATAACGTAGTTATCGATTTGACGTTAGTTTACTATGAAAGTCTTCAAGATCATATTAATACTCCGCGAATGTTGTCCTCAATGTTTACATGAGAGCTGCATAGGTTAGTTTATAATAATGCAAATTTAAGAAGGGGGTAAACAAACTCGTGTTTTTGAATCGAACAGCGACAACTTCAAGCAGTGTTTACAAACAAAACATGTGACAGGACAGTACTTGCAATTCGTTACGTTTTACTTTTTCGGTGCTGTTTTACCGCAAATTAGCTTTGTTGTTTCGAACCTAGTTGTTTCTCGACAAAATGTATACTAGCAGCCAACAAAAAATAAAAAAAAAACACTCAGTACTAAGAACCACGGCCGCCCTTGAAATCAGACTGGACCTTATTTGCATAATTAGCACGGTTTTGTTTACAATTTTGATGATTTTTAGGGTGCCCCTCCCCCCACTGGGAAAATTTGTTACCACCGCTCTTCAAATGATGTTGGGAGGCAGGTACACTTTCGCAAAAGTTATCTCTTGCCAATGATCGCGGCCCGCGCTGAGAAAAATTCCTGCGGGCATCTATGATCACAAATAAAATTGCATAAGGCTCAGTTAATTGAGCACAGGTCACACACTTTCTTCTAAACAAAATGTATGGATGTACTTACATTTCTTCGCTGACGTTGTAAGTCAATGGCGGTTTTTTAAATATGATTTTCTGTCGGGCCGGGAGGCCCTGCGGCGTTGTGGTCGCTGTGTCCCCAAAACCAGGGTGCGACCTCCTCTGCTTACGGACACAACCGGAAACCCTCCCAGGGGGAGACACGCGCAGAATCTGAGGCGGAATTACGGCTGTGCTATCTATGGACGCCAGTTCGTGTGACAACCTTTGCCCAGTCCGAGGGACGCGCTTTCGGACGCCTGTTCGCCTTGGCGCTGTCGCGTGTACACGTGCGACTGGAGGTGCATCCCCCTGAGAGTTGTCGCTACTATCTTCATTGCTTGATGATTGCCCTCTTGATCCTCGATTTTTGCGGTTTCGCTTCATTTTTAACCTTGATAAAGAATAAAACAAACTTTTAGTCATGTGTTAGAAATGCATTGCCCTTAAGGTCCCTGAATCAAAAAGCTCAATGCGCGTCAACAATAACAGACAAGCAGGGTAGGGTTCAGAAATTACGTTACGAGTCGTTATTTTGATTTTTTATTGACGTAATAAAGTACAAAAGTATGTTTACAAATATAAATCAGTTAGCAGTATATCAATGTAATATTGTATTTGTCAAGTTGCTATCATCACGGAAATAATTTAGAAGTATAATGTTTATCCATTGTTCTTTTCGCAAAAAACTAATATACTACTACTAATAAATTATTGTTCCACCTTTGCCAGTTTGTGCAATATAATCAAAAACCTGTTCATAATAATGTAATAAAAATAATTTTAAATATAGTCACAAAAATTATTAATACGACCTCAACTTCGACAAGAAAGCCATAAAGGCGTCCTACAGTTGCAGGAGCGACTGACGATACGGCCTTTAGTAACAGGTGCCTCACAGCCTGCCCCGGACGATAAAGAAATTTAACTTAGCCAACTATATTCCCAATAACGCCATCTATGCGACACTACCCGTTTCAAAGCAGGATTGCGAAGAGGGGAAACATAGTTGTGGCTAATTCTTAGAGATGGTGCGATGGTATCTCACTTCATCTTTGACAATTTTCCAAACGTCAAAGTACAATACATGATTGGCAATCTTCAGAATAGCATACGTTAAATAATAGGATGTACAAATTGAAATGAACGGCGATTTTACCACACTAACTGGCAACGTTGGAAGTTAATATAGGTTTTCAAAGTTTATTTTGTCCTTAAACCCTTGTTTCATAGGTGTTATCGTTAAATAAACTCTGTCAACCAAAATTGAAACTATTTGATACACAGAGGGATAAATTAGCATTAAACACAATTTCTAATCTTAACTGCCTGACAAGGTAATCAAATATGTCGATATACCATATACACTGAAAACCAAATACCACTGATGTCGTAATCTCTCGTACACATTACGACGTCAGCCAAATTTTAATCTCACCGTAAACCATTTATAATCCTAATTGAAACAAAAAAGGACCCTCTAAACCTGGACATTCATATGAATAGATGGTACGACAGAGCTAAAACTCCGCTGGGTTGTACCTTCCAAATTTTGCATTAAAATCACAGCCGTCTATGTAACATGAGATTGAAAGAAGTACTCAATCAAATTAACAACAATTCAAACCAAAGTTGTTGGTTTTTGAGGGGCAAATGACGATGATCTTGGCCTTGACATTGACCACGGTTTTCAAAATTATTTCAAGGACAAGTGAATATTTTCAAATGCAAAACCCTTTTTTGCACCGCAATTGACTGGAGGAACTTTTACGTCCAAATATGGTCATGACCTTCAAGGCCTTTTCAAGGTCAAATCAAGACGTTGTCCCAGTAAAATGTTCGACAGCATAGTTGTGAGGTTGTAAGGTTTATCCAAAGATCACCTTGACGATCAGCTTCGAGGTCTAGTCGAAATTTCCAGACGGCGAAATGGTGATCTTGATCATAAAATTCAAGGTCATCTCAAGGTCAAATGAATATTTTCCATGGAACCCCGGAATTGAAAAAAGGAAATTTTACGACCAAATATGACTTTGATGTCAAAAGCAATTTGCTCTACCAAAAATATTGGACGCCACAGTTGTCAGGGTTGTGGGAGTCACCCAAAGGTTACCTTGATGATGACCTTCAAGGTCAAGTCTACGTTCAAATGTGACCTTCTCTCGTCGCCTTAACCTTAAATATTATTTGTTACGTAATTCCTGGGTTTGTATGCCAAAACCTTAGCATCACTTGACCTTGAGAGATCATGGTCAAGGCCATGTTCCAGGCCAGGGTCATCATCATTTAACCCTCAGAACCCTAAAACTTTTTTCTGGGATGTGGTTTTGACAATTATAAATAACCTATAGTTTTCTCAATGTCCAATAGATCATTATCGTTAGCAAATGGAAGTGATATCTAACTAAAACTTGCAACTAACAATTATAAAAATCAGAGAGATCTCCCTTCCATGCTTTTATATACACTAGATCAAAATGACATCCTAGAAAATCTAAACTCCACTTAAAATAACTCACCTAGTACGAACCGCCTAAATTGCTGCTTCTGATAATGTCTTCAATGGATCCTGCAAAGATAAAAAGATTTAAAATATCTTTAAGGGTATATTGTAAGAAGGAACCGATTCGATAGGGACAACTATCATGAGACATATAATAAATTGGTAAGACATAACAACCCTTATCACATTTTTTGTTGTCTGTAGTCTAAATTGTAATTATGGTGAATGTACCACTACCAGTAATCGGACAAATCTGATTGGGAAAAACGTTATTTGAAGTCCTATAGGGTGAATGTACCAGTGGTCGGACAGTTTAGACAAAAATGGAATACAAATAATTAAAGACATTGAAACTGCAATAGAGCTGATAAATAATGATATGAAAAACGTAAATAATTGGTTAAATGTGAATACACTCAAATTAAACACAAATAAAACAAAATCTATACTAATAGGAAAATCTTTAGATGAAAATATGATAAATCTTACGATTAATCATGAGAAAATTGTGTCAATCGAATCATTTAAATATTTGGGCATATGCGTAGAGTGTAAATTAAAATTGAAGGGCACTATGAATATATTATTTCAAAAATATCCAAAACGATAAATTACTTTTAAACAATTTCGCATAGCCTAAGCGTATATTTTAAAAAAATTGTGTACAACACTTTCTTCCTCATTTGTTATATTGTTCGACTATTTTGTTCACTGCAAACCATAACTGTATTTCCAAAATTACAAATATTACAAAATAAAGCTATGAGAACCATCTTAAATATAAAAATAAATATACTATTATAAATTTTATGCTGAAAGAACTACAATGGTTAAATATCAAAACTAATCTTCTACCAAATCACTTGGAAATTTTATTGTATTGAACATTGAATAACAGTTATTCTACTAGAGGGAGTATAGACTTTCATTTACAAAATTGCAGTAGCAATATAACGAGCAAGTCAGTATTTCAAAAAGGATTGTACGAATTTAATAAATTAAGCAATGATATCAAGATGTGTGCCTAATAATAAAGATAATATATTATTATTATCAATCAATATACTAGGTAGACCTGCTGCCAACCTGAGAACCTGCTTTCTAGTCTGTAAAGAAATTCCAGCCAGAGATGTGAAAACAACTAATATACAGCATGTAACTATTGGTATTATAAAGCCAAAGTTGATGCAGATGGCAATAACAGTCAAGTAGTGTCCTACCACACACAACAAGATGCACAGAACCACAATAACATTGCTGCTGAAAGTGATTTATAGTCCCAATGATACTTGAGTTATGTGATATAAAAGGAAACATTATAAGCTTGAGTAATGGAAAAGATGAGCTATCTAAAGTTTATATTCTATTGACCAATCAAATATGTTTCACTCTTTTATGAATAATAACACTTGAAACAGGCAAAATGGTAGCCTGATTGGATATCGGATAGTAAATTTTCACTACATCTACTAAAAAATATAGTATTTCGCATAATTCCAACGTTTTGCTTACCTTTTAAAAAATGGGTGACCAGCACTGACGTCCAACGGAGACTGCAAGGGATAAAACACATAAGGGAAGACAGAAAGGGAAAAGAGAGCAAAGACACATGAAGAGATAGATTAAATGGTAATTTTTAGTAACCCTCTATGCAGAAACTAGATATCTAATACAAGTGTTTGCAAAACTAAATACTCAACATGATTTATAAAGTCATAACTTCCTTATTAGTACTGGTAGGTAGATGCTGCAAGTAACAAATGAAAACTAGCAATGGGCTCCTAGACTTATCATATAAAAATCATTGTATGCAAAAATGGACTCAACCTAGCCTGGCTCTGAGCTACAGATATAATATATTTGGGCTACAGAGACCTATTTCAGCTATTTTTGTATTTTCTTACCCAATTTTCTAAGAGCCGGAGTGAAAGCGAACTGGATTCAACAATTTAATTTTAACAGTTTAAATATTTGTATCACAGAACACAGAAAATAAAACTCACAAAACGATGAGTTCAATAATGACAGTATACGTCAAAAAATATACATACCCCAAATATACATTTTTATGTTTTCTCTACGAACTAACGGCTAAATTTACAAAAAAAACTTGCCAAAACTCTTCAGGCCCTTATCAATTTAATTTTAACAGTTCTAATATTTGTATCACAGAACATACAAGCCACAAAAACAATAAGTTCAATAATGACAGTTTACGTCAAAAAATATAGATTGGAGATATACAGTTTTCTGTTTTATGAATAATAACACTTGAAATGGGAAAAATGTAGCCTGATTAGGTATCGGATGCTAAGTTTTCACTAAGTCTACTAAAAATATATTATTTAGCATAATTTCAACGTTTTGCTTACTTTTTTGTAAAAGCATCACCAGCACTGACGTTGCAGCTTCAAAACCTGAGAGGAACAGGCATAAAACACATAATGACAAAAGAAAGACAGAAAGGGAAAAGAGAGCAAAGACACAAGAAGAGATGAAAGGAGGAAGTAAAAAAGCTAGAAAAAAATATAGTGATCCCACTGTGGTCAGATCACTCTTTTATCTTAGCTGTTCGATACTTTCGGAATTCATGGCGAGTAAAACCATTACTTGGTGTGGAGTTTTATTCAAATTCGCCAGAACTCACCAATCAATAAAGAATGAATGGTCACATGCTTTCGACGTTTGACGTCATCCCTTGGAATGCAAAAACCTGGGTTCAAATACCAGTAAAAACACCCACCATCTTTGACATATTGACGTATAATTGACCAATCAACAAAGACATGATTCGTCTTATTTCTCATTCGTCGCTACACAAATACGGTGATTCGCCCTTCAACATTTCGAAGGTAAACACTAGTATGAGAGAAAGTAAAGCGCAGAACTTCGAAGACCCCAACCATACGTCAAAAAAAATGCATTCAGTCGGCCCTGATCCACGTGTGGTCAACTGAGGCCTGACAAGGCGCAACACAGGAAATCTGGCAACGTTTTTCGTGGTGAAAAAGCAGCCGGAAACACTGTCAATATTGATACTGTCACTTTCAAACTAGTAAAAAAAGAACAAAAATCGAATGAATTCATTTCACATTGCCTTCTTTACAGGGCCAGCTATGAATTCAAATAATACTATGTATGTATATACAGGAGGGTCGATATGTAACTGACTAGTTGGCATCTTGAATATTTGCGAAATGAAATAAAATACGTCCATTTTTTTCATCTTAATATTTTATTGAAACTTAGAAATTATGTATGAAAAATAATATCAGACAAATGTCTGGTTCTAGGAGCCGCGCAAGCCTGAGCCCTCTTGATTACATTTTCCACCACTTTTTGGTTGGTTTCGGGAGGAATATTTTCAATCGCTCTCGTAAATTTCCGCACCAACCGACTGGCCATATTATTTCGACCGAAATCTTGTCGTAGCTTCCGAATCGTTGCAACAAACGACTATTTAAGTAAAACGTTTTAACAATACGGACGCGCTATGGGATCGGTAATTACCTCCTTTACCTCTCTCCTATTTGGAGAACCATGTGTAAGTTTCACTAGAGTTGATCACTTCACAAAACCATTACATTGAATTGCCTCTTCTATTTGTCTCAAATTTAATTTAAGAATATGCTTCTGATTTTGCAATACTGCTCGTCTGCTCACCCAAAAATGAAAATAAAATGTTTGGAATACACATTTAATAGAGTAAAAAAATATCACTAAATAATACACTTTATATAAAAAGCTTTAATTCACAATCACCTTACCAAAAATATCAGAAAATGTTAAAGCTACTTAAATAAAATATATTACAGTTGAAGAAATCTGGAATATAAAAAACAGTATAAAAAAAGATATGAACGGCAAAAATAACCATACTCTTCTAACATTTTATATTATTATTAAATTTGAAAATTGAGACATCCATATTTTTAAATATAAAAATTTATAAACACTCGTTTGGAATGTGGCTTCGTTCTTTAAAAATATTCTAAATTTAAATAGTTTGATTACAATAAAAATAGATGAGTCGGTATCAATATTTTCAACAGCCACATTTTAAACAAGGAGTTGCTACATGTATAAGATTTGTAAAAATTGTTTACAATAAAAAATTATACCTAACACAATCTAGTAGTGAAGTATATAGTACGCCTAGGTATAAACACTTTTCATAAATCGTTATAATAATCTATATGCACAGTTGTTAATATATTTACAAGAAAAAATAGACGATAAGTTACTTATGCGTTGATTTTTATATTTAAATATTCATTAACAATATTCGGAGACAGTAGTAAAGTATTTCCAAATCAGTTTGAAAGTTCTGGCACAGTTCACACTATTTCATACGCTCTAACTATAGGACCCTAAACGTGGACGTATGTAGACCTACTGTGATCCTTTTTCGAAAAGTTATGAATTTCTATACTCTCAAAAATCTACATTCTTAATTCCATAACTATACAGGGTGTCCCAGAAATAACACGCCAGAGTGACACGGGGAGTAAATTGGCTTTAGATCAATCAGATAAAATCAACATGACCTTGGTAAAAGTTTTCACATTTTCGAGATATTGCCACTTTTAAGTTTTTTCAAAAAATCACTACTTTTTGCCTGTTATGGCTATTAAGAACTTCTAACTTATGAGTTTTTTGGTGGGCTACTATTAATAGTTGGTTGAGACAGCCGAGTATTCATTTCATTGAAAACTAAGCTCGGTATGCTGACATTCTGTGTCAGTGTGAAAACCTTTACTAAAGTTTGACTAATTACTGTGAAAAAAATGTGCCAGACTGAATCGGTAAATGATATTAAAAACTAGCCTATTTAATGCTCTTTTGAAAATAGTATAACATTTGGATAGAAAAGACGGCTGCACTTATTTTTTATTTGTAGTATTTCGCAAGTATTACGACTTCAATGACAAAACTTGGAATTATTAATTTTTAGTAGAAAGAACCTACAAATGTTTTTGAAAGAGCGTTAAAGACATGAATTTTGAAAAATACTCCTTTCTGGTTATTCCGAATCGAATGAGCTGCGAGAGCATAGGAATTCCAAAAATTTCGAAACAAAGATCAAGTTAATATAGACTCAACAACTTTTGACCGGATCATTTTTGAAAAATAAATATTAAAGCGCAAAACAGTCAAAAAACTGGAACACATACTTTTTCCAACTCTACAGTATCATATCACTCTTCTAATTTATTGGTAATATTCTACTGATGACAAGATTTACATTTAGGCCATAACTAGTTTGTATATAGAAGTTGCTTTATTTTTGGACTGACGACAACAAGCACGGGACATCCTCCTGTGGAATGTCAAAAATTTGAAATCTTACATCAAACTGCACCTACATTCCCTCTGCTTCACAAAATTCAAAATTCGATAACTATTTTCCTCGGTTGATTTCTGTAATTTCTGTACCGATATAAAAATGATGTTACAAAAAGAAAAAGTGGCGCCGGCTGAATCTGATTCCGCATCTCCTCCATTCCGTGGGGCCAACCCAACTGAGGAGATGCGGGTTCGAATCCCGCCGACGCTTATTTTTCTTTTCTCTCAAGTTGTTCACAATGTTCTGTTTTTGCTAAGCTTGTCTATAGAAATGACACCAAATTCGTTTTTGGATGGTTTTATTTGAAAATAATGTAGAGCAGAGAGACAATACGTTACATTCACCGACATTTTGCAAAATAAGAACAACATTCTAATACATGTAGAACAAATTATAAATTCCTACTTAATCTATTTTAACTGGACCAAATAGAACCGCGCTATGATGCGCTCTACGTTTATTTTATTGACTGCAGTTCAGCAAATCCAGCGTCTATCTAGATCTACTGAACGATGCCTTTACTGTTTAAAAATGTGTACTGTCCTTTTGAAGACCCATCAGCTTATCGAGGCACTCGTAAAGGAAACTAGGCGCTGCCGGGAAGGGAGGGGGTAAGTACACAGTCACCTGATCATGTGCCATATCACAGTATATGCTCAATAGTACACAACATGCTTTTCACTATTTATATATCACCATACTTGCGCTTAGAATATATGCTGAACAGTTGTCGAGATAGAACATTGCATCAAAAGATTGATATTAAACCTAAAGGGTGTCTCAACAAGAGCGCCGGATTTGAATCTGCCGCCATTTTTTTTTGTACAAACGATATGGTGTTTACTTGATGACAGCTGTCATGTCCAGACCAAGCGATTAGACGTCGTATTCAAATGAGCAACGTTTAATTAGTGTGGAAACTCAGTACAAAAATGGAGAAAGTTACGCGGAAACAGTTCACAAATTATTCTGTTCGCGTTGCTGAATGTCGACGTCACCGTCCTCGTCGGTCCCTTGAAAAAATAGTCGCAGTGCGGGGAAAGTGTGGCCGAGAATCCAGGCACTTCCACTCGGCATCGTGGCCAAGAATTGAACCTTACTAGACCACTCTGCAACGAATTTTGACAAAAGATCTGTGCTTGCATGCGTACAAGGTTCACCTGACGCAAGCACTCAAGCAAACGGACCATGCGCAGCGCCGCGAATTCGTTGATTGGGCGCTGTTCTTCCAAAAAGACGGTGCGACCAGCCACACAGCACGTGAAAAAATTGTATTACTGCGGACCAAGTTTCCAGACCGTGTCATCTCTCGATTTGGCGATCAAAATTGGCCACCAAGATCGTGCGATCTGATGCGAATGGACATCTTCCTCTGACCATGTGAAGGAAAAGGTATATGCGAACAAGCCACAAAGAGTTGAACGCCTTAAAGGAGAGATACGGCGCGTTATCGACGAAATAGAGCCACAGTTGTGCGAAAACGTAATCCAGAAATTTAAGAAAATACCGACCCTGTGCCAGAGATTCCGTGGTGACCATTTACCGGATCTCCTGATTCATGTTCAATCGCAACTATTCCTCTTCACGTTGAAATATAAATACTCGCTTGATTCTAAAAGAAATCGTGATTTTCTTGAAAATCAAATCCATCGCTCTTATTGAGACACCCTTTACAAATATCAATAAGCAGCAAACAGTTGTTTTCTAAAAAATAGCGGAGTCACTCCAAGAGGATGCTGACGGGAGACATCCAGGCTTCGACACAGTAAAGGCTCTAGGTTGAGTATTATTACAAGCTCGGAAAAAAACGAGTTAGGAGAAAAAATGAACAAAAAATAAGTGAAAACGGCACAAAATGAGTAAAATCGACGTTTCTGAAGGTGGATGGAGCGACTAAAGAACATGATCATTAAACGGAACTTTATAACTATTTTATAAGATTGGTTAAAGCTTAACAAAAAGTAAGGGTCGATTGAGTGTTCAAAATTCCAATAACTGTGGGAAAAAGCGGTATCACTGGATGAGCGTTCTAAGGGAAAACAATATGTGAAATATAATAATAAAATGTTTTTATTGTGTGACCCATCTAACAGGTGCGTAGAATTACTGCGGTTGGAAATGTGTAAATATACTAACGCCCAAAAATTGAGTCACAACATCCTCCACCCTTACAATCCCTAACCCCCAATTTTTAACCCCTAAAAAAAGATTGTCGGAAATGTTAGGAACTGAAACATCAAAAAATTATTTTAAGCGTTTTTTTTTCATCTTTTGTCTATAACTCCGCCAATTCTCAAAATTCTTTTGTGGCATGCGACATGGAGTTTCATCCAACTCCGAAAAAAAACATCATTTTTGGATTCACAATGTTTTACGATTCAAGATTTCGTGAAGAGCAACATCAAGGGTCACGTGTTTTAGCCTACTTAATACATAATGATGTTTAATTCTGATTTAGTGACGATTTAGTATGCCTTGTGGAAATGCGAAAAATGAGTTATGAAATAAATGAGTAAAAACGAGTACCATAAAAAAATAATGAGCAAAAATGAGTCCGTGGTCACCTTGACGGGTGACCTTGAGCTTGAGGACCAATATTCTCACATTTATATAATTTTCGATTTAGTGACGATTTAGTATGCCTTTGTGGAAACGCCAAAAAAGTGCGACAAATGAGTTATGAAATAAATGAGTACCCTAAAAAAATAATGAGCAAAAATGAGTCCGTGGTCACCCTGAGGGGTGATAAAACACACTTGAGGGCCGATATTCTCACATTTCGGAAATGTTTTTGTAATAATTGATAACCCATAAAGAAGCAGCAGCACGTTTAAATGCATTTAACACATCGTCAAAATGCTAAAAAACATGGTAACTGCATTTATGCATTTATCTACTTTTTGGGTAGTTTTAAAAGTTATTTCTGCTGCGCCAAATATTCAACTAAATGACGAAATCAGCAAAATATTTAAAAAAAAATTAATAATTGTTTTTTGTAATGTCCTTTTTTTCGTAAATTTAATAAACATTCTTGTCAAGATTATAGGTTTTTTTGGTCCACCGAGTCTTCAAGCTTCTGACCCACCTGTGACTTAGTTTTACATAGCTGTTGTAAAGTATAACTGCTAAAGCAGGTACAGGTCATCATGGTTATAAGAATTCCAATAAAAAAACGCACAAAGTAGATTAATCCGTTAGGGAGCTAGGATGCCACATACACATAAATACACATGTGAAACTTATAATACCTCTCATTTTTGCATCGGGAGTTAAATACAGGGTTGATCTGGTAGCAAACCCCGAAAGTAGAAAGACCGAAGAAGATCTAAAGCACGTTATTTTCAATTATCTATCTCGCAACTATTCAGCCAGCTTTTTACATTTGCACTTTCGCATCACTTCATATTTCGCTGTTCTGCTTTAGGAATATTTGTTAAGCGTCTATTACCTCTAAATTTATAAATTAGGCGAGACAATTTGATAACCAAAAACTTAAACTCGTACACGCTAGGACAAAATCAAAAACTTTCATTCTAAAAAAATGAGCGAACTATTTTTTCTGATCTTACCGTTCTCTACAAATTTTCGTTTTGGTTTTCATACTTTATTCAATCGGTAATAGTATAGCTAATACTTAAAAATAATATTTAGGAACCAAGTAAAAACGTGAATGTGAAAAGTGCGTTTGTAGCTTTACTTGCACAATCTGTGAAAAATATATTTGGTATATAAAACAGTTCATAGTTGTGAGTGATACATAAGCATTGTTTCAGTGTCACCAAGAAAAATAGGAACTCATTTATCTAAATCAATAGAAAACATAACCTACCTATAAAAATACCTTAAATATCGACGGCATTAGGAAGCCTGGCGGGAATGTGTTCAAAATCTATCCGATAAATTCAAGTCGCAATCTAAAAATCGATATTTTGATTCGTCAAGAATTTAAGGGGGTCTGGATTCCCGTAAGACTCAAATCTGTAGTTAAGCAGTGAAAAGCATGTTTGTAGATGTTTAGCTTGGGATCAGGGTGCCAAATGCCTTGGCAGCAAAGGATCAGGTGACCTTTGTGGTCAGCAACTAGACGTCTCATCACCACCCAATGTGTAGGCAACGCTTTCCATCTTTTGGGCTAAATGCAATCTCCTGCAGTTTGGATCAGTCGTCAACGCCTCCAAAATCTAAAATATATTCAAGGTAAATAAGTATTTCTAGTGGAAGTTTAGATATATCTTACCGGCTCTCTATATTTGGTGACGTAAATATAGAGTTCTTTCAACGCTGCGACTGTGTCAAACTCATCTGCTTGCTGTGCAGATAGTTGTTGCATTGCTGACCCCATTTCTTGATCAGTTATACATGGCAACATGGCTACGTCATTGTAAAACTGGGATACCATCTCCCTATACCTCGGGATATCCTGAAAAATGCAACCGTTAACATTTCTAATACACCATATCGAGCCCTGAGGCAAATGTTGAACGAATTCGGGGGTGTGTTCTGAAAGACCGTCGATTGACAGGGTGACAGCTGAGCAATGGTCTCATTTCGGGAGAGGCTTGATTCCTGAATTTCGGCTCAAGGGCGCCATATGGCCGACGTAGTTTTTAGATCGTCAATTTTGTTTTACTCAAAAAAATGGCATGTATTTCTAAGTATTTTGATATAATAAAATATTTTTCCCATACTTATTTTGACTGTACTACTCATTTAAAAAACATGCGTTCTTTCTGACGGACCCTGTACATATAATAAAACAGCAACAAATGAAGTGATTAGATTCACCTTCCCTGGATCACATTTCACTAATGATCTTAGGCTCAGTAGCAACACAATCCGAACAATAATATGGAATTTTTTTAAATCGGTTAAACGTATAATTCAGACGTAAATAAAACCTCTCGAGTAAGATACCAACTCACAAGGTACACAGACATTCATTGAACAAAAAAAAAAGAAATTAAGGAGAAGCCCTGGAGTATAATGACAATGAATTTATGTATTACCCCCCTAGCTAAATGGTTATCAAAAAAAACTAATATTAAAAGAGCTCCGAACGGCTACCGTTGGTAGGAAGTCCCAGATGTTACCCTAAGACCTGAGGGTAAAACGGGAGGGTAGAATCCTATAACAATGAGGGTTCTCCAAAAATTGTCCGCTCGATGGTTGAGTGTAATTATCTGCGCGGTTAAATCCCCAAAAGGGTAAGAAAAAGTCTCCCACACTAAGAACCACCAAGGGGCCGATTTCTAACAAACCCGTAACTTCCGTAACTCGGCGTGTAAACTATTCACAGGATCGACTAGTGGGCCGCAGACAAATTTCTCGACCAGAACACCGGAAATAGCACCAAGTCACCTTCAGCTCTCGTATTTACGGTCGACAGAAATTATAAAAAATGACCTCCAACGAGATGGACAGTACGATTTTTTGCCACAAAATTACCAGACTGAGAAAAGTGTTTTGTTATATTGGGTGATTTTTTTGCTAGTATCTTTTTGGCAACACTGTTTTTGACAGATGACGTGTGAATCGTGTCTTGTGTCATTGCCAAACTTGTTCAGTTTGGTCTATAATTTAACCTTGAATCGACTTACGAACGAACAACGCTTGCAAATTATTGAATTTTACTATCAAAATTCATGCTCGGTTAAGAGAGTTCACTGCTTCCAATTTATGGGCAATTTGGTCGGCCTACTGAGGGAGCTATTCGGAAGCTTCTGACTAAATTTCGAACCCAGTTTACATTATTGGACATTAAACCACCAACACGCAGACGTAGAGTGAGGACTGAAGAAAATATTGCGGCTGTATCCGCCAGTGTTAGTGATGACCGTGAAATGTCGATTCGCCGCCGTTCGCAGCAATTGGGCCTCTGTTACTCCACTACGTGGAAAATTTAGCGACAGGATTTGGGTGTAAAACCTTATAAGGTACAGCTGGTGCAAGAATTGAAGCCACACGACCTCCAAGATCCACATTTTTATCGAAAAATTGTGTACAGCGACGAAGCTCATTTCTGGTTGAATGGGTACGTTAACAAGCAAAATTGCCGCATCTGGAGTGAAGACCAGCCAGAAGCATTGCAAGAGCTACCAATGCATCCCGAAAAAATCACTGTTTGGTGTGGATTATGGGCCGCTGGCATCATCGGGCGGTACTTCTTCAAAGACGACAATGGCCGGAACGTAACTGTGAATGGTGAGCGCTACCGTGCGATGATAACAAGCTTTTTTTTGCCCAAAATGGAAGAGCTGGACTTGGCTGACATGTGGTTTCAACAAGACGGTGCCACATGCCACACCGCACATGAAACAATGGCCCTATTGACAGGCGAGTTCGGTGAACAGTTTATCTCACGTTTGGGGCCCGTCAATTGGCCGCCTAGTGGGGCCATGTTAAGGCTAATGTCTACAGGGATAAACCAGCAACGATTGACGCACTGGAAGCCAATATTGAAGCATTTATTCGTGAGATACCGGCCGATATGTTGGAGAGAGTGTGCCAAAATTGGACCTTGCGCATGGGTCATCTAAAGCGGAGCCGCGGCCAACATTTACATGAAATAATCTTTAAACATTAAATTATATCGACCGTTCTATCGACTCAAATAAAGATTTAATCGTTTTTTCAAATTTTTTGTTTTTTTTTAAATAAAATCCTATACCTCTTAAAAAATCACCCGTACAAATAAAATTCGATGTTTTTAAGAGCGGCTATAAAATTATTATCCTCATTAAGAAAAACGTTGTAATAGTAATTTACTTCATCCAGATGTAGTTAATTTTTAGTTGACCATGAAAAGAAACTGTAAGACGATTTTTTGGGCTTAGTGCGAGAATTTTATATTGATAAAAAAAACTCACCTTGGCAAAGAGCAGCTTGTTTGATGGAGAGTCCTTGCCCAGCCTATGTTCAGTGGTAGAGCACGCGTCCATGAATGTTTGAGCAATGACAGACAGGCAAGAGTCCAAAGTGTTCGTTTTATTGATGTCAAAAATAAAATCTGGGTTCTTGATGAAATTCACCCAGAATCTTAATGGAAGGCTGTTCGATTTCCACGCATGGACAACCTCAGGGTCCTGGATGCCATGTTTTCTAGCTGCATCGTCCAGAAGATCAAACAACCATTTTACTGCCGGGGGTAAAGCTTCGTTTACAGTCAAGATGGTTAAGAAAAAATCATCGACGAACTTTTGTATCGTGCCCTTTGTGGAAAGCAGCCTTGTGAGAAATATTTCCGGTATCGCTTTATGAGTTCTCTCTGATAGCTTATTGTTAGGGAACTGATGATCGTCAATAGGCTTCACTAAGTGATATATCCTAGGATTGTTAGCTGCTTCTATGTCTCCATTTGTGGTTATGATAGGTGATTGTGAATTGTTGAGATACATCCCAGTAACACACGTATGGCAAAGCGTTTTACAATTATTAAAGCTGTCATTTTGTCTTGAGATCAGTGACATCACCGCACTTTCTTTTACTCCATAATGAGCTAATGTATTCAGTTTCTTCCAACCGTTTATCGTTTTTGTGGTGAGGTCTTCGTCTTGTAAGGTCAAATGACCACCCCTGCCGTGCCTCCATTCGAGGTCGACCTCGTGGATAGAAGGCCTTAGAGAGAACGGCGTATTCTTAAAGAGAGCATCTAATATCTTTGATTTCACTTGGCTGATCGTATCACAGTCGAGAACTTTGCACTGGACTTTCTCGTCTAAATCGTCTTGCACTATATGCAGTGTCTGGAAACAAAATTAAAAATCGTATTAGACGAAGATACCCCTGGTTTGCGAAATAATTGTAAGTCTGCTTTTATTGCTGCAAGTTATTCAAGGGGGTATTTGAAACATGGACGCATATATAAAATGGGTACATCAAAACTATTTATTCGACAACAAGGAATGAGAAAACGTGTTTTTGGGATTCAATCAAAAGTGTTGGCAGGAACGAAAAAACTCTTCATATAACACACGTCAAAAGATTCGAATAATAGCAAAAAAGTTATGGCCGAAAACCGAGGCATACTGCAGGTTTTGGCACTTCTTGGTAATGCGACGATGGTTTCTCGCAGATACTTGAAATTCTTCAAATTCGCAGATACTCCTAAATAACCACAACAAAATTGATCAAGTAGTTTTTGAGAATTTCTAATTCTTTATTTCAAAACACCTGCCATCACTACCAGTTTATTGAGCAATATACAGGGTTCAAAGGGCACTTTATAGCAAAATACACTAGTTTACCTAGGGGATATGAATCGCTAACCATTCCGGAAGATAAATGTTATTTTTATGCAAAAAAGGATGGGTTAATTTTTTTCTTCTAAACAAAGTCAAACATTTCGTATTTGTGAGTAATTCGAACCAAAGGTGATAGACACATCCGCTTTGTTTTAAAATGTGTATAGCAACCTATGTTTTTCGAATATCGTAGCGCATTTGTTGAGTTACTCAAAAATACGAAATGTTTGAATTTTTACGGAAAACAGGTGTTATGGGATAAACAATTAGAAATTCTCAAAAAACTTCTTGACCAATATACTGCAATTTTGTTGTTATTTAGAAGTATGAATCTTACGCATTTGAAGAATTTCAAGTAGTTGCGTGAAATTATCGTCGCATTACCAACAAATGTTTCTCTGTGATTGGATCTTGTATCTGTTGAGGAATATCTGAATAAAATAAAATAAAGTACCAACACCTGCATTTTCCCTGGGTTTTCGGCCATAACATTTTTGCTATTAGCCGGATCTTTTTACGCGTGGTCTCATTTTGTAGGTCACATCAATACCTAAAAATCTTATTTGAAACGTTCGACTGAATCCAAAAAAACACGTTTTCTCATTAATGTGTCAAATAAAAATTGGTGTACCCATTTTATGCGTCCATGTTTTAAATACCTCCTTGAACAACTTGGACCAATAAAACAATACTTTACAATTATTTCGGGGAAATGTGCTAATATTAGACTACAGTATATTCAGATAAGAGATAGACCGGATGTAAACAAAAGGTTCGGGTGATTTTCACGCTAACGCCGCCGTCTCGACGTAAAACAGGAGCCCTCATTGGTCAATTCGCAATTAAATGCCTATGCCGAGCGGCAGAGCAGTCGTATCAAGGCAGAGTCACATTCAGGTTCAGACGTGTTACGTATGTCGTGTGCATCATTGCAATTTGATATTTCTTTGGACGTTTTCGTTTGTTATCTTATTAAGTTGTTGAGTTTGTCGTTGTTATTGTTATACCTTGTTATTGTTATCAACCGCTTGCGCAAAATGCCCAGTAGTACAGATACTGCCGATGAAGTTGTAAACTCCTGTAGTCCACCTAGGAAACGCTCTAAAAAAAGACACCTGAGTGCAGAAATGAAAGAGGTCATTTTGAATATATATAAGATCGAGCGCTAGGAGAACGAGGCATCAACCATCAAAGAAATTGTTGTGAAGGTTTCTCACAAAGTTGGGGTGTGTCGCGCATCAGTGTTTAATGTGTTAAGACAATACAAAAAAATCACACCTTTTCTGAGCCAATGACCAGTAAACATCGCAAAAGTATTGTTAAATCATTGGATGAAGCTGATAAGCATGCGATTAGGAGGAAAGTGCATGAATTCTTCTTTAGGAATGAAATACCTACTATAGATAAAGTACTGCAGGAGGTAAATGGAGATACAACGTTGCCAAATTTCAAACGATCAACTTTCCATGCGTTACTGAAGCATTTAAATTTCAAATGGAAAAAACGGGGTCGTAATAGTTTACTACTGGATAGAGAAGAAATTGTGCTATGGAGGAGGGATTATTTAACAAAAATAGGGAAATATAGAAATCAAAACGGGAAGATTTATTACCTTGATGAAACGTGGGTAAACGCAGGACACACTACAAGTAAAGTATGGGTTGATGATTCTGTAACTTCATCCAGGAGGGCCTTTCTAGATGGACTGTTCACCGGATTAAAAAATCCAGCAGGTAAATACGAGTAATAGACAACAATCGGATGTTTTTCAAACCTTGGGAACAAGGTTCTAAACATTAATTCCAGGGGGCAGATAAAACATATTACAAGTAACAAAACTTTTATAACTTTCGATAAAATGCGTGGATGTTTTATTGTCATTTTCATTTGTTAGAACGTTTTTAAGCCATGTTTTTATGTGTTTTCGATATTTCAATAATTTTTTAATATAATCTTAAAATATGTCGAATATTATAAACTTAAAAAAAGTTACTAAGTTTTATATTGTGTACCTTTCCTAATATTTCTAATCATTTTAATTCATACTTTAAGCTTTATAAAGTTATAATTTGTTAATATTAATATTTGCGCGTATTTCAGGTTCATGATCATTTATTTTTTAAAGGTTTATAACTTTAAATTAAATTGTGAAGCGCTGAGTAATCATACGACGTTCAATATTCTTTCTTTCAATATGACTAAATAATCCCAATTATAGCAATCTGATACTCATGTCTCAATGTTTTTTCGCTGAATGTGATGAAAACATTTGAAAAAGGTTCGCTTATTGAAATAAATCTACACCAGTTAGTACTTCGATTTCCAGGTAAAGGGAAAAGGCTCATTATCTGCCATATTGGCAGTGAGGATGGATTTGTTGTTATAAGTAATTATAAAGCTACTGTATTTTTTAATTAATTATTGACATTTTTGAACCCATTTTGGCAAAACCTATTCAAGAATCTACTTTCTGACAATGTTCAACCATGCACATTTTTTTACGTTTTGAACGTTTTAATTTGGTTACATATTTACCTAGAAATCAAAAAATATACTAATCAATATTCTAAAAGCAATTTTAAGAGATATACGATTATTTTTAATTTAGGCTAATTTAAACGCCATTTAGAGATTATATTCGACTGTATTTCACCAAACATCAGACGGCATCCGAAGCTGGAAATCGAAGCGAAAATTTTGAAACCCTTATGTATATTTACATCATTATATATTTCTTACCCCACCCTCACATGATCCTATATCCATCACCAATCGTATACACATCGAATTGTGCTAATTTACTACAAAGTTACGCAAAGCAGCATCTACTATCTAAAATATGTACTGCGTGACTCTTAATACGTCCCTGCCGAATGTTACAGCGTTCGATGATCACGTGGTCTTGTTTATGACTATTTTTATGTCTATCTCTTATCTGAATATACTGTAATAATCGACTCTTTGCATAGGGTGATTAAAAAACAGTTCTAATAACACAAAAAATGTTTCATGTGCCCGACATCCAAAAAAGTTGATCTGATCTCAAACACTTGCATTTTTTTGTGGGACTCTGTAATAAAATAACAGGTTTTTGCAAAAACTTATAAATCTTTTGATAAAAATACGAAGCTTTGCTGACTTACCACAACACTATATTCAACATTTTCTCTTAAGAGTCTTTCTTCCGAGAGCGAGTATCTAGCATCGTGAGTAATAGCATCGACAAGGCCTTTTTCTATTTGATGCTTTATTGCTTTGAAGAGAAGAAATAATGATGAACCGGCATAATCTTTGAGATATCGGTACATGCATAGGGCCATCCAATTAGTCAACATTTTTTCGACTACACTTTCAGTCCTTCTCAGCATCAACTGCGGATGTTTTGTATATACAGACTTTTCTATCAAACGCAATAATAAACTTTTTAGAATATCAGTGGCATACTCCATTTTGTTCATCAACACGACCATCAACAACGACGCTACATTAACCCTGAAATAGGAGCAAAATATGCGTTAGTTATTTTATAATCAATTCCCGTACTGAATACAAAAAAATAGTTTATTATATTGCCACTTACTTATTCCTAATATTAAAAGATTTCTGAGATTCCAGTATGTCTATAAATGTTAATATAAAATATCTATTGTTAATGAGTTGTTCAAACTGCAACATTGCTGTGTCGTAGTTTGTCCTGGGTCCATTCATGCGTACCTAAAAACATTATTTTCAGTAATGTAACATCTGAAACGTATCCTGTCGAAAATCTCCTTTGCTTTCATTTATTTGTGACACAAAAATCAAATGAACTGTTAGCTGGAAGACGGATAAATCAAATACTGTCTCATTGTACTAAAGAAGATCACCTTTGAGACTGGAACGTTTACTACATGAAAGAAAATCTGTCAATACATGTGGTTTTATTGGCCAGACAAGCATGGGAGATTATCGTCAGTGAATATTTTATTTTCTAGTAATGACACGCTATAATTATGAAGGGTTTTCCATCAAGGACTTGACAGCTTTCTTTTTAAATAAAAAGCAAACCATTTGAGATATCTCGAAAATTTTATTATTGGATTGAAGATTACTCATTTATGTATGGAATTCGATCTCGTTCATATGTCCACCACGGGCACAGATTTCAACAGAAACAACCGCTATATCTCGTTCAATATTAGCTAACGACGCCGGCTTGTGGGCATAGACCAATGATTTAATGTGGCCCCACAAAAAAAAGTCTAGAGGTGTTAAATCACGCGATCTAGGCGGCCATTCGACAGGACCATTTCTCGATATAACACGTTCACCGAATTTTGATTTCAATATGTCGATTGTTTCATCCGCTGTATGGCTTGTGGCACCGTCTTGTTGTAGCCCATGTCATTAATGTCTAGCCCATCCAATTGACCAAAAAGATAACATTGCAGCATGTCTCTGTAGCGATCTGCGTCGACTGTAACGTGGCGGTCATTTTCATCAACGAATAAAAAAACGACCCAATGACACCATACAGTTATTTTTTATGGATGAAGTGGTGTTTCTTGAAGCACATGAGGGTTTTCACCTAACCAATAACGAATATTCTGTTTGTTGACGAAGCCGTTTAGAGAAAAATGCGCCTCATCACTGAAAATGATTTTGCGATGAAATTGGTCATTTTCTTACAATATTTATAGAGCCCAATTCGAGAACGTACGTCGCTTCGTGTGATCGAACGGGTTTAGTTCTTGAGTTAACTTGATCTTATAAGGGTGCAGGCCAAGATCTCTTCGCAAAATTTGCTACGAGTATATTGTGGCCTGAGGGATGCCCAATTGGGATGCCGAATTTTTCGATAGAGAAACGTCCTCTTGGTCCTCCACGACCACCACTAACCGCCTCCTGGTCCACCACCACCACCGCCGAATCCGCCGCGTTTAACGAATTTTGATTTCAATATGTCGATTGTTTCATCCGCTGTATGGCTTGTGGCACCGTCTTGTTGTAGCCCATGTCATTAATGTCTAGCCCATCCAATTGACCAAAAAGATAACATTGCAGCATGTCTCTGTAGCGATCTGCGTCGACTGTAACGCGGCGGTCATTTTCATCAACGAATAAAAAAACGACCCAATGACACCATACAGTTATTTTTTATGGATGAAGTGGTGTTTCTTGAAGCACATGAGCGTTTTCACCTAACCAATAACGAATATTCTGTTTGTTGACGAAGCCGTTTAGAGAAAAGTGCGCCTCATCACTGAAGATGATGTTGCGATGAAATTGGTCATTTTCTTACAATATTTATAGAGCCCAATTCGAGAACGTACGTCGCTTCGTGTGATCGAACGGGTTTAGTTCTTGAGTTAACTTGATCTTATAAGGGTGCAGGCCAAGATCTCTTCGCAAAATTTGCTACGAGTATATTGTGGTCTGAGGGATGCCCAATTGGGATGCCGAATTTTTCGATAGAGAAACGTCCTCTTGGTCCTCCACGACCACCACAAACCGCCTCCTGGTCCACCACCACCACCGCCGAATCCGCCGCGTTTAACGAATTTTGATTTCAATATGTCGATTGTTTCATCCGCTGTATGGCTTGTGGCACCGTCTTGTTGTAGCCCATGTCATTAATGTCTAGCCCATCCAATTGACCAAAAAGATAACATTGCAGCATGTCTGTAGCGATCTGCGTTGACTGTAACGTGGCGGTCATTTTCATCAACGAATAAAAAAACGACCCAATGACACCATACAGTTATTTTTTATAGATGAAGTGGTGTTTCTTGAAGCACATGAGGGTTTTCACCTAACCAATAACGCATATTCTGTTTGTTGACGATGCCGTTTAGAGAAAAATGCGCCTCATCACTGAAAATGATTTTGCGATGAAATTGGTCATTTTCTTACAACATTTATAGAGCCCAATTCGAGAACATACGTCGCTTCATGTGATCGAACGGCTTTAGTTCTTGAGTTAACTTGATCTGCAGGCAAAATTTGCTACGAGTATATTGTGGTCTGAGGGATGCCCAATTCTTGAGAACGTCGTGGAATCGCCGTGTTCTGACACGTGGAATTAATTTTTTTCACTAGACGATGAATTGATTGTCTGCTGGGACGAGAATTACGACCAAAAATTGGCGTTAGCGCTCTTAGAGTTGCATCTCGGTAGTCAATTTTAATTATTTGTAAGCGTTGTTCGTTCGTGTACTTCACCATGATGAAAATGTTTTCTTTACTGAATGTTTGGGCATTGGCAGTTCGGTAATTGATTTAACGGTGCGTTCACAGTGAAAGTTCAAAGTTGTCAAGTTCCTACTGGAAAATCCGATATATAGATGAAACTGCTTGAAATGATGATAACTCACCTTAGGCGAGTTGAGAATAGGGTGATCACTGACGCCAGGAAAAAATACTTTCATGATATAACTAGTATGATCTAACGTTGGAATTCCTGAATTTTCTAGATCGGCAGTGAGATCGGTCATGTCAGTTTGCAGTTCTGCAAATGCTGCGAAAAAAAATATTATTAGAATCCAAGAATGAGTATTTATCTGAAAAAGAATAATCAGTATGGACAACAAACGCAAACAAAATAGCTAGTGTAAAAATGCATAACAAAGAGCTTACCTAATTTACACTCAGATCTGACATTACTTTCCAAAGTATCCATTTGTATTTGTATCCTTTTATACTCTCTTTCAGCTTGTGTCGATTTTCTTCGATATACGAACAAAATAGCGACGAAAAATAATATAAATAGAATCGTGCCAATTGCTATCATAATTATTGCCTCCGGTGGGAATGAGAACGATTTGAATATGTCGTATTGCAAATATCCAATAGGAAACCGTAAGCTTCTTCCTACTCTAACTACTACTAATGGAAGGTTAGTCTCAGTCTGAAAAGAATATATAAATTCATGTTTGCTCAGAAACGGCATATCCGACGTTTCAAATTCGACTCGAATCATTAGTATCGAGGAAATGGCGAGGGAATGAAAGAAAAGAGTCGTTTAAATGGAGGCAAAGGAGTTTGTGTAACGTAAGAATACTTAGACGGAGAAAAAATCCCAATATAGTTTTTATTTTTCCTGACTACATGAGGTGAGATTTTAAAATACAAGTTTTCAATTTTATTTTTCCTTATCGAATTTTTTGTGAAATGTTTTCAATTTTTATTTCAAATACGTATAATGTCATACACTGACATTGTCAATCTTCAATTCCACAGTTGCTTAAAAAAATAATATGTGCGTTTCAGTTGAGGTATGAAGGATATGAAATATGTTTAGCAACCTGCTGCATCGTCGAGGCTTTCACTTACTCCAAAATGTTTCTACGAGTTCCTTAAAATTATTTGCAATATTTCCATTACTACCTTTAAATATGAAAAAGTTAATATATTTTTTTAACTAACGAGTTAAGACCAACTATTGAAGATTACATTTTTAGATATTTGAAGTGTTATCGATCCATGTCATACGTTCAATATCACATCATTAAGATCAGAAAAAAAGTTTAACCATACCAAGTTTAAAAAACTGGAGGATGCTTAGTTGATATAAAAAATGACCAGAAATGAACCAGAATGGAGAACTATTCACCTGTGTAAAAATTCAATATTGCGTGCATAAGAAAAATCCAGGAGGCAACCGGTCTCGTCCTGCTGGACGTGGAACGAGCCTTCGATCGAGTTTGGCACGATGGACTCATCGCCAAAATGGAAGCCGCCGGAATCGATGCGAACATGTGCCAACTGATCCAGAGCTATCTAACACAAAGATGGTTCACGGTGAAGATTGGTACATGCCATTCAACAAGACGACAGCTGGAAGCAGGCGTGCCCCAGGGGTCAGCCTTAGCCACCCTGCTCTACAACATCTATACTCACGATGTGCCGAAGACAGCTGACACAATGCTGGCCCTATATGCAGACGATACTGCTATAGCCGCCAAGCATAGACGACCCGAGATCATCCGTAGGAGACTACAGGATGAACTGGACTACATCCAGGACTGGTGCGTGAAATGGAAAATCCGCATCAACGTCCAGAAGACGCAGGCAATCTTCATTCAACGAAGAAGGATTGCAAGACCTCTCGAAGCATCCATCTTCGACGAAGATATCCAGTGGAGCGACAAAGTCAAATATCTGGGGATCGTATTTGACAAGTCCCTCACCTGGAAAGCCCACATAGAAGCTGTCATCGCAAAGACCAGAGCAGCCATGGCTCAACTCTACCCATTACTGGGTAGACACAGCCGGATGCCGCTAGCGACCAAGCGGACCACGCGGAGGTTAGGGTTTAGTGGGTATTAGGTGGTCTCCTCAAGACAACCTGGAGTCCCACACACGCCGTAGCTCGGGCTATGGTGTGGTGCGTAAACGCATTCCCCCTCACCAAAAAAAAAAAAAAAAATAAGAAAAAATGAATTTGATGATTGAGGACAGGAGACGAAACATGTCGAAATTTTATTTATGTTATAGACGTGGAAAAGTAGCAACATTAATGTGCAATTTATTTCGGTAAAAATTATGTGATTTTGGGAAATTTGCTTCCTCCGAAAATACTTTGCAAAACTTTCATTCTCTTAGCTACCCGACTGCTCCAATTCTTCGTATCTCTTACCATTCCCAAAAACCCAATGGCGAGAATCGAATATGAAACCCTTTGTATAGTGAAGCATATTTTTTTGACATATCTACGAGTGTCCAATGGGAAAGTTCACTTTTTGATTTAAGAAAAGAAATACAAACCTAATGAAAAGAAAATATTTATTATTATCAACATATTGGTAAATTCGGCGGGTTTTATTTCTTAAATATCATGCCGTCCAAATGTTTGCTTTCCTTTAAAGCATGGATGATCGGATTGGATTTTATAAGCATGAAAACCTATTTTTTTCTTCATTATTCCATGCAGTACTGACCTAGGGATTCCCAGGTTCTTAATTGGGCCATCTCTTGGTCGGCGACTCGTGTACAAAGTTTCCGCAGGGCACCTGAAGTAAGCCTCGATAGCAAAAGCACGTTGCGCTCCGGTCCAACGTTCCATTGTGACTATTTAACCCGCACGCCGAACGCGTCGATCAAGACTTCCTCGCGAATACGGTTCCCGCGTAATTCAAATTTGAACTTTCCAACTGGACACCCTGTTCTTGACATCAGTTTACAATTCCTTTACCTTAACTCCGTTTTCATCCGTGTCCGCAGGCTGTTGCTCTGGAGGCGAACACACCAGCTGCGTCATAGCCAAACTTGTCACATTGCAAGGTTTTGTGCCAATTGTGACGACAACGTCAGCTTCGTCACTGGCAGAATTCAAATTTTCGCCTTCGATCACCAGAGTGTCGCCTTTGTAAGACTTTATTTCATTGACGAACTTGAAGAATTTTGGATCCTCGACGTATAGCAACGTCGATCTGAGATTCAAAAAATGTTTCTCCAAGTCCCTCACAGACTGAACGTTGTCCATTATAAAACCTATCCTGAGGTGCAACTTCAGTTCTTTCATCTGAAAATCATATTTTTCATCGTAAAAGGAAAGGTCGCCATCATTACTAACAACCCTTTATAAAAAATTCTAGGTAAATCATTCGACTCTGTCGGTATTTCATTTCTGACATTTGTCAAATTGTTGTATAACACCTGCAGGCAACACCAAAATATTCTAATAAACTAAAGACATCACGGACGATGCCATGATTATACACAAACACCCGCAATATTGGGCAAACATTTATTCCTCTATTTGATATTAAATAATTATGTTTCAGTTCGAAATTACAGATATAAAGTGATAAACATTAGTGTAATTGTGTCTAAATATAGGATTTGTGAAAGATTTAACGCAGATAAGTTCAGTTTTCCATCTTAAAAATCTAGACATACTTTTGATCATTATCAAAATATGAATCAAATACGAAGCCCGTAGAAATTGCGTAACTACTTTGCACGATAATCACAATAAAATTTGCTGCGCAAGTAATTCAATAGCCCTATATCACAGTGTAGAAGTTTATCATATACCTGTGTATGAAATTCACAATGGCCGATATGTAAGTAAACAAGATGACTGTATTGTGTTAGTTATATTCTTCACTTCGTCTATACAATACATAAGAAATAGTTTGGTTGCAATAAAGTAGAATCACGTAACAGAATAGTTGTATAGTTGACAAAAACTGAATCTTGCACTGACGCAAATGTCCTATAGCGGCTTACACTTTTGTTGTATAACTGTTACCTGCAGCCCTTATACAACCTCTTAAATGACTGAAGTGTCCTATTAGGTGTGCCCATTCCGCTTGTATAGCTGTTCTAAGAGGGTTTTGCCAATGTTTTTACAGTATACAATGCTGTGTAAGGAATATTGTATAATCATTCTTGAAACTCTAATAGGAGTGATAATTGATAGTTGGGGCGTTTACTTTTGGCCAAGACAAAATGCACTGTTTCTTAAAATTTCCAATCCTAACACCCTGTAAACATTCACCTTCCTTGATTCTCCTTTCCACAATTTTTTTTGATATCAGGTTAATTGGGGTTTGTGCGAGAGGTTGTCGAGTTACAAAAAACATAAGACACTTTGACCCTTCCATGAGGCTGGGTCGATTTAATTTACAATGGAAATACATCAATTCAAGGATCTTCCGTTATCAACTAAAAGCTATTTTTGATTTTGAAAGGTATTGTCATATTTCAACCGTCAGCCGTTGTAATGCTATTTTCATTTCAAAGGGTATCCTAACATTTTACATTTACCTTAATATCCGATTTACAAAAAGGTTAACTGTAACTCAAAAACCATTCGTACTAGTCTATGATTTGAGAAATACGTCGAATAGATGCATAGAATTACCCCCAACCCCCGAATTTCAACCCCTACAAAAATTCTTTTGAAAATGATCAGAAGCCTCTAAAACGTCAAGTTTTTATTTTTTCGTTTCCGGCTCTTTTTCTTCACCACCACTAGATCAATTTTCAAAAACTGCAAAGCTTTTCCGTCCTTGGCATAGTAGTGACATTGTGTAAAAATTTCATCAAAATCAAAGAAATATATCTCTTTTTGGCATTTTTACGATTACAATACTTCCTCGCCCAGTGTCGTAGGAAGTAAAAAGCCTGTAGACAGGGAAATCGAGAAATGTGAAAAATACAGGGTGTCCCTGAAAACTGAAAAAATATGTAGATAGGAACACAATATGGGATCATAAAATTAGTAGTAGTACATCTACGTTTATTTCTCAAAATACAGTATGTTGAAAAAAACAAATTCATTTGTTAGCTGATTCAACTAACTTCAGTACAATAATAGACGTAAAGAAAACCTTTTTTTATATATATCGAAGCAGCCGCGCAGGCCGAAGCCTAAATGCCGGAACACCGCGGCTGCTATGATGATCCCAAAGAAATTTAGGATTTTTTATAGTCATATTCGAATACCAGCGTACCAAATAACGTCTAACAACAGAAAAGAACTCACCTTTATAGCAGCAGGTTTCCTCAGGGACCTCCTAGACCTACTGCTGTAAATATGAAACTGCCTGTTTACTGGAGGGCTAGGGCATTCCATCAAAGTACCACTTAACACGGTGCACATCGTCCTGTTGATAGGCATATTTAACTTCCCTAAAGGATACACCTCCATCTGAGGTTTCTGAATGCTATCCAGATTAGTCCCGTGCACTGATATCATCCTACCTCCAGAAACGAAGCTGTTCAACGGCTTGATTTCCATGATCGTAGGGTCGGGTGTGTAGGTAAAGGGATTGCCCTCCAAGGTTCTGTTGGCCCCGTCGATACTCAACGTTAACCGTGATATCGCCACTGGCTTTGACGCTCTGGAGGTAATGCAGGTAAGCCTACCACTAGAAGCTTGAGTATGATTCACTTGACAGATGTACTCGTCCAGGTAGGCAGTTATTTCTGAACCAATGTTCAGATAGTGGCCGGTGATAGCCAACTGCGTTCCTCCAGACTGAGGTCCTGCAACAGAAAAAATTGCGTCAAGTAGATTGACTCTATGCTTCCCACGCTTTCAAAACATCACAAAGTCCAAAACAGCATAAGTTGGGGTAAAAACTTGGGCAGCTTAGTGGGGTTATATAACCCAAAAAAACTCTAACCTGTCCAATCTTATCGTTCATCCGAAATACAAAAACGTGAATCTGTGTTAAATTTTGAGTCGCTTGACTGTATTTTAGCTGTACAACTTTTTGATACGTACCTATAGGTGGATACAACCCCGTGAGTCTGATATCAATATAACTGAACTCGACCGCCGATTTGGTGTAACCAGCCTCGTTCCCAACTCTAACAGGAGCCTTCATTTCTACTCCAGAAGGCCCGGTGATGCACTGGATCCTCACCGATACTTCATAGTTCAACAGTCTGCATGTGATGTTTCCTATTTTTATTTTTCCCTGGACGTCTTCCTTCTTCAAACCTAAATTACTGCCTTCTATTGTGACTAGTGTCCCGCCTTCTATCGGCCCATTCAGTGGCTTTATCTGAAAGAGATTGGTTCTTAAATTAGACCAAATATTCGTTTCGAAGGTTGCAAAATTCACCCCACCGCATAAATCACTTGGTTTAGCTGCAAAAACTTGTTTTTCAATTCACTTACCATATCAATCCTTGGCCTAGGGCACTCGTTGTGAGCAATATCTTGGCACGTCTCAGCATACTGGCAGGAGTTCCGGCACCAAGTGCAGTTATATTTAGAGTTTCGGGTGATACACAAGGAACAGTCTGCGTGTTCTCTGTGAGATCCCAAAATGTCGCATTTGTACAATGTTACATTAATGGAATCGACGTGATGATTTCTGTTCCACACTACTTTCACGCTAGCCTCATGTTCGCCTTCGTTCGCTTCGTAGCGGTACTGAAAAGAAGAGCACATTGAAAAGTATGAATACAAGTACGTTCCTACCCTAGCCTACTGTGCCCAGTTCAACTGATTGCACAGGCGTTGACATTGAAGTATGACAGTATGGTTTCCAGCACCAGAAATCCACTGGATCCCTAGGACATCGAGATTGCGGAACAATTTACTCGAAGCTTTTCAAGCATAGGCAGTTCAAAAATTAGATTAACAAGGTTTCAAAAAAATGTTCAACTTACGGTTGTTTTATCACAAACTACAATGTTATCCCCATCAACTCTTGCAGGAACAAGCATCGTAGCACCTTCTATAGCTATAATGCACTGGAATCCAGTATGTTCAGACGACGGATTTGGTAAATTTATAACCTCGAATACTATCTCTTTGACAACGTTGTTCGGCAATAAAATCCCACTTTTCCTCCGCTTGAACTGCGGACAGTATGCGAAGCCGTGGTTTGGTAGCCGATTTGGATTCTGGAAATAAAAATGTTAGTTCAGACATAACGATCTTTGGTCTTTGTCTATGAGGGCGTTTTCAGATCTGAAAATAACTCAAATTTTTGTCCTTTGCTTCACACTAATGATAAAACACAGAGCAACACAAACATATACAGGGTGACTTTGAAGTCGAGTCATTAATTTTCAGCTAATGATTGTAGAAGGAAGATAAACCAAAATATGTGTGTAAAAATAAAAAAAAAATGTTACCTTGTTTTATAAAGTATCATCCCGACAAGTATTTCAGTGCGGACCTGTATTTGATCGTGCGGTCTTGGAGCATCGGCATGCTCTCTCCTGAGAGGTCTTAAGTCACCTGATTCACGAGCCCTTTGTACTACATTAACAAAGGCACGAGGGGTTGGTGTTGCACTCGATTGGGAAACCGATCCGCATAAATCCGTGATGCCGCGGCAGCATTTACCGACTGACACATTGACTGAATACAACTGAATAAAATTGTAGTAAAAACATCGTGATAAGCGTTTCAAATTCTTTCGCTTTTTTGTTTCCGATGCGATGAACCGATAAGGCGGATTATATCCGTTGTCGACAAACACGAGCACATAATATTATTATTGAGACAGGGCGGTACTCAAACTTCTAAAGGGCTATAACTTTGTTAATTTAATTTTACGACAAAAATGTTAAAGGAAAAAAACATTTCTTTTGATCAGATCTACTCACTCTTAAAATAAATGACTCAACTTCGAAGTCACCCTGTATAAATATGAAAAAGTTGCGTTCATGTACTAACAATAAAAACCAAAGTTGTATTTTATTACAATTGTGTATTCATTCGTTGTAAATTTTGTTTTTATTGTGAGCACATGGGCGCAACATTTTCAGTTTTATATATGTATGTGTGTTTTGTGTCTCCGTGCTTTTTATTATAGATTTGAAGTCCGCGCACCCATGTACTAATACAGGTTAATTACAAGGACAGATCTAGAAAAAAAATGTTTATGGGGCATATTGTGGAGCAAACGATGAAGTAATTTTTGTCGTCGCAGGGTTTTACTGGACACAGCTCTTGGGGAAGTCCACACCCCTGGATCCGTCACTGGCTAATTACACGAAATTTGCATAACAATGCAAAATTACGAACCTTCAAAAAAACGATCAATAAAAAGAAATATGCTGAAGGTTTAAAATACAGCGGTTAAGCTAAATTTGAGTTATTTTGAGGGCCAAAAACACTCTTATGAATCATCAAACTTTCAAATAAATAGCTTACGTTTTCTCCGCTAATAATGCTTCTCTGGCATGTTGAAACGTCGTGTGTGCATTTATTTTCATAGACGCACCAATTGCAAGCCCATTTACATCGTACACATTCACCACACGTCGTGTGCCTCCCACAATCATAGTACGCGAAATTCCTAGACACAAAATCTTTGTTTGTTTCTGAAGACCTCACGCTGAGTGACACCTGAAACATATGGAATATATCGCCTCAGTATTTTCACGTATCAATCTATTTTACAAATACCCTCAACTTCTTTTACTTCTCGCGCCTACTGGCGAGAAAGTATTAAAAACGTTCGAAAATGAGATATTATGTTTTTTTTATGTTATATGACATGTATGGTTTACCTGAAGTCACTTGAAATAGCATAAAAACCTTTGGTCGGCGCGTCCTTTGTAATTTCATGACGTATCATAGGCGTGCGGTCAATTATTTAGAACGATAATAATAATGTTTTTATATCACAATAAATGGATTTTACTATCTTCTTATTTTTTTGATTTGGGATAAAAAATACTTATATTGGGAGTTTAATTTATGTTGACTGAAAGTTAAGAAATGGAAAAATTACAGAATTCCAACGCTTGACATTGGCAAATATTTACATAGCAGGTAGGTATATAAAAAGGTATATACAGACTTACATTATAGGTATTTATATATCATCCTCGCCTTCGGAGCTGTCGCTAGAGTCATCTTGTAGAGGAATTACAACGGGATTTACAGGAGGCAAAACACAATATTCATTTTCTTTTTCAATAATATGCCTAGAACACTGCTTCCATAGGTCTGTGGCAGCAATATGAGATACTGCATCTCTTATTGTGGCCAATAGCGATTCACTTAATTGAGGGGTCTGATTATGTTTTCTTACTTTTTTTTTTAAAGCAGCCCAGACCAACTCAATCGGGTTAAAAATGCAGTAATAGGGAGGTAGACGTAATACTTCATGGCCATTTTGCTGAAGCAGATTGTCAACAACATACTTTTTCAAATTTTTGTCTTTTAATAAGATCCAATAATATGGCTTTGGTTGATTTTTGTGGTATTTCCATTCCCTTATCCTTCATAAAATCAATAATGTCTTGTTTTTTTGTGCCTGTATTCGGAATTTTGTTTTTCTGTCGGGAATGGTATGGCGCATTGTCCATAATAATCACTGAATTTGGGGAAATGTTTGGTATTAACTGCTGCTCTATCCACTTTTCAAATAAGTCGGAGGTCATGTCCTCATGATAGTCGGCACATGATTCTTTGATATTTTTGGCAGATAACAGCAAGGCATTAGGTATAAATCCATTTTCACTGCCAGCATGGAGAATAATGATTCGTTTTCCACGGTTGCATGGTGCATTTAAAATGCACTTGTTGCTGTCGTCAACCCAGCCGTACTGCACAACATCATGGGTATCATACCACGTTTCATCCAGGTAAATCAGATTTCTTTTCTGCTATCTATAGATTTTAACTTTATGCAAAAATTCTTGGCGCAATTAAACGATTCGAGACGACTCCATAATCACCATTCTTTTATCTAATTTTTTGTATTGAAAACCACACAGTTTTACAATACAGTGCAGTGAGTCTAAGCATTTGTAATTATAAAAATCTTCAGGATAATCTTTTAATTTATCCCGTATCATTTCCAAAGTGGGCACCAAATTTTCTTTATAAAATCCGTATATTATACGACGAATATCTTCCTGAAAAGCCACGTCTATTCTTTTTAATTTTTGCCCTATGCGCTTTCTGTGGAAGGAATGGTTGACTACATCTCCCCTTTTTATAACCCGATAAATGGTAGACCGACTGATTTTTGTCAGGATACAAATTCTGTTTAAAATTTGATTTTGCGAGGAATCTGGATTTTCGTTTTTCAGACAATCATACATATTTAGGATTACTCTTTGGGTCTGTTCCTCTAAATCTTTATGAAAGAATTCTGCCTGCACAGGTTCATCAACCATCTCCTCGTGGCTTGGAGCATTTTCCCAAGTTCTCCAAAGAGCCATATTTAGGACACACAAGAACAATCAACACAACAATTAAATCAACAAGTAAACTGAGTATTCAAAAGTCAAAAACACACAAACTAATAAAATCTACGAAAAAACACGGACAGACTAAAGAAAACACGTTTATTCACCGCTACACGGCACTGGCTAAACTGTTTCAATTTTCAGTAGCCACCTGCACTTGTTCCGAGCTCTGAAATACACGCTTTCTCATTGGCTATGTCCACGCATAGGCGTGCTTTACTCCACGTGGACCGGTGAAACTGCCTTTGATCTTATACGGGGGATATTTGCTGCGAAATTTGGCGATTTTTGCAGCAACAGAGCGTGTTAAATATAGATATATAAAACGCACCCGGTATTTCACAGTGTTTCAAGTGACTTCAGATAAAGTATACAAGGATTGTCCGGAAAATACGTATAAAAGTGTAACTTTATTTTAAAATTGTTCAGGTATTTCAATATGATCTCCTTCAAAGTAATCTCCCTAAGACAATATGCACTTCTGCCAACGCCGTTTCCACTGTTGATACGATCGCTGCAAGTCTTCAATTGTGAGGCTCTTCATTTCATCCTCCAAGTCCATGCCCCCACAGCACCATTTTGCATGTTGGGAAGTCGCAAGGGGATAAATCGGGTGAATAAGGCGGGTGTGATTACAATACTTCTTCGTCAGTGGTTTGGGAACTAAAATTATTGATCAATCACTCACCAATATATGATCTGTCTTTGGAGGAATAGCGGGCCTGCTCGACAGTCTCGGAGTAGGACATATCAACCCATTTTCAGTCAATTCTGCGTCAATTGGTTCTGCATTGCCGAATACGCATTTGTACTTAGCGCCTGGGGGAAGAGATGGCAACGTTCTGATAGTCAATCTGACGTTTGTCATTTGGTTGATAGGAATGCGTTCTGGAAACACCTGCTCGAAATCTATACATTGCTGGCCTGTTCCTAGGGACAGCCATCGTGGAGCACTATGAGAGGCTTTTTGACATGCACTTCGTATTGTACACCTGAAATATTCAAAACACAAGACTCAAAAATCATCCATAGGAAAAAAGAAAAAGAAATTTAGCCGTCTCCAAAATCCCATTGATTGTGTACGTGTTCATTTGCAGTGTTAATTTCGTTTACAGCTAAAGGTGTAGAGCGGTCTCCAACTCACCTCTTTTCTAGTGAACACCACCCACAGTACGGATCTTTCGATTCCAAGCAAGAAGAACAATTGCTATATGTACTACAGTGTTCAACATTTATTTTCGATACCTGTAAAAAAAATAGCGTCAGTAATTCTCACGTAAATACAGGGTGTCCTCAAAGTCGGGACTTTCCTTTACACGGCGTATAGATCTGGGAAAAATGAGCAGTTTTTTCTAGTAAAGGCTTAAGATTACCGAGATGTTAGGTTGCACAAAACCTTTACATATCGGTTCTTAAAAACAAAGCAAAAATGGCACACGCATAGTTGTGCATATTATTTTAATTTACGGTGAGTGTCTTTGAAATGTTACCGAGGCTTTGCGAGCGCATACAGATCGTTTTTCAAGATCCTTCGTGATTTCTTTTTTTGTTCGGGGCGAAATGAAATGTTTAAGTATAGAAAACTGACGTGAACACGGTTGACGAACAACGCGAGCGAATTTAGGAACCTGCGCATTCATTCTAAAAGTCTGCTGCTAGTACTTAAAATTTCTTTTCAAACATAGTTTCTCAGAAGGAAAGTCTCCACCTTCAGGACACCCTGTATAAATTCCAAATATTTATATTTTTTTAAGTAAAACGATTCGTGAATTTATTCAGGGAATGTTAAAACAGTGCATTTTTTGAAAGTTCTAAGATTCATTACTCATATACAAAACTACTATAACGATTTTGAGCAACCTCAAAAATAATATTTGAGCAAGTTTTCAAGCCATTTATAGGGGTTTTCAAACTCTAAACCAAAACGGCCAACTTTAAAGAATAATACAGGGTGGTCCATAAGTCCTTTGAAATTTCAAATTTGAATAAAATTTAACGGGTGAGCGTAAGCGGCGCGGGCGAGGTGGGGGCAGTATCTTCAGTGTCTGGGAATTCAGTCGCCATGGAGTGTTTCACTGGAGCGGATCGTGCTTTTTGTGTGCGCGCGTTTTATCAAAATAATGATTCGGCAACTATTGCGCGGCGTAAATTGACGCTATTCAGAGACTAAACTTTGCGATTGAAATGTTGAATCGATTTTCTTCGCTCAATAATGTGTTGTTCTCGGACGAGGCTCACTTCCATTTAAACGGGCATGTAAATAAACAAAATTGCCGTTATTGGAGCCCCGAAAATCCAAGGCGTAAGCATCAGAAGCCCTTACACAGCTCTCAAGTTGCAGTTTGGGCTGCTATGTCAGCGCATGGCATCGTAGGCCCTTATTTTTTTGAGGACGACAGAGGTCGCGCATTAACTGTTAAAACGGAGCGGTATGTAGCAATGATAGAAGAGTTTTTGACACCAGCGTTGCAGAATTTTCCAGGCTAACAGGTGGGCTGAAAATTCCGTATCGTTTCAATGAAAAAATATTTTTTTCGTCAAAATTCGCTTTTATTATTCAACATAGTTGCCTTCAAGGGCTATACAGCGATTATAACGTTCTTCAAGTTTTTCGATACCCTTCCGGTAGTAATCCTTCGGCTTGTCCTCAAAATAGGCTTCAGTTTCGGCGATGATTTCTTCGTTGCTGTGAAATTTTTTTCCGGTGAGCATTCTCTTAAGGTCTGAGAAGAGGAAATAGTCGCTTGGAGCAAGGTCCGGAGAATACGGTGGATGGGGGAGCAAATCGAAGCCCAATTCATGCAATTTCGACATCGTTTTCATGGACTTGTGGCACGGCGCATTGTCCTGGTGAAACAAGATTTTTTTTTTCTTCATTTGTGGCCGTTTCTTGGCGATTTCGGCCTTCAAACGCTCCAGTAACACTATATAATAGTCGCTGTTGATAGTTTGGCCCTTTTGAAGATAGTCGATGAAAATAATTCCTTGCACGTCCCAGAAAACAGAGGCCATAACCTTGCCTGCTGACTGTTGCGTCTTTCCACGTTTCGGAGGTGGTTCGGATGCAGCCGTCCACTCGGCCGACTGGCGATTTGACTCCGGTGTGTAGTGGTGGAGCCATGTTTCATCCATGGTGACGTATCGGCGAAAAAAATCGGTTTTATTGCGCAAAATCACCTCCAAACAGGCCTCAGAGTCGTCGATGCGTTGTTGCTTTTGGTCAAATGTGAGATTGCGCGGCACCCATTTCGCACAGAGCTTTCGCATATCCAAATATTCATGAATGATGTGACTGACACGTTCTTTTGATATGTTTAAGGCCTCAGCTATGTCAATCAACCGTATTTTGCGGTCTCCCAAAATTATTTTGTGGATTTTTTTCACGTTTTCGTCCGTAACGACCTCTTTTGGGCGTCCACTGCGTGCGTCGTCTTCAGTTGACATGTGACCGGTACGAAATTTAGCAAACCACTTGCGAATGGTTGCTTCGCCCGGGGCAGAGTCCGGATAACACTCATCAAGCCATTTCTTGCATTCGACGGCACTTTTTTTCATCAAAAAATAATGTTTCATTAACACACGAAACTCTTGACTTTCCATGGTTTTCAAAAATAACAAAAGTAGCGTCACTCTCGATACGATAACTCAAAAACTAATGATCCGACAGCTGTCAAATTTTGACAGGCATCTTTTGAAGGTTGGTACTAGCTAAGAAGCGTATGGATTTTATTCTGGTGGCGCCATCTCATAGAAACGATACGGACTTTTCAGCCCACCTGTTATAACACGCAGACCTGGTTTCAACAGGACGGAGCAACTGCCCACACCTCCAACACTTCTATGCCCGTCGTCTGTCAACTTTTTCCCAGCAAAGTAATTTCTCGAAGAGGAGACATTTCCTGGCCACCACGTAGTCCAGATTTGACCCCAATGGACTTCTTTTTATGGGGCTACCGCAAGAGTAAAGTGTACGACACCACTCCGCGATCAGTTGATGTCCTGAAGGAAAATATCCGAAGAGAAATGGCAAGCATTACAGTGTTGATTTGCCGCGCAGTCATCGACAATTTTAGACGTCGTTTATATGAGTGCCGTGATCGTAATGGATTGCATTTAGACGATGTGATTTTTAAAACATAATTCCCATTCAATAAAGATGATAACAAAATATAATAACTCTTCATAATGTAACTAGTTTGGTTTTATTCCTTTTTTCCAGCTCAAAGGACTTATGGGCCACCCTGTACCTTAGAAACCAGATCCTAAAAATATTCGTTCGAAGCGAAAAAACAATATTTCATGATTTGTTAAAAAAAAAATGCAAAAATTCTGCAAATTTCAGGTCCAACGGTTCTGGCGAAAAGCTCACCTTTGACGTAGAAAGGACATACAGATAATCTCCAGAAGGCGACAAAGTGGTATCTGGCAATATGGCGTTGCCTTCATCAACCACAATCTCCTCATACTCTGGCGGTTCCGGTCCAGAAAGCAGTACTTTCTTGATCTTACCATCGTGGGTACCGAGGAATGCCAGCACGTGCCTCCCAGTGGACGCAGTGGTGACAGCTGTCAAAGACGTATTTGGAAACGTTAACACCGCCGAGGCGACCAGTGGCGTGCTACCGCTGATCTTCAAGCCGACTTCACAGAAGTTAGGAATGTTGCCGGCAGAGCCGCTGTTCGGGCACTTGCCGTCGAGAATCGGCCCTGACACGTACCCCATGTTACGATATTTCACACTGCCATTGAAACACATGTGGATGTTCTCTATGAACTTTGACTCTACGTCTCTTAGAGGGTAGAGGCAGAGGGCGGAATGATTCTGGGGTTCGTTGGTTATCCCTCTTGCTGGCCTGAAGATACCTGTAACAAGTACATCGACCAAGTTAAAAAAAATCGCGTCATGTAGGTTGACTCTGTAATTCCTTCGCAAATGGCATGAATTCGATTATATTCGGTTACACAGGCCAAAGTGGAAGTTAAATTACAAAAGTGTAAATTCACAAAACAACAAAAATTTGTCGGAAAGAACATTAATAGAAAATTGTAAAAAACAACATTATCAGAAAGATTATAGAATGATATGAATTTAAATTAAATATAAACACCGTAGGACAAGCAGATCCGGAAAGATTGACAAGCAGGGCAGAAGTAAACAAGCACACTACAACACCATTATAAGAGATACGAAAAGTTATTATTTAAAAATTCTTCGATGTATGAAAAGCTTTATTGATAAGGTAAGCTTTAATTCTACTTAAATGAACCGGTGCCGAATATTATAAAAGTGTTAGAACCATTGCTAGTTCTTTGTAGATGCTGTTTAGGAATCTCTAACTTATGCATGTGTTGAGTATTGTAACTAAGTACATCATCGAGGTTGGTGAATGCCTCCCTACATGGCTGCACATATCTCAGACCTGATTCAGCGCAAATATACCAAGTGACATATAAAATGCAACACCAAGATAAAAACTTGTAAACATATTTGCTATCATGGAATTATACGCTGATAATATGTTGAAGGCATTCTGAGCTGTGTTCATTCGAGGTAGCATGACTGTCCAGCGCTATATCCACGAAGTTTTGCAACCACATCTGCTTCCCTTTTTGGAAACATTGCAAGATCCACTTTTTCAGCAGAACAATGCACGACCTCATGTCGCACGTGTTAGTTTAGATTTTATAGAAGCATCCGGCTTAAATCTGCTCCAGTGGCCTCCTCAAGACATTTCCCCCATTGAAGATGTATGAGACATGGGAAGGTTGAACAACTCACTGCACCCTCCACAAACATTGCAGGCTCTACGAAACCAAATTCAGATGACCTGGGATACAATCAATGCCTCGACGACTTAGTGAATGCGTAGAGAACAGACAAACTCAGCTATTTTGATTTCGAGTTGAAATTTTAATTACTTTCTATTCATCAGTAGACCTAAAACTTGTGAAAGTATGCTTAAAATCACATCACTCCTAGCCGGTGTTGTATTTTCTATGTCATTTAGTAGACAGAGTGCATATATTCTTGAGTAGAAGTATCCATAATATATGGTTAGCAACATTTCACCAGACACAGCTCTTCAGATTCCTAATTAAATAGAACTTACCAACTAATACGTAGTCGCCAGGCGAAACACCATATGCTGATGCTAGTTCTTTCCCAGCCATTGTAATCTTAGCATCCTGAACTAAGTTGTACTTAGTATCACTATCTACACATTGCAAAGTCACTTCCGTATAACTATCGTAGTTAGCATCGTTGATACAAGTCCGAGAGAGTCTCGAAACGTATCCCTGTTCTTCTTGGCCCGGTAAGTGGGACTGTTTTTGCACAATCACAAAATACGCGTAATCACTCGCGTTGAAGCCGTATACATATTGCACTATGAAATGGTCGCGGTATTTCACGTCTATGCTCACTAGAGACTGCTTGCTGAAGGAATACTCTGCTATCTCCAGCGTGTCTAGGTCTCGACTGGCTATAGCAGGAACATCATGCCTATCGAATGGAAGTTTATTAATGCCAAAGTCCCAAATTCCCATCTTGTCAATTTTTGATACATTAAGTTCTAAAGAGTATAAAGCTAAAAGAACTGTTCGCCAAAATCCCATACATCGTATCCAAAGACAAGGCATACCAAGAGAAGACAGAATGAAATCAGTGATAGACTGCAAACCAGCTTAAAGTGGTAAAATGACGTTTAATCACGTGCTTGTTTTTTTTTTGGCGAAAAATGAATGGGGGTTGCCAGATAACTCTTTTCGGATGAATTTGTTGCTGTTCACATGTATGCATTTTTTACTCAATATACTTTTGTTTAAAGTTGCATTTATTCATGGTAGGGATCATCCATTTGCAGTCTACCAAATATATTTTTCATACGTTGCACGTTGGAAAATATTTATGTAAGTGTATCAATCAGAGCTATCCGATATTCTCGTGATTCTTTCACGTCCACCATTGGTAAATAATATCCTTTGAAGTCTCAAAACGCGTGCTAATTCAAATATTTTCTAGCTCTGTGCAATATACGAAGGTTGATCAAGGAATAAAGTTCCCATGGAGCTCTAGACACACGGAACAATGCGAGGTGACGCTCATAATGAGGAGTCAACTCATACGGGAGAAAGAAAAAAAGCGGTGTTGCCGGGCCACAACCTGACAACACTGTCGCATCGAAAAGGTATGTCGGAGTTTTACGCATTTTTTAAATTCCCGCCGAAAATCGAAGTAACCTAACCACTATTATTTGGGTTGTTATTATTTTTATATTATAGCAGTTTCTAAATAATTTCTGGCAAGTTGGCAACAGAGGATGTACGCTGCCTTGGCCTTCTGCGCAGTGTTCTCACTTGGTATATCTTCTCTTTGTCATTTCCATGATTCCTGTAAAATCTGAACCAACGCAAGTACTATCTAAAATTACCTATATTCCCCGTTGTTCGTAAACGTAGTTCCAACATAAAGTATATTCGACCTGCTGAGATGGTTATACTTCTTAGGTCCGATATACGCGTAAGTGGAAGCATTGGGGTTATTTGCAGCTATCCCTTTAGGGATAAATTCTGGTGTAGCACTGATGTTGCCTAACTTGTACTTGTGGCATGCCCCCTGGTATAGCGAGCCACACGAGATTATAGTACGAGATTCAGGATCAATCAGTAGGATCTTGTTCACATTATCCGTTAGAGATAACTGGATACCTACAAGAAAACACTCGTGTTTTTTAAAACCGTCACCCATGGATCTTTGCTCCATGTTCTATCAACTTCTCACTTACCAGAATCCCCGCATCCAGCTGCATGACATTGAGTGCTGTCGTTTTTGGGCCCTGTAATAACGATATGCTCCGGCCTGACATTGGGGTCCAGCTGGAATAGCCTGTTGGTAGCTGCCGCATAGGCTCTGCCAGAAGTAGGGTCGAGCTGCATGTGCCAGAACCTGGCTGGGGGCTCCTGGGGGCCGGGGAACTGAGCGAGTATCTGTGCATTGGCCCCTCCCCCTGCCCCCACCCAGAGGCCGCTGGCCACCGCGACCAGCAGCGGCAGCCAATAGGAATACGCCATTATGCGGCTCGAGCAGCGTCAAGCGCCGCCCTTTTCGCCAGGCCACGCCAACGCTCACAAACCATACACGGATGCATCACTGAAAAAAAAATAATTACTTTCAACATATTCAGATATTTATTCATGTATTTTTCTATAATATGATATACGTTTCGGTCGCAACGGTGACATTCAGTATATGGCTTCTGACAATATTTGATTTAACTATCTTCCAGGTGACACTTCGTCTGTTTTTTTCTTTTCATTCTCAGACTCCTATACAGTGTGTAATACAATAGTCTGGAATGTCCTAAACATGCCGGGATTGCGCTAAATCATTATTCTAAATTTTAAGATGGCACCACGAAAAAACAGCCTGGGATAGGCTTTTTCGCTCCCAAAAGGACGTCTAGCTCCGCAAAACAACGAGTCAACATGAGGTTATCTGTCGATTTTTTAATGTACCAGACATCCATCGTTCCGAAAACGCCAAAAGCTCTAAAAAAAAACGCAAAACCCTACCCAGAACTGTTGTCGTAACACACCAGTTGTTATGCAATTTCCGACTAAAATGTTCCAAGTGCACTGTTTACGATCTGTTGTGTCTACTTTAAGATCTAAAGGGAACCATGTTGTTTGTTCTGTGAGAAAATAATATAAGACTCAACATATTCGTAAACAATGCAAAAACGCGAAAACCGACCGGCTTTTGGCGTTTCCAGAGCGATGGAATGCTGGTTTTGCGAGGTGCCAGTTTAAAATATAGAATGATGACTTTCCGCATCTCGGCATGTCCAGGACCTTCCAGACTATTGTATTAACACACTGTATAGGAATCTAACAATGAACAGAAAAAACAAACGAAACGTCACCTGGAAGACTGATAAATGGTGGTTTCGTTGGCCAGACAAACAAGGGGGATTTTTCTTTATTCATCATTATATAGAATATATATATATATAACAAAAAATAATAAAATAATGGGCGAAATCCGCAAAAAGAAGTAAAGTGTATTCGAGCAGAAAATAGGATAGGTAACCCGAGCGATACGTATTTCTGCTGGTTGGCTTCATCAGGTCCGAAATGAATGCACATATGCAACTAAAAAAGTAGATGCACATGCCCATACATCCGGAAACAGGTGTAACCTGAGGAAACGAAGATGTAGAGGGAAAAAGACACACGCTAAGTCCACAACAACAGCCAACCTAAACATTGTAGTATAAAATTGCTAGAAGGCCTCGAATTTTCAAGGAGACATCTAACCACAACCACGCGGCCGGTTATAGCCACTTCTACAAAGAGAAAATGATCATGCGGAGAAAGGTATATAACAAAAAATTGGAAAATAACCCGAGGGTTACCTATTATATTTTCTGCTCGAACCCACTTTCGTTCTTTTTGCGGATTTTGACGATTATTTTCCTATTTTTTGTTATATACCTTTCTCCACATGATCATTTTCTCTCTCTCTCTCTATATATATATATATTTATCCCTCCAACACACTATCCACTACAACCTCAATTTAAATCATATCCAAGTAGCACCGAACGGGTTTATCAATTACTTTCAGGATTTATTGAAACTGTGAAATAAAACTGCAATTAAAACCAAATGGTTTTCAAATAAACCTTAAGGTTGTAATAAACTCGTCTCCAGCATAAAAACGGGTACACGCTGAAAGCGGTCAAGAAATCCAACAATAATAACCATCATGAAACTGTATTATCTTGACTAACTGGTTTTAAATAGATTTTAAATACGCGCAGTTTTAAAGTGAACTCAAAAGTGCTTACTGAATGTATACTTTCTAGTTTAATTTACCTTGTTAACATAAACGCGAAGTGAAAATGGTTCTTTAATAACCATATTCTCATTTGTTATTAGCGTAAAGGTAGTAGTAGACCAACAAATCTTTATTATATGTATTATTCACGTACCTGTAATTATAAAATAATGAAAAGTTGTTATTTTTGACTGTCAAGGTAGAAAAATACCTATGCGTCCGACTTTATCGATAAATTTAAACAAACAATTAAAAATTCCTGAAGTTTTATAATTAACAAAATAAATCGAAAACAGAGAACACCGATTTGAGAGGAAAATATTTTTATCTATAATTTTAAATGTTTTAATGATAAAGTAAATTGGAATTAGGCCTTTAAGTTCATGATTTATCATTTTTATGTAAGCCTCAATTGTGTTATCCATCGCGGCTTCCAGCGTCTCGAGAAAGCAAACAATTGCATTTAAGAAGCAGTTTTAAAGAAAGCTAAAGAATCAGTAAGGCATATTATTTACTGACACAATAGTCGTAGGATCAAGCATAATGGGTTTTTACTTATATTAGGAGAATCTTTGAAACTGCTTTAAAACTACAACAAACTAGAACGTATCAGCCCTGAAGTTCTCCATAAAACTGAATAGTTTTAAAGTTAATTGAGACTAAACCATTTTAAAACTACAATAATAAAGGTAAACTTTCAAGATCAATTGATCTTATTTGAAAATCTTGTTAGATTCTATAAAACCAGTATTCAATGTTAAACAGCTTTTATGTTCTGGCAGAATATCTACAAGGTAACTAACTAAAATTATATTTTTATTTACCACAATCAAACCGTTTTAAACCTCAAAGAAGCCTAAACTGTTTTTTGTGGTGCTACTTGAGTATCATTCAATTTGTGCCACCCTGTATTTTCAGTCCAATTCCACCAGACTTAATCACATAATGGGACCAGACTGAGTTTACCAGAGACTCATATCGGACTAACAGTGGAAATGGCAAAACAAAAACTCTCGTACCCCATACCCAGTCAAGTATCCAGGGTGCATTATAATCCTTATTCCCTAATGATCTATTCTATCTCCTTGATAGGGGGTGGTGTACAATTATACACAGGAGATACATGGCAAATTGGGTGTTGCGACACATACATAAAATAACTAACTATAACCTACCCTACATAACTATATACACTCTATACAGGGTATGGCACTAGACTGCTATAATGAACTTAATGATGTTGATCCGATTTTTGAATTGCCTAAAGTTAGCATAACTGGGAAAAGCCTGTTCAGGCAGATTAACCCACAACCTCCACACCCTAGGAACAAAGGAGCAGTCGTACCAGGCAGTTTTCGATGCACGGAGTTCGACAGAATTGGGATGGCGGGTCTGCATGGCACGTCTGTTAGAGAAGTGTCACTGATCAATCGAACAACCCTCCTCTGAGACAATGTAGTCGGAGCGGCAGCACCCTGAACATGTGAGGAGTACTCAAGGCTTCAACACTGGATGCCTGCGTGTAGAGTGCTGTCATCGGCAAAGCTGGGGATGGGATTAATCGTACAGGAGAGGCGGTCGTTGATATGCAATAGAAACAATGTTGGATCCAATACTGATTCCTGGGGGGCATCCGCGTTGATATGTGTGACGAAGTTTAATTCAGCCACCCATCTGCCAAGCTTCTCTTTGATTACCTTTAGGAGTCGATTCTCAATGTACAGGGTTTGTCCGGAAAGTAATAGGACTGAGTCGATTCAAAAAAATTTATTGAGCCAATCGTTACAATTCTTTAAAAACTTTCAAAATAGGCTCCTTCTGCGTCGATGCAGCGCTGCCAGCGCGATTTCCAAGCATTGAAGGCGTCACGGAAGGCATTCTCCGGAATAGCCTTGAGAGCCGCGGTGCATGTTGCTTGGATCCCCTCTGTCGTCTCAAAATGCTTGCCTTTTCAGGCGAGAAAACAAAAAAAGTTCGGGGGGCGTGATGCAACTTCCAGTCGGCTGCGAAATCTTGTCGGACCCGACTGACCCTTCGTTTGAGTCTCCTGAGCACTTCCACGTAAAACTTGGCGTTGACGGTTTGTCCAGGAGGAACAAATTCATGGTGGACGATGCCTTTGATGTCAAAACAGACAATGATCATCGTTTTCACTTTGGATTTGCTCATTCTTCCCTTTTTTGGACGAGGAGACGCCGTCCTGTGCCACTCGGAAGATTGCCTCTTTGTCTCGGGATCATACTCAAAGATACACGACTCGTCACCTATGATTACGTTATTCAAAAATTGGGGGTCACTTTCACACATGTTCAAATTTTATTTAGTCACATTATCGGTGTTTGAAGTACAGTCATGGAGGAAGAAAATGAGTCCTATTACTTTCCGGACAAACCCTGTACACAGATCAAATGAGATAATGAGAAGCAAAGCCTGAAGACTTTATCTGGCAGGACTAGAGCGCGATGACTCATGGTCAGGTCCGCAGCGACAAGTCGGAATAGATAGATTCTTGGCAAATATCGCAAAAATACGTTAGTCAATGTTATTCCCGATTAGTTAAGTACACGTTGCCAGCCCTGTACACCACTCAATCGAATCAGAGTGAAAATTGTCCTTTCTGGAACTTTACTGTTATGTGCCAAGTTAGAGAATTTAATGGCGAGTTATAAACGAGGCTGGGACGAGAGAGATCTATTTTATAATTTTTTAAAGTACCTCCGACAGAAAATGTCTTTATAGCCACACCAATCTAACATAATAGTTGTTTGCTGAATAGTAAGATGAATCGACTACTCTAAGGAAATTGGCAGAAATATACATGGGTTTTTCTGCAAAAGTATCAGGATTTGCACCATTTGGGAGACGTACAATGAGACAAATAGGACCTGTGTAATGTGATGATGGCTGATTAGACTTCCTCCAATCCACAATAAGCAAGTGTTAAACATGTGATATTCTTTTACCTGTTTTTTTTTTGTAAGTTTTATAAAAATGCCATTTTTATTCTCCAATCAAGAGTTAGCGGATATTCATTTTGTGTATGGCTTTGTAAATGGAAACGCAGCAGAAGCAGCCAGAGAATACGCACGAAGATTTCCAAACAGACGACATCCAACTCGCTCAGTATTTGTAAGAGTGCATCGCCAAATAATTGAAAATGGCTTTGGAAATCTCCAAAGGGATCAAAACTTAAATGTTCGTCAGCGCAGATTTACCCGTATGATTCTGCGTGAGTTTGATAGAGATCCAACCATAAGTGTTAGGAGACTTTCTGGTGCCTTGGGAATTTCAGCAAGCCATATTCACCGTGTTTTTCGAAATGACCATAGACGTCCTTACCATTTGCAACCTGTGCAAGGACTACAGCCAGGGGAGGGAGAACGAAGAATCACATTTTGTCAGTGGAGTCTTGATAGAACTGATAATAATAGGGTTTTTAAGTAACGTTTTATGGACCGATGAGTCATGCTTCACTAGACGTGGAGTGGTAAATTTTCATAATCAACATATTTGGTCGCATGAAAATCCGCATGCAGTTCGGGAAAGAAATTTTCAGCATGAATTTAGTGTGAACGTGTGGATTGGTACCGTAATCGACTATTTGGACCCTACCTTTTGCCTGCAAGGTTAAATGCTGCGACCTTCTTGGAATTTTTAAAGGCTGAACATGCAAATATGTGGGATGATGTTATGTTAGATTTAAGAAGATTGGCCTGGTTCCAGCTTGATAGTTGTCCAGCTCATTATTCGAGAATAGTTAGAAACTGGCTGGACGAAAATTATCCAGAAAGATGGATCGGCCGTGGAGGACCAGTCGCCTGGCCTCCACGATCCAATGACCTAAATCCATTAGATTTCTTTGTGTGGGGATTTCTAAAAGAAAAAGTGTACTAGACTCCCGTAACCACAAGAGATATGCTAATAGACAGAATCAGGAATGCATGTGATGAAGTAAGGCCTTATTTGAATAATGCTATACCACGTTCGATCATTCGTAGATGTGAATTGTGTATTGAACAATTGGGTTTACATTTCGAGCAACTACTTTAGATTTTGTATGTTCGTCCTAACTATCCAATAGCATCCAATATTCATTTAATTTGTTAAAAATAATATTGGAAAATTAAACAAATTAATATTGTTTTTTGTGTTTATTTGGAGTTAGGAATTATTGCTGTGTTTAAAAACACAATCTGAACGATCATCTTAATTACTTGTAATGCCCAAATCGAAAATGTAAAAAAAATATTATTTAGCCAAAAATAATTAAAAATGCATCGAACCCTAAAAATCGAAATATCTCAAAAACGGCTAACTATAACGAAAACTCACAGGAGAGCTTTTTATGTTGAAAAGTGCAAAGAATCTGTTTTATTCAAAAAGGAAAAAATTGCACCAAAAAAATTTTTTCGGTCATTTTAATACACTACAGGTACAGTAGAGAGCGCCCTCTAGCGGCTACAGTAAAACTATGCCCATGGTTCAAAATATTTTAAAAAAACTATTTTAGAAAGTAAATTTAAACACCTTGTATTTCGGAAGCCACGCATTTTTCGACCCATGTTTATATAGACTTTATGCTTTAATTTTAAAAGTTCTATCGAGTCTTAAAGTTATGCAACAATAAACTGAAACACCCTGTATATTATTATCAAATTGGGTTTGTCAGTTTGACAGCAGGCAAATAAATGTTTAGAACTATTTGTAAAATGAGTAGGAAACGTCGTGACCACTGATCTGCGTATTTGTATTTGCATTAGAGAGAATGACGCCAATCAATGAAAATGTCTAAATCTAATAAGCTCATATGACACCAGATCAGGATATGAATTTTGCTTTTGGTAAATTCGTAACCTAATTTATTCGAGCCACATTTATGATTACCTGCACGTCATGTAAATATAATATTAATTATATCAATGACAGTATTGATGAATTTCACACGAGGTAAATATAAAAATGCACAAATTAATTATATTCCCTAATGCAGCTATCCCACGCAACAATTTACAAAAACATGTGAAAATGAAATTAAAACATGTCCATATATAAACATATACATGATGAACGTTTTAATTTATTTTGGTGAGTTTAACGTCTTTTGGTATCATAGACTAGGTAGTTATTTTTCCTACAATAAATGTTTTTGGTGGTATCGTTAATTTATTCCTAATGATAAGTTCAAATTCGCGACTCGTTCGAGCATTTCACGCAATTTTGATTTAAGGAAACCATGCGAGTATGTACAATGTATCAAACGACAATCAGGATAATTCCCTCCCAGTCTTTAACTGAATAGACATTTCCAGGTCAGTCGCTCACATTCTGCATCTTAGCAGATTAACTACGCCGCGCTCGGAGAAAATTCTCGTAACCCGAAATTAGATTTGTTGTTTCAAGAAAATTAATTTCCTACAGGTAAAAATGTCAACGCGTCCTGATGTGCGCGACATTATGATAAATATAGAGCTGGAATTGGAAAATTTCCCGAGCGGAACGACATCAGGCCATGCTTTGCAAATAAATTGTAACACTTTATTTTGAAGAAACTGTCGATTCGTCCTTATGTTGAATATTTTGATATTGCCTTTTTTTATCTGCGATCTGTATAAGGACTCGTGTTCTACCCTTTCTCAAAAAGAATTTTTCTAGGAACGAACATAGTAGTTTTATTATTATTTTCACAAGTTCACTTTCAGAATTTCGGTGGACCAAATAAATATTAAAAGGAATGCCTTTTTGCTCCTTAAAAATCGTCAACAAGCTTTTTCGTGCTTTTTTGAAGGGATTCATATGAATGTATGGCCTTGAGAGGTTGGTAGGGTCTTCAAAAATTAGTGATTTATTAATATACGTAATAAGCACTTTAGGTATTTTAATGAAATTTGGCATGCATGTACTAGATATCAAGAAGAAGCTTTTTGATATACCACATTTTTTTTTATTTCCACCAGTGACATCGTACGGAATTTCACCTGCCTATTTTGACAGACATTGATGGTACGCCACTGATTTCTTTTAAAATAAAAATTATTCTCTGATATCTGCATCATCATAACAATATCATTAATATGACAATATCACCATGCAGAGAATTAGATTTTATTTTTAAATTCAAATCTCCTCATAAATGATTAAATATTTTTTTTTTTTTATTTTAAGAAAAGTCAGAAGCGTGTGACTGAAAATTTTGGAAATATCTGCCACTCATTTTCCACCCCAAATTCAAACCCACGATACAATGGTTATTTTCATTCTCGTTTTCGGATTCAGTGTCTCCAGTTACCGAGAATACCGGTTTTCGGCCTAATACAATTTTAATCAAAACTAGAAAATCAAAGTTTTTTTCATGTATACATATGAAATAACTAAACGATTCAATCACAAACGGCACCCATATGAACCTCGTCCATGGTGAAGGTCACTTCAAGATCAGTTTCAGATGAAATTTTGAAGTTTATGGAGTGAGTAACCAGGTATCTGGGGCTTAACTGTCGTGCTTATAGATTTTTGGGGTCACTGGGGCCAATTCCGAGGTCAGTTTGGCCAAATTAGGTCATTTGAAATGAGCTTCTGAGTCATCTCAAAGTCAAATTGAAATGTCGGAAATCAAATCTACTAGGCATGTGCATAGGTTTCTGAAGACGCTGAGTCGTTCCATTCCGAGGTCAGCTTGTCCGCTTGAGTTTATTTTAAGAGCGTTCCGAGTTCATTTAAAGATTATTCAAGGTTAAATTGAAAGAATGCCAGGAAATCAAATCAACTAAACCTGTACATAGGTTTTTCGGCTCTATAAGTGTGAATCTGTTTCGAGGTCATCTCAAGATCAAAACACTGAGAAATCAAGTATGCCAGATCGTTTCAGAATGACCTCTAAACGCCCCTCAAATGGCCTGACATGGACAATTAGACCTCAGATTCGGCTCAGCATTCCAAAAAACCTATAAACATGACAGTTATATGTCAGATACCTGATTACTTCGTAAACTTCACCTAAAACTGACCTTGAACTAATCTTCACCCTAGCCAGGAGGAGGTCCGAATAAGTAGCGTTTATGGTCAAATCGTCTAGTTAATGTATATAACTAATTAACAAAACTTTTTGAACAAAATTGTGTAAGGCCCAATATCGGCCTAATGGGCCTTGCTTCTTTTCTCTAACAAGTTGAAATACGCGTCTCAACATAATTTGCACCAGCGCGTACATAGGTGATCAAAGAAATCGATCGCCAATATAGTAGAGTGCTCGCGTGATGCAAAGTCGTGAAATTAGCTGTTTGGCTAACACTTTACAGTTAAACTTCACAAATGTATGAGGAATTTTACCATGTTGCTCTACATAAATCAAGTGCATCAGACTAACAGATCGTAGGGGGAAATTGGATAGTAAAGTTCTTTGTTTAAAACAAGCTTTGTCACTTACCTCTCTCCCTGGAGGCTTGGTGTGGGAGAAATTTCTAATCATATCTTCAGACAAGTTCCCCATTCCAATGTAGTAATACCTGGAGTAGATAAACTTAATAAATGCGATAGAAATTCCTGTCAAGCAGACTAACTACATGAGTGAAAAAAAAAACACCGGCTCTAGCGTTGTTTTTCACGTTTTTCCAGTGTATTATAATGACTGTAAGTAGTTATACGTCTCTGAATATGGCCTTGTGATCATTTCAGGATTTAGAACATGTATGGTTCTGTACATATAAAATTTTCGAAAATCCAGTATATTCAACATTTCTCTTAGTATCATTCTCTCATTCATTTTGTTACAATATTAAGTTTCTCATAGCTTAGCGTTATATACAGGAGGACCACATTTGTCTGACGGCTCGAGTTCAATGTGCATGAGAGAGAAGTGTATATCAGCACATGTTAGAAAGAGATAGAAGCTGGCTGAAGAGCAAGGGTCATCACCACATTGTCTAGCAACGGTGACGCAGAAGGTTCGCACAGGTTTCTACAATAAGTTAGAAAGAGGTCTGTTGGAACAGTAGAATTATTTATTTTAATTTTAATGTGTCTTTTAATTTATCTTAGAATTATCTTTGATTTCCACAGAAGGTGATAAAATCAACACATCCAGAGTAATGTTTGCTGTCGCAAAATGTAACAAAATCGCTCATCTATTATCATGGAGGTGGAAACCTTGCCTTGGAATGTACGAGATGCGGTGTTGTTGCGTCAGCGTTGCTAGGCAACGCAGCGATGAGCTGCGCTATCCAGCCAGCTTCTATCTCTTTTTAACATATCTATTTATACCCACTTTATCAAAATATTAACTAAAGCTTTAGACCTACAATGACGCGAATTTGGATTTTTCATTATAAAGCATTATTTGACAGATATAGAAAATTCTGTTGCACTTATTTCAAAATGTTGTACTTGAAATATATAATATAACATATTCCTTGGGCTTGTGTGATGTTGGCTTGACAATTTTGGGCAAGTTTTTTCCTGCCCCAGCCAGATGATGATGTTGATTTTCTGTCTTGTAAATGTTTTCTAATCATTGTTGGAAAGCTCTCACAATCACAAGTTGTTACAACTGAATTTCAATAAATTTAATGAGTGTAAGTTTGAGTGAGACTTTTGACAGTGTGAAAAATGTGAACTGATAACCTGCATGTTTGGACCAGAGATGATTTTGTCTGCTCGTTTGCCAGATTCGCCTTCATTACAAAATAATTATTTGCGGAAGGATGATCCTTCTTAGAAATTAGCAAAGCAGTCGGGTTACTTATATCGCTAAATCTTCATTTGCCTGTTCATAAGATTGTAACCACACCTGCTAAACCAGTAATGGTAAAATTGGATGAAAGATATGTGTAGGATTGGACTTACAACACTGATTTATTTTTGGGAAATGATTTAAAAAATCTAGAAATCTTTGTATGTTCCTATCAGGTTTTTGTTAATTATTTTGTAATAACAATTTTGTGTGATCAATTTTTCCTAAGAACAGCAGGCTTAAACATTTTGAATGATGCAAAAACATATTTTTTATATACTGTTACAAGTTCCCAAGTCCAACATACAATGAAATACATATTAATCAGTATATTTTTAAATAATTTTGATGATTGATAAACTTAGGAAATTTAGGAACTTGCATACAAATATGCTTTAAAATGGATCAAAAATTATGAAAAAATAAAATATGTTTTGGAGGTACTTAAGTAGGTAATTACACTTAAATAAATAAAAGTTCTGTTTTTACCACAAATTCACTGGTTTTATTATGATTACAGTTGAATGGAACTCCAAAAAAAGCATATCAATAATTTTCATGATTAAACAATAATCTCTAATTGCAATGCTAAAATTAAATTCAACTTAATGATATTACATATCTCACAAACTTTTGAAAAGTCCTGCTTAAGCTTAATACTTCTATATTATTTTTTTATAAGTATAAACATTCTTTAGACTCTTTACACTAATGATGGGTCAAAAAAAGGCAGTAATCAAATTTGGGACTAGGCATTTGTGTATAAAACTGATATTTGTTTTAAATTCCGCAATTAATTATATTTTCCACTTTTTAAATAAGCACAATCAACAACTTGGAAAGCAACAACTAGAGTACAATAATGTATCAAAATATGGATGTCATCAATCAAAGGACAAATAACCATCTGCGAACGATAAATAATTAGGTACAATGATAAGTTCTTCAAAGAAACTTACCTTACATTGATGTGATGCAAAGGTCATACTTCCAGCATCCACAATGAAGTGGCCAAGAATATCGGAAAATCACCTTGCGAGAGATGTTAATAATAAATGGGCATATATTCTTATATATTATCACACCGAGTTCATTCTTTAAATTGTAGTATAAACAAAAACACACGTTCTTAGAACAACAAATGTATATACTCCATTTTGAAACCTTCTATGAGGAATGTTACTAACGTGATTTCTTTGTACATCTTCATCATACTCCACCTCTTATCTGCATTATTTGCTAGTTTCCTGGTACGGTTTCTGTCATACAATATCTCAGATTTTATTATTTGTCTGGGAGTGTCGAGTAAACGGCAACAATTTTGCTATTTCTACATCGTATCGATGTAGTTTGCTCATTTATTACACTCTAGCACACACTCATCTGTCGATCTGTCAGTCGCTTTATTGCGATTTGCCGTCATATCAAGTTTAGTACATTTAGTATCAAACAGAGGGCGCTCCGTCTGCTGTCATACTTGTCATACTAACTTGTCATCTTGTCAACGTATCTCAGGACCATGAAGACTAGAGACAAGAGGTTAAGCTGCGTCAGGGATAAACGTATTCGTATGAAGCCAATCCCGCGGCTAAGGATGATGTGGCTCTCAGAAATCTAATGGCAGGCCGATGTCGCTCTCGGAAATCTAGTGGATGCAGAGCGTCTGTGCATTGAAAAATGCTGCCACGCTTTGTAGGTTAATTCCTTCCTGGTGTATTATTATCCAACATTTCTGCTTGAAGCTTGTCCGAACTGTCAAAACTGGAGTTGTTCACAGTCATGACAGCAACAGAGATGCCACAAGCGCAGAACCTGAAATTCATCTTCTGCGCAGTGTACACACCAGATACTCTATGCGCGACACATGAAATTCATTTCCTGCGCAGTGTATTAACTTAATTCATTGTCGACTCTATGAGTTTAACCTCTTATCTCTAGACTTCATGCTAAAGATCAACCTACGATGTTGTCAACCTGACACAATATTCTGGATCATGAAGACTGGAAACAGGAAGGTAAACTGCCAGAGGCGGCCGAAGTTTGAACCTCCGGTTCATTTGTGCAGATGCGTCACACGAAAACACTGTTAAGCCAGAAACTCTAGCGAAAATCAAATGAACTTTAGGGGGAAATTATAAGTGGACAAACTGTTTAGTGTGCTGTTCGTAAGCAAATATTGTTTACATTAATTTAATTATCAGTCGTAAAATCTGAGAAATTATCAATGAATTATTCAATAAGAATAAGAGAAAAGTTGGCACGGGTGGCAATTTTTGTTTTATGAAGGCCCACGAGGACTTTTTACCACAGTTCGGATTCTACATGTAAAAAATAATTGTAACTGACAGTCATATTAAGTAAGAATAAGAACTACTGACAACAGCGGGAATTGCAGTTTTCATTACATTGAATTCAAAAAAATTCATAATCTATTTTATAGGCTTTTATTAAATGAGTATGATATATATATATATAAATAAATAAAACGTTAAAATCTTCCAAGTGTGATGCAAAAACTAAAACATCACAGGTTACTAAAATAGGTCACAGGTGACTCTAGAAACGATTTACATATAAACAAAAACATTCTAAAACACAAATTTACAAAATTCGTTACAAACCTACAATACTGTTTAAAAAATTGAAAAACATATGTTATATACTACTAGTATAGACAAGAAATTATTAGTGCGGACATCTTTGTACAGATGGCTCTGTCAGTATCTTTAAAAATGAACAAAAATAGTACAGAATAGAAACATACAAAACTTAAAATACTGTTTACGAGATAAAAAATATCACTGTCTACAAAGAATGGATGATAGTCATCTCATTATGAGTGTCGACATCTTCGCAGACTATAGCCAGGCTCTGATTCTGCAGATTATGTACAGCCAGAATGCGTACACGAATGTTATCAAGAGGCAGCCAATCACCTGTAAACAAGAAAAAAAATGTAAAGTTCTGACTCTATAGGAGTTTTTAGTGCAACAAAAATAACGAATCGTTAGGCCTTCCGTTGCATTATTCTTGACAGCGATAACAAAATATGGATGATTGGAAAAACGAGAGTTTTTATTACCACTAAAGTAAATCATGGTTATTTGACAATACTGACAACTGAAGTGACATCATGACAGGTTGCTAAGCTTTTTTTTATTTTGACTCGAAGCCAACCTCAAAAATTTAAATCTTGTTGAATCTTTTCGGGAACACAATACGGTTACTCTAAACTGGCGAAGAAATGGTTTAGCATGCGATTCTTCACATAACTACAAGTGACCGCAAAACCGCTAACCACCTGAACTAGAGTAAAAAGCATATATTGCCACATTGCATACATCTAACAAAAACCAGGACAATTCAAATCATTTAGAAGGCTGACTATTTCTTGCCTTTAGTTTCATCTGTGATCTGAAACTCATAATTTTATTTTAATTTTAGCAAAGTATCATTTGAAATCATTTTAATTAAACTTTCCAGCTTTGGGATTCCGGGAACAGAGCTGAACAAGAAAAAAAGTACCTTACGAAATAAAATCTCCCTTATTCTCCATAATTAACGGAGCTTTATATTTTTTTATATTCCAACTACCACGAAGGCCTACGGCCTAAACACCCATTGGGCACCGTGGGGCTATAGGGGATACAGGGGAAAGGGGGAACGCCAGAGAGGGAACACGTGTGCATGCAACAGGCACACATTCTGGCTCCGCCTACGAGATCCGCCGGATGGTACCTCCACGTTCGACAGTCAGAGACTTTTTTTTTTTGGTGAGGGGGGAATGCATTTACGCACCATACCATAGCCCGAGCTACGGCGTGTGTGGGACTTCAGGGTCTTGAGGAGATCGCCTAATACCCACTAAACCCTAAACCTCCGCGTGGCCCGACTCATCAGCGTCTCGGTAGGCCATGTGTTGTGCGTGACCTGCGGTCTGCTACAACGTCTCCTCATGTGTTTCAGTCTCTGGGAACGCCGGATTGGTTCCCTTTACCTCGCACATTCTATCGATGTCGTTAGGGGGGGGAGAGCAACCGCGGGTTCTCCTAGTCTCCTAGTCAAGGTTCCAGTTAGCGGGTGCCAACTGGGACCTTGGTCTAGGGTACCTGGTTCTGCGGTTGCGAGGCCTCTCGTCCGGATCGTAGTCCATGAGGAATCGTAGCTGCTCGTTCGGGTGGTCCTGAGCTTTCTCGAAGGTCTTCTCCGCTTTTTTCCTCATGTACTCGTGGATGGTGTCCCAATGCAGGTCTCTACGCAAGGTCGAGTTTCTTACGTAGGATGGTGCACTGGTGGCGATCCGGAGTAGCTTCATCTCTAGAGCAGCAAGTCGCTTGCGGTAGCTGGGGGCAGCGTACCCCCAGACCGCGGAGGCGTAAGCGAGCTGAGGTCTGGCGATGGCCTTGATCAGCCGTAGCTTGGTCGCTAGCGGCATCCGGCTGTGTCTACCCAGTAATGGGTAGAGTTGAGCCATGGCTGCTCTGGTCTTTGCGATGACAGCTTCTTTGTCGCTCCACTGGATATCTTCGTCGAAGATGGATGCTTCGAGAGGTCTTGCAATCCTTCTTCGTTGAATGAAGATTGCCTGCGTCTTCTGGACGTTGATGCGGATTTTCCATTTCACGCACCAGTCCTGGATGTGGTCCAGTTCATCCTGTAGTCTCCTACGGATGATCTCGGGTCGTCTATGCTTGGCGGCTATAGCAGTGTCGTCTGCATATAGGGCCAGCATTGTGTCAGCTGTCTTCGGCACATCGTGAGTATAGATGTTGTAGAGCAGGGGGGCTAAGGCTGACCCCTGGGGCACGCCTGCTTCCAGCTGTCGTCTTGTTGAATGACATGTACCAATCTTCACCGTGAACCATCTTTGTGTTAGATAGCTCTGGATCAGTTGGCACATGTTCGCATCGATTCCGGCGGCTTCCATTTTGGCGATGAGTCCATCGTGCCAAACTCGGTCGAAGGCTCGTTCCACGTCCAGCAGGACGAGACCGGTTGCCTCCTGGAGATTGAAGCCGCTGGTGTTCCGTGTTGTGGGAGGATCTGAAGCCGAATTGCTCTGGGGGAGAAGTTGCAGTTCTTCTGCCTGCTTCTCTAGTCGAACGGCGATAGCCTTTTCGACTACTTTGCCCATCGAGGAAACCAGGCTGATGGGCCGGTAGTTCTGGGGCAACTTCCGGTCCTTGCCTGGCTTGGTGAGCATTATAACCTGGGCTTCCCGCCACCGCCGCGGGAAGTGGTTAAGTCTCAGAGTGGCATTGGCGATGTTGGTGAGCGCAGCAATGCCTTTGGTGGGAAGGTTCTTCAGCATCCTATTGTTGATGCCGTCCCTTCCCGGCGCCTTTCTGACCTTCAACCTGCGGATGATCAGACGGATTTCCTCTGGACTGGAGGGGTGATCCGTCTCCTGGCCAGGTGGTCGACTCCTCATGATTTCGGCTGCGACTTCCACGGCCTCCTCGTGGTTGTCGTCCTAGTCAGAGACCGTCTACCACCTACCCTTATATATCACAGCTTGAATAAGGATCAGCTAATGAAACTCTCCTGACAGTGTCAAAAACAGCCGCCATTTCGGCGGGAAAAGCCGAATGTAAATTCCCCCAGTACAAATATGAAAGTTTTTAGTTCCCAGCGGCAGCCGGTACACTAGATCATATCGAAATATAATCATATCAAGATTGCAAAGAATATCTGCAGCCGCTGGCATGACACGAGGCAACACCGCACCGGCTGCTGTTGAGCACTAAAATCTATTTCATCGTTGTACTGGGTGAATTTACATTCGACTGTCTCCGAAGAAATGGCGACCGTTTTTGACACTGACAGGAGAGTTTCATAAAGGATTTTTCCGCGACTCCACGGTGTAGCACAGTGCACTACCGGGAACCGATACTCAAATTTTCGCGAAGAACGGGAATAGGGGAAGACAGATGTGACGTTGTCCGAATGTCAAAAAATCACGTGGTACGGGTACCCGCCTAACGTCTGTGAGGTACTAGCGGATGACAGGTCTTATGTCAATGTCATTTAAAAAACGGGCATCTCAACTGAACATTTTTTGTCTTCGCAGTGCTGAAAATTAAGTTAAGTTATTAAATCATAAATCTAGGAACACGTCCACCTGATTTTAAATGCCGAAGGAGAAGGCATTCAAAGATATATGATATATATTGTCATATCAAATGATTGATTTTATTGATATATATGTACATTGCACAAAAAACGATCGGTCTTTTCATTTCAGATTCAAACAAGGCAGCTAAGTTTATCAAGGAGCTTAAAGCAAACATTTTGCGCAACATGCGCCATCTAACTACTCCCGGTGTAATTTGAAACTGTCAAAACTTCGAGAGGAAGGGGAAATTCCATCTGTTCCCGCTCCGGTTCACTACGGGATCTCGCGAAAAAATCTCTATAGCTGATTGTTATCAAAGCTGTGTTTACATTTCGATAGCGGAGAACGAATGATTGCTTCGCTACTGTGTAAGCTCAGAATAACAGAGATCATAACGAAGCAGCATGTAGTAAGAGTACTAAAAACTCTCCATCAGTGTACACTAGGTTATCACTGGTAGTAGGCAACCCAAGTATCATACTGTAAGTAGGATACTGACATTAAGGATTTTTTCGCGACTCCACGTGTAGCAGTGCACTACCGGGAACTTATACTCAAATTTTCGCGAAGAACGGGAATAGCAAGTAGTCACTTGCACCTTCTTGAAACGTTCATCTCTTGTGATGCGGACCTTTGTATCAAGTACAACTAAGGTTGCTTTGCTTAAATCCCTCAAATGATTAGACTTTTTAGCTTCCCAGTCATTTTAAAGCTATCAATGCTATCACAATTCACTTTTAGCTCGGTGTTCTACAGGTTGTGTTATGAAAGATTACGCATAGTAACTAAGTGATCATTGGATACACAACCTGTATAGTACTAGTAGTGGTGGGGAGGCAAAGCCTGACAACCAGGCCACCTTTGAACATTTTTGCCGACCCCCGTAGTACAACACTGTATTTGAAAAATCAACACGTTTTTTACGAGGTGAAATCGATTTTTTTTATTGATAAGTGAAGGTTGGTTTATGCCATTTATGTATGAAAAATAACATCAGTCATGTAACCAAAAAATTTTCAATGACTTTTCCCAGAATAATCGGGTCAATGGCCGCAATTTCAATCCGAATATTGCGCTTCAGGTCTTGAATTGTCCGGGGACCATTCGCATACATTTTTCCTATAAAAAAATCCCCAAAGAAAATAGTCAGGAGGTGTTAAATCGCACGATCTCCGGGGCCAACTGACATCTGAATTTCGTGAAATTATGCGGTCTTGAAATTTCATGTGCAATAAGGCGATTGTTTAGCGAGATGTGAGAGCCGTTGCGCCGTCTTGATGAAACTAAAGATGGTCGGCACCAATACGATCAAATTGTGGTCACAAAAAGTCTGTTAACATGCCGCGATAACGTTCCCCGTTGACGGTAATGCCCTTTTCTTCGGCATCTTCAAAGAAGAATGGTCCAACGATGCCACCAGCCCATAATCCGCACCAGTCACTTTTTCAGGATGGAGAAAATGAGCCGCATCAGAAAAGAGCACATTGGTCGTAAATCCGTCTTCTCTTTCCAGTTGTAAATCAATGTGTAAAATCCGGCGTAAAGTGGTCTCTCACTAATTCCCAATTACATATTGCGAACGGTGCCTAGTCGAGGTGGTTGGATCTTCTCACATGCTTTCACTCACTGCGGCTATGTTTTAGTACGAGCTGGACGAGCATGTTTGGTATGGTCTACGACCTTCAGTTGAACCAGCGATTAACAATCCAACGAATTCCAGGCTCTGTAGGGGGTCCATGTCGGCCAAAACTAGTGCGAAGTTTGCGAAAAGTATTTTTTATATTTCGACCATTTTCGTAATGAGTTTGGATAACCAAAATGCGTTGTTGTGTTGTAAACGTATCCATGACTATAAATGGCATACCTTTGACCACATGACTTTTGACTCGCATGGTAACACATAAACTTCTAGGTAAAACAAAGTAATAGATGACGCACCCTATATAATAAACCAGCTCCAGTGATGAGATGTAGACTGTAGACTTCATATCAATGTTCAATACCTTGAAAGTTTTTATGGAAATATATAAAAATATACAGTTTAAAATATATTTACGTTTGTTTATATAAGTTCGTTTCCAAATTGGTTGTAACACATCTCACATGAAATGTGACAAACTGTAAAGGAAAAGGTAGGCGATAGGAAACTTCTTAGTCAAAGCAACTGCGTTTTTACAGAGATTTATTTCCAGCTCATGTTTTACAATAATCACTATCCAAATTTCAATAAGAATTACTTAGGTAAACACTTATATGTTTTGTAGAACTATCAACGTGTCGTTTGAAATCTGTTACTTGAAAGCAGGTCCATTTGGATGATGACCAGCTTTTGTGGTTTTCAAAATCAGGTATTTCAAACAAAATCGCTAAAAGCCTTAGGTACTTAGTTTCTGCTTCTAAAGGTTCGCTGACTTTGAAGTTGAGTCATTAATTTTCAGATAATGATTGTAGAAGGAAGATAAACCAAAATATGTGTGTAAAAATAAAAAAAAAAAAATTACCTTGTTTTATAAAGTATCCTCCCGACAAGTATTTCAGTGCGGACCTGTATTTGATCGTGAGGTCCCCTGTGAGGTCTTAAGTCACCTGATTCACGAGCCCGTTGTACTACATTAACAAAGGCACGAGGGGTTGGTTGCACTCGATTGGGAAACCGATCCGCATAAACATGTGCCATTTTTTATTTCGTTTGAGCCACGCAACAGACACTATTCACACGCGACTGACACTGACTGTATGTATAACTGAACTGAATAACATAATTGTAAAAACATCGTTCCAAATTCCTTCGCTTTTTTGTTTCCGATGCGATGAACCGATAAGGCGGATTATATCCGTTGTTGCCAAACACGAGCACATGATATTATTGAGACAGGGCGGTACTCAAACTTCCAAAGGGCTATAACTTTGTTACTTTAATTTTTCCAGAAAAATGGTAAAGGAAAAAAACATTTCTTTTGATCAGATCTACTCGCTGTTAAAATAAATGACTCAACTTCGAAGTCATATAGCACTTTATGGTTCTAGTTGCGATCAATATTTATGAATATTAAAAATAGTTCTACAAAACAATCTTTTAAAACAACTTTCCGTAAATACGTGGAAACAATACGAATACCAGTAGCACCTCTTATATAATACCACATCATCTAGGGTAACATCTAGATTAGCAGAATGATGCATCTTAGATGCCTTATCTTTTGGTAAGTTCAAATACAAAATGATTATGCGAAACGAAATTAAGTAAATGATTTTGGAAGAAACGCCTACTGATGCAAACAGTCAAAGTAATATCAACTGTAACTGGGTTAAGACTGTAAGCTACTTGGGAATTTAAGATATTTATGAATGAAAAAATGTTCTGGATTTATCACTTTTTCCAACGACAAGGCTGTTTGGGAAAGACATCCATTAACAAAACGGTTTGACAAGACATGTAAGCAAATGGTTTAAAAGATTCTGTACCAGGCACAAAACATGGAATTTGATGGCCGGGCAATTTTAACGAAAATTCGTATAGTGTGAGTTCAAGCTGTGCTGATCAGATGTTCCAAAAATATTTCAGGTATACACCGCAATCTCAATAAACCAGTTTTTGGCTAGTAAAACATGCCTGTGGGTCCTCAGCCTCCTTATTCGCCTGAATTGAGTCCTTGTGACTTTTTTCTCTTGTCGAAGCTGTTACCGAACAGCTCATATTCCAGTATCGAATTTTCGTAAAGATTGATCGGTGGTCAAATTCCATACGTTTTGTGCTTAAGCTGCAACGTTTGAAAATATCTCTCAATTTAATCATTAGACGATTCCTCCGCAACAGAAAGTGTTAGTCTGCTATTTTGTCGCTCACTTCGATCCTTCCTTAACAGAAACGCTCGATTATATACTATATAGGGACACTGATAAAAGCTCTTAAAAATTAACGGAACTATCGATTTCAAATCAACCAAATAAATCCTAAAAGTGAATACAAAACGCCTACGTGCATAACACATAATCCAATCACATTAGATCACATTTTCAACAACACTACCCACAAAATTTTGCATATATTTAGTTTTTTTCCAATAGAATTTTAATTACAGTTACAAAAATCTAGAGGTATAATAGAAATACATTCTCACTTGAATTAAAGCTAGTACTACAATTTAATGAAGAAACATATCACAGACGATTTCTGTGGATACGAGGGTACATGACTATTATGGTATTTAAAAAAGGCAACGTTGAATAATCGGGAACATTTACCAATTAATATTTCGAACACTCCAGACCTTCAAAGTATCCTAATTTTCCAATAATTCCTTGCTGAGATTTTAGCTTCGATCTTCGATATCTCAGAAACCCATCATCGTACCGAAATCAAAAGTTGGAATGGATTCTCTAAAAGGATCAATAATCATTCATATAACTGAAAATAGAACAGGTAAAGAGGTAATTTCTGAGTTTCTTTAAAACAAGGGCTTAATTCCAAATACTGACAAGATGGCTAATGTTGAGCGTGATTTTTACAGCTCCATATACACACATAATAATACCAGTACGGTTTTTTTGCTTTGGACAATTAAATTTAAAAAAAAATGGATCACGTTTGTATCTGCAAAAAATATTTTTTATCAGCAATAGACGTGATCCTTCAATTATATCGCAAATATGATTGTAAAAAAAAGTCTAGGTAGAGAAAAGCGAAATTTTACAAGATTATTGTATTCTATCGATATTTGCTTGGCTCTCCGAAAAAAACATAAATTACCACTTTTGACCTGTTTTTTTTTTCAGGTCATATGAAAGGTGAAGAAAAATTGTTATTCCATAAATGATCATTATCTTCATGAAATTGCATTCCAGCTTTTAAAATCACCTTTAGATTTCACGTACGGTGATTAGTTTCTGAGATTCCGATGATCAAAGGCAAGATCCTTTTTCGACAAAAATTGGCTATCGAGTTTATGCAATTATTCAGCGGAAAACATTTTTCCAATTAAAAGTATAAAAGACCTCCAATTTTTTCACACTATTTCCTTGGATTGCCTGGTAGCTGTAGCTTGACTCGACTATTCTAACGCTAGACATTTGCAGCTTTTCAATGCTCCTCTTAGAAAAACAATACCATCATTTTTTACCGAGTTACTACAAATTTACAATTGTTATTTGATTTAAATGAATATTCAGGGTTTCCCGATCAATTCAATGTATAATCTTGCATAACCCTATGATCGTGTTATATAACATTATAAAACTGGCAATGGTAGTTCTAGATAACTATGAAATGCTAATGTTTACACTCTTCAATTGTCTAAAATACGATATTCCGGTGAATAAGCGCAAAATGCACCCTCCTTATATTTGTCTCAAGAGCGATTTTGTTCGATGTGAGGCCTTTTTATTGCCGTTAACTTCAAGGCGTTCTTATTGATCTATTCCCCGAAAGGGGCTTACTCATCTTGCTCCTTATTCTTATCAAATGTAGTGAAGGAAACCTCAGATCGAAAAAGGTGGACTTTGATATTTGACATTAACCTTTGATTTAATACCTTTTTGTATGACTGATCGAATTCAAACGCATGTCTTCTTGCTCAGTATCAAAGTGTTCAGGATAGTATGAACGTAACTCGTAAATCTGTAAAACACTACCTATATGCAGATTTTGAATTGCATCATCTTGGGACTGCTGGACTCAGGAACTATAGTTTTCTGTAATTCCTCTTCGATACTTACACTGGATTTCATGTTCGAAATTAACTCTACTTGTCAGCTACAAATGTGCAATAGATAAGGTGGTCATTAATGGTGTCTTCGAGATATCAGTACTATTTACCCAGCTGGCCCCTGACGATTATCGCACCTCTTCAAATGCAGAGACGTACGAAGTCGCCAGGGCGAAATCATTATCCTTGGATCCATGAGAGTTAAAACACACGCAAAACACAATCCATGCGCCATGCGGTCAATTGATTACATCACACTTTTTGGAAACCGCGGGTGTTATTTTGTTAGGTTACAGTTTTAGCTTACTCCATAGGTATTGGAAGAATTTACGAGAAGAACGTGTTTTTAAAATCGGCGATATTACTTACTTATGGAACAATATTTTATATGAGCGTTATCGGAGCCATCTCTTAACAACAACAAAATGTAAATATTTAGGATAAAGCTATTTTGCCTAAGTTAAGACTACTAAAGCCATGCATGCTATTCTACATAATTATATAAAAACAGAAGGGTATAACTACCATATTGCCTGTACAATATATCTACTATACGGCAGTATAAAATCATGTTTCTGGGGAGGTCGCCGGTATCTACAGAGTGTCCGCAAAGTTGGGGTTTTCCTTTTCAGAACAACTACCCTTGAAATAACAAGGTAATGTGTAGTGAAACGAGGGCGACCTAGTAAAAAAAATAAAGGAAAAAGTACTCACTCTCCAGTTGACGAGAAGTGCTAAGTACGTCTCTGCCCGAAATCATATCGCTCCAACAGAAAATGAAATCAGCTGATGCATTACCGAGCAGACGCACCATGCCAGCCCAAACATTCATCGAAAATGTTTGTTGAAAATGTGCCCGACGGACAGCGTGGATTTTCTACTGACCAAACATGAGTGTTGCGAAAGTTATTCACCCCATTACGCGTGAATGTAGATTCGTCTGTCACCAATATGCACTTCAAAAAGTCCCGATTTTTGTCATGTTGATGCAACAACCACTCAAAAAACCGCACTCTTGCTGGAAAATCGTCAGGTTGAAGGGCTTGTACACGTTGGACGTGAAACGGATATAGCCCGTCTTCACGCAGCGTTTGCCACACTTTAGTTTTTGATACTTGCACTTCTCTAGCCACGTCTCTAGTGCTTGTTGAGGGATTATCGTCTACGCGATTACCTCTACACGCGTGACCGTAACCGTCGGTTGAAGGTTGCATACTGACCTGACACACTGACCCCGACCCAGTTCTGTCGTCGGGTTGAGACAGTGACCTTGTACCAGTCGATGATGTCGCGGCTACAGGACGGTATTCAGATATTTTGGATGTTGCAGAGCCCTTTATCTCGGTTCCCTTAAGACATTGGTGTATAGGTACTAAGAAAAACTGCTTATGTTTTCAAGATCTACACGTCGTCTAAAGGAAAACCTCAACTTTGCGGACACCCTGTATAAGAAACTCGGAAGGGATCCAACTATTTGTAGCCAGCAAACTTTGATATCAATCAAAATGTAGTTAGACGGACCATTGGCGTATAGAAAAAGGGACAAGTTGGGCAAGTGCGAGACAGTTGAATGTATCAAAAATAACATGTTTCGGTGGTTTCTCGGTGGAAAACGAACGAAAATGGAACTACTCTATTCTATTCAGACTACGAAGTTTAGCGAAATAAGACAGCGCAAAGTTCTGGTAATAGATGGCGATTTGTGCTCTATTATTTCAATAGAACATGTTTTGTTATGAAGATAAATTAGGACAAATTAATGCACAGGATCCTGCGCGAACCGAGTCGATATCTATTATACAGGGCGTTCATTTGAAAAGTTCCCACCATGAATTTATCGAAAATCACTGATTAAAAGAAAAAAAAACGACGGGATACGTCAAAAGATTTGAACTTTTCAACCAAAAACTACTTGACCCCCTTTCAACGTCGGCCCCCCAGGGTTATTCCCTTAATAATTTTAAATGACAGGGGGTATCGGGTAACAGCTTGTTTGAAGGGTCTTTCGAAGTCTTTTGTTTTGACGACTGCTTTTTTAAAATCAGTCTATTCGTTTTCGAGAAAATTAGAAAAATCTTTACTGATCTAGTTTGTTCAGATAGAAAATAAATGCAGACGAAAATATCACTTTTTATTTCAATAAGTATTCAAAATGTTGCCCGTTAGGCTTTGCCAAATCTACAATTTGTTTATAATTTAAAATGGAAACTACCAACATAAACAGCAATTCGGAAGATTAAACGTGGCAACAACCAGATTTTTTCCGCATTGTTTTCATCAAGACTGGGCGAACTGTATTTGATGTTATACCTGTTATTTGTTGCTAACGGAAAGAAAGAATTTGATTTGCTGTCAATTATCTTTGTGACAATCTTGGGATGGTGAAAATTAATTTATTGATTCATATTTTCCTTCCAAAATGGTTTACATACTAGCCGAAAGAAGGGAAATGATCTAATTTGTGCTCGGAAAAAAAACGTGGTCATCGGAGAGTTTTGGATGAAGTACTTCGAAAAACCTTCCAAACAAGCTATTACTAGATACCCCTTGTCATTTAAAATTTTTAAGGGAATGACCCTGGGGGGCTGAGGGTGAAAGGGGCTGAAGTAGTTTTTGGTTAAAAGTTGTCCCCTTTGATAAATCTTTTCACGTATCTCCGAGATTTTTCTTTTAATCAGTGGTTATCGATAAATCCCTTATGGGAAGTCCTCAAATGTAGTATAAGAAATTATTCGAAAATTCGAAATGTTTATAGCAAAAATTTTTTGAGTTCTATATATAACAGAAATAAATACTGAACACCTGCCTCAGAAAATGTAATCCATCCTGCAAATATGGCAAATTTATTATTACAAAACTACCTGTGTGGTTATTTGAATATGAAGCGTTGAAATAAATTGCTGGAAAATCGAATAAATCGAAAAAAAAAACAACGGTGAAATATCGGCAAACAGAAATTGATTAAAAAGCATGCATCAAGTCTTGACAAGTCTAAACGTATGGCTCTCCTCATTCCAATTTGTAAAACGACTCTAGTTGCGATCTTTGTATATTGATTGATTTAACACCTCCCAGCTTTGCATATTAATATAAGCCTGCTTTAAAAATGACACACTCTGAAATTTTGAGTGCTTCTGCGGAGTTACATTAAAATGGGTTCTGCTAGATTTCAAAATTAAAGGACATCAGAAAATAAAATGTAATGTTTCCAAAAACTATTTCACCTCAATTTTTTTTAGTGTTTTCATACCGATCAGAACTCACAATACCTTCACCATTAGACCGGTTTTTGAGATGCAATTTTTTGTCAGTTAACGTGATCTTAGGAACTAATGATTACTTTTTTGACTATTACTCTGCCCTACCTGGACCCACCCTCAAAAACACTTGCTGAGACGCTAAGGAGCACCGCAGAGATGCCAGTGGCGTAACTTGTATATATCATAAGGTCTAAAAAATGAAGTCAAGTAGATCGACTCGGTACTTCCCACCCACTGATATGAATCTAGTGATTAGTTAAATACGAAATATTCCTAATCACAACATTTTTGAGCTAAAGTTGTTACCCAAGTCGTATCGATGTTCGGGAATGTTTTCTACATTTTGAAAAAATCACAACTCAGAAATGACGTATTTTCGACCTTGCTATATAAACTCTGCTCCATTTTGAATGGATAAGGGAAACGACAACTTAAGAATATCAGATCTGTTTTTCGTGAAAAAAAATTTGAATCTGCCCCTTTCATTTTGAGCTTGAAAGTGTTGCTCTACAGGTCGCACAAAACAAATCTAAATGCAAAACTGACAGGTTTGGACTTTATTACAATAAAAAGAAAAATGCCGATGAAACTAAATCTACTATCAGCGATAAGCAAGAACAAGCTGATTTAAGAGTAGGCTACAGTGTGAACATATCACGATAGATCTTACCACGCAAAGATTTGATTAGGATTAGGAGTATAGCGCGAGCTAGGGAACAAAAAATGCAGGTATTTAAAAGAAAAGGGCAAACATGAACAGATGATATTTTCCCAGATATAAGCAAGGAAAGTGTTCTTTTTCGAGGTAAGATATTTGTAACCAACTCTTAAATCGTACAGAACGTTATCTTCAGTATCATACAACACAAGCATCATAAGGAGTGCGAATCCTGAATGCCAAGGTTGTATAGTATCACTGATAACATACTGTAAATCTACAAAAATCTAGCTCAAATCTCAAACTACAATTGGCAGGAATAAAAGTGACCATACCTGGTGGGGTGAGTGGAGGTGCGTTCACTACTCTGGTTACATATTCCTATAAAATACGAATCAAATATATTATAACGTACATGGTTCGGTACAAGGGACGGATGTGTTTTAAACGACTAGCTCTGAAAATGCGGGACTTGTTCGACGTGAAAGACCGCTGCACATCCCAAAAGTGGCGGTTTGGTGCGCTGTATCGCAAACTTGCATCATCGGCCCTTACTTCTTCGTAGTCGGTAATGGCAATGCTGTTACGGTGAACTCGGGGCTTCTTTTTACCTGAAATACGACAAGTTCCAACAGGATGGGGCGACCGCCCACACAGCCAAAGCAACGATGATCATGATCGCCTTATTTCCAAGTTTGATGTTCATCGGTCTCCTCGATCCCCAGATTTATCCAAACGTGATTTTTTCCTATGGGGATACCTCATACGAGCACAAGCCCCGAACTCTGGACGAGTTGAAGGAGGCAATTCGCGTGGAAGTCGCCCACGTTGGGAGAACGATGTTGGAGAGAGTCTACGCGAACTTTCAAGAACGCCTCCAGCATCGTCAAAAACGGCGACCACACGACAAACGCTATTTCATTGTTAACCCGAATCTGCCAATAAATTTGTTCTTGGGTAAAAATTTTGTGATCTTTTAAAAACCGTCCGACCTCTGTATAACCTCATCAGTCCAGTTTTTTATTCCTCGACTATGTGTCCCCTTCACTGTTGTTTTTAAAAACAATTTCAGCAACAATCTCGCCGACTTAGTAAGTAAATATTTCTCTCCTAATTGCTATTTGTTGCTATTGTTAATAATTGTTTCCAGCTCCAGACGATGAAGACATAGATCTTCGAAAGCTTGAGAGATTAAGTTATAATACTGCCTGCCTTCTACCCAAAGGATATATATATATATATATATATATATATATATATATATACGAAGGTGTAGAGTTGGTTCACTCACTCTACACTTATTCTAAAAAACTATCAAAAAAGTCAATGTGTCATGTATCCTGGCACCAGTATGTATCAACATTAAATGAACATAAAGAACATCGAATAAATAATGTTTTGTTTTAAAATTAATACATGTTTTGAGGTTGAACGTTGATACAATACACCAATAGCTACATACTTTCACAAGCCATTCCAGAAACAGTAGTGATATTTTTAGGACAGAAAGTACATTAAAAAGTAACACGAACATATTATCAAATGCCCATTGCTAAGATACAGGATTCATTGGATAGAAAGTAAAATAGTAGACGTCAAGTATCCAAGTCATCCCTGGTTACATGAGTCAGAGATTTTTTTGGGTAATTGTTATGCAGTGCTGAACAAGTAACAAAATTGTCTCGATATCTTTATAGAGGTGGATAAAATTTCATCATTGATTTCATAAATCTAGCTGTATCTCGGCAGGGCTATAGCTGCTGCCCATAATGTGTATACAGGGTGTTCCAATTAAATTCTTGTTGATACATGATGTTGAAAGAAATTAGATTTCTTTCTGTATTTTGTATGAAGATTAATCAGAAATCTATCCGTTCCATATTTTGGCCCAGGCTCGTACTACACAAAAATAAGGGAAGACAGGTTGACATTCCGGGAAACAATTTTAGGAAAACCCTGTATTTACATTCACCAAACATGAATGACAAATCAAAAACTCTAAATTTTTTAATCAGTTTAATATTCCTAGTTTGATAGATCTGTATTACACGTGTATATATCAACATAAGGTTACATAAAGTCACGTAAAAATCCATCATTCTTCATTTAAAACAAAACCTTTATGAGTCCTAAAATCGCAAGGTACTCTTCATAATTATCCATATCCACTTTTAGAATAAAAAAGTGATGATAATAATTTTGATAGCAGTTAAATCCAGGGTACCAGACAGCGAACTGTTGCGACAGTTCTTAAAGCTTCGGCGACAAAAAATACGTAGAATTTCGAAAATTTAATGCCACAGTTCATCGCAGAAAACAATGTATCGAATTTTACGGAAGCTAATGCCACGATGACACTGGATATTTTCCACGAAGCAGTATTTTTTAGAATCCCCCAAAGGCAAGCAATCTATTTGAAATGGTGTAGGGACATGTATCATTAGATCATTACATACATCTTGCCTCCGAGTCAGTGGGTGCAAACCATATTTGGTACATTTGAGTGCGACTTTATTGAATCTTACTGGTATACAGGGTTTGTCCGGAAAGTAATAGGACTCATTTTCTTCCGCCATGACTACTTAGGAGCGTGCGCGGTCCTATTACTTTCCGGACAAACCCTGTATGTAACAATTTGACTATTTGATCTCGAATTATGTAACATCCACAGGAGAGGTTTTAAAACTCAAAAATAAGATTTGCTCAATGTTGCCAAAGATAAGTTTGTTTCGAAAATGACAAAACTTGGCTGGAATTATGCATGCGCCCTGCTGTTCAGGTCACCTGCGAGAAGTCTACCACGTTTTGCTATGTAAAATAGGTGGTGAAAAAGTCACCTAAGCTGGTTTGGTTTTGCAAAAACCTGGCGAAAAATTACAGATTCAACCATCAATGAAATATCTACTTAAGACTTTTTACATCCTTTATAACCTTGTTGCTAAGACGCATACAATAGTTTAGCTTTCAACTGATTTCTGCTCTTCTAAGTATGTTAAAAAAATATTTACGATGAATACACAATATTTCAACACGACGCAAAAAGAATAGGTGTAAAATTATACCTTGAAAATTAAAATCGCTCTAGTTAACCTCAGCCTCAGTGTAACGAAATACTTGAAAGTAGAACCGAACAAAATAATCAAAATATTGCGGATAGACATGGATAATTATCTGTAAAGACTAATCAAAGAATATCTCATAATCAGACCAATCCGACTCGTCAGAATCGGTAAAAAACGACACCAGATCCTCAAGATCATCGGCCAAAGACTGCCATGGAAAATCGCGCTCGTCTAGGTAGTCCCACAGCATGACCTGTCATAAATAATAAAAGACAATTAGGGCCGAAAACACAGCCGTTCCTTAAGGCTTCCTTATTGAAAAGACCACTTATTTGCCCTGTCACATAGGAGTGACATAAGAGTTGTCAAAATCAAATAAATTGAGACCCTTAATGCGACAGTAATGGACAAAAGTATATAGACAAATTAATATTGTGCTATATTTCTTTTTTAACTTGTTTTATTAATACACCAACCTGTATACATAATTATGAAGGACAAAAATATATAGAAATTGCAAAACAATTATAGAAAAAAGAAGCAAAGTTCATTGAATTATAGAAAACCAACCATGTTTGTGTTAATATTTTGCAGTTAACCATTATTATCAATCACCGCCTGGCATAGATTGTAGAAGTTTCTTGATATAAGATTCATCAATCTGCCTCCACTTTTGCTCTAAAGCGGCAAAAAGTTCATCCTTGTTTGAATAATTGTTATCTCGTATTTGCTTATCTAAGTATTCCTATAGATTTTCAATGGGGTTTATATCGGGAGACTGTGAAGGCCATTTGAGAACTGGTATTTTTTCAACCAGAAAGAATTTCATTACGAGATATGAATTGTGCTTCGGGTCATTATCTTGCTGGAAGATTGATCTTAAGGGCATATTGTCTTCCATATAGGGTAACATGACATGCTTTATTTAGTATGTCTATGTATACAAACTTATCCATAATGCCATCTATTCTATGTAAAGGTGCCATCTCAAACCCCGAAAAGCACCCCCAAACCATAACACACCCGCCTCCATGTTTGACAGTGGGCAAAGTGTACTTGGGGTTTAATCTTTGTCCACTAGGACGACTAACGTAATCTGATCCAAACATATTGAACTTGGATTCGTCACTGAAACATATCCTCTTCCAGTCACAGATGCTCCAATCAAGATGCAAATTGTAATCGGTCCTTTTGTCTCGATTTCGGCTTTTATTTGTCTTGGGGTTTTAAACGGATCTTTGGACGAAATTACTTTTATTAATCTAACTGATCTAGCATTTAGTTTTCTAGGCCGACCACTTCTCTTAGATACTTTTTTGTTTATATTTGTTCAATATTGCCCAAACTGCTTTACGCTTCAGCTTCAAATTTTTGGCAATGTCGACTTGACGTTGACCACCTTTGTATAACTCTGATCTTAGTTTTCACATCGAAAGAAATTTCTGGACCACGCGGCATGGTCTTAAAATCACTCAACTTATTTCACAATACTTGATGAACACATACTAAGCCTCTTCTGACACGAAACTGTACTACACTAATGTTGAAAAGAATTTGTCTACATATTTTTGTCCCTCATAAAAAAGTGCTTATATTCAGACTTGTATTGTTTCGTTGCAAATAATGTAAAAACAAGGAATTTAGTTTTTCTACTAATAACGCATTTGTTTATGGAGTAATGAAGTATGATATACTTTTGTCCATTAGTGTAGGTGCGGAATATGCTTTCTATTCTATAAAATAGTCGGTCACTTCAAAAACCACTCAAGTTCATTTTCAACATCCTTTTACTTCATACGCCACTAGGCGATAAAATATTGTAATCCCTAAGAATTTCGAATGAGATATTGTGTTTTTTTGGATGATATTCACATCACGACCAGGTTGATATTATGCAAAGAACGAAAAAGCGTTGTAGTTTGTAAAAATCGGCCCAGTGGCGGCAAAAAAGCCACAGACAAAAAATTAAAATCGCTCAAACTTTGTTTTTTGACGTTTCAGATCACTGCCAGAAACATTTTTGTAGGGGTTGAAAATCGGGGGTTGGGAGATGCAAATGTTTTTGATTTTAGTATACACGTTCTAGGCACCTTTTAGCCATATTTCAGGTTCATTCATTTCACTTAGTGAGATAAGGGCAGGTTTAGAAATAGCAGAGTGCTTAGGAGAAATGACGCTTGCACTAAAAAATGATTGTCCTCATCGTACGACTATATTCAGGTGGTACAGCGAATTCCAAATGGACAATTTCACTCTGGAGGACGCTGAGAGTTAAGGAAGGCCGCGAACGTCACTACTAGAGGAAAACATTACTGCTGTGAGGAAAATGCTCGACGAAAACAGGATAGTGACATACCAACATATAGAGGAGACCTTACACCTTCATGCACCAGCAATTCATTCAATTCTGCATGACCATTTACACGTAAGGAAACGTTGTTCTCTCTGGGTACCGCATAGTCTAACGGAAGAGCAGAAGACTCGTCGTATGACTGTGTATGTGAACAGCATCGAAGTCAATAAATAAAGCTGTATTGCAAAACTTTTATAGTACATGTTCTTGACTGACTTTTTTCTCAGAGAATTAAACTACTCTCAGCTTAATCCTTTGAGCTGATGGCGTTGCGTAGGAATTGCAGAGTCAACCTACTTGACGCCATCTTTTATGAAAACGCTTCATTAAAGATAGATGCGTCAATACATTACTTCCCCTCCAAGTAATACCGCGTAACACGTTCAGTGCAAAAACATGGCAATTCCGGGACTTGGTGGTTTTTGAATGCACTACTCGACGGCGGGTACTTGAATGGGTCATTTCAGAAACAAGATCCTGGAGTTGTTTTATTTTCGTATTATGTGATATATTCACCAAAATAATTTTGAATTCATGAACTAAAAAATGTTACAGGCGAATACAGTATTAACTTTGCCCGCAATCACTTGTTTAAGAGTTTCGTAGCAAAGTCATTGACTCAAACCTCTTCAGTTTTATGGCTGATAAAGTCCTGTAAATATACACTAAGTATTTTAAAAAGCTGTCCGTTAAGATGCTATATGAATGGAATTACACGCATACCTATCTTGCAGTCAGTTTTTTTGTTGAAATTTGATTCGTTTTTCCCGAGGATATAGCTTTGCCTGGGTTTCTCCCATGTATCCTAAATAAATGCCCGAACACTCTCAGCTTAACTACCACGCGTTTTTTTGCAAAGAAATATTTCGGGACCTCAAATATGACCTAGATAATGAATGGCGTTAGAGGTAATTTGGAAAATGCAAATATCAACCACCATTTTTGGCGTACGTCTGAAAAATACACGAATTTCCCAAAAACTTAGCACCCACGTATTTTTTGGAAAAAAATTGTCGATAACTTCAAATGTGACAATGCCCTCAGGGGTCATATGGAAGTCAAGTGTATGAATTAAAAATAGCAAACACCATTTTTGACAGCCTTGAAGTTAGCGACCACTCAAGGCGATAAGGAGGCCTCCGATCGGACAAGGTAGCCTTGTTCTTTGTGAAAGACATTTGACAACTCTTCTGTCAGTCTCATGTGTCAAAATCGTCAGCGCAAATAAGTCATCCTTACAATAAAAAAGTCTCAAGCGAAACAACGGCTGTGCATTTGGCCACAATTTGCAACTACTGCTATTTGTTTATATGTGCAAGTGGAGTGATGTTTGTGATAGCGCGTAAGCAGCTGTGATGGGGGTGACAGGGAATTAATTCTTTGGGAAAAGCGTGTGGTTATGTCGCTGAACGGTAAGAATGATATTAGCCTAACACTGAATCCCTGCAAAACTGAACGCCTGACACTGCTAAGCGGAGCCTGCAATACTGAGCCAAAAAAGCATGCCTGTGTAGGAGTAAGGATGTATGTGATTAGCCTAATATTTAGAGGACACCACACAAAACATAAGTGGAAAGGGGTCAAATCGATTTAGTCTGTGGTTATGTCGCTGAACGGTAAGAATGATATTAGCCTAACACTGAATCCCTGCAAAACTGAACGCCTGACACTGCTAAGCGGAGCCTGCAATACTAAGCCAAAAAAGCATGCCTGTGTAGGAGTAAGGATGTATGTGATTAGCATAATATTTAGAGGACACCACACAAAACATAAGTGGAAAGGGGTCAAATCGATTTAGCCTAATTTATCCCCGCGACACTGGCGAGGAATTACCTTGACCGCGAAACATTTCAAAAATAAGGTATTAGGTTTTTTGGATGTTATATGACATGTACATCACGAAAAACCATGTCACTCACTTTGGTCGGTCTGTTTGACTGCTAATCATTGACCTGTTATAACTTGGAAAGTACCACTCGCATTTGGACGAAAAGATACTATTATGCTAAGGCTATGGTTTTAAATTTAAAATTAAAAAAATGCATGTAAAGGTTAAACATTGGGAGTTGGGGTTGTAGGTGGTGGATAAGGGAATATCTTATCATAGTTCATACATCAGGGATTCATACATTTTCCCCTAAAACAGAAATGTTGATGGCAGATGGCCTATACTTTCGGTAGGTAGTCCTGTTTGGCTGACTTGATCTTATTGTGCATGTTCACAGCTAATTAGTGCATCATTTACGAATTAATAGCATTGCGTGGGAAGTGCAATCAACCTACTTGACGCCATTTTTTAGTATGTTTGTGTGGTATCTATTGCGAGATTTGATGATAATGTTTACCTGCAAAACATCAATATTGTTCTCCTGGTTCCTGGGCCTTCTCTGTCTTGGCGGAGGTCCAACATCCAACTTGCGACCATCAGGAAGAGCATGTAGATAGAAGCACTTGTTACCGAAGGGGCATTTTCCTTGGCCCTTCTTAAAATACTTGCAGTCTTTGCGGGCAAGTGCAGACTTGTAGTCATCGATTAGCTTATCCTTATCTTCCTTAGTATCTACCCAATACATGCTTGGGCAGACGAAGTCTGAGGTAACTCTGCATTCCGGACAAGCTCTGGAAGACACAAGAAACACATACATCAACGGTCATGGCGTAATTTGATAGATCTAATAGCCTGCTGTCAAAATGACAAAATGAATACAAAGCAAATTTGGCCTACACGTTTTTTATAAATATACTCCCCTGAAAAATAAGATCTTACCTTGTAATTTTATTTTCAAACTGCCGGGCTTGTCTCCACCTCCTGATGCAAGTCAAGCAGAAGCAGTGATTACAATTCGGCAGTATTCCAAACCTTTGTTCTCCACTAGCTTTTTCCATGATCACTTCGAAACAGACGCCGCATGACTTCTCCTTAGAGCGAGCAATAGCGAACGATAATTCCATGTTTTTTTCGTGCTCCATCAGACACTCCTGGTAGTTTTCAAGAACAAAATATTTGTTAAAAAAAAATCACGCACCCCATATCACACAAAATCAGAGAGTGTGAATGTCAACATGAAAAATAGGAGACTCCTTCACTTGTGTAATTTTACGCATAAACTGGTCCAGGTCTGATCAAACATTTCATGCCTCGCAAAGATGCTCATCATCAAAATATAAGATGAAAATTGAACTACACCGTTCTGCAGCATAAGACCACCATGTTTCAAAGATCGTTCATATATAATGCTATCAGGATGTATAATCAGCTGCCACAAGAATTCAAGCTTCTTAATAAGAACAAGTTCAAACTAAAATGTTATTTGTTTGGTATGCAGTAGAATCAATGATGCAATATTGTATATTGAACTTTTTATTTATTTATTATTGTGTAACTCATATATATATATATATATATGTATACGTATATATATATATATGTATATATAAAAGCAATATTGATATCAGAAGTGTGGCTAGATCTGTTTAACATAGAATGTGTTGTTCCTTTCTTTGTACGTCCTGTATAGTTTTTAAAAGTTAAAAGCGTAATCTGTACATGTGTTTTACTGCGAATGCCTGTGCTGCTCTATGTTCATCATACGTATACTTTTTCTGTCTATCTCATTAGTTTTGACATATAGTACATATTATTTAATAACAAATTCAATTATTCGCTTATTTGGGTGCTCCCCTCCAGTCGTTGAGTACAGTAGCTGCAGCTAGACTTCGCTACTGGTATTATATATATTTTTTTATTATACTGAATTTTCGTTGAAAATAAAAGACAGTTTATTATTATTATTATATTGGATGCTGTCATTTCTGTCATTACTGATTAAAACTCCGAAGCTCTATGTGTGCACTGACAGGCTACTTGACTGCTTCAACCTCTGAGATTGCATTTATTTTTTATTATGAAATATATACCCAGAAGTCGACGTCAAGCCGAAACTGGGTGATAGGCAAAGTCATAACAGCTATCAGAAAAATATTTAAAAAATTTTTATGTATGTGTTTTGAAAATTATAGGTCTTTGAAAAAAATATAGAAATTTCACACCCTACGGCAGTCTGTCAACTCCTGTTACTACAAATATTAACTTTTTTTGGATTTTATTTTTACAATGTAATGATGAATAATGCATCTTCAAACTGGTGTCTCAACCTTACTGCCAACTTTTCTCGTTCAGGAAAAATTGCCACTTATTTCCCAACCAAGTATTCCAAAGTAAAACTTTGCTCATCTTTAACTGGCTGTACTGGAAAAAAATGTACTACGAGAGTTTGGCAAGTAACCTTAAAAATTGCCGCATGTAATAAGGATTCCAAAATGGTATAACACTTAGAAGATTTCTCGTTAACTTATGCACAATTTTTATCTGAAGAAAAACATAAAAATTTTTCAAAATTTCCTAATTAAACAGCGATTATGAAAACGCACAAGGACCCTTAAGGATAACTGTTTCCACAACAGTGGGCGTCAAAATGCTGCTGCTGATGATTTACCTTTACAGCAAATGCTCAAACTGTTTTCCTTCAGCCGCAATACACGCTCGACATCTTCTTAAAAAAGATTGGGTTATTAAACGAGCGAATCCACGGTTATTCACAAACTCAGCTGCTTCCAATAGTCTTTGCCGTAGCTCAGCTACATTTTGAATCGGCTTGAAATACACTTTTTCTTTTACAGTTCCCCAGTAAAAAAATCTAAAGGATTCAAATCAGGTGATCGGGCTGGCCACGGTATTGTACCAGACCGCCTTATCCATCTGCCTGGAAAGTTTGATCGAGATACTCTCTCACTGAGAGTGCATAGTGCGCTGGGCAGCCATCATGCTGAAACCACATGTCCCAGTAAATACTCAGTGGCACGTCCACCAATAAATTTTGTACATGATTTTTCAAAAAATCCACATAAACTTCAGCAGTCAAAGTCTCTGGGAACTCCATACCACATACAGCGTGTTCAACCTCTCCTGCCCCGGGATTATGAGCCCCGAGTTGCTTTTTGTCGCACAATATTAGAAAGACACAGAAAAGATCCACAGTTCTTTGAAAACATTTTATGGTCGGATGAGACCACATTTAAAAAAGATGGGTACATGAAGCTGCATAACTTACACGAGTGGCACGTAGCAAACCCACATTTGATGAAAGAAGATATATCTCAATATCGCTTCAAGATAAACCATTGGACAGGAATTTTAAATGGTAAAATAATCGGTCCGTTTTTGTTCCCAGAGACTTTGACTGCTGAAATTTATTTGGATTTTTTGAAAAATCATGTACATAATTTATTGGTGGACGTGCCACTGAGTATTTACAGGGACATGTGGTTTCAGCATGATGGCTGCCCAGCGCACTATGCACTCTCAGTGAGAGAGTATCTCGATCAAAACTTTCCAGGCAGATGGATAAGGCGGTCTGGTACAATACCGTGGCCAGCCCGATCACCTGATTTGAATCCTTTAGATTTTTTTACTGGGGAACTGTAAAAGAAAAAGTGTATTTCAAGCCGATTCAAAATGTAGCTGGGCTACGGCAAAGACTATTGGAAGCAGCTGAGTTTGTTAATAACCGTGGATTCGCTCGTTTAATAACCCGATCTTTTTTAAGAAGATGTCGAGCGTGTATTGCGGCTGAAGGAAAACAGTTTGAGCATTTGCTGTAAAGGTAAATCATCATCACCAGCATTTTGACGCCCTCTGTTGTGCAAACAGTTATCCTTAAGAGTCCTTGTGCGTTTTCATAATCGCTGTTTAATTAGGAAATTTTGAAAAATTTTCATCAGTTTTTTTTCAAATAAAAATTGTGCATAAGTTAACGAGTAATCTTCGAAGTGCTATACCATTTTGGAATCGTTATTAAATGCGCCAACTTTTAAGGTTACTTGCCAAACTCTCATAGTACATTTTTTTCCAGTACAGCCAGTTAAAGTTGAGCAAAGTTTTACTTTGGAATACTTGGTTGGGAAATAACTGGCAATTTTTCCTGAACGAGAAAAGTTGGCAGTAAGGTTGAGACACCAGTTTGAAGATGCATTATTCATCATTACAGTGTAAAAATAAAATCCAAAAAAAGTTAATATTTGTAGTAACAGGAGTTGACAGACTGCCGTAGGGTGTGAAATTTCTATGTCTTTTTCAAAGACCTATAATTTTCAAAACACATACATAAAATTTTTTTAAATATTTTTCTGATAGCTGTTATGACTTTGCCTATCACCCGGTTTCGGCTTGACGTCGACTTCTGGGACACCCTGTAGATACACTGAATTGGTACTAGTGTCTATGAAATGACTATCAAACTTGTTCTGCTTTACTTCATGTTCAAGTCCAACCGCTTTTTAGATTTCAACAAAGTTGTAAATTTTTTGCTGGATCATACGTTAGATACAGCAATTCATATTTCACCACAACGCCTGAGGGCTTTCCTTGTTTAATGATTATTCTTTTACTTGAGCTGATTCCTAGGACTTTTTATCAAACAGATGACCTATGACCAATCAGTTACAAGTTTCCTGATTTCAGCTTATTCGTATAGTTCCCAATATTTTACAGGTGTTTTTATTACCGCGTGTCATCTTAAAATCTTTCCCACCCTCCCAAAGATACTATCTACCGGAAGATAAGAGTGTCCTCGCATTGGGAAAAGCTTCTATTTTTTTCTGGAGCAAAGCTGTATGACCATAACGTTAGCATGTGGGTGGTAACGCTATTTTTATTTTGCCCCCCGCATCCAAAAAATCAAGCAGGGATGAAGATATTTCTTTGGCTCCCCTGCCAGCTTGATGTTCCATCCACGAACAAAAAACTGAGTGGACTTAAGTCAGTTTGTTTGTCTTGGTATTATTTCCCCCCTAAATGCATTTCGACTATTCAAATGTTCATAAAGAGTTAGTATTTCATCATATGCATTTTGCAAGTCTGCTCCTCATCTAGTTCCTATGCTTAACAAAGTATCCTGTGTGAAGCCATATACCACAAGAATATTAAAATATGGCCATATAAACTTCCACCTGTGTACGGTTTTGCTAATATCTTTTTTCATCGCTTTTTCCTATAATTTCTGCTAAATGAATAAATGTTTTCTTTGCCATGCGGAAAAGCTTAGAGAATCCAAAATTATCATAGCTACAAACCCATGGTTCCATCATTAAACATTTTTTTATGAAAAAAAAACATTTCTCCCATTAATATTATGAAAGGTTTCTTTTTAAAACTTTCCATACACCGTTGTAGACGAAAAAACACCGATTATCGAGTTATAATAAAAATAATCAGAAATCATATGCGCGCTTTTCTAAAATAAACAACTTGCAACAAAACCACGGTTAAAACCAACGCGTTCAAGCGTTTCGACTAACTGACGTCATCAACCCCTGTGTCATCTTGAACCATATTATAACCGCGGTACATAACATAGAAATTTTGAGTTCGCTTGGATTTGATTATAGACCAAAGCAGCCGTCCATTTTATGAACAGTTTATCAAAAATCTAACTATATAAATATCTACTACTCTCCAAAGTAATGTATTTTTTAGTTTTTCAGTTGAAAAAGCGCCAACGTAATTTTTATCAAGTTAGATTTGAAAAACTTCACGGAACGGCAATTGCTATCAAAATGGAGGCGTGTCTACAGCGCGAATTATTTTATGGGAACCTTCCAACATAATTATCTCAAACCCATTGTTTTTGACATTGGCCCTTTTAGAACCAAGCCAATGAAGTAATTTTCACTTAGCTATCACAATTTTACTCACCCCAAATCTGCAAAACAGAAAATTCTGCGATTTTCAATTCACTCGCGACCTCGGCGTTACAATAGAAAGACCGCCAAACTTGGCGATAGGATTTTTTGTGTCAAACCGCGATGCCAACTTCACACTGGCAATCCTACATATAATGTGACTACACGTGATAATTTTTCAATAAAGTCACAATAACCACTGTTAATGCATCCGAAGACTATTTTCACTATTTAAAACTCAAGGGAATGCAATAATCAAAAAATAAAATTCAATTTAATAATGGTCAGAACGCTGAGGTTGGCGCATGTGCTCTTAAGATGTGCTCCAAAAGCCGACTTCGCGATCGTAGGGTTCCGCTGGAATACACGAATACAGCCGAGTCAGTGACGTGCATACGAGGTGAGCGCGATAATTATATGTATGCCTATGAGTTATCGTCAGCTCAATATGCAAATCACGTAAGTCCACTTTTTGAAGAAAATACGATATTGGAATTGTTAGTTGATACTATGTGACGCGCATGTCCCAAGAATTCCTCATAACTCGCAAAAAACACGTGACATATTCGGCGTCAGGAATTCCACATAACACTCGCCCTTGCTTTGACCGACAGTAACATCACACAAGTCCATACAAGTTTAACAGTTCAGTGTTTTGGTATGCCTTAATGCATGTCTGTTGTTGGCGGTAGTATTTGATACTTGTGCATGTTCAGCATGGAGTAAAGCACTAAATGGTTAGGAGGTTCGTATCTAAAGCTATTCGTACACATCAACTCATAACAAACAAGCCTGTCGTGTACGGTGCGCGCTACTGAAATATACGAAACATTTTTTTTCGTAAAAAGTTGAAGAGCTTTTGAAGGCTCACAGTACACAATAAGAGCTATTATAATCAGTTATCAAAAAGTAGGTACAAACGGTCTTACACCTCAGCTCCAAAGAAAGAAGTCTGTCGTGTATCATGATACACATTCACTGAAGATAGGATATTGCGCATGTGGACGGAGCTTCGTGACGTCACCCGGAGAGTTATCGGTTAGAGGATCTGAAACGACGCTTCAGCGTCCAATACCTGTTAACAAGACGTCTTAATCAAGATGTGATAGAAAACTTTTGCGGAGTAATTATGGCAAAAGATGGTCTTCATAACCATACAAGTCCTCTAGAGTTTAAGTATAGAATAAGGTCATATATGTTAGGGCGAAACGGAATAGTGACAAAAAAGCGAGCACGTTATCCATATCAACCCAAATGATAATCACTCTCCGCGTGACGTCATGCGCGCCGGCGGAGCATACGGCCCTTATCGTGTACGGTACGCGCTACCCCCTGAAATTTAGAAAAAAAAATTTGTTTCCTGAACGCACCTCTTCAATTTTTCAGGGAAAAAAAAATGTTTCCTAGATTTCAGAGAGTAGCGCACACCGTACATGACAGACTTGTTTGTTATGATTTGAGATATACGAATAGCTTTATTTGCGAACCTACGAACTCTGCAGAACCATTTAATGCAGTACCGCAATAGTATAAGACTCGTAGGCATACATATAATTATTCCGCTCACCTCGTATACAACTGACGGGCTCCTGTGAGTAACGCCTACGGCCATGGTGTATTGCAGGTTGCAGGCCGTCAACATTAAATTTATATTTTATATTTGGAACGCTGTATTCTAGCCGCGGGTAATATTGTGGAGACTGCTTGCTAAATTATTAATGCGAATTATAATTCAACAAAAGCACCAGTCCAAGTTAACTAAATTTTGAAACTACAAATAGATTTTCTTCGTGGGCCTAGCAGAGCCTAGCACAGTGGCGTATCTTACGCGGTTCCCGAAATATTTCAACTTCCAAAGATAAATATCTGTAACTAAGCGTGCAGCATCTACGCATGCAGTTACGAGTTATGGGGGGAATTTTAACTCGATTTATGCAGTTTTACTCACCGAAAACAAAAATACCAGCAACTTTTTAAATCGCATTACGCATTGACTAGTGCAGCCTAGGCGAGGTGAACATTAAACAATAAAAATAAAAACACTAAATGTTAATTTTTTTAACAGTGTTGTCATATCAATCAATAATCGTGTAGTGTCGTGTTTGGCGATATCACATCTTTTAAGACAATGACATGCGTAGACGATTTAAAACATGAAGATTCAGAAAATGTAATGCAAACTGCAAAACAAAATAGTTATCTATTGCTGCGATCCTAGAGCCCAGTCCTTTATCTCAAGATTCTAATCTCTTGTTCATCTTGTATATCCTTACTTTTAAAATACGTTAATCAGTAATTGAATGCTTTGCTTATATATTTTAAATTATTATAGAATTTGGTTTCAGCGCCAAATCGGAAATATTCGGACGATTCCGGTATCTGGTTGGCTTCAGAGTTCTACCTTTATGCCAACGTTGCCAGATCTTCAGGAATTCCTCAGATCTATTGATTTCACTTTCTAGCGGTAGGTCGAAGGATTGTTTAGCAAGTATTTTGACATGAAGATTGTAATTACTTACCTGGTGAAAATTTTTCAGAATTGTATGAAAAACAAGAAATTATATACACATACTATGGTTTTATTTTATTTGAGTTATGTACATAAATCCTCACCTGTCTATGTTTTTTCCTCTGTTCCTCATTGAAAGGATGCAGTATCAGCCGTTCGCACATGTCGCATTTTTCCCCATGTAAGTATGTGCAGTGCAAGATGTTTCGACATACACCATCCTTGTTCGCGTATGGGCACAGTTTTCGGTTGGCGACTAAGTCTGTGTAACAAGCTGTCAAGATATACTAGTCAGAGATGTCGCTACAATTTTCGACAACACTTTTTGAAGTGTTCGATTTTTTTGATACAACAGTGGTTATCGTTATAATAACAAGGAAAACAATGAAATACTTAAGAGCTTGTAGGGCAAACATTTCCATTTTTGTTCCGTCATAACAATATGTTGTACAAGTTTCTTCATATGGTCCTCAGATAATTTTCGCAACCTTACTAAATATAGAGTTAGAGGATCTATATTCAAACTGTATCAATCTATTGAAAAATTCCGACCATAGAATCATATATGAAGGGTACCGGGGAATAACGACAATAGTCCATCCGGACTGATTTTGAGAAAATCGGTACCTAATTAAGGTTTACTTACTTGGAAAGTAAAATTGATGAAAAAATAAGTCGTAAAGAATATCTTTGCTAAACAGTGTATTTATTGGTAAAATAGATTATACAAATTGAATTTTTACTCAAAACTAGTAACGTAACAAACAAAAGATGATGTTCAACTCTGGACTCGTGCCACTTTTCCCCTGCTTTAAGCGTCTATTGGCGGGTCATCGACATATTCATCACTGCTGGCTACTGGATGATCAAGAGGTATTAACTGTTGATAAAATGCCCTAGAATCTGCTCTCTCTAGAAATTTGGTCACATCCTGCAGATCCTTACATTTCTTACTTTCAATTCGGATTGGGCACTGGTAAAGTTTTCTCAATGTTTCCTCTTCTCGTTTTTGTTGATCTTTTTTAGATTCTTCCGAATTACCTTATCAAATTTAGAACTAGCATATAGGCCCATGTATGTCAATTTGTGAAAAACTACGCCAGGATTCTGTTTAAAAAACTTGAGCATCCTGACTGGTCGGGTTGGAAAGGGGCACTACGTTGGATAAAACGGCGATAAAGATGTACTCCAATCTTGAAAATCAAAATTTTTGCCACAATCAATGACTTCAAATGGTGTAGGTTTCACACGGCAATTTTTCAATTCATCTCTCCAGTCATCCGGTACCTTAGTGTATGCTCTTTGGTTCACGAGACTCATATCTCTATCACACTCGAGGTATGAATGCCCCCTGATCGGGAATATTTCTTTCATAGTAGTAAAACGGTTTTTCTTGGTAGCCAAGTAATGCAAAAACCGAATAACTGTAAAGTTTTTCTTCAGGAGTCACAGAAAATGACAAGTTCTTTTACTTCCATAGGCAAGATATTATAAAAAAGCGATACAGCATAGAGCAGACATCGTCACAGCTCCTTTCTTAGTAATAGATTCACCGTAGGTATAAAAGATAGAATCTGAGTTTGACAGAATGTGGATGTTAAAACTGATGAAATTTAGTTGCCGCTTATATTAAACGTCATTTGTCGTGATATTTGGACAGGACAAGTTTTTTTGGCAATCCATTGTGATACTTTCGATAGCGGGGAACTTCGAGGCACATTTGCGGTAAGTTCTCTTTAGACTGTAAAATCGCTCACTCGTTTTTTGATGTAGCGTCTTCTCAAGTATCTTTTTCTCCAAATTATTACTTGTTGACTGCATATTTTGTTCCGTGTGGGAATTTAAGGTAGCGGTAAGTGAAGATATATCAGCTTTTAAGGAATCACACGTACTACAAGTATCTTTTCGTGGATAACCGAACGATATATTGAAGTTGTTTTCAAAAATTTCTCGGAAGGGTTCATAGGAAATCTTGTTTTCAACATTGCCAATTTGCCATTTTGTGTAATTTTGCGATATTTAGATTTTCAGGTAGGTACGGCAGATCCAACGCCGCCTTTCCATATGGACTGATGCCGTTTTTCCATACACGCGTACGGACTCATGCCATTTTTCCCCGGTACAGGAAATCTTATGCTGTTGTTTTGTGAACCTAAGCCCTTTTTACAATTTAAGAAGCTGATTACAAGATAGCATCAGGAAAATGCCACCAAAATAAACTGAAAGCTCAATTTAGCCAAATAATGGAGTAATGCCGTTTTTCCCCGGTGCCCTTCATATGTATATCATCTCATTACTATATAAATTTGAGCTAGAAAATGACTACTTGTTAATTTTTATCATTTTGTTTATTATTATTGGATAAACGTAAATCTGAATATTTTCACACAAGAACAAAATACCCACCTGCACCGTCATTAGCAGATTCAGAGCCGAGTACCGCCGCGTAACTTCGAGGCTGAAGACTGGACTTTGGGATGAATTCGGGTGCGTTTACCCACGAATCTCGAAAACTACTAACAGGGGATGCACAAGCACCTTCTTCTTTCGCGTCTTCCGACTTGCTTGTTTCTTCTATTTTTTTGCTATAGACGTAATCTTTTTATACAGTGTGCAACAGCAAAATGGAACACAGTTTGATCAACTCAATGTCAATGCTACTCATTTTTGTCTGTCTGTCTGTTTGTCATCTGATCAGCAATTCTTGACCGACTTGGCTCTTTGAAATTACTTGATTTGATGCCATTTTTTCAATATATATTTTTAACTGCATGATATTCAAGTTTATAACTCTAGAGAATGCGCCCATCATAAATATATGAGTTGTTCATTTATCAATATTGACGAAATGGCAGATCAAAACTTACCAAGTAAGTATTTCTTCACTAGAGATCTTGAGCTGTTTGTTTGGTAATTCTTTCCTGTTATTCACAGTGTTTTTGTTGACCATATCAGCAGTTTGAGAAGTAGATGGAGGATTTGCACTAGAAGATTAATAATATCTTAAGTGTGGCACATTTACCATAGATATTTTAGACTGACACATATGAATGATGGGCCTAACATTTCGGACAGAACGAAAACGTCAGTGAATTCAAGTGTCGAGTTTATCCACAGATTACAACATCACCACTGTTACTTCTTTTTAGATTTCCCTTTGATTGTTGCGTCAATATTATTGATGAGTCAAAGGCAATACTTCAAGTTTATAGCAAAGTTGCAACATGTTCGCGATCTATCGGAAGTAAAGCGAAGTAGCCAGCAACAATGCCAGCTAGCATTGCCAATGTGAGGAATATCTATAATGTCAGGAATTAATGAATGTTTCGTAGGTTTTGCAGACTTTTGAGGAACGCAAACATTTAAATTTATTGTTTATCAGATAAAAATTGGGGAATTTAGATTCTCTTCATCGCTATGAACAGTAATTTTGATTTGTAGTTCTCTCATTTCTGCATAAGAACTCGGCAACGTGCAGTTGTACCATCTCACAGAGATTCAAACCTTTCCCACATACTACACTTTTTCCACTTCTGTTTTTAATCGGTTTGATTTTACCCATTGCATGGCTTGGTAAAGCCTAGTGTAGTCTATTCATAAGTTAAAGTATATTATGTAAAGCATAATGTGTAATCCGCGCCAAAATTGACTTGCCAGGAATCCGATCGCAATAGATTTGGCAACGCTGTACCAGCACCCATGTTCGCATTAAGCTGTGTTTACACTTATACACTTTTCCGTACCCTGTTTACCCTTGTGTTTTTCCTGTTTGCTTTGGCTGCGTCCATTATGTGGTGTAGAGTTTGTTAATCTAATGTAAGTACATCTTTTGGTAAAATAAAGCCCTGAGTAAAGATAACATGGCTACGTAAGACAACTATTGAAATATACTCTAAAAGGCTATCCTTAGCTAAATTTTTCTCGAAACCGTTGCACAACACTTAAAAATATGCAAATGAAGATTGGAAAACTGCCGCTTTGACGTAATGACATTTTGCTAGCTTTTCACAAACAGTATCAGGTAGGTTGCCTCTGTATCTCACTTGCAATTGCAAAGGTTTGTTATCCATGTGATGCTAGATTAGAAAATAACGCATCGTATCATCACAATATTCAAATGAAACATTAAATGATAATTTTTGCATGGGAAGTACAGTGTCTATCTACTTGGTACCACTTTTTTCAAGTTCAGCTCGTTTTATTTCCCTTTTTTGGAACCTACTGGCAGCGAAGTATTGTAATCGGGAAAGAGTTCTAAAAGGATGTTACATGACATCGCGAAAAACCATGTCACCCATTTCCGTTGATCTATCCGCTAATCTCATACACGCCTATATGATTTACTAATAGTAAAAATGTTATGGCCGAAAACCGAGGCAAAATGCAGGTTTTAGCACAGATTCTAGAGCAGAACTACTATTGTCATTGAACCTGATTTAAGAAAGACCATTTTACAGATAGGCACGTTTCATTTCTGACCAACTACCAAGATCCTAGTAGATTAGTTTTCTTATCTGACAGTATCACGAAGCGACGCGATGTTTACGTTGACCGGGTGGGAGCAGACGCGCGGAGTGGGAGCTGGAAAAGGGCGTGGCTATACTACTCGGCCGTACCGTATCGCCGCGGTACAGCACGCACACGCTTCACGCTTCAGTCTCTCGGCAACCGTCGGCGAAGCGGGATGTCTACGCGCTCACAGTTCCGTGCAGAGCTCTATTCGGTTTAGCTATTTTTTTTTTCAGTAGTGGTGTTCACTATAGGGTTCTCGATTGTCTCTCAGTGGTGCTTTGGTGTTTTAGTGTTGTGACAAGAGTCTCCAAAGTGGGAATTAAGTCTACTTCCAACTCTTCTGAGGAAAACAGGATACCTGTGCAGGAGACTAGGTGAGTCTTGCATACTCATCTACTTGTGTGTTAGGGTTGACATCCTATGTTTTTTTTAAATAAATTGCATACACTGAGAGATTAGTCATATACTGAGGGATTTCTCAATCACTAAATTAGCACTGTTTAAAAACAATTTTACAAAATTTAGCTTAGCGTCGTTTTCTGGTGTCCTAGGAGACCATAATTACTTGTTATCAAAGGTATTGCATTTTTTTTAAATGCTGACAGGTACTGTAATACAATTTTTCCATCTAGAAACCATTTGTATTTCAAAATTACGCGTTTGTTATTGGTAGAAACTAAGATGAGGCAAATAGTCGTCATGAAAACCACATGATAAGTATCAGATGCTACAATAACACAAACTGGTGCCACAACTTGACTTGTGTTTGAATGTTTGTGATATAATTTATATTCATAAATAAAATTTTTCTGACTGATTTACAAAACGAATAGATTTTTCTTCACACAATTAATCTTAGCAGCGACGGGTGAGATTTTCTAGGGGTTGCCTAAGTGCGAATAATGCAGTTGCTAAAAATCCATATTCCCCTAATAAATAGTAGAAAATCGTACTTCTCGTATTAATGATCATGTAATTTTAGATCAAATTTTTTTTTTTTGAAATAATTTATTTAAACACAATAATACAAAAAGTATAACCAGTTTTAACAACAATTCCCTAATCAGTGTTTGCAAACACTGGCCCCGAGAATAACAAGACAATAATCAATAGCTATGAACTACAGGTACACTGCAACGTTGCTCATAATTTCAACAAATAAATTCATTAACATTTTTACAATCTTTCAATTCTCTAACAAAACTTCTATAGTTATTTGAATCTTTGTTAGTTCTTGTGGAAATTTGATAAACATTATTTAGTGATCTTGTTTGGTGATCATGCACGTTATGGTAGAACCTAATATTTATGTTACATTTTAGTAGATTATTTATAATTTTATAAACAAGTTTACATTGTTCCACCTCCAATAACACTCTTAATTTGTTTAAATTTAAATTTGAATAAAGTGTATTAGAACTTGTAAGCCAATCAAAATTAAACAATATTTTCAGAACTTTATTTTGTAAAACTTGAGCTTTATTAAGAGGTACCTAAAATGTGTAAGAAAGAAGGCATTATAAATTTGAAATTTGCTTTTGTTGGACAATAATCTCGACTCTTATATAAGGCAGATAGCATTGAAACTATTTTATCACAAATTCCATTTACGTGAAGTGACCAATTTAAACTTTCATCTATTAGTAATCCCAAATATTTAATACTTGACACTTTTTCTAGCGCTATATTATTTATGTTAATATTTAGATTATTGCTAACTATCTTATTTTTTTGTTTAAATATAATGTATTTTGTTTTTTCAATGTTATTTTTTAATCTATTCGAAAACAGCCATTTAAGATAACTATTCAGGTCATCATTAATAAGATTCGTTAAAGCAATTTCGTCTGTTCCAGTATATACCAGTACAGTGTCATCTGCAAAGGTAAAATATCTTCCCCTCAGATTGGCCAACTTGAGATTCAGTACATAAAGACTGTATAACAGAGGTCCAAGAACTGACCCCTGTGGTACTCCATAGGTGCTAGATAACCATTCACTATCAATGTCTCCAAGCTTTATGTACTGTTTTGTGTCATATAAATAAGACTTAATCAAGCTGTACGAAACGCCTCTAAATCCCATTTTAAACAATTTATCTAAAAGAATGTCTACGCTTACTACATCAAAAGCTTTTTTTAGGTCAATGAAAACAGCTACAACTATTTGTTGTTTATCTAGAGCCATTGAAATGTAGTCCACAAAATCAACAAAATTAATATATTTATACAATAAAACATTGTTGTTTTTTTCCAATTGTAGTATTTTATCCTATAAGACTGGGCATTTATAAAAGTGTTCAGAGACATTAACGTTTAGTTTTTGGCAAACATTGCTACGTCTCCCTCAATATTTTATTCAAAGCTTCTTTTTTTATAACATTCTAGCAAAATAGCAGAGGTAGCAAAATTGTCCAATGAGCTGGCAACTCCGCAATCTAGATGACAAGAATAAGCAACTGCCAAAACGTATGTCTATGCATTTTCTAAGCGGAGTGCAACGATTTCGAGAAAAATTTCGCTACGGATAGTCTTCTAGAATCTAGTAGAGTATATTTCAATACTTGTCTTGCATGGCCATCTTTACTCGGGTCAAAATGAATTTTCCAATGCGTGTTCTGTGCTGATATTTCATGGGTTTGGCAAAATAAATATTTTTTTAAGTATTCTCTTCCGAAAGGAGCTTACGTCTCGAAAACCCTATCTACAACTGTCTAAGAAAGACAGATGAAGACAATCAAACCTGTATATATAATTACCCTTATGAACCTAGTAAACAGAATCACATTAGTTGGATAAATTATTTTTCTGACATTTCGGCTGCCTCAGTAGCCGTTTACATGAGGAGAATTATCGTAAAATAAGTGATATTTGGTCTAAATTAACATTTATTCATCTGGATTAAAAGCAAGCATTCATATTACATCAAACTTGTTGCAAGTCTGTAACAAGTTTATACTGCTATATAGCATCCTACATGATGAAGAGGAATATGCAACAACCTGTCAAGTAATGTGCATTTCTATCAGGTTTATCTGTCAACTTATCATTATAAATGTGCATGACTCAGGAATATTTTTAAACACCTGAAAGCAACAATCAGGAAGTGAATCAGCATTCTGTGATAAAACAAATGAGAAAGTGCGTTTGATCTCACTCACAATCAATAATGTCTTGATATGGCTAATGGATCTTTTAATAAGGAAAATAATAATAATAGCCTTTATAAAGCCATACATAAATATGGAAGTAAAGTATACAAAACGAGTCAATTTTATTGGACTGGCCGGCTGTCAAAACTATGGGTGCAGTGAGTAGACATTATTCTAGAAACAACAGAAAGTAGGCTTCCTTTGGAGAAACTGCTTAATGGAGACTATCTATTGCCAAGGAAAAAAAAACATCCAATTCCCTAACTAATTGTTGTCTGTAAACATTGGTCATACTAACTTTGTTCCGGCCCTAGTATTACGGCTGACCCTGTCGATGCTACCTCTGCCAGCAGCAGGTTCTGAATTGTCATGCAGGTAGTGACAATTCTGTTGATGAATGCAATGGCCCCTACGGAAGTAACGACACACCCTTTGGTTACGTAGTTTGCCCAAGAAAAATTCGTTTCCAACAACATAGTGGAATTGTTCTACTTCATGATTTGTTTTGTGTGTATAGCTGCATTTAGTACCATTTGGACATTCTCTGGTATTGAAGAAGCTACAACAATTAATTTAAGTGAAATATTTGCATAAGCATGCTAATTGAGGTAAGCAAATTCATCTTTCCTGGGCAAGCAACTTTAAGCACTAATATAAAAAAAAACAGTTATAGTCTCACAGCCATTTTATTATTCTGACAAAGCTTCTGTTATTAGACAGAGCGTTCTCAAGTTATGTAAACTTGAAGAGCAAAGCATATGATATTTGAATTACATTGTGTGATGTGTATTTGCATGTGTAGATGATAAATGGTTTTGTTGATTAGAGAGATACCATGACATGGATCATGAATTTATGGAGCAGATTCAGAATGTGTGTGATTTATATCAACACATATGTCTGAGTCAATCTACTTGACGCGTTTTTTTCTAAATGACATTGAGTATTTTGCAAATCATTTTTGTTATTTTGTTTCTATATGGATACAGCACTGCCAAGAACATGATCCCTCATTAGGTAAGCTGGTCATATGTATTTCTTCATAACAAGGTTATATTACTACACAAATACTGAGGTAAAAACAATATTCATACTGGAAAAATAAAATAAACATTACAAATATGAACAGTTTCTTCAAGATGTCCTGCAAAATACAAATCAGGATTTGAGTCACTGATTAACAGTTAGATACTCATAATGTTTATATTTTGAAACAAATGACCTAAAAAAATCAAGCCCACTTGATACTGGCTAAATTCTCTAATGAAATGTAATATGATGTTATGGTTTGGATGATTGACTGTATTGTTTTTTTTACAGTGGTGTTCATAAGAATTGGCATTATTTATTTTCATGAACAAATTCCCATCAACGGATTCATATCTGGAAGTCAGTAGAAGTAACACGTATTATCTGGGCAAAAATACTCGTAGAACCAGCTCGAATGCTACAAATCTATTTTGAAGTTGATAAATCTTGACCCAAAAAAATCTACACCATAAAAAACGTTGAGAAGCAGATTTGACAGCAATTTAATGCCAATATCGCAAGTAATCGCAATAGACATTAGTCGTAGCTTAGGCACAAGGATCTTAAAAAACAAAACAAGGCTGGCAAGGTGAACACCAAAAACTAAATTCAGGACTTATCTACTTACTGAATACAATATCTTCCGAATTGAACATCCGCCATATTGATGGATGATATCCTATCTGCAGCTTTTTATAAAATAGTCTTTTTAAACATGTCACTGGAGCACTTTACTGGAACAGAAACAGACTGGCACTGCTCTGACAGCACACGTCAAAGGCTAGACACTGTGGGGCTAGACCATGGAATTAAAGGGGATTGGTCTAAACTCTAAACCTAAACATTCCAACAGTATGACGAGATTTTTCAAGCTAGAATGGGGAATCGACAAAGAAAACAGGTCGTGGCGCCTGTGGCAGGACCAAATGACGTATCTGACATGAACCAAATTATTTATTTTTTAATTTCTGGAACCAAAGCCTAGTAGGATACTCTAATTAATGAATCCGATAAATTGAACATATAAATGGTTAGTTTTAGTTATTTATTTGTTATAATTAATTTGAACATAGGTATTTCTATGCGATGCGCAGGATATGAAACTCGCCGAGTCACCTGATAATTGCTCGCTCTGGCCTGCCTTTTTCGTTGGCCTCTGCTAGACAGTAACCTATTAGTGTTATCTACCGAGTCGAACATTTATTTGGTTTGGTTACAGGACTGCTCAGTAGATGGCGCTAAAGGTATATTCTGCTTTTCTTCGGTAGATGGCGCAGTTAGTTTCTCCGATCGGAAATAACACCTCCTCGCGTTTCTATACTCCTGGTAGCAGAGCTTTGCCCTCGGCGACAATTTGCCGCAAAATGCGAACGCAGTTTTTTCTACCCCGTCTTGGCTGGTTCCAATTTTATTTCAAATCGAAGATGACAAACTCAAAATATGATTAATTTTGTCTGCTATACCAATTCTGCTTATTTTTTACCCATTCTCTTTAGGGAGATAGATAGTTAGTTTACTTACGTTTTGACAACTTTATGATAGAGGAAATTCACGTAAAAATCAACCGAGGTAAATAAATGTCCTAAACTTCGGTATGTTGAGGGACATTTCAATTCTAATTAAAAAAATGCTGATATAATGTGACATGAAACTTTTTTTTTGGAAAGACATTTTGAGAGTAATGCAAAAACTGTTTTTGCAGTACATTTTTAGAGAGACCATCATTTATATGAACCTTATTTTGTGAATTTATTTTTTGCCTTGTCTCTAGCTTTGTGAATGTGTGCCTCCCGATACGCTTGGCTTATAATGTAGCATAACATTAGTTTATTAGATTTGATAATCAACGAAAAAATGAATCATACGATATACCTACAAATATTTTTGTTGGTTTCACTAGGATCACATGTTTAAAATTTCTCTTTTAGCATTGTTGAGACTTAAGGCTCGATTTTACTAAGCAACAGTGAGAAACAGTCATTTTCAATAAAATGCCCAGTAATGGCGTCATGTCAATCTGTTGTATCCATGTTTCGAGAAGGCCACAACTCCTTTTTGATTTTTGGAGTTTGCTTTGGGGCACAAATGAAAAATTATAGCTGAATCGTGATATATGGAGTATTTCTTGATTTAACTGAATTAGGGGCCCATCTTAGACAAATCGTATAATTTTCGAGAGACATTTGACACGAATCGACTAGTAGAATTTGTGTCTAAAAGTTAATGCGTGTGAGGACTGCGTCAATCTACTTGACTCCTATCGTTTCCATTTTGTCGCGCTATCTACAGGGGTCTTTTCTTCTAAATTTTGACAGCATTGCTTGGAAAGTATTTAAATTCCCTCAAGACATTACATTTATTGAACGTACCTTCATTATCGAATTTGTGAAGAGTATTAGTCCTTCTAGTTGACTCAATTTTTCCAAAGAAACAAATGTTTGATACACATTGAACAAATATTTATTTGTGATCTTAAAGACCCCATACAAATATTGACGATCAACCAAATAAAAATTATCACATATATTGCACTAACAATGTTGAAAAGGATGAATAAGTAAAGGAAATAAAAAATAAAATACTACATTATTTATTCTAATCAAACAGTGTTATCCGCTTGCTTTTTGAAAACAATCTCGGCAACATTTAAGTGAGCAACTTTCTCCTTTTGGGGCGGTGGTATGGACTGCTGGCAGAATCGTTTGAACGCTTCCAATTCTAGCTCTTCGGCATCCATGTCATCTTCGAGAACATCCCTTGGACTGAACACGCTCTCTGGAATTAAAAAACTCTGATCTAAATATTGTCGAACACGTAATGCGTAATGTGGTGGGGCACCATCCTGTTCGAACATCAACCTATTCGCAATGTACCGCCGATCATTCTGATTTTCAATTATGGCTGTTAATGCAGGATCTATGGCGTCTTCCAGTAATTCCAAATACATTTCACCGGTCAAGTTTCCAGGTAAGAAAAAAGGACCAACTAAATGATCGCTAAAAATACCAGCCCAGACATTTAATTTTTGTGGCTGCTGTGTATGAACCTCAGGATAAATTCTGGGATTAGAATCGGACCAATATCGACAGTTATGACGATTTACTACGCCATTTAAGAAAAAGGAACATTCGTCGGAAAAGCAAGTGTTGAATAGACAATGTTCATCGTTTATAATTCGTTCACTCATATCTTCACAAAATTGTAATTGCCGATCAAAATCGTCTTCATTATGTTCTTGTATCAGGTGAATTTTATACGGATGAAAACTATGGGCCTTTAGAATCCGTTGGACAGTACGTCGACTAGCACCACACACAGTCTCCAATTTGGAGGATCTGCATAAACTTGCCCTAAAACCCCCACTTCTATTGTTTCGCTCCTTATGGGATTTTCAATGTTGCGTTTTTTATTGGCGACTGACCCAGTTTCCCGAAATTTAGCTGCAAGTTCTAGAACATATTTTCGATGCACGTTACTGTGCTCATGTCGCTCATTAAATATTTAGGCTGTTCTATTAGCGCACTGATTATTTGCGAAAAATATTTCGATAATTTCAACTCTTTCTGCTGTGGAATATACCATGGTTAATTTATGTAATAAAGCGTTACAAGTTATTTTAGCAACAAAGTTTGGTCAAATCAATCGCAAACTATGTACTAAATTCCTATTTAAAATGAGTACGAGATATTTCCTTATCTTTCTTAAGAAATAACTTTTTTGCCACTAGTAGCTATTTTCAACAACAAAATGATAAACAAACCATGGGACTAACGGGTCAGTACATTCTTCATTTTTAAATTACTTTGCTGCCAAATGTATTGATCTCCACTAATGACGATGTATTAGTTTTATTTAAGATTTAAATAAATCTTCAAAACTACTGAACTGGAGCTCATGTATTTTACATCATTATAAAGGGAATTGAAGGACCTTTAAAATAAGGTACCACTCGACCCACCTTTCCACTTAAGATTTTAGGGTTGGTGTCACCACCGCCCAGGGGGCTGCACGTACTAACGTGATTTTTTGACAAACTTGTGTCCCGCTCGAAAACAAAATCGACGGGTCTGAGCGTTTTTCCAAAAAAAACTGAGCTGCCAGAAAATCCCACTAATATATTGATATGTTTTTCTTTAATTGATCATTAAATACGCAAATTCGACAGAAACACTGGCTGGTTCCGCATTAAAGCAACATACGTGCCTTAAGCCGGTCCTGGTTCGCCACTTGATGTGTCCCGAACCAAGGAACTGTGTATTTGTCTTATTGGGGGCCCACCACTAACTACTCCCACTATTCTACAACTACTCTACAACTACTAAACTACTCATGCTAAACCTGAAAGAGAATATTATGTTTGGATTAGAATGGTTTCCTTTTTGATTGGAGAGAAAACTGGTCAACAACTAAGTTGACCATCAAAACAACTCCTTTGTCATCCGAGATTTGGCTAGGCGCCACTACCAAATAACGAATGACAATCCTAATTGGTGACGATCGTCTCCTGAGAAGTCCATCGCAATCGACCACATTGAATTTTATGGGTTATGCAAGAGTATCATACAATGCGGCGCTATCTATTGATCAATTACCGTTATCACTTGCTTAAATTTTTGACAGTGATATGTTCACAAAAACTAACCATAACCTCGGATGATAAACATAAACATTAAAAAAAAAACGTAAATATGCATGTGGTAGATGATGGATGGAAAAACAAAATAGTTAGTGCGAAATTGTGCAAATGCGTCTTTCAAACTTGAATTCATCTCAGGTTCTTGTTTATTTATCTAGCAATCCGTGAAGTGAATCACTTGATGTGTGATAGTGCATTTGAGGTTACGCATTATGATGCAAGTTTTATCGGATTTCCTGTGGATATTTAAAAAATCGGCATAATTTCACCGAAACCGTTTTATTGAGTATTTCAAGGTGCAATGAGATTTTTTCATGATATTTTTGTATCGTGAGATAAAAATTTCATAAAAAGACTTGAGGTACGTGAGACGATGTCGTGAAACAATGCCTCATGAGACTTTATTCTCTTGTACAAGTTTCAACGTGTAAACATAATATGTCGCGGATCTTACATGAGACATTAATTTGTTCACTCCATTTACCATTTTCTTCTCTTAATATGCAGTAAAACGCTCCATAGTTTATTACATATTGCGATATACCTTTCCAAGAGAATAAGATTGATAGATAGATAATTTTTTATTTATTCATAAGCCGAGACATAGAACATTGTTATTCAAGAGCTAACTAGCTATCTAAAATTAATTATAAAAAAAAATATACAATTACAAAGATTTTTAGAAACTACTATGAATTCATGTGCCGTCACAATCGTAAACAAGAACGATATATTTGTATTCAATTACAGCAATTTTCCATATAGTCAACATTTATCAATAAAATTATGTATACGAGTAGTAGCAACAATGATATAATACCCTGCTGTACAAAATATTCTAAAGTAACTCTAGAGTATACAGTAAGTCTATCCTTATCCTCAAAAAAAATCATTCAACGAATAAACTGCCTTAGAGATCAAATAATTAGTGATAATCTTTTTAACTTTGATTTCTGGTAAAGTTCGGACATTTAAATTGAACAAAATTTTAACAGTATATGGAGCATTTTTCTGAATAAAACTGAAGTTACACTTATCTGGGATAAGATCTTGCTTATGCCTAGTCATGTGATTATGTTTATTTGTAGCATCGTCAAACAGATCTCTGTTTTTAAAAACAAACATAAAAGCGTCCAATATACAGGGTGGCGCATCGAAAACGAAACGCATTTACTGGCAGCTCAGTTTTTTTTTTTTTGGAAAAACGCTCAGACCCGTCGATTTTACAGCCCCCTGGGTGGGAGTGACACCAACCTCTAAAATGGAAAGAGGGGTCGAGTGATACCTTATTTTAAAGGTCTTTCAATTCCCTTTATAATGATGTAAAATACATGAGCTTCAGTTCAGTAGTTTTGAAGATTTATTGATTTAAAGCTTAAATAAAACTAATACATCATCATTAGTGGAGATTCATACATTTGGCAGCAAAGTAATTTAAAAATGAAGAATGAACTGACCCGTTAGGCCCATGGTTTGTTTATCATTTTGTTGCTGAAAATAGCTATTGGAGCGTTTTTTGTGGCAAAAAAGTTATTTGTTGTTATTGCAAGCAATCAAGTGGCTTCACGATGTTTTAAATATTTTTAATCTGTTTTTAACTTGTTCTTGTCATACAGCTGTGTGTAGTTTGTATAATTTTGACCATTGTACCATGTATCCAGCTTTCACCATGTTACTGGGTGTTTCCCTCATCCTTAACGTAAACAACAATTAGCAACATCCTCACATACTACTCTCCTGATGATGAAAGCTAGAGAGAATAAAAAAAGTATAAAAAGTCCTCCTTGCTTAAATTTTGTCGAAGTACCCAACAAAAGGCGGAAGCTTTAATTTTTCACCTATATATATACATACGTAGGTGTTTATCTTTTTTTTCACTCGGTATAATATTTACGAATAATAACTTCTCGTTCATGATTATATATAGTATTGGATTAGCTATCATTAGGTAGAATACATTAACAAAAGGAGGAAAATAATCTTTTATGAACTGATGACAGAATGCCGTGCAGAGTCAGCCTACTTGACGCCATTTTCATTTGAATTCACATTTGGCGTAATTCACGTTTTGAACTTACCATAAAACCAGTCATCTTTTTCAAAATCGAATTTTTCGCTGCCATTTGAAGTGGGTATAATTGATACTTCCGCTGTTTGGCAAGCTTTGTTCCCATCTGCTTCGGTTTTATTCTGCTTTTTGTCCACTTTGGTTATCTCGATGCCCGGTAAACCAGACAAAATCTCTCTGGCGTTAAAGGACGATATCTCTTTCTCTTCTGGGGTCGATGTGTAGCCTTGATGAGACTGGTATGGTTCAATTTCTGGCATTATATTCTGCACGGGCATCGGATTCAACGCAGACCCTGGACCATTCATTAGACGAGAACTTCTTATGGTAACCATGCCTGAAAGCGCGAAATAATGAAACCACGATTCGAAAAATATGAAGAACATTGTCGAAATGGAAAATAAGAATCCGTGCAAATATTACGATTTCAAAAATATGGTAAGCGGTTACCTGCGACTTGGTACGCGTTAAACTGTTACTAGCATGTAACATTATTTTTGAGAATTGCTATAATTGCATTCCATTAGTAAATTGACAGTCAACGGCATGCTTGGAAAATCTGCGGGGGTAAAAACGCGGAGCGGAAAGCTAAATATTGAAATTACCCATTTTTTGAAGCTAGCATTTTAAATAAACTACATTTTACATTGTAAATAAATGCCAAATTACCAGATACACAATCCATTCTTAGTTCAAGTCTATTCTAAGCAGAACCTAATCGCTGCCAATTTTTAGATATAAGACTCCAAGCAATGTCAAAGTCACTTGGGAGTGCCCTTTCATCCCTTAATCCGGCCTTGACACAAAATCCGACCTTAGCTGAAATGGGCTACCTCCCTGCCAAAATTCATGTTTGTAGGTCAAATAGCCGATTTTTCGCGATTAATGTGTAACTTTTTGCTTTTACATATATTTATATGTAATAATTGTAAAGTCTGGTTTTATTGCTGTAAGTTGGTATTCAAAACAGGGACGCATAAAATGGGTCCACCAAGTTTTGCGGGAAAACTTTTTATTCCACAACAAAGAATGAGAAAACGTGTTTTTTGGGATTCAATCAAAAGTGTTGGCAGGAACGAAAAAACTCTTCATATAAGATTTTTAGGTATTTATGAGACCTACAAAATGAGACCACACGTGAAAAGATCCGACTAATAGCAAAAAAATTATGACCGAAAACCGAGGCAAACTACAAACTGCAGGTATTGGCACTTGTTGGTAATGCGTCGATGGTTTCTCGCAGATATGTCAAATTCTTCAAATTCGTTCTTCTAAATAACCACAACAAAAATGGAGTATAGATTGGTCAAGTAATTTTTGAGAATTTCTAATTCAAATACGAAATGTTTGTATTTGTTTAGAAGAAAAAAAACGTAACGTTTGTTTTTCGCATAAAAATAAAATTTATTTTTCGGAATGGTTTGTGATTTATATCGGCAAGCTAAACACGTGTATTTTGCTTTAAACGAACCCTGTATATTGCCCAATAAACTAGTAGCGATGATCGCAAAACAGGTGTTGCGTGAAATTATTATCGCATGACCAAGTGCCAAAAATTGCATTTTGCGTCGTTTTTCGGCCATAACATTTTTGCTATTAGTCGGATCTTTTTACGTGTGGTCTCATAAATACCTAAAAATCTTATATGAAAAGATCTTTCGTTCCTGTAAACACTTTCGATTGAATCCCAAAAAACATGTTTTCTCATTCTTTGTTGTCAAAAAGTTTTCCCACAAAAATTGGTGTACCCATTTTATGCGTCCATTTTTTTACAACTTGACCAATAAAACCAGACTTTACAATTATTTCGGGAAAATTTGCTAATATGATTAGATGAGACTACCCGGGTTTCAAAAATCCCTTTTTAGGACATTATTTCACCATGATTTATTTACGTGTCAGACAGGACTGCAATTGGCAAACAACTTGGGAATTAGATTCAGTACCGAATTTTTTCACGAAATTTGGTACCAAATTATGAACAAAATTTGGTATCGTGATAGATGGCCTTAAGACACAAATTAGTTGCAATTGTTATAAATTAGACTTTGGACAGTAAAAACGGTGTTTTCGTTACAATATCAGTAGGGATGCATTCTGTAAATGCCGGTGATTGGATTTACTTACCATTTTCGTTAGTGAAAATCGCTGCTGGAGGAACATTATCCGAATGTTTATCTGCCGCGGAATCTGACGGTTTAGATTGCATTGATTGGAAGATAGGGTTTTTCAAAGTTATCATTTTCTTGCCATCCACCGTTGATTGATTCTCAGACTCCGCTGCTTTTTTGGCGTTCTTCTTTTTCTTTTTCTTGTTTTTGGCTTTAGATTCGCCATTAAGTGGTTTACTTTGGATAAGCTTTTCCGTATCAACAACTATTACTCCTGATTTTCCAACGTTAATGGTAGGACCACCTCTTTCTTCATCTATATTGCCTACTTTATAATTACGGTTCGATACCGGGCCTTCAATCTTTGTTATCGTTATACCTGAAACATAAGTGAACATGAAATTCATCTAATAAAATTGTAGATGGATAATGTTTCGATAGAGGAAAAGTGCCTACAACTAGTTTTATCAAGAGCCTTTCCATATGACTAGAAAGTAAGCTGTATAAGAGCTAGAATTCTGTATAATTTAGAATTCTTACCTGGCGGTAAACGAAGCATTGGTATATTCAGATCGCTTAGAGGTATTTCTTTTTTAGTTGAAGGTGTATTGGCTTTTTTATTGAAATCATTCATTTTTTGTTTGCCGGCATTAGGCAACATTTTAACGTGATTGTTTTTGTTTAGTTTCCTAGTATTTGCATCAGGCTCTGATTTAGTTTTAGTTGGATCTAGAGCCACTGTTACTTTCACGTCTTTTGTCACAACAGATAGGGCGTTCTTCTGCTTCTTTTTCTTCTTGGAATTCTTCTCAGGCTCTTTAGGAGCATCTATCTTATCATCAGGCCCACCTACTAACGTGTAGAGCAACTTATCTTGGTCAGGCGTGGATCCTTTCAAAGTGATGGTGACAGTCGGTTCGCCATTTTCGTTTTCGGCGATTCTTTTGATGGTGACCATTGCGGGTATCGTTTCTTCAACAATTTTCGTGTTTTTAGATGCAGTTGCATTTTTGATGTTCTCCTTTTCTTTTTCAGCGTCTTTTTGTTGCTTTTTCAGCTCTTGCCTTTTTTCAGCCTGTCTCTCCTTTTTGCTCTTGCACTTTTCTGCCTTAGCTGAAAAAGGAGTGGGTAAAGTAAAAAAAAAGATTTTTTTGAAATTCTGGGCTTGAAGGGTTATTTGTCTTATTTTTTAATTACAATTATATACGCACCTTTAGCTATTGCCGCTGCTTCGGCTTTTTCTCGTTCAACCTTTCTTTTAGCAGCTTCTCGTCTCTCAGCTTCTTTTCTCTTTAATTCCTCCTCTAATCTTTTCTGTTCTTCAGCCCGCTGCCGTTCTTCTTCCTGAAAAAATGTTGTAATATTTAATCCAGATACGAGGGATGTCTTTTAAGTTTTCCATATAGAAACATAGTAGGCCGCGCGGATCGAACGTCAGTACTGAATCTTAACCTCACTCTTTAGTAAACTTAAATTCAAAATTTCACAATACACACTACAGTGAATTCTTAAGTGTCACCAAGTCATTAGAAAAATGGAACTCGACCGAGAACATTTTCGCGCCATAATTTTTTATAACTTTCAGAGACAATTATCGCAACAAGAATGCCTTGCTGAGTTACTGTCTGCTTTCGGCAACGAAGCGCCACATCAGTCGACAATTTCCCGTTGGTATGGAGAATTCAAACGAGGAAGGGTGAGTCTTAGCGACGATCCCAGGGTGGGTGCACCAAAAACGGCAATCACCCAAAAAACGTCGATGCTGTGTGTAAACTCAGCATTGAAGATAGACATGTGACATATCACGAGATGGAGGCGTCCTTGAAGATCTCAAAGACCTCAATTCAAAATAAGTTACATGAAGAATTAGGAGTAAGAACATTAGTTTCTCGTTGGATATCCCACCTGTTGACTGAAGAGCAGGAAGCAGCCAGGGTAGTATGTTATATCAATTTTCTTCTTTTGAATTGGTTTATCCATATATGCAATAAAATTTGAGGTATTCCATTTAAAAAATCACAAACTTTGATATGTAGGTCGAAATTGGAGTATAATGGCCAATACTTTAGAAATGATACCCCATAAATAGATTTTCCCAAAATGTATTTGTTTATGAGTAATATTCCGTCCACACATGGATGGGCCACCCTGTATATTTAAAATAGAGAAAAATTCCTCACACACGGTCAAATGCATTCAATTAATACGAGAACTACTGAATACTTCTATATACCACCCTAAAGAACTCACATTATGTGTAAGTCCCCAAATATAACATTGTTAACCTACTGCCTTTGGAAATAAAGAATTTCCATAATCTAAACACTATCTCTTAAAATACTATTTAATTGAAAACATATTTTTTTTTATTTTTTTACCATTTAATTTTTTTTTTGTTAGATACAGGCTTTTTAGATTCAAGTTGAAGATGTATACAATGTCTTTGGCGAGAGGAAATAAATAAAATTCTGAATTATCACGTAATATGACTTACTTTCTTTTGGCGCTGCCTAATCTTCTTGGCTGCCTTTTTTTGAGCAAGTTCAATCTTGTTCAATACCGAATTGCCTTCGATGTAATTGACCAGCCCGTGAATGTCGTCTTCTTCAGATACAGTAAAAGTTAAATCCAAAGGTTTCACAACCGGAGCTGGTGGTATATTTGTAGGAGATGAAGGCAGGGGCACCCTTTCTTCTACCTGGAAAACAAACACAGTCGATAATTTTTGAGTTCAGCTTTCAGGTAATTAATGGTTATACCGTATAATGTGTACTTATTACCTTGCTTATGACAGTCTTTAGTTTCGCAGAATTTATAGCTGCAGCACAATTGTTGGCTGATTTTTCAGCAGCATGTAAACCATGCTTGCTGGTGTCTTTTGTTCTCTTTTCTCGTCTTTGATGCAATCTTATTCTCAGCCTGTCTCGAAGCTCGTTATTTTTGTGGACGTGAGACGTTACATTCTGGAATTAAAAACAAAAGTCAGAATTTCCATTGATGCACTTTTCATTCTCTGAGAAAAATTATAATTCTAATAATTCAGTGTTGATACCTACCGATCCGAATACTTCGCAGTACGTGCAGTCACATTTTTTGGCATCTTTGCCATGCTCACAGGGGCCTCCATGGGAATGGCAGGCATCTGGAAAAGACGACTGTTTAGTCATCACCAATACCTACAGACAGGGTGTTCGTGTGGTACGTTCGCAATATAAATCAGTATTTTTTTCGAGTAACGTGTGTTATACCATATAAACTATATTCCTGTGTGAAAAATCAACCGATATAATAGATTGGATCTTATTGGATACAACGAGCGATAAACTATGTAAATCGCAAAAAAAAAAACGGTCGACAATGAGCAGGTTTTTGTGCGCGTTTTTGCCATGGTAGGTGCCTCGACCTAAATACTAAACAGCTGGACGGTTTTCGGGCAGAAGAAGTAACCTAGATCTGCAGGGATTGTCGGGAAAACCTTCTCGGAGGTGCCAAAGACGACCGTTGCTTTTTGGGTCAGCTGGTGCTGGTCATAATAATGCATGATGGCCACAATGCAAAATATAATCGTTGGATCACGAAATTACGAGAACGCTCGCGAATTCCGCGATTTTTTGCAGCGATAAAGTCTCCGATTTTGGGGCTGGTCATTTTTCAACCTCAGTGGAACTTCTAGAATTTATCCTATTATTGCTCCTCAAACCCATTGTGTTCTATCTGGTCAATGCCAGGTTGAACAAAAAAAACATGGAAAATGCTCAGAAAGGCAATATTTTATTATATGAGAACAAAATAAGTAAGTGGCATTTATAATCAACTAGTTTAATATTATTAAGGATTAAACCATAAAAAACTTCATTACTCTGTTAACCGAAATATATATATATATATACAGGGTGTCCGCAAAGTTGGGGTTTTCCTTTACACGACGTGTAGATCTTGAAAACATAAGTAATTTTTCTTAGTACCATATACACCAAAGTCTTAAGGAAACAGAGATAAAGGGCTCTGCAACATCAAAAATATCTGAATACCGTCCTGTAGCCGCGACATCCCCAAGTGGTAGTAGGACACTAGCTCAACCCGACGACAGAACTGGGTCGGGGTCAGTGTGTCAGGTCAGTATGCAACCGTCAACCGACGGTTACGGTCACGCTGTAAAGGTAATCGCGTAGACGCTGCGTGAAGAGGGGCTGTATCCGTTTCACGTCCGACGTGTACAAGCCCTTCAACCTGACGATTTTCCAGCAAGAGTGCGGTTTTGTGAGTGGTTGTTGCATCAACATGACAATAATCCAGACTTTTTGAAGTGCATATTGGTGACAGACGAATCTACGTTCACGCGTAATGGGGTGAATAACTTTCGCAACACTCATGTTTGGTCAGTAGAAAATCCGCACGCTGTCCGTCGGGCACATTTTCAACAAACATTTTCGGTGAATGTTTGGGCTGGCATGGTGAACGGTATGCTCATTGGACCATTTATTCTTCCAAATCGATTGGACGGGATGCAATACCTAGACTTTTTACGCAACATTTTGCCTTCCTTGTTTGCCTGCGTCTGCTCGGTAGCACATCAGCTGATTTCATTTTCTGTTGGAGCGGTATGATTTCGGGCAGAGTCGTACTTAGCCCTTCTCGTCAATTGGAGAGTGAGTACTTTTTCCTTTATTTTTTTTACTTGGTCGCCCTCGTTTCACTACACATTACCTTCGTTATTTCAAGGGTAGTTGTTTTTGAAAAGGAAAACCCCAACTTTGCGGACACCCTGTATATATATTCTGAAAATTCCGCAACGGGGTCTACTAGTGTGTACTAAGCTTAAAGATTAAGACCCTGAACTGCCCATTAAACAAATTAATTGGTGCAAATACTGACACAATCAAGTACTTATACAGTATTCTTCAGACTTTCGTTGTTGAACTTAGATTTGCGGCATAGTTGTTGTTTTCTCAGTCAAATCTCATATTCAAGTATTTACTGCAAATTACGTAACGTTTTGGTTTTTTCGGATGGACAAAATGGTACTGAATCCGAAATTTCAATGGAAGTCGATCAAAAATCAAAATGTCACGCACCAGGTCTGACAAAAAAAAAATATCTGGGAGTGCACATATTACCAGTTAAATTGGGTAGAAGTTTTTCCAACGTGTTCACGAAGCTCTGAATAATTTCTGGTCTAGTGGCTGGAAATAAAATGTTCTTGTTAAAATACTATACATTGTCTAAAGCCATCGCGAGATGGACTAGGTACACTTGAAACTGCATCTAAAGCACAAAGCAAAAAAAAAGCGTCAAGTAAGTTAACCAGGTAAAGGATTATGTTTGGCACGAGCTAGCCCTTTTGAGATCAAACGTAGCTACGAGGGATGTTTTTAAGTTTTGCATATGGAAATAAAACAACACGGTAGGTAGTTTTAAATGACTTTATTGTTTTTAGAAGTATTCTCCACGAAGATTAATACACATCTGCATGCGCTCGAACCAATTTTGAAGCACTTATTCCACTCGTTTGCTGGCAGATCCAAAACGGCATCTTTGAATGCATCAACTGCTTCTTCTGGTGACTGGAACCTTGTGAAACTTTGGATTTAAGTTTACTAAAGAGTGAGGTTAAGATTCAGTACTGACGTTCGATCCGCGCGGCCTACTATGTTTGTATATGCAAAACTCAAAAGACATCCCTCGTACGAGCATGTACAAGGTGTCCAAAAATAAATTTCCCTTTTTAAACTCGAATAACTTGGCAACAGTGTGACTTCGCGCAACAAGACGCCGCTACCGCACATACAGCCCGAGGTCATCTCTCGCTTTGGAGACCCAAACTGGCCAGCTAGATCTCCAGATCTCATCCCATTGGACTTTTTTTGTGGGGATACCTTAAAAGTAAAGTTTATGTTAATCAGCCTAGGACTTTGCAGGAATTAAAACGGGAAGAAATTAGAGCAATTACTCTTGAACTATGTTTAGCAGTTTTTAACCACATGAAGACGGCACTGCAGGAGTGTTTCCACCGAAATGGAAGGCACCTTGACAATATAATTCATAAAACATGAAATCCGCCTATTTTATGCTTCAATAAATTAATTTTAAGACTTCAAGACAATTTTGTATTTTTAAAAGGGCAATGTATTCCTGGACACCCAGTATAACAAAAAAAGATAAAAGATTTTCCTCCTCCCATGAGCGGAATTGCTGCAGGTGCACATGATCGTTGCGATGACCAATCCCGCGAGAATGACGATATTTTCCTTCACCATGTACAGTGCCAGGGTTGCTAGGGGATTTGACGGTTTCAAATGGCGACTAAAATGGATAGCTTGGCGATTGGTTACTTTAGTGGCGCCCAGTATCCAATAAATTGGCGATATCAGACGATTTTTTACATTTATGACGACATTTGTAATCCATTTCTGCTGGTATATGTATAGATTATATGAAACATGAAACGCGGACCAGCGGAAGTTCTGTGCTCTAAGCACAAGGGCGTTTATGGTCAAATGTCATGTCAAGGTGTCGTGTTCCAAGCATATCAACGCCATCCCATCCTAAAACTTTTTCACTCAGTGTTGCGAGCCCCCCAAAAGATAATCGGGGAAAGGTAAATACGCAGAAAATTATTGTCCTAAAACATATCTCATTTCCGAAAATTTTCGCAATTACAATGGTTCCATGTCAGGTCACTCATTTCAGTCGGCATGCCGGCTAATCCTATAACCGCCTATAACTTGAGGAGTACCGCTAGGATTTTTACACAATGTTAATACTATGCCAAAGACGAAAAAGCTTTGCAGTTTTTGAAAATCGGTCGCTAGGGGGACAAAAACAAAAAATATCGGTCTAACTTTTTTGACGTTTCAGACGATCCTGATCAATTTTGAAAAAAAATACTGATAGGTTAGGGAAACAATGTCTACGAATTAAATTTATAGATCCGTTTGACTGACTTTTTTGTCAGCACGTCTAGTTTGTGCTGATTATAATCCTTTACGAACTGAAGGCGTTACGTTTACACGTTTTCCTTCTTTCATCATCGCGAGCTAGCAGAAAAAAAGATGCAGGGTTTTCTATTTGCTGGCTTGAGGCTTTCAAGCGTGAAACCAAAAACAGAAACTCATTTTTTTCTTGTTTTTGCACTAATTTTTCAGTTGTTATACTCTTTTGTTTAATTGCACCTGAATTGTAGGTGGGGACCTGGGACTATCCACAACTTCCACCGACGCTGCTCACAATGTATAAGAATCGGTTTGCTCGGAAAAAATGACGAGACTTCAATATCGCCAGACCACAGAGTAGTTACATCAAGAGAATACCCTTATAATCCGTTGGTCGGCCCCACTGACCTTGTAAGTCGTCTGCATTATACAGGGTGTAAACATTATGGTAGTCATTATTGAAATGGGTAATAGGGGGGGGGGGTGTCAAAGTAAGTCAAAAGTGGCATTAAGTTTTTCTAAGTTTAGCCAAAATTTCTAGTCAGTAAGTTTCATTAAATTGAATATTTAGAACACACGTGACAACAGCGCGTCGGTCATCATCACTCTTATCGAACCGGCAATCGATCGCAAACGCTAACAGTGGTTAGTATGTTGTTTTGTTTTTGTTCGCGTCCGTCGTCATGTTGATTTGCAATGTTCTCGAATCAAGAGTTCGCCGACATGTTGTTAGTTTACGGTGAAGCTGGTCAGAATTCAAATCTTGCAGCTCAAATTTATCGCAACAGATTTCGCCAACGGGTACACCTAGACAGAAGGACATTTGTGCAAGTGTACCAAAGACTTCGAGATACAGGAAGTGTTCAGCGCACTAATATTCGCACTCGTGAAAGACGGGTTACTGTAGAGCAGGAGGAACAAATTTTAAATATCGTGGAAATCAATGCAGATATCAGCACTCGGGAATTAGGCCACCGCGCCCATAGAATCCTAAGGGAAAATTTCCTCTTTCCTTACCATGTGCAATGAGTCCAGGCCTTGTTACCAGAAGACTATCCTCGCAGACTAACATTCTGTCAGTGGTTTTTGCACAAAAACATTGAAAATCCGGATTTTTTTAAAAACATTCTAGCGACGGACGAATGTACTTTTACGCGAGACGGGATATTAAATTTCCATAATACTCACACGTGGGCCCAAGAAAATCCTCATACCATTCGTGAAGGTCATTTCCAACAAGGTTTTAAAATAAATATTTGGGCGGGTATTCTTGACGATCAGGTAACCCTTTCGAGTTACCCCCAAAGTTGTCAGGGGAAGGATACCTTAGCTTTCTAGCCAACAACCTACCAGAACTTTTGGAACAGACCTTAGACAACATGCCATTACAACGGAGACAGAATTTGTGGTTTCTTCGTGACGGGGCACCACCACACATTTTTAGAGGCGTCATTCAGTCTTTGAATGAACATTATCCAAATCGCTGGATCGGTCGAAATGCTCCTCATCCTCGAAAATGGCCAGCAAGATCTCCTGGCCTCAATCCGATGGATTTCTGGGAGAACTTAAAGGGATGGTTTATGGGGCTGGTCCAATAACAACTGAAGCACAACTTCGCGAAAAAAAAATTAATGCGGCTGAAATAAGAAATAGACAACTTCGAGGACCTAGAGTAAGAAGAAACTGGGTTCATCGTAATGAAGCTTGTGTTGAAAGTGGAGGACGACAGTTTGAACACCTTCTTTAAATACAAAAAACTAAAGTGTGGGTTTTAAAAAGAAAAACAATGTATGTATCAAAATTGTGTTCCCTAGTTATAAGTGGATTTTTTTAATACGTTCAATAGACTTTCACACACCAGGTGCTGAGACAGTTAGTGCTAAGTCCGTTTGTTTTAATTGTTTGCATTTTACGAGTACATTATCAAATAATGAAATTATACCTAAGAGCCAAAAATAACAAACTCCATCTTTATTTACACTGCGTTACGTCGTAATTTGCGTCTGGCATTGCGGCGTTGTCAGATTTTATTTTACATCAAAGTCGCTTTTCTCTAAAAAAATGTTATATGAAACTCTTTGCTTCTTCTACCCCCCCTCTATCACACATTTAAATAATGACTATCATAACGTTTAAACCCTGTAGTAGGAAAGCGGATCGTAATTTTTTGTGACATCGATAGTGTTTAACACTACGACGAAACCATAACTTTGCGGTCGACTCTTGGACATTTCACAAATAAAAGCAGCGATCTATAAGCAGACCATCCTTGGCTACCGAAGCGGTGTTGCCAAGCTGCCATAAAATATTTATAAAATGCCACATTTCCACTTAGCAGAATGGGGTTCAGCTCTTATATATAATAAGCAATTTGATGTTAGAAAGCTTTTGAACCGACATACTTTTTTTATTACCAAACTAAGTCGTATTCCCCGTAGGTTTTGAGAAAAACTTGAATAAAAAATTCGTTTATTCCGACTTAATGAGAACAGCTGTGTTTAGGCGTCATTAACTGTTATGTGAGCGCCATGTTCTTGGAGATATCTCGTATCTCTCTCTAATTTTATTCGCCTTGTCTAACCCTCTTCTCTTTACATTACTATTCTTGGGCTAGAACAATGACAGGTGATTTGTTACTTACTGTTAGGTTTGATTTCAGGAGTTTTGTTGTCCAGCCTACAGTTGTGCTCACAAATAGATGCCGCATCCTTGCCTGGTACAGGTTTACATGCGGTATAAGGCCTGGAATTACATCTAAATAGACAACTTGTTAAAGTTCATTACATTTTTTGATATTCGTATGGACATCTACATACCTCTCACATTTGTGAGCATTTTTTCCCATTTCTTTTATTTTGCTTGCTTCTGGCTCCACTGGTTTCGGTACGGCTGGCCTGTGAAAGTATACTTATTTAAACATACCTCTCAACTTAGGTATGTAATCTATCATTTGAAAATATAGATGTTTGACAAATTTATTCAATTTTTTCTTTTGCGAGTATGCCTGAAGTCCCACTGTACTATTGATATGATACACCAATAACATTAAATGAAGTGTTCCAAATATCTTATCCTGGAAATTACTTACACATTCTGTGAAGTTGGGTTGAACATATCGAACACTTTCTCAGTCACTTGTCCGTTGGAATTAGTAAATATGTCTTTTTTAATTTTGATGAAATTGCGGACGTTCTTGCTCAAAAGTTGGCATTTTCCCTCCTTCCTCTGTCTCAAGTATTCTTCGAAAGCTTCCATTGTTGTCTCTGCCTCGGTATGTTCTTCAAAATGCTTAAAGTGTATCTCGCAAGCGTCTTCATCTTCCTCTTCTTCTTCTTTCTCCTCTTCAGTCATCTTTTCTGCAAAACCATTTGGTAATGCGGGAGGTCCGCTGTTATTTGAGTTGAGGCTCAGTAAACTCATTTCATTGCTTAACATCTCTGCTGGGTCATACTCATCATCTTCACAACAATGCTCTGAAATCATATTCATTCTATAGCACAATATAGAGGCGATGCTATAGTTGTAGAGAATCTCAATACATACTGATTTATATCACATATCGTCAGCTTACTGCAAAAACAAGATAACTCAATTTTTATACTTTATGAGTTGAGCACATTTTCACGCTTATACAGGGTAGCGTGTCCAGCAAGAAAGTTCACGCTTTGATTACTGAAAAACTTTCTTGCAGAGTTCCGGAGTGATGTTTATTGCTCGTCGAATGTTGTCTTTAAGCGCCGCCAGTGTTCGTGGATTATTGGAATACACTAACCCTACAAAAAATAATCGCATGGCGTGAGGTCAGTGACCCCCTCCTGTTGAATCCACGTGTTTCTGTTAAATTGACGTTCTGTTCTTACAATAGGATCTAAAAAAGTGGCAATCGTGTCCTTGTTTCGCTCGGAATTGACTGTCAATGCATGACCGTTTTCATCTTCACAGAAATACGGCCCAATAATACCCCTAGAGGATACGGGGCACCTGTAGACTATACAGGGTGACTTTGCAGTTGAGTCATTAATTTTCAGATAATGATTGTAGAAGGAAGATAAACCAATATATGTGTGTAAAAATAAAAAAAAAATTAAAAAAAAAATGTTACTTTGTTTTATAAAGTATCGTCCCGACAAGTATTTCAGTGCGGACCTGTATTTGATCGTGCGGTCTTGGAGCACCGGCATGCCCTCCCCTGTGAGGTCTTAAGTCACCTGATTCACGAGCCCTTTGTACTACATTAACAAAGGCACGAGGGGTTGGTTGCACTCGATTGGGAAACCGATCCGCATAAATCCGTGATGCCGCGTAAATAAGAATCATGTCCACAAGTTCAGCATTTTCGTAAACATGTGCCATTTTTGATTTCGTTTGAGCCACGCAACAGACACCACTATTCACTCACACGTTACCGACTGACACTGACTGTATACAACTGAATAAAATAATTGTAAAAACATCGTTCCAAATTCTTTCGCTTTTTTGTTTCCGATGCGATGAACCGATAAGGCGGATTATATCCGTTGTTGTCAAACACGAGCACATAATATTATTATTGAGACAGGGCGGTACTCAAACTTCCAAAGGGCTATAACTTTGTTACTTTAATTTTACCAGAAAAATGGTAAAGGAAAAAAACATTTCTTTTGATCAGATCTACTCACTGTTAAAATAAATGACTCAACTTCGAAGTCACCCTGTATAGCTGTTGATGTTTCTGTTTTTTGTTCGTTGGTGCCCAATATCTGCAATTTTGTTTGTTCACATAACCGTCTAAGCGAAAATGGACCTCGTCACTGAAAACAACGTTCTCGAGTCTGCGCTGCGTAGGAAAAATGGGTTTTATAAGGATGAAAACCCATTTTTTTTCTTCATTAAGGCATGCATTGTTGACCTAGGCAATGCTTCCGTACAGAACGCCGAGATTTGCACTGACCGAATGACTTACTCGACGCGCATTTTCTTCGGTTGATACAGTAGGTATGGGGCCAGGAATTAAGTTTTTCAATAGGTTCTTACTTGGAGGCATCTCTTAGTCGGCGAATGTTGTAACGTGTACAAAATTTCCAAAGGGCAGCTACGTATGAATCACCACTCTTAAAGTAAGCCTTGATAGAAAAAACACGTTGTGCTCCGGTCCAACGTTCCATTGTGACTATTTAACCCGTACACCGAACGCGTCGATCAAGACCTCTCCCCACTTCCGCGTAATTCAAATTTGAAATGTGAGCTTTCCCACTGGTCACCCTATTTTTAATTTTTGTATACTCGTATAGCTTTATAACTTAGGTACATGAATAAAAATAAAGATTAAAGTGCGCATTGTTTTTTTTACTTACGAGGGTGGTCCCAGAAGTACCAGACTCAACGAAGAAAACACAAAAATTTTGTTAAAAAATGTCTTTATTTTTCAACATAATCTCCTTTGAGCACTAAAAACGTTGGCTGCCAAACAAATACTAAACAACGCCTTCAAACTTATATGCTTCATAGGTTGCATACTTTCTAATACAATGATATTTTTCAAACAACTATCGCCATCTCTAGGTCAGGCCGGGTACTTCTGGCACCACCCTCGTATATTATTCAAAAAGTATTATAAAACATATATTATAGTCCTTTGTATTCGAACCTTGAGTGTTCAAATAAAATTTAAAATACATGTTTTGAATTCGAATACAGGATTTCAGTGTTCAATCCAAGTTTGTCCGCTATATGTATGACAATATGAAACTTACTATTGACATGAGCATGATATGTATTCAAATCGATCGGTTTCTGGCATTCCCTACAAAAACTCTGCCTAGTCGCATCTTTGAGAATTTTATTGTTGATTTCATCGGCCGGTTTATCTACAAGCAATTTGTATTTTGCAAACAGGCATTCCTCGCAAATACATTGCCCATTTTTGTCTAAAATTGGTCCATCCGGGTGAAAGAATGGATCGAATAGTAAACGAAATATATGGTGGTCGAGTCGCCTTAAATCTAAGTCTTCCAGCCTAAAATGTCATAAAATTATTAAGTAGATACAATAAAATTCTAGATGAAACAAACATACTCTTGTTGAGATCTGAAAATCCAACAGTTGCTTTTTAATACTTTCTTATGACAATTTATCATCGCCTCTTCTATATAATAGAAATCTGTCGTGTCATCCACCTGTGCCTCCTCGCTGAAAAATAATGATCATTTTGGGATATCCACTCTGCAATCTCTTAGGAATCTGGTGAAGAATTTGATAATAGTACTTATGGGAGGCTGCAAACGACCCGTTTTTTTATATCAAATTCAACTCCACGACATTCAAACGATTCATCACGGTCATATTTGAAATTAGAGCTTCAAATAACATAAGTGTCCTATCATTTGTGATGGAAAATTCGTCCCATGACGGCCTATATAATATTTAAAGATGCAACATGAACTCTTGTCTAGAGTAAACTGATGTCAATTTGACATTAGAATCCACCCCAAATTACTAAAGTGTATTAGATTTAATTAAATCATAACAGCAGATGATGAAAATGCTCAATTGGGAATTACATACTTTATCTTCATTATTCGTTTCTGCTCCTTTATCCACAGATTTTTCAAGTCTTCAAGTAAACCAAACATGGCAGGTGTATCACCAGGACTCTCCTTAAACTATTAAAATCATTACTATACATTATTATAGAATAGTATAAGAGCTTACCTCTAAGCACTTATATATAGTAAGCTGTACATAGTCAGTTTCAAAAAAATATCGTATAAATACGCATGTATTGAAGTCTATCCAACACACAGAATAATTTTTGTAAACAATAACTTCAAACTCTTGAAAAGCTGCACTGCAGTTTTTCGCTGCTGAAAGCATTGCTTCATAGTAGTAAAATAACTCTAAAAATATGAAATATTGTTAGTTTGCCTATGGTTTGCCTATTATGGATAAACATTTCTTACTTGTAATAGCATGGTTACCACCTTTGCTATAGTTCCACTGGGCAAAGATACAATACTCTCTAAGCAATGCCACAATTCTCAAATATAATTGAGATTCATCATCTTCAATCAATCTATAATGAAAAAACGTATAATATACAGGACATTCCAGAAAATCGTGATTATATTTCTATGGTAGAAAGTACATTCAGAAATAACTCATAAAGTTCCTATAAGTATAAGGCATACAATGTCACATCACCAAGATACAGAGTATTGTAAATTTCTGCACTGAATAAGGACAAAACATGATCATTGTTCAAATGATGCTATGGCAAGTTATGGTTAGTCTCCTGATACATACAATATTCAATATCAAACTTCATTAACTTTGATTCACCATTTTTTTTTAATAAAACAAACAGGTTTTTTCCTTAAATATGGCAATGAAGAACACTGAAATTACCTATTTCCATTATCTTTCTCTATTTGCCCAAAAATATTTGTTGTCTAGATTGATAGTAAATATAATTTTTTAAGACTTTTTAATCATTTACCAGCAGTTGTGAAAAAGATTGTCAAAGGAGGTGCATTTAAAAAACACCATATAAAATATTACTTAATCTAGAATCATATACAATCAATCAATTTTTCAAGACAGATTTGAATAATATGCCTTAAAGCAAGATTTTAACCTTAATTTTGTTTGGTTGGTGAAGTTGTGAATTGGTGGAAATCCCAAAAGAATGTCAATGCTAAGTATTCAAAAAGTAATGCCCACCAATAAACATCTGTTATCTGCTGCATGTTCTTCAGCATCAGAGTGTTTTCAACATTTGGTATGGTACATTTCAAACTTCGAAATCGCTAAATTAGTTTTCCGGAAGAAGTATTGCAATCAATTCCATAAGCAAATATGTTGTGTTTATGTTTTTTGTAGGTTAGCCTGAGTAACAATTATGTTTATTGTACATGTAATAATACCATTTATGTATTCATGCATAATTTTTATTTGTTATTATTTATTCATATAGGTAATATAAACTATAAACTGTTTTTTGTTGTTGTAAGCTGTGTTTTCTTGAGTTTGATTTATAAATAGTCCGAGTAAGAAGCCGCTAATCTCGAGGAAAAACCGTAAGGACCGATTACAATTTGCACGGTTGCATCTTGATTGGACCATCTGCGACTGGAAGAGGGTATGTTTCAGTGACGAATTCAAGTTCAATATGTTTGGATCAGATGATGTTCATTACTTTAGACGTCCTAGTGGACAAAGATTGAACCCCAAGTACACTTTGCCCACTGTCAAACATGGAGGCGGGTCTGTTATGGTTTAAGTGTGCTTTTCGGGGTTTTTAATGGGACCTTTACATAGAATAGATGGCATTATGGATAAGTTTGTATACGTAGACATACTAAAGCATGTCATGTTACCCTATTTGGAAGACAATATGCCCTTAAGATCAATTTTCTAAAGAAATTCTTTCTGGATGAAAAAATACCAGTTCTCAAATGGCCTTCACAGTCTCCCGATATAAGCCCCATTGAAAATCTAAGGGAATTCTTAGATAAGCAAATATGAGATAAAAATTATTCAAACAAGGATGAACTTTTTGTCGCTTTAGAGCAAAAGTGGAGGCAGATTGATGAATCTTATATAAAGAAACTTCTACAATCTATGCCAGGACGATGCCAGGTGGTGATTGATAATAATGGCTATGCTACAAAATATTAACACAAACATTCATGGTTTTCTATAATTCAATGAACTTTGCTTCTTTTTTCTATAATTGTTTTGCTTTCTCTATATATTTTTGTCCTTCATAGTTTTTTTCAATTAATTTTTTATTGAAGGGAGTCTAATGAATTTATTTATGTATAAGTGAGGATTATGCTATAACGAACTATGTATACAGGTTGGTGTATTAATAAAACAAGTTAAAAAAGAAATACAGCACAATATTAATTTGTCTATATACTTTTGTCCATTACTGTATATAAACTCGTAAATTTTAAACTATCTTCTTTTATTTAAATTTCCTGATAAGTTATTTCAGTTATTTGCTTCAGTGTCTTGCATCTATAGCAATTCATAATTTGATTTCAATCATGATTAAAATTGAACAATCAATTGATTTAAATCGATGCTACCCTGAAACTGGTTTATTTTACCACAAAGAGATATATCAATAGATTTTGCATAAAAACTTGTGCACTCTATTATTAACCTACAGCTTGTTTTCTAATAAAACATTCCGCTTTAAAAGTTTGCAATTAATGTGGCTGTTCTTTCAGTTAATAACAAGGTGTTTTCTTTTATTCATTTAATGGTCCACTGATGGCATCAAAGCTCATCAAATATTTTCTTTTATTTATTGCTGGATTTCATCAGGAAATTCTTTAATTCCTGATAGACCTATTCACATGACACTGATAGATGTAATTTGGCAATAGAAAGGCACAATATATTTTTTTCAACAAAATACTTCTGGTTTTATTAATACAATTTAATCCTAGCTCTTGCCTAAGGTCCAAGGATGAAATATTTAAATATGTGCAAGATATCATCCCTAGTAAGGATGATGGTCAGAACAAAACTGATGGCTTTCTTCTCACAAAACATAACCTAAGTCTTGTCTCTTATTGACCAAAATTCAAGAAATGCAACTTAGGTTGTGGATAATAATTGACATCAAAGCTAACAAGTCAGCAATCGGTTCTTATCTCTCGAAAGTGTGGCATTATTGCCAGTGGGCTCAGTACTGATGGATTTCATCAGCTAAATAAAAGAAATTTTCCATGAGAACCAAACGATGGACCTTATAGAAAGTTAATCTGGCATCCCTGCTTAAAACATGACCGATGGATCTTATAGAAAGTTAATCTGGCATCCCTGCTTAAAACATGACCGAATGCAAAGCTTCTCACGGAAATATCGCAATCTAATGACTCATATCAAAATATAAACAATAAACAATTCGAAAAGTGCTGACAATAAAAGAACAAGATGGACGAATAAATACTCACTCTTTGACCAAGTTCCTCAGCTTTTTGATAAAATATGGTGACAACGTCTCTGATGATGGATCAGGTTTTGGATTAGCAAAGTTCCTGTAGACGTACTGTAAATAATGTTGCAGCTCTATCCACTTCTTAGATTTTGGTGGTGCCACTTCTTTAATAGTACCAAGGAACTCCATTAATTTCTCCCTTTCTGCTTTTCCAAATTCGCAAGGATTGTTGACCCAGTGCAGGGTGCTTGGCGCCTTCAAAATCGGCTTCAACTTTGGATTTTCAGGTACCTTAAAATCACAAATATATCAACTAAACAAAACTCCAGACAAGCACACTTACCTTTAAAAGCTTGTAGATGAATTCTCTTGGTTTATCGTGTAGCTCCTTAAGAAATTCCAACGAATACCTTCCAGTCTTCGAAGCCCAGATGCTGTTTTTCTTTTTTGGTGTCTTTGGGCCGTTTTTGTTGTACACCTCATATTCGTGGGCTGCTCTTCTACACGTTTGGGTCACAAGAAGCTCGATGAATGTTTGGAATTTGATCATTTCGATATAGGATTTAATAATACCCGATACACTTCAGCGTAACAGTTCAAACATTTTGTTTTACAGTTTATATCTATAAAACTTTTCGTGTATAAATACAACGACCTCTCGTCAATAGTTTTCGACACCGTATTATGGTTAATTTAAGTAAATGAAAAGGTAAATGAATGATAAAACTATGACGTGAAGCACGGAACAATGACGGTGAGTGTTGCCAAAATACGAAATAGAATACTAGCGTCAGCGCCATCTAGCAGACAAGCAGGAGCACCAAACTGTGACCCTGTGTCTATGCAACTGGCATCAAGCCATCGTTTTATTGGTTGCATAGGTCACACAAAACAGGGTGCATCAAAAGTCGTAAATCAAACGAAAGAGGGGGGTCCTTATCCGATTTTGCAGGGAGGTATAGCGATCACTGGCGGATTTAGAGCACTATGTTAGATGAATGCCTAAATTTACATGTTTTTTTTTCAAGCTGGCCTTGACCAGATAGAACACAATGAATTTAAGGAGAAGTTCCACTGAGGTTAAAAAATGATCAGCCCCACTTATCGTTGCGCCCCCCACCCCCCCCCTAGACGAAATCCTGAATCCGCCCTTGATGGCCATTTTCAAAAATTAGTAGAAAATCGCTACTTTAAAGACTTTAAGCTTTTGGTAATTGTCCAGCTTGGCTACACCAGCCTGCTATGGCTCGGAAGACAGCATACAATCGTTATATTCAATTTCAACCAAAAATATTAATATTTAAATAAACACAATAACATCGGCAACCCCAACCCTTCATTTAATTTTCATAGTATGATGTTTATTCTCTGACTCAGTGAGTCGTTACTATAGGCAACACAATACTCTCGTCAGCTTCGAGGCCGGTCGGTAATCGTATCGTTCAAATGAACGACTCCGAACGAACGACTCACTAAAGAGAGATGAACGAAATGAGCGAGCTCAGAGAAAAGAGTATCTCAAGCCTATACGAAGCATCTGCGAAGCTCCGCGTGTGTAGAGGGACACAGTTTATGCGCTAACCATGACGCAATTTCACGGCGTGACTTCGCGTGCGAGTTTAGAGCGCTTTTAACATATATCTTACAATTTAAAGAAAATATTCATGCCAATGCGACTTATAGCTTTTGCAGTACCTGCCTAGATGTACATATTGTCTCTCCCTCCTCCCATTAGATCGCTGGAGCATGTGCAATTGTGATATGGTCGTTATCAAGCCTACTTTAAAATATGTGGAGTGGAATCTGCGTTGAAACATCGGGAAACTGGTGTTGCAATATGTTATCTAGAAACGCCACTAAACTTATTTGATTGATAGTACTTTTAGCAAAATTAAGTTTATATCTAACATAGGTTTCGACTAATGCTAGTAATTTTTCATCTATTGATATTGATTTAGCTTGTGGAGAACCCTGCACATGTATAATTTAATTTTTGCTGAGCTAAGGAAAAGGGGGGACAGCAGCCCTCCTTGCCCCCGCCCCGCTACGCCCTTGGTGTGTATTCTCCTATAAACGATTATTTTCTCCAGCACTGACATCCTAGACACAAAAATCTATTCCCATAACTGTAAATACGACAAGCTATGGGTAAACCCCAATAACGAGCATCTTAAAAAATACAGTACACTAATAGTAGGTGATAAATGATTTTTTAAGAATTACTGCAGCATTGAATTCCTTGACCTTTTGTCAGCACGTACTGGTCCAGCAACACTGCAGTAGCTTTCACATGGATAAGAGACCAAACGGTACAATGGAAAGTTAAACAAAGGTTGCTGTTAAGTAGATTGACTCAGTACCGCCCACGCGTTCATACACATCCTCAAAGGTGTTTTCTGACTAGACGTTAATTTGGCACTGTTTTTTTTTGACAAGGGAGAATTTTAACAGCATTGAATGAGGAAAAATAACCTTACGGAATAAGACCTTTCCTCTTCTTCGTAACTAACATCTTATTTTGAGAACGGGTAAAGAGCGATTGTCTCTTTATTCCGAAATTCAAAACAAGGAATATAACAAAGTAGTATAATAAAAGCACTACGAGTAAAACTAATCTGAGACCAGGAAAACCCGTCCAATATTTTTTGCCAATTTCTTATCAAAGGAATAGTATGAAAACTTTGATCGTGACAGATGACCTCAATGTATCATTGAGAAAAGCTGTTACTTAAACAAAAGTTGCTGTGAAGTAGATTGACTCAGAACCGTCCACGCGTTCATACACATTCTTAAAGATGTTTTCTGACCAGACACTCATTTGCTACTCTTTTTTTTACCTTACGGAATAAGCCCTTTCTTATTCTTCGTAACTAACATCTTATTTTGATAACGGATAACGAACGATCGTCTCGTTACTGCGCAAATTCAAAATAAGGAATATTATAACGGAGTAGTATAATACAAAAGCACTAAAACTAATCTGAGAGCAGGAAAACCCGTTCAATATTTTTTGTCCAATTTCTTATCAAAGGAATAGCATGAAAAATTTGAAATAAGCTTTAGGCAGTTCAGAATTCGGATTCGAACTTCATAGCTGATAGCAACCGCGGTGCCCTGGCATTTAAGCTTCTGCTTGCGCGCTGCTTCGGTGTAAAAAATATCTCCTACGCGGACAGAGTAAAAATTTCGAAAGTTCGACATTAGAAAGAAAAAGCATTCTGCCCACACTTTATAAAAATGGACCTACTCATTTTGAAGGGTAAATTGGTGCATGGGAATTTTTGTCTAAAATCCGAGAAGCGCTATTTATTAACAAAACTCCGACCTTCTACATATGCATAATTATTTATTGACCATGAGTGGACAGCTGGATGGTGGGGCTTCACATACGATTAACAATTATGTGTTTCATCAGCTGTAGATATATCGCATAGACAATATTATCTTAGTCGCGGATAATCTCGGACCAAACAGGTTCCACATCGCGATCGCGTAATTTTCGGTCTTGCGATGTTGAACAAAATATTCCCATTCTGGTTGCTCCTGAACTGTTTCATATCACACACGAATATAGTCTCTTCAGATGGTAAGTTGCTTTTGATATTCAAGTTTATTTGCAAATATCTTGATACTTGATATGCCTGACGCACTATTGAAAAACATGGCTTCTATGATTCTTAAATATCAGGTTTTATACCGGTATTTCATAACAAATCACATTGCTGTATATTGTCATATAGGTGCTTCAGAAATCCCAGTAGTTATACAAGTCGTATAATTTAACTATTTTTCAGCATCATTGTAAAGCTGTATAAACGAAACCGAAACCGAAAAACGTTGTATATGGGTACGTAGTGTAAGAATCCAAGTTTTGAAGTTGCTGACTATTTTTGGCAGACATTTTTCGAAATGGTCAACATTTTCAGTAATTTCAATTTGATCGGTAGAATAAAATAAGTAATTTGAACAAACAAAGATACAAAAGAAATATGAACGTCTACGATTTACACGATTTTAAACTATTGATTAAAAGAAAAAACGCCCAGACACGTCAAAGGATTTATCAAGGGGGACCATTTTTAACCAAGAACTACTTCACCGACTTTCATCCTCGGCCCCCAAGGTCATACCCTTGAAAATTCTAAATGACAAGGGGTATCAAGTAATAGCTTGTTTGAAAGGCCTTTCGAAGTCATTTATTTTGACGTTTGAGTTTTTAAAATCTTTCGATTCGTATTCAAAAAAACTAGAAAAATCTTTTTCTTAATTTGTTCAAATAGAAAACAAAAACACACGAAAATATCACTTTTCATTTCAATAAGCATTCAAAATGTTAAATAAATTAAACTATTTCTTTCCCTTAGCAACAAATAACTAAACAGGATATATGTGTTGATGAAAATAATGCGGAAAAAATTCGGGTTGTTGCCACGTTTAATCTTCCGAATTGCTGTTTAGGTTGGCAGTTTCCTTTTTAAATTATAAACGCATTGTAGATTTGGCAACCCCTAACGGGCAACATTTGGAACATTCATTGAAATAAAAAGTGATATTTTCGTGTATTTTTGTTTTCTATCTGAACAACTCAAGATAAATATTTCCCTAATTCTTTTGCAAACGAAACGACCGATTTTCGAAAATCAAACGACAAAATAAAGGGCATTGAAATAGCTTTTAAACAAGATATTACTTTATACCTGTTGTCATTTAAAATTTTAAAGGGGATGACTCTGGGGGGCAGAGGATGAAAGGCGGCGAAGTAGGTTTTGGTTAAAAAGTTGACAAATCTTTTGACGTGTCTTGACGTTTTTTCTTCTAATCAGTGGTTTTCAAATGAACATCCTGTTTAGCTGATTTTCATTTCCACGGCAATGAGCTATTTTTTTAAATCGTTATGTTTTAAGTGGTTATAGTTTTGTTATTCTTCCAGTCCAGTGCGAAATTCAAATATGGATGTTAAAATCAACGCAAGAAAAATGAATCTGTTTTACTAAAGCATCTACCATTAAATAAAATTGCGGGAAGTAAATAATTTGCACCTATTTTCCAAGCAAACAAAGACTAATGACATCTAATAGGATGTTGAATATAATTTCCAGGACTTTGGGAATTTTTGTGTCATCTCTATTAAAAATACCTGTTTTGTATTCCATTCACGTTAGTTGCAACTGCAAATATCCAATGCCCCTTCCATATTGTTAACTATGTTAATTTGTAACTTACACACACGCCGCAATATGTCATTGAGTCATGTCCACAATTCTCTAAGTGCAATATGTTTTTTATTTTCATAATACTGTCGCGTAGTAAATCTGATGGGACAGTTCAATGAGACGTAAAGAATACATTACAAATTGTCTATGGTATATATATATATATATATATATATATATATATATATATATACATATAGCTGAAAAATAAAGCTTCCGCCTTTAGTTGGGTACTTCGACAAAATTCAAGCAATGTCTAGTGTCTAGCTTTCAATGGACTATGCCATCATCATCAGGAGCTGCAATAACATGAAGAAGAAATAGCAACTATTGTGCAAAATGATTTTAAATTACTTACAATAGTATGTGAGATTGTTGCTAAATGTTATTAACGGTTAAGTTGAGGGAAAGACTTATTAGCCTCGTGAAAGCTGGATACATGGTACATTCGTTAAATACGCTCCGCTCTAGACGGCCAAGTCTGCCAGTTTTTTCAAGAAAATGGATATTACTTTATGTTGGTTTGAATATTACCTTGAATTGTATGACTTGCGCCCCTCTATAGACGTATTCCACCCCGCTCTTTAAACGTCCTAAGGGCATTAGTTCCCAGAAGCGCTGCTTAAGTGTTTAAGCATGCAGCCGCCACTCCATGAAGGCACCCCTAAGGAATCTGATCAAAATCTATTTTTTGCAAACTATTAAACAACTAATAATTCGAAAGAGTAGCTGTATTTGAAATTGTAGATTTCGAATAATTTTTTCGTATTATATTGACTTTTTCTGTACTTTTCGTTCAAAAAAACAAATTTCAAATTCAAGAAATCTTAAGGTGCTAAACCGGAAGTAGACATTTCAAACAAACATTTGGGTAACTTGCCATTTTTTATATTAGTTCTCGACAACCGGAATTCGCACGTCCAGCCCGTGATATCAATTAGCGCGAACATCTCTTGCCGTTTCTGCGATCCTAATGCAAAATCTTCGGCAGCGGGAGCAGCATCGAACCACGGCCAAAGTTCAAGAGTAAAAACAATTTGCTATCAGGATCACAAAAGCGCGAGGAGTTATTAAAAAAATCGTCTACTGGCTGCTGTGAAGACGTACGAGGGTGGTCTGAAAAGTTTCCGGCACAAGACATTTTTTCGGATTTTTTTTTATTTTTCAACATAGCCTCCTTGTAACCCCACACACTTCTTCCAGCGATGCTTCCATCTCTGTCAGCCGTCCAAATAGTATGCTAGATCTGGTGAGTAAGGCGGATGGTCAGGCACCGGGTTTTCTTTTTCTGCAAATGTGGCCGTTTCTCCGCAAGCTCTGCCTTCAGCTTGTCAAGTCCAAAACTCAAATTTGGTCTAATGTGAGCGAACGCGGCACCCATCGCGCGGACAGCTTCCACATGCCTAAATCTTGATTTAATATGTGACAAACACGTTCTTTTGACATATTCATAACCTCTGCTATGTCTCTCACTTTAATTCGGCGATCGTCTAGCACGATTTGGTGAACTTTCAGCTGCCCAAAATTTCACTGTGGTAAATGAATCCAAATCATCTTTGATTTGCCTTTCAAAAACAGATATTTAATCACAGCTCGATACTCGATTTTGTCCATGTTCACAAAAACACTCACATCATCTCAGTCAAACGAGTGTTACATAACAACTGCGCATCCAAAATGGCCGAAACTTCAGTGAGTAACTGTCAACAGATGAACAATGAAATTGACTATCTTTTATTTACGAGTTCTGCCATCTTCACGTTGAGGTCGGAAACTATTCAGACTACCCTCGTATTTGAAATTGGGATTTTCCGAACTGAAAAATATTATATTGGGATATGAAACATAGCGTTCTTTGTCACTCCAAACTATAGCCTAAAGTGTGTTTAAAATACATCAGAAGTTTTGTACTAGTATGCGCATTAGTTAAAGGGGATTAAAAATATTTAAAATCCGTTTTAATTTGTTCCTGACATACAGTTGTGTGTAGTTTATATTAATTTTGACGAATGTACCATGTATCCAGGTTTCACCAGGTTACTGGGTGTTTCCCTCAACCTAAACGTTAATAACATTTAGCAACAATCTCACATACTACTCTCCTGATGAAGATGGCAAAGTCCATTGAAAGCTAGAGATTAATAAAGTATAAAGAGTCCTCATTGCTTGAATTTTATCGAAGTACTCAACAAAAGGCGGAAGCTTTATTTTTCACCTAACTGGTCTAGACGACAGTGACCACGTCTCAAGTTATATATACAGGGTATCCGCAAAGTTGGGGTTTTCCTTTTCCCTTGAAATAACAAAGGTAATGTGTAGTGAAACGAGGGCGACCAAGTAAAAAATAAAATAAAGGAAAAAGTACTCACTCTCCAGTTGACGAGAAGGGCTAAATACGTCTCTGCCCGAAATCATACCGCTCCAACAGAAAATGAAATCAGCTGATGCGCTACCAAGCAGACGCAGGCAAACAAGGAAGGCAAAATGTTGCGTAAAAAGTTCTGGGTATTGCATCCCGTCCAATCGATTTGGGAGAATAAATGGTCCAATGAGCATACCGTTCACCATGCCAGCCCAAACATTCACCGAAAATGTTTGTTGAAAATGTGCCCGACGGACAGCGTGCGGATTTTCTACTGACCAAACATGAGTGTTGCGAAAGTTATTCACCCCATTACGCGTGAACGTAGATTCGTCTGTCACCAATATGCACTTCAAAAAGTCCGGATTATTGTCATGTTGATGCAACAACCACTCACAATTTTTGATATTGCAGAGCCATCTCGGTTCCCTTAAGACATTGGTGTATATGGTACTAAGAAAAATTGCTTATGTTTTCAAGATCTACACGTCGTGTAAAGGAAAAGCCCAACTTTGCGGACACCCTGTATATATATATATATAGATATACATATATATATATATATATATATAGATATACATATATATATATATATATATATAGATATACATATATATATATATATAGATATACATATATATATATATATATATATATATTATAGTTTATTTCCATACGATTTTCTTAAATAATGAAATTAAAAAAATAGGGTGCAAAACTAGGAGTCACTTCAAACCATAATTTGGGAAAATGAGGATAAAAATGGTGGAAGTTGCCTACCTTATCGCTTGAAATCTTTACTTCCGGTATGGCATCCTGTTTTTTTAAACTTCAATATTTAATAAATTTTCCGTTAAAATATATTTTAAACGAATCTTAGAGCCAAAAATGCTCACATTGTAATCTATTAGTGTAATATCTAAAACCAGTCGACCTAAACAAGCAAGATACAGTTTGGAGCGCAAAAATCGAAAATAAAAAATGCGAAGTTACCCTAATTTTGGCTTGAAGCTAGTATCTCAAGATTGGTTGAATTTCATACTTGATTTTTCTAACAAAAAATTTCATGTATAGAACGCTATGTTTCATATCCCAATATAATATTTTTCAGTTCGGAAACATTCTTCGAGAAAAACCAAATTTCAAATACGGCAGCCAGTAAAGGATTTTTTATAGCTCCTCGCGCTTCTGAGATCCTGATAGCAAGTTATTACTCAACATGAACTATGGCCGTTTCGGTTGTCGAAGATTCTGTATTAGGGTCGCAGAAACGACAAGAGATGTTCGCGCGAACTGATAGCAGTGGCTCGATGTACGATTTCGGTCGAAAACTGTGTATTAGGATCGCAGAAACGACATGAGGTGTGTACTCGCCAAAAATAATAATAATCAAAACGTTTACTGAGCAACAACTCAAAAGGAGAGGGTATTGTATAACAATGTTTCAACCTTGTCCTAAACATTAACAGAGAAAAACGAATAATTTGCGAAAAAATAGATCAATAATAGACATCAAAATAAAATATTCCTTTCAACGTTAATGTAGGGTGCAAGCTACCCGACAGACATGTATGTACATAAAAATACGTACCTCCTTAAGTAATGCGCATATCATTTCAAAACTTCTGATATACTTTGAACACACCTTGGGCTACTTTTTGGAGTAAACAAATCGAAAATAAAAAATGCCCAGTTACCCAAATTTTGGTATGAAATTCTTATCTCCGGCCAGCACCTTAAGGTTTTTGTATTTTAAATTTGTTTTTTTGACAGAAAGTACAGAAACTTTCATACCCAATATATCAATTTGAAAAAATGCTTCGAGAAAATCCCAATTTCAAATCTTGTGAAGCCCGTAATCTAGCAAATGAACGTGTTACGTGTTTCCTCTTTCACACCTACTACGAGCCCCTTCATACTAGATGTGCAAACCGGCCCATCACGAACGAATTTGAAAACGTCGTTCGGTGTCGCTTCACGTGAAAAAAATTGCTGTATCTTGGTACTAAAGTTATCTTGCTAGACTTCAATCGTGAAGATGAGAACCTGCCCCCCACACTCCCCGCCCATTCATCAATAATATTATAGTGCTGCCTAAGCATCTCCCCTCGCTCTGCAATTTTCAATTGTAGATCCCCATTCGAGACGAGCAATACATCCCTAGAGAGATGCCTAAATCCTCCCTTGGAAGTACTGATTATACAACCCTATACATGTATCCTCTTCAATTGGCATGGTAGTATCAGTAGTCTTCAAAATCTGAGCAGTACTTTCCAGCTTATGGAGGAGTCAAGGATTAGCAGACAGAAAAACCAGCACAAATGCGTGGTTTGGTTTTCGATTTCGCGATTTTGCGATTACAATAATTTCTTGCTAACTGGCGCGGGACGAAAAATAACTGAATAAGTATGCCAAGTTCAAAAGCATTGTAGGTATTTTTATTTATTTATGTTAATTTTAATTGCGCGTTGTTTACTAAAACTGATAGTTCGTCTCAATCAGGCCAAAGATAATGCAATATATTCGGATAAGAATAGATCAAGAAAGCAGAACTGCAAACGCTGATAAACATTACTGGATCTTAGTTACATTATATACAAAATTATAGGAAACTTTATAGACAAGTCTCGTTCGGCCACTATCGGAAATTCCTTTGTATTTTACGATATGCCGAGGCGCCACGCTTAATAACGGGTGATTTTTTAAGAGGTATAGGATTTGATTTTCAAAAAAACACAAAAAACGGTCGATATAATTTAATGTTTAAAGATTATTTCATGTAAATGTTGGCCGCGGCTCCGCTTTAGATGGCACATGCGCAAGGTCCAATTTTGGCACACTCTCTCCAACATATCGGCCGGTATCTCACGAATAAATGCTTCAATATTGGCTTCCAGTGCGTCAATCGTTGCTGGTTTATCCATGTAGACATTAGCCTTAACATGGCCCCACAAGAAATAGTCCAACGGCGTTAAATCACACGATCTAGGCGGCCAGTTGACGGGCTCCAGACGTGAGATAAGCTGTTCACCGAACTCGCCTCTCAATAGGGACATTGTTTCGTGTGCGGTGTGGCATGTGGCACCGTCTTGTTGAAACCACATGTCAGCCAAGTCCAGCTCTTCCATTTTGGGCAAAAAAAAGTTTGTTATCATCGCACGGTAGCGCTCGCCATTCACAGTTACGTTCCGGCCATTGTCGTCTTTGAATAAGTACGGCCCGATGATGCCACCGGCCCATAATCCACACCAAACAGTGATTTTTTCGGGATGCATTGGTAGCTCTTGCAATGCTTCTGACTGGTCTTCACTCCAGATGCGGCAATTTTGCTTGTTAACGTACCCATTCAACCAGAAATGAGCTTCGTCGCTGAACACAATTTTTCGATAAAAATGTGGATCTTCCTCCAACTTTGTCAGCGCCCATTCACCAAATTGGAAATGTTGTGGGAGGTCGTGTGCCTTCAATTCTTGCACCAGCTGTATCTTATAAGGTTTTACACCCAAATCCTGTCGCAAAATTTTCCACGTAGTGGAGTAACAGAGGCACAATTGCTGCGAACGGCGGCGAATCGACATTTCACGTTCATCACTAACACTGGCGGATACAGCCGCAATATTTTCTTCAGTCCTCACTCTACGTGTTAATGTCCAATAATGTAAACTGGGTTCGAAGTTTAGTCACAAGCTTCCGAATAGCTCCCTCAGTAGGCCGACCAAATTGCCCATAAATTGGAAGCAGTGCTCGATGCACTCTCTTAACCGAGCATGAATTTTGATAGTAAAATTCAATAATTTGCAAGCGTTGTTCGTTCGTAAGTCGATTCATGGTTAAATTATAGACCAAACTGAACAAGTTTGACAATGACACAAGACACGATTCACGCGTCATCTGTCAAAAACAGTGTTGCCAAAAAGATACTAGCAAAAAAATCACCCATTATGAGATACTATACTGTCGTGCAAGTGCTATTGTAGCTTGTAATAGCTGCTCACTGTTGAATACAAAAAAAAACTTTTTCTACAGGCTACAGAATTTTTATGTTTATTGTTTTAAGTTCCAGAAGGCACGCCTTGTGCAACGCCCGACCAGCAAATCGGACCCTGTGTGAGCATCTTAACGTGCGAGCCTCTCTTGCAACTGCTCAAGAAAAAGTCTAACGATCCGGAAGCACGGAGTTACTTGCAAAAGTCTGTGTGCGGTTACAACAGAGATAACACCCCCAGAGTTTGTTGTTCAGAAGCGACGTCCAAAAGTTTGGATGACGAAGGTGGAGGGTCATCGAACAAACCTAAAGATAAACAGGCTCCTACAGATGACACTAATTCTAACTCTGCTGAGCCGCTCGCTGGGCTTCTGTCTCCACCAGACTGCGGTTTCAGCAACCACTCAGCTTCGAGAGTTGTGGGAGGTGTACCGGCCAAGTTAGGTAGGTTGACTAGAATAAACGAACAAAAAGACATTTTCAAAAACAAGCTGTTGGAACTAAAAATTTTAAATAGAAATTAAGGAGGAGGCACAAATCTTTCGGAAATCAGTCCACGGTGAATCTTGCTCAAACTTTGGCAAAAAGCTCTCCAGAACATCCTGATCAAAAGTTCACATGGACTCTCAACATTCTTTTGACGCGTTTCTATGATATACAGGGTGACCAAGCATACGTGAGCGGGGTATAGCTCCAAAATAAAAACTTACCAAAGAAAACTATTCATGGGTTATTAAGCAGTACACACAATTGTACAGGGTGTTCCAATATTGCCCCACATCAAAAATATTTGTTTTAAATAGTCATGGCTCGATGTAGATATTTCAATGTGAAATATCCCACTCTTTCTATTTACGTAATCAAACATGGAGTGTCTCATCGAAAAGAACTAACTTGACCTTGAAGGTCATGGTCGTGGTCAAATCTGCAAAATTCTAACTACCTGTGTTTTTCTTTCATCAATATATTACGAGGGATGTCTTTTAAGTTCTGCATATGGAAATAAAACAAGACGGTAGGTAGTTTTAAATGACTTTATCGTTTCTCATTAACGCATTTTTGAATGCGTCAACTGCTTCTTCTGGTGACTGGAACCTTTGACCACGCAGTCTGTTTTTAATTTTCGGGAAAGTAAAGAAATCGTTAGGACTTAGATCGGGACTATATGGAGGATGGTCCAATAAACCAGCTTTTGACACAAATTTCGCGACCATCTTTTTCGAAACACTTCGAGAACGGATGACTTTTGTTGGCTTTTCTTCACCTTTGATTTTCTGGTTCATAACAGTAAATCCACGATTCATCCCCACTAATAATGCTGTACACATTTTTCCCGAATTGAAACGGTCAAGCGTTTTTTGACACCAATTAACCCTGGCTGCTTTGTGCTCTTCAGTCAACAGGTGGGGTATCCAACGAGAAACTAACTTTTTTACTCCTAATTCTTCATGTAAAATTTTTTGAATTGAGGTCTTTGAGATCTTCAAGGACGCCTAATCTCGCCATATGTCCACCCTGGGATCGTCGCTGAGACTCACCGCAAAAATGTTCGCGGTTGAGTTCTATTTTTCTAATGACTTGGTGAGACTTAAACATTCACCGTAGTGAGAACGCTGCACGTATTGATGTGAAATTTTGAATTTAAGTTTACTAAAGAGTGAGGTTAAGATTCAGTAGTGACGTTCGATCCGCGCGGCCTACTATGTTTCTATATACAAAACTTAAAAGACACCCCTCGTAACCTATAAAAAATAAATAAAAACTCCTTCTCTGCATAGCGATATTGTTATATTACACGATATTATGATCATGCAATGCCACTGGTTTTTATTTTTTTGATTGAAAATTGTGCATCGAATAGGATAAAAAAAGCAAATGATCAAATTTGCTTAGAAATGATTGGTGATTTCAAGAATAACTTTTGTTTTAGAAAAAATTAGTGGCGTACCATCGACGTCTGCTAAAATAGGCAGATGAAATTCCATGTGGTGAAAATGTGGTACATTGAAAAATGCCTCTTGATGCCAAATTAACAGATATTAATAATGAATTAATGAAAACTTTACCACCCTGTATCCCAAAAGCTAATACGTTTACGACATGCTTTCATTGAAAGTTTTAGTCTTTAATTGAACCAAAGATCCTTAAATATTGACATTCAATTACGAAACACCCTGTCTGCAATCAAGATTTACAATTACCTGCCCAGTTCAGGAGGCCTGCCAAAATTAACCTTTTCAAAGTCTGTCTGAGCAATATTTTGTTGACAAGTGCCCTTACAAAAGAATGTTTTTCCTGGTACGAAAATGTAAGACACTTTTATTAGGAAACTTATCGCGAAGGAACTTTATACTCGATTGAAGGAAGTATAAAACGGCATATTAGTATTAATATTTTAAGTGTTCTTATTTATTAACAGCATATTTTTAACTTTTTCTTTTAATTATTTTTTCTTTTTTAGTATTCAATATGATAAATAACTAGTTTAGTAAGTTCTATCTACTTTACATATATTTAATTAATTGGAATTCATAAAACTACGTACTAGGAGATTTCGATCGATATACAGTATATATTTCGCAAATACGGGAAACGTTATGTGTACAGTGCTTCTCAAAAAGCCCCCTCTACTTATTTTTTGAACGGGCCAAGTTAATAAACTGAAATTTCGGGTAATGGAATTGATGCATATTTTAGGGTAAAAGTTGCAGTTAAAAATTTCAAGTTGGCGGCTGAATGCTATGTTGTGATGTTTCTTAAATGGAATGGGGGGACGTGTGTTATCTCATTTTGAAGCTGATGTGTACTTTATAGCCTTAAAATATAAATCACTAAACTTCCAAATGTTAATCAGTCGATTTTAGAAGCTCTAGCTCTCTATTAATGCACTCTGTACTATAAGACGATTTTCAAAATGGCCTACCTATATGTGCGTAGATTCCGAATTCGTTGTCAATTTGAAGCTAAGATACAGGGAAGGACCCATTTTCAAGTTCAAGTTCTGAGCCACGACACTTCCAGGTGCGGATCCAGGGGCCTCAGACTTTCAGCAAAAAAGAGGAAAGAGGAAAGAAGGAGAGACGACATTGTTTTTTGTTTAAAAACATAAAAATGTGCATTCTGTGCTTACGCTGCTGTTAATGCTTTTCTTTCTTAATTACTGTATAATATGGTAAGCGTAAAATGGCTTGAAAATCCCCCTGAAAGTAGGCAACTCTCGCTACTTGCGCCCCTATTGATTCACGCTCTCCTATAAGACGATTTCCAATAAGGCCTACGTATATGTGCGTAGATTCTAAATTCGTTGTCAATTTGAAGCCAAGATACTGGAAAGGTCCCATTTTAAAGTTCAAATTCTGACCCACGACACTTCCAGGTGCGGATCCAGGGGCCTCAGACTTGCAGAAAAAAAGAGGAAAGAGGAAAGAAGGAGAGACGACATTGTTTTTTGTTTGAAAACTTAAAAGTTTGCATTCTGAGCTTACGCTGCTGTTTATGATTTCCTTTCTTAATTACTTTATAATATGGTGAGCGCAAACTCGCTTGACAATCCGCCTGAAAGTAGGCAAAGCACGCTACTTGCGCCCCTATTGATTTACTCTCTCCTATAACACGATTTCCAATAATGCCTGCGTATATGTGCGTAGATTCTGAATTCGCTGTCAATTTGAAGCTAAGATACAGGGAAGGACCCATTTTCAAGTCCAAGTTCTGAGCCACGACACTTCCAGGTGCGGATCCAGGGGCTTCAGACTTGCAGGAATAAAAGAGAAAAGAGGAAAGAAGGGGAGACTATATTGTTTTTTGTTTAAAAACTTAAAAATGTGCATTCTGTGCTTACGCTGCTGTTAATGATTTTCTTTCTTAATCACTTTATAATATGGTGAGCGCAAACTAGCTTGACAATCCCCCTGAAAGTAGGCAACTCACGCTACTTGCGACCCTATTGATTCACTCTCTCCTATAAGACGATTTCCAATAAGGCTTGCGTATATGTGCGTAGTAGTTGTCAATTTGAAGCTAAGATACAGGGAAGGACCCATTTTCAAGTTCAAGTTCTGAGCCACGACACTTCCAGGTGCGGATCCAGGAGCCTCAGACTTGCAGGAAAAAATGAGGAAAGAGGAAAGGAGAGACATTTTTGTTTAAAAACTTAAAAATGTGCATTCTGTGCTTACGCTGCTGTTTATGATTTTCTTTCTTAATTACTTTATAATATGGTTAGCGCAAAATGGCTTGACAATCCCCCTGAAAGTAGGCAACTCACGATACTTGATTCACTCTCTCCTATAAGACGATTTCCAATAAGGCCTACGTATGTGCGTAGATTCCGAATTCGTTGTCAATTTGAAGCTAAGATACATTTTCAAGTTCAAGTTCTGACCCAGGACACTTCCAGGCGCGAATCCAGGGGCCTCAGTCTTGCAGGAATAAAAGAGAAAAGAGGAAAGAAGGGGAGACGACATTGTTTTTTGTTTGAAAACTTAAATATTTGCATTATGAGCCGACGCTGCTGTTTATGATTTCCTTTCTTAATTACTTTATAATATGGTGAGCGCAAACTCGCTTGACAATCCCCCTGAAAGTAGGCAACTCACGCCGCTGGCGCCCCTAACACGTGATCCTGGATCCGCACCTGGACACTCCTTGATTCTTATGTGGTCATACTTAAATTTAGACACACATTTTTGCTAGTGTATTTGCATATTTTGAAAATATGATTTTCCAAATTTTAGGCCAGTTCCCTTGGATGGTAGTTTTGGGATACAGAAATCCAAGAAACCCAAACAGACCGAAATGGCTTTGTGGAGGTACAATGATTACCGATGTCCATATTCTGACAGCTGCACATTGTGTTTACAGAAGAAACGATCTGTATGTACAAAATAACATTTTATTCATTATTTGGACATTTTTCATTTGATGATTGTCCATATTTTAGGTACTTAGCTCGCCTTGGAGAGCTGGATCTGTATGATGACAATGATGGAGCGACACCAGAGGATATACCTATTGCTCAAAAGAAAATCCACGAAGATTATAATACCGTCCAATTCACCAATGACATTGCCATTTTAACAATAGAAAGAAAAACACGAAATCGTATGTATTATTTAAAGTTAAATTTTGTTGATTTCTGTAAACAACATTAGATAAGCTAATGGCAGTGGAGATGGCAGTTGTCATAATGATTGATTATTTTTCAAAAAAAATTAACCTAAGGGTTGATAAAGAGAAAGCAATTTGTGTCAATCATACCGGTTGGGCAATTTGTGCTATTTGGCTTGTTAAATTGTATCAGAATATACCTATTGTAGGAGATATGGTTAGGTGAAATCAGAAAACAGAGAAATTAAACGGTTCAAGTCAGTCAAACAGGCCCATACAATAAGTCCATAGACATTTACCTGCCCTACCTGCAACTGCTGTCCATCTGGCAACGTTGCCCCTTTCCACATGTATGCGGCATCGCTGCATCGAATTATCGTTCATTTAGTAGATGATCCGTGTATATTGCTCTGCAGTACGGATAGATTAGTCAACTGAACCGGTTCGCCAGGCGGTGAGCTTAGATAGCAAGTTTTAAAGGAACATGTACGGGGAAATCTACAAGGTGACTTCGAAGTTGAGTCATTTATTTTAACAGTGAGTAGATCTGATCAAAAGAAATGTTTTTTTCCTTTACCATTTTTCTGGTAAAATTAAAGTAACAAAGTTATAGCCCTTTGGAAGTTTGAGTACCGCCCTGTCTCAATAATAATATTATGTGCTCGTGTTTGGCGACAACGGATATAATTCGCCTTATCGGTTCATCGCATCGGAAACAAAAAAGCGAAAGAATTTGGAACGATGTTTTTACAATTATTTCATTCAGTTGTATACAGTCAGTGTCAGTCGGTAGTGAATAGTGGTGTATGTTGCGTGGCTCAAACGAAATAAAAAATGGCACATATTTATGCGGATCGGTTTCCCAATCGAGTGCAACCAACCCCTCGTGCCTTTGTTAATGTAGTACAACGGGCTCGTGAATCAGGTGACTTAAGACCTCACAGGGGACTGCATGCCGGTGCTCCAAGACCTCACGATCAAATACAGGTCCGCACTGAAATACTTGTCGGGAGAATAGAAAATTTTTTTTAATTTTTTTTCATTTTTACACACATATTTTGGTTGATCTTCCTTCTACAATCATTATCTGAAAATTAATGACTCAACTTCAAAGTCACCCTGTATATGTGAGATTTGGCTAATAGGTGCATATAATTACCGGGGTTGAGAGCACTAAGATCAAAATGTTTTCATATACCTACCGTCCACACCTGCCCCAACTGGCGAATTTCAACTTCTACAAAAAACTTTTTATAAATGATGACGTCAAAAACTTTACCCCAGTATTTGGGTTTTAAGAGATTACAATGTCGAATAATAATAACCGGGAAAACCCGAAAAACTGTCGCTTAACTTACGTTATCTTTGCAATGAACGTTATTACGGGATACGAGGGCGGTTCAATAAGTACCCGTGTTTGACGACAGAGGGCGTTCCTGAGGGAAGTTAATGTTATCATCGTGTGCTGCCATCTATCAGACGACGGCACAACAAATTTTAGACTGATTGATATGATAGTTTGGATTTTTCATCCATTCGAGTCACACGTGTTTCGTGATTTTCGCTAATGTGATTTATTTTTTAGCGAAAGTATGGCCAATATGTCTTCCCCACGCAGAACCACTGAGGTCGCAGTCCTTTGAGAAGCTCAGGCCATTTGTAGCTGGGTGGGGTGCCATTAATTTCCGTGAGTAATTTGCTAAAACCTATCAAAACAGAAACTTTCCTGCGATAAGGAGCAAAAAACACATGTTTTTCTTTTACGACAGGTGGTCCACAAAGCAGTATCCTGCAAGTAGCAGAGATCCCGGTGGTGCCAACGGAAAAGTGCAAGAATGCGTTTGCCGTTCAACCTAACATCCTGATAGACGAGCGGACTCTATGCGCGGGGTGGACTACAGGCGAGAAAGACGCTTGTCAGGGCGATTCCGGGGGCCCGCTGATGCATGGGAGAATTGAGGAAGAAGACATCCAAAGATACTACCAGATCGGGGTCGTCTCGTTTGGGTTCAAATGCGCCGAGCCAAACTTCCCCGGAGCTTACACCAGGGTAACTTACTTCATCGACTGGATACAACGGAATATCTCGTAGAGTGATCGCCGAAAAATACTCATCAGTGTTTTTTTTTTTAATATTGGCCATAAACAGATTTGGATATGGACACGAATGAGAAAAGTGCAATTTACATTTTGCCAAACATTCCAACATTGTGATCTTGTATTTGTTTGACTGGATACAAATATACAAGAACGTTAACGAATCACCATTCAAGCGCTTGTATTATTTTTAGGTTAGGTTACATGTATAATGAAGTATTGTAGATAACAGATATTTTAAGAATCATTGAATATTAAAATGCTCAACAATTTGCATTCGTGTTTATTTTGGCTACGATGTGTCTGAGAAGATTCACCCAGAAAACAAGTTTTTCTTCAGATCATAGATACGCAGGTGGATTTCAAAGTTTTTCAATTTATAATCTATGCACCCAATTTACCACTGGCATATGCAGAAACACAAGTTCTGCAGAGGGCTCAACAAGGTGTACTCGGACATGGACTCATTTCACTCTTTTTTACTTTTTATTTTTATTAATGAATTTTTCGACTACCTTCACATTTTTTCCTAGAACGCTTATTTCTCTCTCTTTCTCTCTGTCTCCCTGTCTCTCTGGCTCTTTCTCTCTCTCTCCAATCTTTAGAGAAAAATCTCCCAAGCTACTCATCCCAAATGCCCATTTATTACTAATTTTTCCTTTCATAATACTTGTTTTCTCACTTTTGGCCATTTGGCTGCAACCTCAGCGACGAGTAAGTTGTCTGATAATTTAAATCCTTCCCGTATTGGTTGCTAGCATCATATTTGTGTTTTCAGCTCCTGAAGATGGCTCCATAGAGAGTACCGAAAGCTCGAGGTTACCGTTAAAAGAGTTTACTAAAGCCTAAAAAATTTTTGCCAATTTCCCCATTAACAATTGATTGTATATATCAAAAGAAATGTTTTTTCCTTTAACATTTTTCTGGTAAAATTAAAGCAACAAAGTTATAGCCCTTTAGAAGTTTGAGTACCGCCCTGTCTCAATAACAATATTATGTGCTCGTGTTTGGCAACAACGGATATAATTCGCCTTATCGGTTCATCGCATCGGAAACAAAAAAGCGAAAGAATTTGAAACGCTTATCACGATGTTTTTACTACAATTTTATTCAGTTGCATTCAGTCAATGTGTCAGTCGGTAACGCGTGAGTGAATAGTGGTGTTTGTTGCGTGGCTCAAACGAAATAAAATATGGCGCATGTTTACGAAAATGCTGAACTTGTGGACATTATTCTTATTTACGGGGGGGGAGTCTTTACAAAATGCTGCCGCGGCATCACGGATTTATGCGGATCGGTTTTCCAATCGAGTGCAACCAACCCCTCGTGCCTTTGTTAATGTAGTACAAAGGGCTCGTGAATCAGGTGACTTAAGATCTCCACGGGAGGGCATGCCGGTGCTCCAAGACCGCACGATCAAATACAGGTCCGATACTTTATAAAACAAGGTTTTTTTGGATTTTTTTTTATTTTTACACACATATTTTGGTTTATCTTCCTTCTACAATCATTATCTGAAAATTAATGCCTCAACTTCAAAGTCACCCTGTATATATAAAATACAATTGAATTGTTTATTAGGAATTCGCAAAACTTGAAGCGTACTGAACTCTTTTGGCGGTAATCTCAAGCTTTCGACAAACTATGTTGTCATCTTCAGGAGCTAAAACACAATTATGAAAATAGCAACCAATTTGGAACAGATTTAAATTTTGAAATTACTTACTCGTCGATGAAGTTGCAGCTAAATGGTGTTTTGGTACGAAAGCGTGGATGAAAACACTTGTTACAGTTATAAAAGCGAAAGACCGGACATATTGGGTTTGTCGTTGAAGACGAACACAGCGTTACAACAATTTATCAATAAACATAAACAATTTTTGTTTTCTATTTAACACCGTTCTGTTCTCCAAAATGTAGGGTTATTTTTCATTTAATGGCTTGAGTATGTTTTCCATTGTTCGAGTTTATTGATGAATGCTTGTAACGCGTAGCTATGTGTTCCGTCTTTAGAAACAAACCCAATGTGTCCGGTGTTTTGATTTTGTAGTTGTAACAAGTGTTCACATCCACGCTTCCGTACTAAAACACCATTTATCTGAAACCTCATTGACAAGTAAGTAATCTGAAAATTTAAATCTGCTCAAAATTGGTTGCTATTGTCATAATTGTGTTTTAGCTCCTGAAGATGACAACATAGTTTGTCGAAAGCTCGAGATTACCGTCAAAAGAGTTCACTGTGCTTTAAGTTTTGCCAATTTCCAATAAACAATTTAATTCATGAAGTCATGAAGAAAACCGAAGGGGATTATAGAGGGGTTATTTTGAACTTGAAGCGTATTGAACTCTTTTGACGGTAATCTCGAGCTTTCGACAAACTATGTTGTCATCTTCAGGAGCTAAAACACAATTATGAAAATAGCAACCAATTTAGAACAGATTTACATTGTGAAATTACTTACTCGTCGATGACGTTGCAGCTAAATGGTGTTTTGGTACGAAAGCGCGGATGAAAACACTTGTTACAGTTATAAAAGCGAAAGACCGGACATATTGGGTTTGTCGTTGAAGACGAACACAGCGTTACAACAATTTATCAATAAACATAAACAATTTTTTTTTTCTATTTAACACCGTTCTGTTCTCCAAAATGTAGCGTTATTTTTCATTTAATGGCTTGAGTATGTTTTCCATTTTTTAATTTGTTCGAGTTTATTGATAAATGCTTGTAACGCGTAGCTATGTGTTCCGTCTTTAGAAACAAACCCAATGTGTCCGGTGTTTTGATTTTGTAGTTGTAACAAGTGTTCACATCCACGCTTCCGTATTAAAACACCATTTCGCTGAAACCTCATCGACAAGTAAGTAATCTGAAAATTTAAATCTGCTCAAAATTGGTTGCTATTGTCATAATTGTGTTTTAGCTCCTGAAGATGACAACATAGTTTGTCGAAAGCTCGAGATTACCGTCAAAAGAGTTCACTGTGCTTTAAGTTTTGCCAATTCCCAATAAACAATTTAATTCATGAAGTCATGAAGAAAACCGAAGGGGATTATAGAGGGGTTATTTTGAACTTGAAGCGTATTGAACTCTTTTGACGGTAATCTCGAGCTTTCGACAAACTATGTTGTCATCTTCAGGAGCTAAAACACAATTATGAAAATAGCAACCAATTTTGAACAGATTTAAATTTTGAAATTACTTACTCGTCGATGACGTTGCAGCTAAATGGTGTTTTGGTACGAAAGCGCGGATGAAAACACTTGTTACAGTTATAAAAGCGAAAGACCGGACATATTGGGTTTGTCGTTGAAGACGAACACAGCGTTACAACAATTTATCAATAAACATAAACAATTTTTTTTTCTATTTAACACCGTTCTGTTCTCCAAAATGTAGGGTTATTTTTCATTTAATGGCTTGAGTATGTTTTCCATTTTTTAATTTGTTCGAGTTTATTGATAAATACTTGTAACGCGTAGCTATGTGTTCCGTCTTTAGAAACAAACCCAATGTGTCCGGTGTTTTGATTTTGTAGTTGTAACAAGTGTTCACATCCACGCTTCCGTACTAAAACACCATTTAGCTGAAACCTCATCGACAAGTAAGTAATCTGAAAATTTAAATCTGTTCAAAATTGGTTGCTATTGTCATAATTGTGTTTTAGCTCCTGAAGATGACAACATAGTTTGTCGAAAGCTCGAGATTACCGTCAAAAGAGTCTGTGCTTTAAGTTTTGCCAATTCCCAATAAACAATTTAATTCATGAAGTCATGAAGAAAATCGAAGGGGATTATAGAGGGATTATTTTGAACTTGAAGTGTATTGAACTCTTTTGACGGTAATCTCGAGCTTTCGACAAACTATGTTGTCATCTTCAGGAGCTAAAACACAATTATGAAAATAGCAACCAATTTAGAACAGATTTACATTGTGAAATTACTTACTCGTCGATGACGTTGCAGCTAAATGGTGTTTTGGTACGAAAGCGCGGATGAAAACACTTGTTACAGTTATAAAAGCGAAAGACCGGACATATTGGGTTTGTCGTTGAAGACGAACACAGCGTTACAACAATTTATCAATAAACATAAACAATTTTTTTTTTCTATTTAACACCGTTCTGTTCTCCAAAATGTAGCGTTATTTTTCATTTAATGGCTTGAGTATGTTTTCCATTTTTTAATTTGTTCGAGTTTATTGATAAATGCTTGTAACGCGTAGCTATGTGTTCCGTCTTTAGAAACAAACCCAATGTGTCCGGTGTTTTGATTTTGTAGTTGTAACAAGTGTTCACATCCACGCTTCCGTATTAAAACACCATTTCGCTGAAACCTCATCGACAAGTAAGTAATCTGAAAATTTAAATCTGCTCAAAATTGGTTGCTATTGTCATAATTGTGTTTTAGCTCCTGAAGATGACAACATAGTTTGTCGAAAGCTCGAGATTACCGTCAAAAGAGTTCACTGTGCTTTAAGTTTTGCCAATTCCCAATAAACAATTTAATTCATGAAGTCATGAAGAAAACCGAAGGGGATTATAGAGGGGTTATTTTGAACTTGAAGCGTATTGAACTCTTTTGACGGTAATCTCGAGCTTTCGACAAACTATGTTGTCATCTTCAGGAGCTAAAACACAATTATGAAAATAGCAACCAATTTTGAACAGATTTAAATTTTGAAATTACTTACTCGTCGATGACGTTGCAGCTAAATGGTGTTTTGGTACGAAAGCGCGGATGAAAACACTTGTTACAGTTATAAAAGCGAAAGACCGGACATATTGGGTTTGTCGTTGAAGACGAACACAGCGTTACAACAATTTATCAATAAACATAAACAATTTTTTTTCTATTTAACACCGTTCTGTTCTCCAAAATGTAGGGTTATTTTTCATTTAATGGCTTGAGTATGTTTTCCATTTTTAATTTGTTCGAGTTTATTGATAAATACTTGTAACGCGTAGCTATGTGTTCCGTCTTTAGAAACAAACCCAATGTGTCCGGTGTTTTGATTTTGTAGTTGTAACAAGTGTTCACATCCACGCTTCCGTACTAAAACACCATTTAGCTGAAACCTCATCGACAAGTAAGTAATCTGAAAATTTAAATCTGTTCAAAATTGGTTGCTATTGTCATAATTGTGTTTTAGCTCCTGAAGATGACAACATAGTTTGTCGAAAGCTCGAGATTACCGTCAAAAGAGTCTGTGCTTTAAGTTTTGCCAATTCCCAATAAACAATTTAATTCATGAAGTCATGAAGAAAATCGAAGGGGATTATAGAGGGGTTATTTTGAACTTGAAGTGTATTGAACTCTTTTGACGGTAATCTCGAGCTTTCGACAAACTATGTTGTCATCTTCAGGAGCTAAAACACAATTATGAAAATAGCAACAAATTTAGAACAGATTTAAATTTTGAAATGACTTACTCGTCGATGACGTTGCAGCTAAATGGTGTTTTGGTACTAAAGCGTGGATGAAAACACTTGTTACAGTTATAAAAGCGAAAGACCGGACATATTGGGTTTGTCGTTGAAGACGAACACATAGCGTTACAACAATTTATCAATAAACCCGAACAATTTTTTTTTCTATTTAACACCGTTCTGTTCTCCAAAATGCAGGGTTGTTTTTCATTTAATGGCTTGAGTATGTTTTCCATTTTTTAATTTGTTCGGGTTTATTGATAAATGCTTGTAACGCGTAGCTGTGTGTTCCGTCTTTAGAAACAAACCCGGTGTTTTGATTTTGTAGATGTAACAAATGTTCTCATCCACGTTTCCATACTAAAACACCATTTAGCTGAAACCTCATCGACAAGTGAGTAATCTGAAAATTTAAATCTATGCTAAATTGGTTGCTATTGTCATAATTGTGTTTTAGCTCCTGAAGATGACAACATAGTTTGTCGAAAGCTCGAGATTACCGTCAAAAGAGTCTGTGCTTTAAGTTTTGCCAATTCCCAATAAACAATTTAATTCATGAAGTCATGAAGGAAACCAAAGGGGATTATAGAGGGGTTATTTTCCATTCACAAAAGCCATATATGTCCTTATCAGATTGTGTACGGTTTTTGATGTATTGCCATTTTTAAGAATTTGTGGAAAATCGCTGCTTTTGAGACTGTACTATTTTTCTGAAGTTGAATTTCGTTATTTTTAAATCAAATTTGCAGGATATGTTTTCAAATGATGTGCTGCTGGAGGAAAAGCTAAGAGTGAAAATTTAGTCCAGTTAGTGTAGGTAAAGAGGTCGGCTAATCTGCAATTTTGTTTGTTGTCAAAAAGATTATACGAGACCTGTAGAAAAATTAGTAGGCAGATGCAGTGATAAAAAAATTCTCGGCCTTTCAAAATACCTATTAGGTAATTAAATATAAATAGTAGATAAAATGCTGCAGGTACCCTAAATCTAAAAATTCCCATTTTTTACACTTTACCTGCCACTGCTGTACCTATATTAACTGGTCTAAATTTTCACTTACAGCTTTTTTCTAGCAACACATCATTTGGGAATATATCTTGCAAATATGATTGGAAAATAACAAACGACAACTTCAGAAAAAATAGTACAGTCGCAAAAGTAGCGATTTCCACAAATTCTTAAAATGGCGATAATTCAAAAACCGTGCAAAATCGGATAAGGTCCGTATCACCCCCTTTCGTTTGTTTCGTGATTTTTGAGACACCCTGTATAAGAAAAAAATTGCTGTTATATGAGGAAAAACGTGTAAGTATGTGGAGCTTTGGGGGAGGGGCAAACCCTTCCTAAGTACGCCCTAGCAATGTGCCCAGGAGTGAGTGCGGCATTTAAAACAAGATCATCATTTCGAACAATGTTTATTAACAATAGCTACATTAATTGTACTTTTATGAATTTAAGAAAATATATTTTAACATTCGCTAATATTATAATAAAAAATAAAAATATTGTTTAAAGAGAATAAATAGAGGTTAGTAGTACAAGTTTATTTTGATTATGAAAAAAAGAAAGGTGAACTATATTATAGTACTGGGGCATTATGCACTAATAATAACTTACAATGTATCAGTCATCGCAAACAGTTTCAGATAAAATATAAATCACAGTATTACAACTTGTTTAAGAGAGAAACTTCAATGATCAACGCTTGTTAACGTTATAGGTTCAAGTTATAGTTAGGACATTCCATCTGATGTACGGCGTGTCCCAAAATATGTAAGTAACCTCTGGCAGTTATGCAGAACATAAAAAATAATATGACGAATTCCATAAAAGCTTGTCGTGTCCTTTGGAGATATTATGTTCTTCTGACAAAAAAAAGATTTCCAGTGATGTCCAGAAACCCACAGGGCAAACCCTCATAGGATCCTTTCACATTATTTTTTAGTGTTCTGCATAAGGATCGCCCCATACTTTGGAACACCCAGTTTGAATGATTTATTCGTCCAGTTGGTTTCTTGGGCACTTAGTCTACTTCAGCTCTGGTCTCTCTGGCCTCGATGATGGCCGCAAGTGGTGGTAGGATCGCCGGCGACATCGCCAGGGCCGGATTCGCGACCGCGATTATGTTGTCGCCGCTGGCAGCGACTATTTGGACCTTTGGAGAATACTTGCTAGGATCTTCTTCGCCATCTTGCTGATCATCTTGCTTTCGCTAGATGTGATATCAAAAATCAATCAAAAAATATACAGCGAGGTTTTCTTTTGGCAGATGTCGAAATGTGTACGAGAGAGAAGCGTCATTGGGGATACATATTGATGTATGTTAGAAAGTGTGCCGATGGCATCAGAGGCCGCGTCACTCGGGTTGCTAGGCAACGAGGTGCGTCTATCTCTTTCTAACATACGTATTGCACGCTTCTCGTACACGTGGTCAGTGGTATTTGGTTTTCAGTGTATAAGAAATTTTAGAAGGCTCCTTAATGTAGTAAAAGAAAACGCATGGCTTTAATATCTAAAAACTACTTTCAATCGCCGACCATTCAACATCATAACACAATCAAACGTATATCTGTAACCTTTATACCAGGAGAAACTATGGCAATGCTGTTCGTGCTGTGAAAACGACCCCCAAACATGTAGCAGTGGTGCTTTGACAGGGTTGCCATGTTGGTGAATTTTTCACCAAATTTGGGGGATTTTTACTTGGGACAGATATAATTTTCTGGGGGAAATCACACGTTTCGCAGCTACAAAACAAGCCCCGCTCTCTGAACCAAACCTAACTCTTTCCAGTAATTAACTGTGATTTGGAGGATATTTTAAAAAGTAGCAATCTGAGGGATTTTTGTGCTTGTTCCGTGGAAATTCTGTCCGACCCATCTGGCAACGCTGTGCTTTGACAGATCCACTATATAAACACTTGCCTGATAGCCGGAAAAAATATACAGCAAGGTTTACTTTTGGCAGACGTCGAGATAAGCGTCATTGGACATACATATTGACGTATGCTAAAAAGAGTGCGCCGATGGCATCAGTGGTCTCGTCACTCGGGTTGCTAGGCAACGAGGTGGTCTATCTCTTTTGAACATACGTATTGAACGTTTCTCGTACACCACGTCAGTGGTATTTAGTTTTCAGTGTATCAGAACTTTTCGAAGCCTCCTTAATGTAGTAAAAGAAAACACATGGCTTCAATATCTAAAAACTAGTTTCAATCGCCGACCATTCAACATCATAACACAATCAAACGTATATCTGTAACCTTTATACCAGGAGAAACTATGGCAATGCTGTTCGTGCTGTGAAAACGACCCCCAAACATGACGCCTGGAGTAGCAGTGGTGCTTTGACAGGGTTGCCATGTTGGTGAATTTTTCACCAAATTTGGGGGATTTTTACTTGGGACCGATATAATTTTCTGGGGGAAATCACACGTTTGGCAGCTACAAAACAAGCCCCGCTCTTTGAACCAAACCTAACTCTTTCTATTACTTAACTGTGATTTGGAGGATTTTTTAAAAAGTAGCTATCTGAGGGATTTTTGTGCTTGTTCCGTGGAAATTCTGTCCGACCCATCTGGCAACACTTTGCTTTGACAGATCCACCATATGAACACTTTCCTAATAGCCGGATTAATTGCGCCTAAACTGAGCCAACAGAGCGTTGAGTTCGGAAACTATTCAGACCACCCTCGTACGTTCCATGTATGTAAACAATTAAGTATACCCACGCTAGCCAACGGACATATTTGCCTAACTACTATAGCAGAATCGCAGACAAACTTGCATGAAAAATCCAACTGATTGATTTTCATGCAAGAGTCCGGCAGCTGAAAGTAAATGACAGGAAGAATCAGTTGTTTTGTAAGTGTCCATGCGTCTGATTAACATTTATTTCTCTTACTCTTATTGATTGTAAAACGAGTATTAACCGTGACCAACTAGATATGCCGAAAATTAAATGCAATATTGAGTGAAGGTCGAATTTTATGATCTGTCTTGTGAATTTCTCATAATCTTTTGAAATACTGTAATTCAGTATGCAGTATGCAAATAAGCAAAAAACATTGAATTGAGTGTTCGAATATTTACCTGGGGGCTACTGGAATTACTAAATGTGAATTGAGAATCTGATTCGTCTACTTCAACTCCAACTGACGATCTTCGTGATATATTACCTCTGAAAAATTAATGTGTGTTAGACCCACTACAAAAAAAAAATATATTCGCTATTTCGAGTATTTAAAGAACATTTTGAAACGTAAACAAGCGTATTCAGTTCGTTCGCAACGCGCATGCGTAAATCGTACTTATTATTATAGCCCGGTAGTCTTAGAATATAGAAACTTGGAATCTATTTAAATATGTTTATTAAAAAGCGGTAATGCTATTCGCCATGATCCAATAACGGATGAAGCGATCGTCATAAGCCGAGAATGGCACGTTTTGGACGTTCTGCTAGCATGCGCTTGTTTTTGCAATATTATCATACCTACAATACCCCGCCTAACAGGAATCCCGAATCTCGGTGTAAAACCAAAGGAGAGGAAGTAGGAGCTGTCAGACTCAAAATACAACTGCATAATTTGAAATTTTGTAATCTGCCGAGTTTAAAAAATGCGATCGGTTACAATGCTATCTCGATTCGTAACGAAAAATGGCTTGTCATCAATACCTTTGAGGTCCTAAAAGTTTGCTTTTTCGAAATCTGACGGGAATTCTAACAGTCAGGCTCGTTTCCTACGCTCAAAATGTTTATTTTTCAATCGCTATATAATTTTTCTCTTGCATATATATATATATATATAGTTAGGTGAAACATTAAAGCTTCCTATACGAAAACAACAATTAGCAACATCCTCACATACTACTGTAAGTTGATTCAATTTAAATTCATTTTACACTTTTGTTGCTACTGTTATCATTGTAATTGCAGCTCCTGATGATGATGGCAAAGTCCATTGAAAGCTAGAGAGAATTAAAAAAGTATAAAGAGTCCTCTTTGCTTAAATTTTGTCGAAGTACCCAACAAAAGGCGGAAGCTTTAATTTTTCACCTAACTGGTCTAGACGACAATAACCACGTCTCACGTTATATACATATATATATATATATATATATATATATATATATATATATTTAAAATAGGAAAATGATGTGCAAAATTCCCAAAAAGAAGGAAAGTGGTTACGAGCAGAAAATAGGATAGGTAACCCGAGCGATACGTATTTCTGCTGGTTGGCTTCATCAGGCCCGAAATGAATGCACATATGCAACTACAAAAGTAGATACACATGCCCATACAAACGAAGATGGACAGGGAAAAAATCATTTCGGGCCTGATGAAGCCAACCAGCAGAAATACGTATCGCTCGGGTTACCTATCCTATTTTCTGCTCGTAACCACTTTCCTTCTTTTTGCGGATTTTGCCCATTATATTCCTATTTTTTGTTCTATAGCTTTCCCCGCATGATAATTTTCTCTTTATATATATATATATATATTAACAATAGGCCAGGAAAATGTCGGAAACATGGAGACTTTGTCATGTATCAAAAAGTAGCATATAGTCGAGGAGTCGAGGAATTTTAAAAAATCGAAACTTTTGAACGAGAAGGAATAAAGAAATAAAAAAGATGCTATCCAAATATCCGATATGTGGGCTTTCTCACGCAAAAATTGTTAGGTTTGTAGCTGCGTTATTTTTGGAGGAGATAGAAATTGAATATCGAACAGCACGAAAATCTACCATTTTTTCGACTTCACTTTTTTGATCGCATTTCTTCCTCTTACCTCCTCTTGCTCATCCGTAAGGCGTAGTTTCCGAAACGGTATCGTTTTCCGATAAAACCTTTCGGGAATCCGGAAAAAAAACAAAAAAAAACGGCGCCGACGTCGGAACGCCCCGATCCAGACTCGAAAGCGGAAGTGAAAAAAAAATACAAAAGATGACCGCTTAATATTGTCCCGAAAAATCAATCCGTAATTTATTATCGTCTCTTGGCTATTCTTACCTTATGGAGGATTGGTTTCTTAAGTTCTGCTGGAACAACGAATGCAAGGACGACCTGATCACAACTCCATCATCATACTCCTAAAAAGTCCAGAAACATTAAAATCCACCAAAAAATAGTAATAACTAGACAGCTTCTAATCGATAGAATCCTGGATGTACTGGCCTGAACACTCATTTTTACTTTGTGAAATATGCAAATTCCAGCAACTCAAAAGGTATCGGAAAATTAAAAATTATACTGTTGATCACCTTAAAATTTATTTTTGAAAAAACTTTCAGTTCAAATCGGAATGTCCGCTCCAAGTCTTCTACCGATCTCACTACTACAAAAGTGCATAAGCCTGCTAAGCAAAAGCAGAAGCTTGAATCCTTACCTTCTTGAAGCATGCAAATGGGTAGTTGTTGGTTTGCTATCCCAATATTTCAAAAATACTCTACAACCCTTGTGCGAAATGTTAATATATCTCTTTTTATCCAACCTCCACAAATTGTGCGTTTTCAATCTTCCAACTACGTTTTTCCAGATATTGAATCCACAGTCTCATTCTCTAAATACTTTAATGTTTAAAAATCGCCCTAGTATACTCCAAAAAATAAAATAGAGCCAAATGTGGATACCTCCTCGTTATTCATGCAGACCATTAACTATTCGAATGAAATAAAAAAATACATGGAAAAATACGTTTAACAATGGATCACCCCTCGTATTATAGAGATGATTCCTTAGCTGACAGTGTCTTATCCAGAATTCTTATTTTAGCAGTGTGCTGTGAAATATCCTTAGATTGTAAGTGACCCTCACCCAGGCAATAATTTGGCAATTCTAACTCACACTATATACGGTATATACACAACTTTTTACGATATAAAAATAAAATAGTTCAAATACTTACGTTTGTATGAAGATAAATAAATATCCAAATTACTATTTCTGAATGTATTTTAGCAATCAAATTGAACTCACGCAAAGCAAGACGATATTACGTAAATTATTTTCTTTTTCACTGCATGAACCAAGTCTGTCATATTAGGAATACTTTTTGATGTCACCCTGTAAAGTATTCATTCGACGTCTTCTTTAATAGCTTAAAAAGCTCGTAATCCGCGAAACCACTACACCAAAGACAATAAATTAAACGCAATCGACAAAATATAATTAGCTCTGAAAATAGAAATATCTAAAAAAAAGTATAATATTACCCCACCTTGTCATAAATATATACAATTTATTACAGAAACCACACAGTTTTTTTATACACCAGCATATCGGAAAATATTTGACTAGACTTAACAAAACCATTTTTAGAGTACGTTTTAATTTAGATACAAATAGTTTTTTCGAAGCGTGACATAACGATTCTTAGGAAGCATTAAAATATAAATTCGTGCATTATTCACGCTTTTAAAATACACTCTAAAAATGGCTTTTCACGAATGATAAAATGCTCGCATAATCAAAGAAGGTACATATTAAAATTTTTGCAATTGACTGATCTGAAAAAAAGACAATTGAACCGGCGAAAACTTTTCGTACGTAAATTATCAAAATGCCAGTTTACTGTGAAGAATATTCGTTCGTAAAAAATGAAGTCAAGTAGATTGACTCAGTTCTTAACATGATATAATATTTGTACATTAACATTGCCACGTTTTCTCCTATACAAGATGGCATATTCAGAATTTCAATATGACGTTAAGTCTGTTGTTCTCCAGCATCGACTTTATTTTTTGTTTTGGACGCCTGATCCCAAAAATGCATAACATGTTATACACTGACATTACTACCACCTTTTTTAAATAACTAAGGTTTGACAATCTATGCAAACATAAAGTTGATCCTGAAAACAAAACCTCAAATTGGAATTCTAATTATCTAATCTCTGTAAAAATAAGATTCAATGTTTATGTGCAATTTATTTTTAAGTCCCACAGCAAATAAAATCAGGAAAAAACTAAAACGATTTTGGAAATACCGACTACCCCAAAGCATGCAAATAGCAAAAGAAAAAAATGGCGTCAAGTAGATTGACTCTACACTTCCTAGGCAACGCTGTCGTAAGTCATGAAGAGAGAAAAAAATTAGCTTGGAATATGTGTGAAAGAGATTTATCGCGTGGAAAATAAAATTAAATATTAAAGCAAACACTGGCAGATGGATGTATGCTTGGAATAATCAAGTAAATGTTTGTACGAAAATTTCATGTATTTTTCTTGATTTTGCAAGCACTTTGCATTCGTTTTACAACAAAAATATGTCACTGATTTATCACACGATTTATCACAACATTCGATAAAAATTGAAGCAGTGTTATGACGAAGTCATTGAAGTCTTTTACGAAATTAATTCCAAGGAAGAAATGTTCGCAAACAAATACATATTTTGCAATCGACCGTTTGAGAAAGTTTTGTAAACAATGTAAAACCACTAATTTTTTGCAGTGCACCTTACTGCTAATGTTAATATTTAAAAAATGACTAAACTTGAGAGCCTCCATATTTCGCAATTGATCTGCAGATACTATGAAGGCGATGCAGTGGCAGTGCATTTATATTTTTGCCATTAAAGTAACAGAATAATTATATAAAATTATAATGTTTCTCCTCGTAAGGTGTCAATTTTACTGCTAGGCCAAGAAATAGGAAGATTTTGTATGGAGGATGTATCGTCACTTCCTAATAATAAGTTCAAACTGTGAAAAAGTATAGTCTTTAACGCATTATAAGCAAAACTGTCATTACACATCTACCTTCTTGTAACCTGTTGACTATACGAACAGTTTTCATATAAGCAAAATGACTAAGAACTTAATACCTCACAAGTGTTTCTATTACTTCTTTACATGCGATCGATGGTTTGAGATTTTCGATTAAACGAGTTTCACAAATCATTAGGAAGCAATAATTTAACGATACCACCAAAAAAATTTACTGCTGCCAAAATTATAGGAAAACTTACCTATTTCCTGGCCTGTGTTCTGAGTGACCTACTTTAAAAAATGTGGAGGCATTTCCTGAGAGCCATACGCATACTCGTGAACTGAGGCGTCCTTATTATAATACCAAAAAGAAACACGTTCGCGACGTAGCCGGTTTCGGACGTGTTAAAATACAGCCGTAATATTTTTTTGTGTAACATGTGAATACTTTTGTATTTGTGATCAATAATCTTTTATATACATATGTTTTATGTTTTCCCTCTTCTTTTCATAGATTTATTGTTCAGGGAGGTCGTGTACCACCATTGGTACATATCTAAAAATAATAAAAACTTTAGTAAAAACATAAAACATGTATATAAGAGAGTATTGATCACAAACAAAAAATCTACACATAAAATAAAGCAAATTTAAGGTAATTCCGGTCACGACAAATTACAAAATGAAAGAGAGTCAAAAGAAGCAAGATCCAAAGCTAAGAGAGTGATGATCTACTGCGATGATTGTGAGAATAAACCGACAATGTGTTTAGACTGTTCTAACGAAAATCATTCTGAAACCCAAGTTTCTTAATAATTTTTAGATTTGCATGTTTTTTTTAATATCAAGTTCTTTCTAGTTTTGAATTTTTCGAGATCAGCTGTCATGTACCACATGTGGTACACGACGTCGTAAACGCGTTTATGGTTTTCACTTGACGAGTACTGTGGAACCGAATGTACCAACGGGTCATGTACCAACTTTAAGCACAGCCGTATCTTCTTTTCCAAGCTTCTTAAAATAGGAATAATTATAAAGCGCACTGTGTACCACATGTGGTACACGACGGCTGTGAAGATGAGCAGTCACGTACCACATGTGGTACACGACGGCTGTGGTGATCAGCAGTCACGTACCACATGTGGTACACGACGTCGTAAACGCGTTTATGGTTTTCACTTGACGAGTACTGTGGAACCGAATGTAGCAACGGGTCATGTACCAACTTTACGTACAGCCGTATCTTCTTTTCCAAGCTTTTTAAAATAGAAATAATTATAAAGCGCACTGTGTACCACATGTGGTACACGACGGCTGTGGTGATCAGCAGTCACGTACCACATGTGGTACACGATGCCTGTGGAGATCAGCAGTCATGTACCACATGTGGTACACGACGTCGTAAACGCGTTTATGGTTTTCACTTGACGATTACTGTGGAACCGAATGTACCAACTTTACGCACAGCCGTATCTTCTTTTCCAAGCTTCTTAAAATAGGAATAATTATAAAGCGCACATGTGGTACACGACGGCTGTGAAGATGAGCAGTCACGTACCACATGTGGTATACGACGGCTGTGGAGATTAGCAGTCATGTACCACATGTGGTACACGACGTCGCAAACGCGTTTATGGTTTTCACTTGACGATTACTGTGGAACCGAATGTACCAACGGGTCATGTACCAACTTTACGTACAGCCGTATCTTCTTTTCCAAGCTTCTTAAAATAGGAATAATTATAAAGCGCACTATATACCACATGTGGTACACGACGGCTGTGGTGATCAGCAGTCACGTACCACATGTGGTACACGACGGCTGTGGAGATCGGCATTCATGTACCACCTCTGGTACGCGACGGCTGTGGAGATCAGCATTCATGTACCACATGTGGTACACGACGGCTGTGAAGATCAGCTGTCATGTACCACATGTGGTACACGACGTCGTGAACGTGTTTATGGTTTTCACTTAACGATTACTGTTGATGCACAATGTTTTATAAGAGCCAAAATGGGTAGGTCTTGTATTTTTTCGAAGACCTACAACTTCGTTAAGGAAAGACGACACGTTCGGCTCTTGGGACCCAACAATTTAGTGCAGCAAAAATGCAATCAGATAGACAGACACATAGACCTTTTGGAAAAGATAAGTATGAATGGATCACCCACTACCATCGCTACATACCTCGTATATGAGATGGCTATTGAAATATTAAATAAAAGTAAGCAATTAAAAAAAGTAATTTATGTGAGCACTGTGAGATACTGAAGCATTCGATACGTTTTTTTTTTTGTCGGACAATTTACTGTCTTCGAAAGAAGAATACAGAAAGCTAGAAAGTCATCGCAAGTAATAATTTAAATATTTCGGAACAGGAATTCTGTTATAAAACAACGCTACGTTTTTGTGTCTTTTGGTATAATTCGGTTCTGTGTTATTTTGTGAGACGACTATGATTGTATAAGTTAAAATATGTCTAAAAACGCACGACGTTTTTCAGGATACACTTCAAAAAAGTGGAACCACTCTACCATGACAGTTCTAAATTAAGTTTTTATCGAGATTACATTTATATTAATTTTTTATACTGTTCTTCGTTACTTTATTAAAATAAGATCGTAACAGAATTCATGGATGAAATCATTGCACATTTGAATTTTTTTCTCATGAAACGCGAAAAAGTATGAATGAATAAAACCTCAAGATATTGTTCGTATAATAGTAAGACATATTTTTGTCTATAAATACACCACATAAATTGTTAGCACCCAAAGTTTGGCAAAAATATACAGGATTGCCATACAACAAATATTCTGTAGGCAATACATACAGTAGGGATGAAATTATACAAGGTGGATGGATTTTGTTGGGAAAACTATTTTTGAATTAATATAAAACATCCGAGATTAAACTATATACAGGGAACAACTTCTGTTAATAGAGACATCAAAATGTTTTTTAACGGGGGGAGGGGGTGAAGTATTTATTTTTTCATTCATGTATTTTTTATCAATATATTAAATATATCAAGGATATAGTGGGAGGGGGGGATCTGCGATTGGAAATTGAAGAGCTGGAAGGGGTCAAATCAATTTATCTCCATCTAATTTCCTTTAGGCTCTTTAACCCCCTCCCCTTAGTTGCGTAAAATTACTGAGGTTTGGAGCGTAAAAAATATACTAACATCAAATAATTGAAAATTGTTCTTCAAATGTCATATTATTGTATAGTACTAGTAAATAAATGTATCGACAAAAAAATCTTGAAAATAAGCCTTTTTTTCATGAAGTTACCCTTACCCCCCTCCTTAAAAAGGTCCTAAATTTTGGGAGTAGAAGGTCGATTCGAAATATACAATCGAGTTTTGGTGCTATTTGTCTACCGGCCTACCCTGCATTCATGTTTCGCTTTCGAATGGCTGAGACACCCTGTATATTTTCCCAAAAACTTGAATCAAATTATAAAACGGCTTAACCACATAGATTTTTTAAAATATCCCACTGACCTTATCTTAATAATCCCATCTTCAATAAATAATATATATACAGCATGCACCTTATGGTTCGAGAACTGGTTACAATATCTAATCTGGAAGAGATTTGGTAGTGTAGCCAGCCTTCTATCACTATTCACACTAAAAAAATCTAGGAACGCTTCAAATCAGTCTTCTTTACACTTACATTATGATTTTTGACTAGATTCGCTAGATAAATGCTAATTTTCAGTAGCTTGTTATAAAGTTCATAGTACTGAAATGTTTATTCACTGTGACAAAGACTAGAGATCGTTTAAAAAATTACTTAATTCTAAAGAAGGTATACGTATCACAAAACAGAAGTGTTCCTAGTGCGTTCCATGTGTGTTTTGTAGCTTGATTATGATATAGCCGCCCATTAAGCATATCCTAGAAGCACGAGCTTAAAAAGCACAATAATTGCATGTTTATTAGATTCCTAGAACTCATATCTCTTATGTACGATTAAGAGCATTGTAACTGATATGAGTTCTGGTAACTAATATACAGTGTAAAATGACGTGTACATAGTGATAATAATAACTTCTCGTTGCTAGGAAATTATAGAATAAAAATAGAAGAAAGGTATTATATATCACATTGTACAACTAATCAGTTTTTGACGTTCAGTGGCAGACTCACAAAAATAATAGCACATTGTGAAAATTTTAATAGTTCATTAATTTTAAATAAGTTGGTTTAATCTAAGTAAACGGTTTAATAGATTTTAGTGAACGATTGCGTTTTGGTTTAATTAAACTAGTTTCATAAATCCAAGTAAACTATTTTACAAATTTGAGTTTAATTAAACTAATTAAACTTGTTAGCTGTTACATGGTTAATTTATTTTTCGAAAAATAAATTGATATTAATTATATATAATATATATTAAACAGTATTTCTGGAAAATATTTATTACCCGTAATGGATTTTCTAATTATTCTAAGTAACTAGATTATTCGGTTTAAAACTGAATTTTCTGGAAGCAGCTTAATTGAAAGTAATATACTATTATACTAATTAGTGTAGGTAATTTAGTTTATGTAGAAAACGTACATTTAGAACAATTAAACATTTTATTAGAAACAGTTGATCAGTTTGTTTGAATCGACCGTTCATTCATGAATTTTTTATTTTAATTCGAAAATATCAATTATGAGTATCAAGTTTCCTAATTTGATTTCTCAGATTTATCAGAGCACATTTATAATATACCTCATTCAGTAAAATGCAATTTGTTCTTTTAAATTCCAAGTATTATCCAAAATCTAAATGAAATAATTAATGAAAGCCAGACAAATACTTTTCCTAAACTAATTAAACAAATTTGATGAATGTAATTAAATTATTTTACTTGCAGCAGATAAAGTCATTTTAATAGTTCATTGATTTTAAATAAGTTGGTTTAATCTAAGTAAACGGTTTAATAGATTTTATTGAACGATTGCGTTTTGGTTTAATTAAACTAGTTTCATAAATCCAAGTAAACTGTTTTACAAATTTGAGTTTATTTAAACTAATTAAACTTGTTAGCTGTTACATGGTTAATTTACTTTTCGAAAAATAAATTGATATTAATTATATATAATATATATTAAACAGTATTTCTGGAAAATATTTATTACCCGTAATGGATTTTCTAATAATTCTAAGTAACTAGATTATTCGGTTTAAAACTGAATTTTCTGGAACCAGCTTGATTGAAAGTAATATACTATTAAGCTCATTTGCTGAAAAATAGCAAACCATGTACCTGTTTTATAAACTATTTAATTAGTGCAGGTAATTTAGTTTATGTAGAAAACGTACATTTAGAACAACTAAACATTTTATTAGAAACAGTTGAACAGTTTATTTGAATCGACTGTTCATTCATGAATTTTTTATTATAATTCGAAAATATCAATTATGAGTATCAAGTTTCCTATTTTGATTTCTCAGATTTATCAGAGCACAGTTATAATATACCTCATTCAGTAAAATGCAATTTGTTCTTTTAAATTCCAAGTATTATCCAAAATCTAAATGAAATAATTAATGAAAGCCAGACAAATACTTTTCCTAAACTAATTAAACAAATTTGATGAATGTAATTAAATTATTTTACTTGCAGCAGATAAAGTCATTTTAATAGTTCATTGATTTTAAATAAGTTGGTTTAATCTAAGTAAACGGTTTAATAGATTTTATTGAACGATTGCGTTTTGGTTTAATTAAACTAGTTTCATAAATCCAAGTAAACTGTTTTAGAAATTTGAGTTTATTTAAACTAATTAAACTTGTTAGCTGTTACATGGTTAATTTACTTTTCGAAAAATAAATTGATATTAATTATATATAATATATATTAAACAGTATTTCTGGAAAATATTTGTTACCCGTAATGGATTTTCTAATAATTCTAAGTAACTAGATTATTCGGTTTAAAACTGAATTTTCTGGAACCAGCTTGATTGAAAGTAATATACTATTAAGCTCATTTGCTGAAAAATAGCAAACCATGTACCTGTCTTATAAACTATTTAATTAGTGCAGGTAATTTAGTTTATGTAGAAAACGTACATTTAGAACAATTTAACATTTTATTAGAAACAGTTGAACAGTTTATTTGAATCACCCGCTCATTCATGAATTTTTTATTATAATTCGAAAATATCAATTATGAGTATCAAGTTTCCTATTTTGATTTCTCATATTTATCAGAGCACAGTTATAATATACCTCATTAAGTAAAATGCAATTTGTTCAAGTATTATCCAAAATCTAAATGAAATAATTAATGAAAACTAGGCAAATACTTTTACCTAAACTAATTGAAGAAATTTGATAAATACAATTAAATTGTTTTACTTAGAGCAGATGAACTCATTTTAATACTTCATTGATTTTAAATAATCTATGTAATCTAAACGGTTTAATGAATTTAACTGAACAATTGCGTCTTGATTTAATTAAACTAGTTTCATAAATCCAAGTAAACTGTTTTATAAATCTGAGTTTAATTAAACTGATTAAACTTGTTAGCTATCACACAACTAATATTCTTTTTTTGAAAAAAACTGATAAAATTAATTTTTTCTCAGTATTCAAAAAATATATAGGGATGTATTTGTTATAAACCTTGAAGTTGTTGACGTCATAGCACATTTTTATATAATTAAATATCTTGGCGATGCTCTAGAATGAACAAAAATTGAGATTGAGTGGAATTTTTGTCACATTGTATAATAATCGTGAATGTTAGATTTTGGTGAATCTGCCACTGGCATCGTATGCTAGTCTTCGAGGTTAATAATGACATGTGTCTGTGAATGAGGCATTTGTCTGACCTGCCGGAGGTCGTCCCCATCTGAGTTCGAGTCCAGCTTTTGCCGTTTTACCGTCGAACCGTCATTATCCGATATCCTAGGACTCCCCCTCGCTGATATGCTGTTATCTCCGTCCCTACTATCTTGGTTCATTCCTAAAGTTTTGTTCACGTAAACTGTGGATAGTCTGGAAAAGATCGCAAGTGGATACAAAAATATACAGGCTGTCCAAGATAATAGTGGCATACTACCGATCTACATGAAGTTTAGGATAAATCAAATACAAAAATTAAATTAAGCTTGTCTATGTCCATATTGTTTTAATTTACGGTGAGTGTCTTCGAAACGCTGCCGAGGCTTCGCGAGCGCAGATCATTTTTTAAGATCCTTCGATATTTCTTTTTTGTTTGGGGCGAAATGAAATGTTTTATACACTAAACATGTGGAATAGTGGTTTCGGTTAATTCAGCTGATGGCGACTGGACTGTTTCGGGATAAAACTTCATAGTCCCGCCTCCCAAAACAAATAAATGAAGTTATGCTTACACGGTACGTAATAAAATTGGTGTATTCTTTCCTTCTAGTTTGAAATTTTAATATGAATATGAGCTAGCTACTTACTGAGTCTTGGAGTAATAACAGCCAGAATCTTTGACAACTTGTCTAGCCAGAGGGAAGAGTTCATCCCTCCTAGTGAGCAAAGCTGGGATAAACCTACAAATCTGAGCAGCTGCTTCATTGACAGACACTTCGTGTAACGTGAGAGGTTTCTCAGGTTTCCTTTTGCAATCGAACCTTCCGTATATCGCTGCATATCGCCTAATTTCGTCCATGCGCCTAGGATCATTTTCCGACATCGACATCACCAACTCTAGTTCTTTGCACACCTGATGAGTATGGATTACAAGGATATACTCAAAACGTAACCAAAGAGTAGTTACATAAAGAGAATACACAGGATGAGAGATGACTCCAAAAACATGGCGTCAGATAGATGATCTTTTTTGAACGGTTTCATTGACCATCGCTTTTAGTGAACGCATTTTTTGTTCAAATTTACTTTGTTTGGACATTTATTCAAGGTCGGGATATTTATCGTCCATTTGCAACATATGAAATATATTTTTCGTTCAATAAAGTTATGAATCACACTTTTAGGGAGAGAACTATTCTCACAACTTGCTATTTAACTTTTATGGACATACGCAGAATACTATACGACGTAGTTCAGTTAGCTTGAAGTTCAAAAGTTTTCTAACCTCAAATTGCTTAATTATTTGACATGGTCGTGAGTCATCTAGTCAGCCTGGCCTTTAGACGATATGTTAATTGATATCGTAAGATTTTTTGACATAACCACCAAAAGCCATGAAAAGAGCTGCTTAGTATAAATGTAGCGTTTTATAAATATTTTATGGCAGCTTGACAACACCGTCTCGGTGTCCATTAGTCCAAGAGCCGACCGCAATGTTTTGGTTACATCCCGCACTGATATAGTGAAATCTGACAAACTTACCTAGTTTGCTGTGCAGCATAGAAATGCGTAAGATGTGAGTAGTTTTTATCCTATCATATCAGTACGCATTGATGTAACAAGTAATTTACGATCTGCCTCCCTACTATGAAGCAGGTGACTCTCAAGGTCAATGGAGTCGACCGGCAGATTAAAAAGGCATTCCACGTAGTGTGTTCTCTTGATATAACTACTGTTTGACATAGCAAATTATACATTCAGAAGAACTGATCCAGAATCGACCCTCTTACATCTGAAAAGCTTTTAGGGCCAGGGGAGTAGCTACCGCCGTATTATTGATACAGTATGAAAGAAAGAAACAGCTGAAAAAGACTTTTTTTGAATTCAACTTCCTCAAAAATATATCTGACATATATTTGACCATCGGCTTATCAGATGAGTGAACATCGTTTTACTAGGTTCATATCATAAACCACAAATATATACCTTCTTTTTGGCATTGTGAGGTTTCGGTTCGAACTGAGGTAGCTGCTTACTGAGCCTCTCAGCTGCAGCTGCAAGTTTGGCAATCTGGTTTTCCATCAGACAAGGCGACAGCTGCACTGAGGGCACATTTGGACCAGGACTCGAACTTGAAGACGGCGGACAACTGGGGTCCATTGGAGAATAAGGTCTGTAAATATTATTAACTAGCTGTTACCACTTCGTACGCATAAAATTGTTACCAACATAAAACGTTGTTGTTAAGTAATGTAACTTCCGATCGTGTTTTGTAACTCTGTTGACATTCTTGAATTGATAGCAAATTCGCTTGCCTGCTATATTTGGTTATTTTATAATTAGAAAAATAATTCAAAACAAACTTGCATGAGTGGCACGTTTTCGCGATTACAATACTTCCTCGGAAGTAGGAATACCTTTTATTGGTGAATGTCAATCCCGGACTAGACACAGGAGGTAAGGCACAAAGATCACCAGGGGAGGGGGAATACATAGTCCTGTTAGCATCAGATGCAGCTGTTTCGGCATAGAACACATGATTGCTAGTCACTCTGGGACTGGAAAGCTCCACTTCGAAGTCCTCTCCAGGTACCAGGGGCACCTTGAACTTGATAGGGTTCGTCACCCACTCTTGCAGCGATTTTTGTAGTCTTCTCACGTGCAGAGGCTTGGACGCCATCCCCACCAAGGACATGATCTCCAGGAACTCTTCTTCTCCAGCGTCACACAGTTGTTGGACATCGTCGCCTCCCATCTCGAGAAGCGTGTCGTAGTAGAGAAGCAAAGAAGCATTCTGCATTACACGAAACAACTGCAACTCAGCTTGGTTGTTCGGGTAGGACGTAGGAAATACTGCAACAAGAACAAATGATGTCAATATGATTGACTCAGCAGAAGTAGACATAAAAAAGTTAGCTACGAAAATGTATAACAAAAAATTAAATGAGTATCCGTCTCCCTCTGAGAGCGCAGATGATCTAATCCCGCGTGGTTGACGATATTGAGTTTAAGAGCATACAACCCACAACAGGACGGAAGCGACTGCTGACTGCGACGCACGACAGCCGGGCCACTGTTTGAGAGAGTTTCAAGGGTGAACGTGAATATTTTATATATTTGTACAGGAATAGTGCAGGAAATTATTGGGCATTTCTCAACAAATTTAGAAATTTGATTTTGCATTTCTTAAAAAAAATAATGAAAATACTTTTTTTTGCATAAATATATAGTTTTAGTTTAGTGAGGTTCATTGAAAATAAAGGTCCTTCATATTTTGGCGTATAACATGTAGAAAAATGACTTTTATAAAACTATGAAATGAGGGAATGACTGATAGGATGGGGGGATGATTCTTACAACAATTTGATGCTGAATTTCAATAAGAAACATAAGTTAATTTATTAATATTGTATTGAGATTTGTTTTTACATCAGAGAGCTTAGATAGTCTTTCTTCCCTGGACACATCATCAATGTATGTAAGAAATGAACAACATCACCCTTAACTTTCAGCATTTTGGAGCTAACTTTACGAGTACAGTTCTTTTTGTGCGTATCGTTTTTGAAAAGATGTCTCGATCTATACAGCAATTTGAATCGTTCGTACTAATTGCAGCTTCAACATTTTGTAATATTTATTCTTTTCGACCAGAAATAGAATATTTATAATGGGTGAGAGAATGATTTCAATTCAAGAGACATAGTTTAAATAGATTGTTTTATGTACATATCTATTTTTTAGCAATCAAAGCTGGACTATACAATCCATACTTATTACCAAATATTTTGGTAATATTCAATTTATAAGAATATGAACAGATTTGATTGTATATATTTTTTATTATTAATTTCAGACCCAGGGACGAGATGAGGGAATGACTTTTAGACTAATAAATTAATCGTATTTTTTTTGTGTCAATATATTATCTAAATTTTTGCTTTTAAAATATACTAAGTGATATATAAATCCGAACACCCAGTTTAAATGGTTTTATTTTAATAAAAGTTGGTGAATGTATTTATCTTACTGTAAATAACAAGTGAAAAAATTTTCAGCCTTATCAGTTGGACATTCCGGTTTTTATACTGCTTTTTTTTAATTCACTAACGCTCTAAAAATGAATATTTCAGCCGCAGTAAACAATCAACGTTGGCGGATTTTGGTTCTGGACATCCTTTACGATCGGTTACGATGCCTAGAGTACGGAGACCTGTACGATTTCGTCAACTTAGTGAGTTTGATAGGGGCCGTATAGTGGCACTTCGGGAAGCTGGACTTTCTTTTCGGGCAATTGCAGTTAGAGTGCAAAGAAGTGTAGACACTGTGGTTAGGTGTTGTCAGGCATGGCTTCGAGAAGGCCGTACGCAAAGAGCAAGGGGCACTGGACGCCGCCGTAGAACAACAGACCGTGAAGATCGCCGCCTAAGATTATTGACCTTAAGGGACCGTTTCTCCACTACCAAATGAATGGTTTGCAGAACACGGAAGACCTATAGGCATGCGAAGTGTTTGCCGACGAATGAGAAGTTTTGGCTTGTTTTCATACCGGCCACACTGGGTCCTCCCTTTAACTCGAGAACACCGACGTAATCGCCTTGAGTGGTGCAGACAACGGTCACTCTGGGATCAGGAATGGAACAGTATTGTCTTTAGTGACGAGTCTCGATTTTGTTTAGACATGCACGATGGTCGTGCCAGGGTTAGAAGGCGACGTGGTGAAAGGAGGAATCCACAGTTTTTTGTTGAAAGACATGTTCATCACACTGTTGGAGTTACGGTTTGGGGTGCTATAGCTTATGGTTCCAGGTCACCTTTAATCTTCATCAGAGGTAACATGAACGCGCAGCGTTATATCCACGAAGTTCTAGAACCCCATCTTTTACCCTATCTTGACACCCTGGCAGATCCAACTTTCCAACAAGATAATGCCCGACCACATGTTGCAAGAGTCACAATAGACTTCTTTCAACATAATCATGTCACATTGTTAGCATGGCCACCAAGGTCTCCCGACTTATCCCCAATTGAGCACGTGTGGGATATGATGGGTAGGAGATTGCTCAATTTGCAACGTCCTCCTCAGACTCTAGAAGCACTTCGAGAGGAGTTGGTGGTTGCCTGGAATGAGATACCACAGGAGGACATTGACCACCTGATCAGAAGCATGCCTAGGGGCGTTGGAGAATGCGTAGCACATCAGGGTGCATCCACACATTATTAAAGGTCAAAGGGCTTTAAAGCAGTGCAATCATTTTGAAATTTTTATCATTTACCTATTATGCTTCATTAAGTACTTATACAAAATTTTATTAAAATAAAACCATTTAAACTGGGTGTTCGGATTTATATGTCACTTAGTATATTAGTGTAGATGCTTATTGATATGCACTTCGCACAACATGTGCATGTACATAATCGCAATGTTACGTAATGTAGAGATGATGGAAAGAACGTAAATAAATATCAAGTAGCTATTGCATATCGTGTACCAAACTCACAATATGCTGCAATTTGGCACGGTCTGTCCAACTTGGAGACTCTGTATATCAGAAACAACTCGTGGAAAAAGTTTGGGCCCATGAACGGTTTTGTTCTATAAGCTGAGATTTATAACATATTGAATTTGAAACAATATATGCGGAATGCATCCCCTATAGGGTTTATGCGGGGTCTTTTGACCTATATCGCGACGACAGAGACAATACGGTAGGAGTCTAAGAAAAGTGTATAGCGCAGGCATTTTCTTCGATGAATCCTGACCTGCACGTCTATTGATTTTTCTATTGCCGTTGCACTCTGTCCACGTTCAAGGGCGCCCAAAGCTCAGTGGAGGGATTCTCGATAACGTCACCTCCTGATTTATCGGTATATCTTTCTGTACTATGTTGAGATGCTGCTGATATGCTGTTGTACTAAAGATAAGTGCTTATATTACATAATTATTATTATTATATTATATATTACATAATGTTCGATTTCTCTTCTCTAACGGACAGTCTTGGAACTCTGTCGATGATCTAGCTCTTTGTCACCCTTTGTCTACAGGTTTTGTTTCTTAGAGCTCTCCTCCCCTAAGCATAGGCAGTTCGAGGGTTGGAATAACAAAGTTTATTTAAGCTCCTCGTAGCCGCGGTGCCCTGGTATTTCGGCCTACGATCGTCTAATTCGTAGAGTAGTTGAGCAATCGCAAAGCAAATGCTCGAATTCCTGTTCACATTCCGTACACAAAGACAGTATCCGGTCGCAATGGCAATAGCAAATCGAAGCTTATGAGAAGAGTATACGAGGGTGAAGCAAATATGAACCGGACTTCTGTTTTAGTAATAATATAAGTTTATTTACATCTTATTTTTCTACACAAACTCCTCTCTTATTACTGCATTTTCCCATCGGATCGGAAGTTTTTTGATTTTCTCATCAAAGAATGAAGCTGTTCGTGACAGTAGCCAATTGTGCGCGATCGTTTCCACACCTTCGTCGTCGTCAAAGTGGTAACCTCCCACGTCTTCTTTAAGCAGCATTCACTAGCCGGCGATTGTGAAGAGAATCAACTAGCAGTACACCTTTGTAATCCCAAAATAATGTTGCAAGAGCTTTCCCTGCAGAAGACTGGTCGGTGCTGCCACTCCATGGCAGCCGTATACTTGTGTCCTTGAAACTGTCTTCTCGCTCCACTCTATCCACCTATGGCGCGTTAAACAGGTTCATATTTGATTCACCCTCGTATAAGGAGTTCTCCTGCCAAACGCATCATCCCAAATGCTTTGAATATTGTTCGGATGTGTTCCTTTAGTATTTCACTCAGTCAATCTACTTGAATTCGTTATATTATATAAGCGCTATCAACGACTTCCTTTGCCCAACCCCCTTGACAATATCGAATTGGACGCTTATGTTTGCATTTCTGTTTGGGTTGTTTTTTTTTCATCCTAGAGTCTGGACTTGCGCTGCTCGAAAAAGACGCTTTTCCGGTATACCCCATGAATTTCTGTGCGGCAAGGCTTCATGTTTCCGCATTATTACAATTGCATATTTTTAGCATCGCCGATGCAAGTGGATCAGCGGTGTAGTGATAGGCAAGATATTGGAGTTTGAGAACTTTCTTTTTTTGCATAGCTATTGTCATTTTAACGGCTCATTTGACGAATGTACAACAAATACGAGTTTCGGGTTTTCTATATCGAGGCTTCAGCACTAGGATAATGCCAACTTGCACTTGTCATTTCTAACGATACCTACATCCTTAAAAATGTACTGTCGCCCAAAATGTACTCCTACTCATTACTATTAACGTATACCCTAAAAGTTTTCGCACAAGATATTTATTGCATTTTTTTTAATGACGAAATTTATTTAAACACTAACTAGTTATCATAAATTACAACTCAATGAGCCGTATTCATAAAACAAAGGATATCCTTGTATTTACTTGCAAATTTTGAAGGAAATCCTCCAGTTGGTATTTATAATAATAATTTGAAGTAAATGCTTTTGCTTTTTGAGTATAAGCATATCCTTCAAAGCTGTGACATAAGTAAAAGGATATTCATAATCTTCACCTTATATACTAAGTGACATATAAATCCGAACACCCAGTTTAAATAGTTTTATTTTAATAAAATTTTGTATAAGTACCTACTTAATCAGGTGGTCAATGTCCTCCTGTGGTATCTCATTCCAGGCAACCACCAACTCCTCTCGAAGTGCTTCTAGGGTCTGAGGAGGACGTTGCAAATTGAGCAATCTCCTACCCATCATATCCCACACGTGCTCAATTGGCGATAAGTCGGGAGATCTTGGTGGCCATGGTAACAATGTGACATCATTATGTTGAAAGAAGTCTATGGTGACTCTTGCAACATGTGGTCGGGCATTATCTTGTTGGAAAGTTGGATCTGCCAGGGTGTCAAGATAGGGTAAAAGATGGGGTTCTAGAACTTCCTGGATATAACGCTGCGCGTTCATGTTACCTCTGATGAAGATTAAAGGTGACCTGGAACCATAAGCTATAGCACCCCAAACCATAACTTCAACAGTGTGATAAAAATGTCTTTCAACAAAAAACTGTGGATTCCTCCTTTCACCACGTCGCCTTCTAACCCTGGCCCGACCATCGTGCATGCCTAAACAAAATCGAGACTCGTCACTAAAGACAATACTGTTCCATTCCTGATCCCAGAGTGACCGTTGTCTGCACCACTCAAGGCGATTACGTCGGTGTTCTCGAGTTAAAGGGAGGACCCAGTGTGGCCGGTATGAAAACAAGCCAAAACTTCTCATTCGGCGGTAAACACTTCGCATGCCAATAGGTCTTCCGTGTTCTGCAAACCATTCATTTGTAATGGATCTGGTAGTGGAGAAACGGTCCCTTAAGGCCAATAATCTTAGACGGCGATCTTCACGGTATGTTGTTCTACGGCGGCGTCCAGTGCCCCTTGCTCTTTGCGTACGGCCTTCTCGGAGCCATGCCTGACAACACCTAATTACAGTGTCTACACTTCTTTGCACTCTAACTGCAATTGCCCGAAAAGAAAGTCCAGATTCCCGAAGTCCCACTATACGGCCCAGATGAAGAAATCGTACAGGTCTCCGTACTCTAGGCATCGTAACCGATCGTAAAGGATGTCAAGAACCAAAATCCGCCAATGTTGATTCTTTAGATTTTATTAGTTTGTGTGTTTTTGACTTTTGAATACTCAGTTTACTTGTTGATTTAATTGTTGTGTTGATTGTTCTTGTGTGTTCTAAATATGGCTCTTTGGAGACCTTGGGAAAATGCTCCAAGCCACGAGGAGATGGTTGATGAACCTGTGCAGGCAGAATTCTTTCATAAAGATTTAGAGGAACAGACCCAAAGAGTAATCCTAAATATGTATGATTGTATGAAAAACGAAAATCCAGATTCCTCGCAAAACCAAATTTTAAACAGAATTTGTATCCTGACAAAAATCAGTCGGTCTACCATTTATCGGGTTATAAAAAGGGGAGATGTAGTCAACCATTCGTTCCACAGAAAGCGCATAGGGCAAAAATTAAAAAGAATAGACGTGGGTTTTCAGGAAGATATTCGTCGTATAATATACGGATTTTATAAAGAAAATTTGGTGCCCACGTTGGAACTGATACGGGATAAATTAAAAGATTATCCTGAAGATTTTTATAATTACAAACGCTTAGACTCACTGCACTGTATTGTAAAACTGTGTGGTTTTCAATACAAAAAATTAGATAAAAGAATGGTGATTATGGAGTCGTCTCGAATCGTTGAATTGCGCCAAGAATTTTTGCACAAAGTTGAAATCTATAGAGAGCAGAAAAGAAATCTGATTTACCTGGATGAAACGTGGTATGATACCCATGATGTTGTGCAGTACGGCTGGGTTGACGACAGCAACAAGTGCATTTTAAATGCACCATGCAACCGTGGAAAACGAATCATTATTCTCCATGCTGGCAGTGAAAATGGATTTATACCTAATGCCTTGCTGTTATCTGCCAAAAATATCAAAGAATCATGTGCCGACTATCATGAGGACATGACCTCCGACTTATTTGAAAAGTGGATAGAGCAGCAGTTAATACCAAACATTTCCCCAAATTCAGTGATTATTATGGACAATGCGCCATACTATTCCCGACAGAAAAACAAAATTCCGAATACAGGCACAAAAAAACAAGACATTATTGATTTTATGTAGGATAAGGGAATGGAAATACCACAAAAATCAACCAAAGCCATATTATTGGATCTTATTAAAAGACAAAAATTTTAAAAAGAGTATGTTGTTGACAATCTGCTTCAGTAAAATGGCCATGAAGTATTACGTCTACCTCCCTATTACTGCATTTTTAACCCGATTGAGTTGGTCTGGGCTGCTTTAAAAAAAAAGTAAGAAAACATAATCAGACCCCTCAATTAAGTGAATCGCTATTGGCCACAATAAGAGATGCAGTATCTCATATTGCTGCCACAGACCTATGGAAGCAGTGTTCTAGGCATATTATTGAAAAAGAAAATGAATATTGTGTTTTGCCTCCTGTAAATCCCGTTGTAATTCCTCTACAAGATGACTCTAGCGACAGCTCCGAAGGCGAGGATGATATATAAATACCTATAATGTAAGTCTTTATATACCTTTTTATATACCTACCTGCTATGTAAATATTTGCCTATGTCAAACGTTGGAATTCTGTAATTTTTCCATTTCTTAACTTTTAGTCAACATAAATTAAACTCCCAATATAAGTATTTTTTATCCCAAATCAAAAAAATAAGAAGATAGTAAAATCCATTTATTGTGATATAAAAACATTATTATTATCGTTCTAAATAAATGACCGCACGCCTATGATACGTCATGAAATTACAAAGGACGCGCCGACCAAAGGTTTTTATGCTATTTCAAGTGACTTCAGATAAAGTATATATCGTCTAGTCCGCCTTTGTACCAATCTCAGGCATCAGGAAGAGACATACTCGTAAGATGAACATATAATTCAAACTGGAGAGAGAGAAAGAAATTGAAACAATTAAGCAATTAATAAACAGATATTATTTGGTTCTTATTGGAAAATTTGCTGATAAAGTTTTGGTCAAATGAATTAATCAACTTCACTGCATTGTACGTGAAAGAGGGTTGATTAAGATAAAGAACAAAGCTGGTGGGAAGTAAATGTCAATTCGTCTGAAATATGATGCGTGTGAACCGCACAAACTTACCCATCCTAATTGCAGAAAAAACATGTAAGCTAACAAGGATATTCAAAGTCTCGCATCTTCGACGACGTTTTTTAACTTTGAAAAAAAAAGGAGCTAATCCAACCCTTTCAGTCAAGGGCTTGCTCATTTTCGTGTGAACCTAAGAAAAAAGACGCTCTGTCAGGCTGCTTAATATGCGAAGACACGGTATGTCAACAGGAGACCATTTGAATAATCTCCAGAAGCAGCCGCGGAAAAAACGCAGGTACCGCACCGCTTATTGTTTTTTTCTCGGACAGGGCCACCAAAGGCCCCTTTCTCACACACGCGCAATATTCGGACTTTTTATCATCTGAGAAAAAATCACAATTTTTAATTATTGTGCCTGCTCCGCGCAGTAATGTATGCAAGGGACCACAAAAAAACGCACAGGTACCTGGTAGATGGTTGCCCTATTAGCCCAGTAAATAGATGCCGAGAATAGGGTTATAGTTAAGCACTGGGAAAATACACCATACAACTTAAACATTAAAATCCTTCTGAATGAAAAAACTTTGATGTCCGTAAACAAAGACTTAGATGTAGATGCTACTATATACGGTATGTTACCACTAATACTATAGATTTAAAGTACAGGGTGGCCCATAAGTCCTTTGAGCTGGAAAAAAAGGAATAAAACCAAACTAGTTACATTATGAAGAATTATTATATTTTGTTATCATCTTTATTGAATGGGAATTAAGTTTTAAAAATCACATCGTCTAAATGCAATCCATTACGATCACGGCACTCATATAAACGACGTCTAAAATTGTCGATGACTGCGCGGCAAGTCAACACTGTGATGCTTGCCATTTCTCTTCGGATATTTTCTTTCAGGACATCAACTGATCGCGGAGTGGTGTCGTACACTTTACTCTTGAGGTAGCCCCATAAAAAGAAGTCCATTGGGGTCAAATCTGGACTACGTGGTGGCCAGGAAATGTCTCCTCTTCGAGAAATTACTTTGCTGGGAAAAAGTTGACAGACGACGGGCATAGACGTGTTGGAGGTGTGGGCAATTGCTCCGTCCTGTTGAAACCAGGTCTGCGTATTATAGCCTGGAAAATTCTGCAACGCTGGTGTCAAAAACTCTTCTATCATTGCTACATACCGCTCCGAAGTAACAGTTAATGCGCGACCTCTGTCGTCCTCAAAAAAATAAGGGCCTACGATGCCATGCGCTGACATAGCAGCCCAAACTGTAACTTTAGGGCTGTGTAAGGGCTTCTGATGCTTAGGCCTTGGATTTTCGGGGCTCCAATAACGGCAATTTTGTTTATTTACATGCCCGTTTAAATGGAAGTGAGCCTCGTCCGAGAACAACACATTATTGAGCGAAGAAAATCGATTCAACATTTCATTCGCAAAGTTTAGTCTCTGAATAGCGTCATTATCTTTTAATTCCTGCACTAACTGAATTTTGTAAGCGTGCAGACGTAAATCTTTCCTTAAAATCCGCTGTAAAGATGTTCTGGGTACGTTTAGTGCACTGGAACGCTTACGAGTAGACTGGGTAGGATTTTGACGAACAGACTGTGCCACAATGTTGATGTTTTCTTCAATACGAGTTGTCCTTGGTCGACCCCACCGCTGTTTATCTAACGTCGAACCAGTCTCTTCGAACTTAGCAACCCAGTTCTTAATCGTTTGAGCTGTTGGACACTTTGTAAAATTGTGTAAATTGTGGTATACTCGATATTTACGCCGCGCAATGGTTGCCGAATCATTATTTTGATAAAACGCGCGCACACAAAAAGCACGATCCGCTCCAGTGAAACACTCCATGGCGACTGAATTCCCAGACACTGAAGATACTGCCCCCACCTCGCCCGCGCCGCTCACGCTCACCCGTTAAATTTTATTCAAATTTGAAATTTCAAAGGACTTATGGACCACCCTGTATAATTGGTAACATTGGCTTGGTGATACTCGTCAAGTGGTGTGCGGTTTTTATCGAGAGTCACTGCTAGGGGAGTGCTACGAAACCAATGTTGCCATTTACGTCGATGAGGTGGCCTCCTGGGAACGCGGTTGGACCTTAAAATTTGCACATTTAGCAAATTATAAACAATTTTGACGATCTTTAGTATTTAGCTTCCCCAGGGAAAATTTTCTACCTTCCGCTCTTCCTGCGGGCGCTCACGTAGATGAATATTTTGTCAGCCTTCCAAACCTCCACTTCCAAGAAGGAACCATAATAACCATAATACAGGGTGCGGCAGAGAGGACGGACGTTTTTGGGATGAGTAGTACTCTCCGCGTCCGTCTACGAGAGAGGTCGGGAGGGCGCCGTTTGACTCGTGAGATCCTAGCATTATTTTACCAGTTGTCGTTATGGAGCCTTGCATTTTCGCCTATGATTGCTTCGTCCAAAATAATGAGTCAGTCATCGTCGTACAGCGTGAGTTTCGTCGCCACTTCAACATTCATCGGAATAGAGCTGTTCCCTCTCGAAACACCGTCCTTCGTTGGTTTGAATCACTTCGCAGGCGCGGTGAATTGATCAACAGAAGACCAAGAGGAGCGCCGCGAACAGTTCGAACTCCTGAAAATGTTGAATGCGTTCGACAGGTCTTTCTTCGCAGTCCGACTCGATCTGCCCGGAAACATGCTGCTGCACTTCGCCTTAGTGATCGTTTGGTAAGGCGAATTTTGCATATGGATCTCCGCTTTCACCCCTACAAATTGGCCATTGTGCAACAGTTACAGCCCGGAGATTATGCACAACGAATGAACTTCGCACGTGAGATGGAAGCACTGATCGATCAAAATGAGAACCTAAGCGAACTTCCAAGAACGCCTCCAGCACTGCATCAACGATTTCGGCCACCACATGCCTGATGCGATTTTCCACACTTGACTGTCTCAAATGCTATTTTCTTGTGAACCTGATTCCATCAATAAATTTGTTTTCGAGTAAAAATTAACTATTTCATGATTTTTCTGAAACCGTCCTCTCTGCCGCACCCTGTAGAAACGTCCGACCAACTGAATAAGAGTCGAAAGGGATTACGTAAAAGAATGAAATTAACTGAAAATTGCAGTGTTTCATCTTTAGGCCAAGAACTTTTTACCCTACCCACGTACACTCCCTATGATTCTTATGCAGTATTTTAACTGTTTCTGAATTAGAAAACAAATGCAAGTTTGAAGCTCATGTAAATTGTAAACCAGCCATGTAAGACATTTGGATCCATTCAGATTCTTTTTTAAACGAGCTCCAAAAATCGTCCAAAATGGATCCGAGGGGTTTTTTCGGGTTTTAAATTTATTGAAAATTCGCTGTTTGTTCCTTATTACCCGTCTATTGGACCTATCATGAGACTACTAGGTCATAACCTTCATAATCTCATGGTTCAAATGTATATCAACGTACCCTGAGTAAGCTGACAAAAACACTCTATCGACTGGGCTATATGTTAAAGGGACAGTGCGCACATCCTGGTAGGGCGGACTTATAAGGGCAAGACGGGACCCTTTCATTGATTATGAGGTGTATTGTGGCATAAATCATATGGATATGAGTTCCTTTCAGAGAAATCTAGACAATTGGAGGCATGTCAGATTTGTTTACCAATAAATGGGTTACGGTTCCTGATTCAATTTTTGACTAACTACGCTGAGCTTAGTTCTTTGAAAATGATTGAACTGAATCAGTACTTTACATTCTCCTCTATATGTAAACAGAATTGATTATGTCAACATACATTTTGTTGTTTTTTCTTTTTTTTTTAAATTCCGTAAAGCTTAAATGTGATTTTGGATATCCGATGTCTGGATTACTGGACACCGTGAGGTAGCATTCTAAGCATCTCTATATCATTCATTAACGTATTCTACCTGAAGATAGTCGACCTAATACTATATTCCCGCGTCCAAAAAATTGTTGATATCTGTAATAACTACTTTAGATATTTTAATGAAATTTGCACTCTCAAATATTGACATTCAAGTAGGAAACAGTGTAGTGTCTCATAGATGGCGCTGTAGACGATACGGACATTATATATTTTCAAAGTATATCTCGTAAATAGAGAAACAGCTGTGACAAAATCTCCTACGGTATCTCATTTTATCTCTGATAATTTCTTGGACGCGGGAATACAGCATTAAGTTGTCCTTTTTTAGAGAGAATACGTTAATCAATAATGATATGAGAGTAAGTTAGATTTGTAAACGTGCCCTGAGGGCTGGAAAGATATCATAATGCTGAATAAACAAAAATGTTTCTGACAGCCAGTGAAATGAAAATATTAAATCCTCCCGTGAACGAACCATAACGAAGCGTTGTTGTTGGTTTAAAATCCAAGGAGACAATTTCCCTCAAATTGCACACAGTCCTCAAGGAACGTTTATAAACGTAAGAGAAACATAACAGGAAATGTGTTCAGGAAAGATGGGACAGATTAAGTATACTAAGTGACATATAAATCCGAACACCCAGTTTAAATGGTTTTATTTTAATAAAAGTTGGTGAATGTATTTATGTTACTGTAAATAACAAGTGAAAAAATTTTCAGCCTTATCAGTTGGACATTCCGGTTTTTATACTGCTTTTACGATCGGTTACGATGCCTAGAGTACGGAGACCTGTACGATTTCGTCAACTTAGTGAGTTTGATAGGGGCCGTATAGTGGGACTTCTGGAAGCTGGACTTTCTTTTCGGGCAATTGCAGTTAGAGTGCAAAGAAGTGTAGACACTGTGGTTAGGTGTTGTCAGGCATGGCTTCGAGAAGGCCGTACGCAAAGAGCAAGGGGCACTGGACGCCGCCGTAGAACAACCGTGAAGATCGCCGCCTAAGATTATTGGCCTTAAGGGACCGTTTCTCCACTACCAGGTCCATTGCAAATGAATGGTTTGCAGAACACGGAAGACCTATTTTCATACGAAGTGTTTACCGACGAATGAGAAGTTTTGGCTTGTTTTCATACCGGCCACACTGGGTCCTCCCTTTAACTCGAGAACACCGACGTACTCGCCTTGAGTGGTGCAGACAACGGTCACTCTGGGATCAGGAATGGAACAGTATTGTCTTTAGTGACGAGTCTCGATTTTGTTTAGGCATGCACGATGGTCGTGCCAGGGTTAGAAGGCGACGAGGTGAAAGGAGGAATCCACAGTTTTTTGTTGAAAAAATTTGAAACGTCCTCCTCAGACTCTAGAAGCATTTCGAGAGGAGTTGGTGGTTGCCTGGAATGAGATACCACAGGAGGACATTGACCACCTGATCAGAAGCATGCCTAGGCGCGTTGGAGAATGCGCACATCAGGGTGCATCCACACATTGTTAAAGGTCAAAGGGCTTTAAAGCAGTGCAATCATTTTGAAATTTTTATCATTTACTTATTATGCTTCATTAAGTACTTATACAAAATTTTATTAAAATAAAACCATTTAAACTGGGTGTTCGGATTTATATGTCACTTAGTATATATTCTATCAATGAGACGCATTGTACTTCTATGATAGTGATGTAAGGGAAAGGGCCGTATCACCAGCGTCTTGAATAGTTTCAGGTGGTTAATGACCTAGTGCTAGGGAGGATCTAGTCTGCGTAAACCAAAGGATCGTCAATTTTGGCCTGAAAAAGAAGTGGACATTGTTTTAAAATAAACTGAGCTCAAAATACTTTTACTCGACCTCAATTATTATTTTCAACCGAGCTTTCAAACATTAAATATACCCTCACTGTTACCCAGACCAAATTTGTTAAGACAATTTTTTTAAATAAAATACATTCCTTGCACGGATTCTTTGGATCATTCCGAACATAAAAGGTTTCTATTAACTTTTCTCAAAAGCTGACCATTTTCGAGTTATAGGCGATTTAATGTCTTAAATAAATATAACAACATATTCAATGCTTAAAAAATCGATGAAAAACTGTAATTTTTGAGGTCGTCGATTATAAAAATTAAATTTCAAACCTTGCTTAATAAGACTCCGAAGCGTATTTTGATCTACTTTACTTTAAAGCGATCTTCAATTTTGTCAGGCCAAAATTAGAGATTTTTTGGTTTTAACCAATTTTGCTAACTACGCCACTGGGCGAGGAAGTATTGCAATCGCGAAAAATTTCTAAAATTAGATACTATGCCAAGGACGAAAAAGCTTTGTAGTTTTTGAAAATCTGTCTAGTAGTGGTGGAGAAGAAAACCAAAAACGGCCAAAGCAAAATTTGACCAAACTTCGTTTTTTGACGTTTCAGAGGGGCCTGATCATTTTCAGAAAAATGTCTGTAGGGGCTTAAATTCGGGGTTGGGGGACATATGAAACTTTTTTCATTTTAATGTATAAATACGCTCCACACCCTGGTATTTTTATGCACCTATCAGGAATATTTAACATTTCATACATTTAGAAACGTAGAATTGATAGGCGAATGTTTTCGTTTCGCGAACTCCTGCTATCTAAGCTCACCGCCCGGCGTACCGGCCCGTCTCACTAACCTATCCGTACTGCAGCGCAGAAAATACACGAACCCAAACACGAAGTGACTTCACTACAGTGATGTCACGCTTGGCGCTCCCGCTTAGGGACAACGTTGCCAGATGGACAGTAACTACCGGTAAAGCAGGAAAAGAATGTCTATAGATTAATGTTCGTATTTGACTTTTTTCTCGGATGATTTATATTAGGCTGAACTTAATCCTCTATGAACTAGTGACCGCGTTGAGTGGGAATCGCAGAGTTGTCCTACTCGACGCCATTTTTCTTTCCTCAATCAAAATACGCTCGATGAAAACAAGTACTTGGACAAAGTATAAATAATTTCCATCTTCCATGTGGTAACGGGAAGCGATTATTATACCAGTAAAATTTAATAAAACCGCTTTTTACTGCCTGCTTCTGTATAGCCTGTGAAAAACTTGATTGAAAGGACGCGAATAGGCCGCAACACAGTCCAGCCTTTTTACCAACTATATGCAACGACATCTGTTGATTGTGAAGTATTTAGCCAGCAGTGCCGTGCTTGATTCAAGGGGCTGACCCAGATGAGATGTAAATATAGTAAAAGATTAAGTTCAGCGGAACTTAACACGTTAACGACCAGCGCTAAATTTTTGAAATTTGCTTCTGGACCAAGCTAGTTTATTTCCCAAGGACTCAACCTATTGAACGCCACATATGAACACATTACATCTGTAAAAACGGATTAAGTCAGACAATGACATAATTTCCCTACCCTAGTGTACATCTGGCAACGTTGTCCCTTTCCACAGGCAATGAATGACCGTTCATGGCCTGGGTAGGTTGTACAGGGTGGTCCATAAGTCCTTTGAAATTTCAAATTTGAATAAAATTTAACGGGTGAGCGTGAGCGGCGCGGGCGAGGTGGGGGCAGTATCTTCAGTGTCTGGGAATTCAGTCGCCATGGAGTGTTTCACTGGAGCGGATCGTGCTTTTTGTGTGCGCGCGTTTTATCAAAATAATGTTTCGGCAACCATTGCGCGGCGTAAATATCGAGAATACCACAATTTACACAATTTTACAAAGTGTCCAACAGCTCAAACGATTAAGAACTGGGTTGCTAAGTTCGAAGAGACTGGTTCGACGTTAGATAAACAGCGGTGGGGTCGACCAAGGACAACTCGTATTGAAGAAAACATCAACATTGTGGCACAGTCTGTTCGTCAAAATCCTACCCAGTCTACTCGTAAGCGTTCCAGTGCACTAAACGTACCCAGAACATCTTTACAGCGGATTTTAAGGAAAGATTTACGTCTGCACGCTTACAAAATTCAGTTAGTGCAGGAATTAAAAGATAATGACGCTATTCAGAGACTAAACTTTGCGAATGAAATGTTGAATCGATTTTCTTCGCTCAATAATGTGTTGTTCTCGGACGAGGCTCACTTCCATTTAAACGGGCATGTCAATAAACAAAATTGCCGTTATTGGAGCCCCGAAAATCCAAGGCGTAAGCATCAGAAGCCCTTACACAGCCCTAAAGTTACAGTTTGGGCTGCTATGTCAGCGCATGGCATCGTAGGCCCTTATTTTTTTGAGGACGACAGAGGTCGCGCATTAACTGTTACTTCGGAGCGGTATGTAGCAATGATAGAGGAGTTTTTGACAACAGCGTTGCAGAATTTTCCAGGCTATAATACGCAGACCTGGTTTCAACAGGACGGAGCAACTGCCCACACCTCCAACACTTCTATGCCCGTCGTCTGTCAACTTTTTCCCAGCAAAGTAATTTCTCGAAGAGGACACATGTCCCGGCCACCACGTAGTCCAGACTTGACCCCAATGGACTTCTTTTTATGGGGCTACCTCAAGAGTAAAGTGTACGACACCACTCCGCGATCAGTTGATGTCCTGAAAGAAAATATCCGAAGAGAAATGGCAAGCATTACAGTGTTGACTTGCCGCGCAGTCATCGACAATTTTAGACGTCGTTTATATGAGTGCCGTGATCGTAATGGATTGCATTTAGACGATGTGATTTTTAAAACATAATTCCCATTCAATAAAGATGATAACAAAATATAATAATTCTTCATAATGTAACTAGTTTGGTTTTATTCCTTTTTTTCCAGCTCAAAGGACTTATGGGCCACCCTGTATATGTGCCGCCAGGTGGTGAGCTTAGATGGCAGGAGTACGAGGATCAAAAACATTATCTAACGTTCCAAGTTTTAAAAGCAAATTTACAATGGCTAATAGATGCATACAATTACCGGGGTTGAGGGCGTATAAATATAGTGCGATCCAATAATTTTCACATACCGTCTAGCATCCCCTATAGCAAGAAAACGTAATATCTCATTTTCGAAATTTTTCGGGTAGGAGGTAAAAAGCTGATTTTACTTCTCACGTGAAAATGAGACATATTTTTTGAATGTTATGTCACTTATTCCCGTCTGTATTTATGAGCCTGAATTTCCAGAATTCAGATCCAGCAGATGTTTTGAAAACAAATAACTCACACACACCATCACTCGTTGCTTAAGAAACGGCTAGCCTATGTAAATTTGGCTTTTAAAGGAACCCAGGAATGGGCATATGACCCCCTTTGAACCCCCTAGTGCGCGCCAATGGATTGAAAGCTGCATTTGAATATGGCACTAACAAAAACAAAGACGTAGAGCGACGCGTCGAATTTGGCCTTTTGGTTACTTCATGGATAAAATTTTCGCCTATATAATAGGTAAAATCATTCTCGAAGGATTCTTCAGATGTCCGAAACGCCATTGAATCAAGTTATTCACCACCTGTGATTATATTTATTGTCCAAAATACGGGAGATGTATTAACATCGGTTCATGATTGTTCCAAGCGTCTCGCTTATGTCGCCATGGACGATAAGATACGAATTTCTCACGAAACTTTGACATATGTGCACGAAAAAACTAGTACCGACGGCTGCGGGCAAAAACAAAGTTCGGCATCCTTCGGACGTCTTTATCGGGCGATTTCTCCGAATAAAGAACAGAGGTGATTAAATGATGAGCTTTCATTTTGTTCTCGGCAAAAATACAATGCCGCGCTTTAGCCTCCCGACTCGCTGGGCAGCAGAAGCAGTCGAGTTTTTCGGCGAATTTTCAATTTTTGTTCAAACATCTTCAGCCTACTTTGATGATGCCCACCTTCGTAAAAAAGTCTGGTAACATTTTCGATTTTTTTAAAAACTAGTCACTGATATATACTCGTACTATGCTAAACGCGACCTCGAACAAACTAGTGTCATTGTCCCTTGTAAGATCCCTCGTATCTTCTACAAAAAACAACCCTTCCAGCGGGGTCACTCGATCTGCGTATCTACATGGAGAGATCGCGTTTTTTATAACGCCGCCTATTTTTTTTGCTGGACACGAGACGTGAGAAAGCATTTTTTGTAATTTAGCAGTGGTAAGACCAGAAAATCATAACACGTTTTCCTAATAAAGATTAGCACGTACCACCCTACAATGGCAGTAAAAACACTTGGTTAAATAATTATTACGCCATTTAAAATTACTGTATTCCATCATTTTAGCTTCGTCAATTTGACAATTAAACTTTATATCTCAAAATCTCTGCACAATTATAAAAAATACTATTTTAAGTATAGGCAGCACATTTGTTTGGTGTTGTGATTATCCGTAAGTGGTAGACGGTCTTTGACTGTCGATCGCGGTGGTACTACCTGGCGGATCTCTATGGCGGGGCAAGAATGTGTGCATGTTGTATGCACTCGCTAGAGTGTGTGTGGCATCTCCCCATTTCCCATGTATTCCCCTATACACCCACGGTACCCATGGGTGTTTAGCTATGATCCGAAGACAATAGACCATCTATCTATCTAGGCGCTAGGCCTTCGTGCTGGTTCGAGTATAGAAAAAGGTGGCGTAAAATTAGCTTTATTTATTTTATTTATTTATAATTCCCAACAGGTAACATCGAATTACAGGAAATATAGCAAAAACGAAAATAAATCAATAATTTAACAACAGCGTCACGTAAAAAGAATAAAAACACAAATAAATGTATACAAGTAAGCCAGTATTTGAAATGTGGAAATAGCTGTTAGCATATTGATTCTATATCACACCAAGGTATCAATTTCGGTAACAATCCAATACCGATTTTTCTCGATCACAAAAAATATCACAAATCGCATTGAAACACTTACACATATAGTTTAACGGCGATTTACACCGGATGTTTGTATTACAAATGCCAGGGTAAAACAAATAAATGGTTATAATACTCTATAACTTTTTTATTTTAGCGATAAAAGTAACTTTGTTTTCAAAATATGTTATCTACTGGAAAATCAGGTTAGAAAGATATCATTTCTAATAGTCGGCCATAAATATGATGCCATGTTCTTGAAGGATTCATGAACATACATTTATTCAAATATTCACAAATGAAAAACCCAAGCGCAGTTAAATCCCTTCAAATTTTTGCTGTATATATATATATAGAGAGAGAAAATGATCATGTGGAGAAAGGTATAACACAAAAAGTAGGAAAATAATGAGCAAAATAGGATAGGTAACCCGAGCGATACGTATTTCTGCTGGTTGGCTTCATCAGGCCCGAAATGAATGCACAAATGAAACTACAAAAGTACTTCAAGCGCAAACGTGGCTATAACCGGCCGCGTGATTGTGGTTAGATGTCTCCTTGAAAATTCGAGGTCTTCTAGCCATTTTATACTACAATGTGTAGGTTGGCTCTTGTTGTGGACTTCGTGTGTCGTTTTTTTTCCCTCTCCATCTTCGTTTCCTCAGGTTACACCCGTATCCGGATGTGTGGGCATGTGTATCTACTTTTGTAGTTTCATATGTGCATTCATTTCGGGCCTGAAGAAGCCAACCAGCAGAAATACGTGTCGCTCGGTTTATCTATCCTATTTTCTGCTCGAACCCACTTTCCTGCTTTTTGCGGATTTTGTCCATTATTCATTTTCAACGGTTTCACATGATATCGTATACCCTAACTTATTGTAATATATTTTTTACCTGATTTTCATTCACCTGATCAACTACTTGTTTGTGTAATAATTAGGCGTTTCACCTTTCTGGGAAAACTGTACTTTTTTGTATTTCATGTATTTTTTCTGCCCTGGTTGGTACTGAAAAGCAGCTGTTAAGCTGACTACCCGCCAGGTTAATAAAGGCTTTTAACACGTTGACTGCCAAGCAAAAAAACTTGTTTACCTCTGTGGGGCCAAGAGAAGAAATACATTTATTGGACTTAGATTTAACTTCCCATGCAATCAAAATTAAAATATCATTCATTTTTATATTTTTTTTGTGGTTTTTTCATGCTGGTCCCATGGGACCAGCGTGGCCCCTGTTGACAAAAATCTAGTAATATTCTTTCGTAGCGCCGCTGGTCCCTTGACGTTAGTTTGAGCGGCAATATCGTTCGGCAAATTTATAGGTTATACTATATACTTGCTTCTTGTACCACGTGTTGCTTGCTGACATCTTTTTAGTGGTTTTAGTAGTTTAGAGTAGTTCTGCGATAAGGTAAGAGGTAGTATACTACAGTTTTTTGTATACTGTGAATTTGTGATATTATTTCAGATGTCTAATAGACCCCTGACGCAAAAAGAGTTAGAAGAGCTTGTGAACACGATTTGGGATTCTGATTCAGACGAGTCATTCATAGAACCTTTTCCAGGCTCTGACAGTGATTCACATCAACCATCGGATTCTTCAGAAACCGACTCGGACGATGATATTGGTGACTTATCGAGAGCAAGTAAAAGGAAACAAAGGTTACAGATTCCATCATGTAATGGAGCCAGCACGAGTCGTGCACCTGAATCTGTAACCCAAACTGTTTCAGCATATGGTGAGGGATGGAGGCCAATCGCAAGAATTTACAAAGCCATTCCAACCTATACCCAGTCATCTGGAATAAAACCAGAAGTTGCCGCTTTACTAGCAAATGCAAGTCCATGACAATTCTATGAAGCTGTTGCAGACGATTCGATTTTCTCATATATTGCGGATGAAACAAATCATTATTCTAGTTGTCTCTTACTTGAAACGGATGCAAGTGACAATTCCCGCTACCATAATTGGGTACCAACAAATAAAACAGAAATCAAACATTTCTTAGGGCTAGTGGCCTGGATGGGAATGGTCAAAGCACCTACACTGGCTGATTACTGGTCAACGGATCCATTATTCAACTTTAGTTTTCCATATGTATGTGTTGATGAGACTATGTTGCCTTATAGAGGAAGATTGTCTATAAAACAATACATAAAATCGAAAAGACACAAGTATGGTATCAAATTATTTAAGTTGTGTTCAGGAACAGGATACACATATAATATCAAGAATTTACGCAGGCAAAGAAAATGGCGAACGAATAACTCCAGAAGGTATTGTAACATTTCTTACCCAAGATATTATAGGTCTCGGCAGAACCTTAGTAACAGACAATTGGTATACGAGTTTACCTTTAGCTAAAAGGATGCTTGATTCTAATACACACCTCATTGGCACGATACGCAAAAACCGCAAGGGGCTACCAAAGGAAGTTGTAGACAAAAAACTTAAAAAAGGAGAAGTTGCGGCCATGGAGAACAAAGATGGGATAACATTACTGAAGTGGAAAGACCAAAGGGATGTGCTTGTACTGTCTACAAAGCATGATGCTGAAATGGTAGAGAGAAGTAACAACAGAATACCTAAAGTCGTCATCGATTACAATAGCGGAAAAAAGTTCTGTGGATCTCTCTGATCAAATGGGATCGTATTCTAATCCTCTTCGAAGATCTGTCAAAGGGTATCGCAAAATCGCATTTGAGCTTTTGCTTACAACTTCCATGGTAAATGCTTTTATATTATATAAGAATGTTACCGGATGTAATATCAAGATTACGCAGTTTAAAAAGGAAGTCATAAGATATCTTATAAATACTGCTAACAACGAGAACATTGACCATGAACTACCGGCAAAAAGACGACGACACCATTCTCTAAAACGAAAAGATGGCGAAAATAAGCATAAAACAAGATGTTGTAAGCATTGTTATAAAAAAAATAACGAGCTTCATGGTAGGAAATATGCTACCAATCGTACACTCAAAGTAGACACCTACTGCGAGGATTGCGAGGGAAAACTATTTTTGTTTGAATTGTTTCAATGAAATACATCAAGGGTAGTCAGACTTAGTTAAATATTTTTCCAGTTTTTATATTAGTTACTTTAGTTTAAAATACATAATTTGCTAATATTGATTCGTAGTATTTTCTAATGGGACCACAAAACTAAAAAAAATTAAAATTAAAAAACCATGCTTATAGATATCTTCTATGAGGCCGTGCTGGTCCCCTAAACAACATTATTACATTATAAAACCGGCCAGCGGCTCCATACCCAAGTGAAAGTCTGCTGGTCTCATAGGACCAGCGCGGCTCGAGGCAAGTCATTAAAGCTGGTCCCATGGGACCAGCGTGGCAGTCAACGTGTTAATGATTATTATTATTTGATTTTGAGAACCAGTAACGGAAACTGAGCTTTGTGGTTTACGTTCCACCCGTTAGCACTGTGCATCATTGTCAACAATATCAAACGAGAAGCCTTAAAGTCAAGCAGCGACATATCGGCAGAGGTAGAAAGATAGCCTTGAACAATCGAGCTTGTGAATTTGATGGTTTCTTGTACTTTCTATGATCGTTGAACGTCTGGTTAGGGTTCTAACCCTAACTCTAGTAAATGACGTATCAAAGAAGATACCTGAATCTTAGAAGATAATTATCTAGTCATATACTTAGAGTGTTGATTGATAAAAGACGGATCAATTTCCTGTTTTTACCTGTCGTCGATTTGAAGGTCCCTATAATGTAGTGAAAATAATTTAACTCATTTAAATATTCCTGAGAATATGCAAATGAAATGTTGAGAAAAATTCGCCCGGTCCAGAGATATCCCAAGGAGAATACAATCACAATTACCTTTATGCCGAAACATAAAAAACCCTTTCTCACGTCCAGAAAAAAATGTTATAAAAAGCGGGTTCTCATCTCGAAGAGACAAACTGTACCATCATCGGGTGTCCCAACTTAACTTAAAAGGGGTTGGATTTTTTCGGAGCAAAAAACCCTAGGTAAGGATGACATTTTACCTCCCCTATGCCGGCTACGCGAGGGTAGCTAGGCCGTAGGTACCCACCCCATGGTTAGGGTTGACCAATCCTAGACCAGCATTTAGGATACTCGCCAAAATATCTAACAATAGACTCACCCCGCCTCATAACGGCTGTGGGGCCATGTTTTTGTGCCATTTTATATCGCCGCCAAACGGTTTTGTACGCCGAATAATAAATTGGGAGACCGGTGAACGACGGTATTGTTTTCTCTTTTTTATACTTGTGCGAGTGACCTACGTTTGATCAGGGTGGATTTTGTACGTTGGCCATAGGGACATTGCGCAGCCAGTCATTTCAATTCTCTACAGGGTGTTCCTTAATGATATGCGAATATTTAAGGGTGTGAATCTACATAAAAAATTAATGTTAGTTTGCTTCATGAACTTCATAAAGTATCTAGCGATCTTCCTAGTACTCGTTTCAGGATTTTCTTCGACTTTGTGCAGCACTGCTGCCTCAATTTCACGTGTTCTCACACTTAGAGGTCTATCTTCAGATTTCCGGTCAGAATAAGTTTCAACAAGACGACGATGAATATTAGAAAAGGTTCAACTATCTGGCAAAGCACGATCGGGATATCTCTGGTGATAAATCCGTCTGGCTTGAATATTTCACCATTATTAACAAGATTGTAAAAACTAAATAATAAAAAAGACGTCACAGCGAACAGATCTGAATAACAGAGACTTTAATTAAAAATATGCAACTTTATTAACTTTCGCTACGTACTAAATATCAGTGAAATACATATCTGAAGCGGTTCTGAAAATATTAACACCCCGTGTTCTTGTAAGGAAACATTTTTGGACCATCGTGCAACAGTGCTATACTTTGAGTTTTTTACCGATTACTTACTGATGAATAATGTTCAGTTACGTAATATGATTCTTATCGAAGAAAATAGAACAAGAACCCCTTTTTTCGATAACTGTTAGTCATACATATCTGAAGGACAAGTGAATTACTTTCAGAACTAGTTTTTTGGTTCAAATGAGTCTTCGAAGTTTTTTATAAAAAGTTCAATGATAAATGTTACGTAATAAAATTGGTCGTTTAAACAAAAAAATTCTTGATCTATTAAATTGAAAACTTCCGAATCATCTTGATATAACAATGAAGTGAAAAAAAGTTGAAAATATGTAATACAGAGAGCCTTTTCTTTCTACGTGCCAACATGATTTCTCTGCACAGGTACAGGTAAAATAATTTCAAACAGCGCAGTTTAAAGTTGTTCATTAAATTATTTATTGTAGGAAAAAGTGGATGAACAAATGAAATTATTAAGGAGGATAAGATATTCTCACAAACACAAAAACTTGCTTTTCACATTAAATATGGTATCATGGAGTGGAGTCAAATCCGACGATGTTGCCGGACTTTTTTCACATAATGTACATACACTCTACAAGTTAGGAAATTTTAAAGCTGGACATTCCTGTCTTGATAATCAAGATATAAAAAGTATATGCGTCCCAATGTAAGCAGGATATATAATGCAATTAAGGATATATCCAAACTAATAATAATTATACTAAGTGACATATAAATCCGAACACCAAGTTTAAATGGTTTTATTTTAATAAAAGTTGGTGAATGTATTTATCTTACTGTAAATAACAAGTGAAAAAATGTTCAGCCTTATCAGTTGGACATTCCGGTTTTATACTGCTTTTTTTAATTCACTAACGCTCTAAAAATGAATATTTCAGCCGCAGTAAAGAATCAACGTTGGCGGATTTTGGTTCTTGACATCCTTTACGATCGGTTACGATGCCTAGAGTACGGAGACCTGTACGATTTCGTCAACTTAGTGAGTTTGATAGGGGCCGTATAGTGGGAAGCTGGACTTTCTTTTCGGGCAATTGCAGTTAGAGTGCAAAGAAGTGTAGACATTGCGGTTAGGTGTTATCAGGCATGGCTTCGAGAAGGCCGTACGCAAAGAGCAAGGGGCACTGGACGCCGCCGTAGAACAACAGACCGTGAAGATCGCCGCCTAAGATTATTGGCCTTAAGGGACCGTTTCTCCACTACCAAGTCCATTGCAAATGAATGGTTTGCAGAACACGGAAGACCTATTGGCATGCAAAGTGTTTACCGACGAATGAGAAGTTTTGGCTTGTTTTCATACCGACCACACTGGGTCCTCCCTTTAACTCGAGAACACCGACGTAATCGCCTTGAGTGGTGCAGACAACGGTCACTCTGGGATCAGGAATGGAACAGTATTGTCTTTAGTGACGAGTCTCGATTTTGTTTAGGCATGCACGATGGTCGTGCCAGGGTTAGAAGGCGACGTGGTGAAAGGAGGAATCCACAGTTTTTTGTTGAAAGACATGTTCATCACACTGTTATGGAGTTATGGTTTGGGGTGCTATAGCTTATGGTTCCAGGTCACCTTTAATCTTCATCAGAGGTAACATGAACGCGCAGCGTTATATCCACGAAGTTCTAGAACCCCATCTTTTACCCTATCTTGACACCCTGGCAGATCCAACTTTCCAACAAGATAATGCCCGACCACATGTTGCAAGAGTCACAATAGACTTCTTTCAACATAATGATGTCACATTGTTACCATGGCCACCAAGATCTCCCGACTTATCCCCAATTGAGCACGTGTGGGATATGATGGGTAGGAGATTGCTCAATTTTCAACGTCCTCCTCAGACTCTAGAAGCACTTCGAGAGGAGTTGGTGGTTGCCTGGAATGAGATACCACAGGAGGACATTGACCACCTGATCAGAAGCACGCCTAGGCGCGTTGGAGAATGCGTAGCACATCAGGGTGCATCCAGACATTATTAAAGGTCAAATGGCTTTAAAGCAGTGCAATCATTTTGAAATTTTTATCATTTACTTATTATGCTTCATTAAGTACTTATACAGAATTTTATTAAAATAAAACCATTTAAACTGGGTGTTCGGATTTATATGTCACTTAGTATATTAACAACTATCTAGTTGTGACCGGTATACATGGTGATTCAGAAAATCGTGAATATATTATTAAGACATAAAGTAGATAAAAAAATAACAAGACAAGTTCATATAAACATGAGCTTTAAAATGCCCCCTTATGGAGATTCAGAGTGCTGAAACAATGATTACGAAATAAAAAATATATATACGGGTGTCTGAAAAAAGTTGGTAAATCTCAAAACTGGAGATACTACAGACCAAAATATGTGGATGGACCTGAACATACCTCAGTCAAAGTTAAAATTTTTGTTTTCTATTTTTCCTTATTGCTTGAGGAATGCACACATTCTGGCCCCCGCATACGAGATCCGAGATCTCTTGGTACGGGATTCGAACCCGCACAGCGCACGGCGACTGATCAGGAGACCGAAGAGTCTACTACTGCGGCCACCGCTGCTGCCTATTTTGCGCAAAGTCATCACTCCGAATTTTAAGATGGCACCACTCAAAACCAGCGTAGCCCAGGACAGTCTCGTTCCCAAAAAAGGGCGTCCAACCGTTCAAAACGACAAGCGAATATGAGGATATCTGTCGTTTTTTAATGTACCAGATTCGTCACCCTCGTCCATCGTCCCGAAACGCTCTAAATTAAAAAGACCAACCATTCAAAACGACAAGCGAATATGAGGATATCTGTCGTTTTTTACTGTACCAGATTCGTCACTCTCGTCCATCGTCCCGAAACGCTCTAAATTAAAAAAGCCCAGAACCGTTGCCGAAATACACCGGTTAATTGTTACGAAATCTTCGACTAAATCTGTCAAGTTGATAACGCTGTAGGTAGCTCTCTAATTAAATTGGTGTTTCAAGATAGGTAAGAGAAGCAGTGGCAGACACGTAAAGACGGCAACATGGCTCGTGGCGAGGGTATCGGTTTTTTTCATCAGAGTAGACACATCTCTCATAGCATCGAGCAACTTTTTGTTGGAGCTTTTTTCCCGCGTGGAATGCCCACTTCAATTTCGGTAGCGCTATGAAATCGATAATTTAGAGTTTTTCTCCGCAGGGGAGGAAAAATTTTTAGGGCAAAAAGCAGTCAGAGACGACGCAACCGTCCGTCGATGGCGGGCGGCGAGCGGCAGGCGGCAAGACTGAGCTCAGGGGCGGCGCACGCCCTTTTTACATCTTTTCGGACTATATCACATCGCTGGTGGTCCATGCGAAAACATGGGAAAAAAGTTGGTCATCAAGACACAACTGCTCTCTTTATCATTAAATTCGGAATTTATTTAATTTGAACTAACATTTTATCACAAATTTCGAGCAGTTCTGTAACATCCGTTGTGCTTTGCAATCGCCTTAAAACCTCCAAATAAAAGGTCTGATTGACAGTGTGACCTGGGAGAACAAACTAGGAATGGACTACGCCTTTGACATAAAAAAAAAACAAATCAGCATTGTTTTGATGTTTGATTTGACTTGACGACTTTTTTTGGACCTGGTGACGGTGGCGTCTTCCATTGTCTTCACTATCGCTTCGTTTCTGGGCCATTACCGTAGCCCCAAGTCTCATCACCAGTGATGATCTTTGACAGAAAATTTGGTTCAGATTCAAGCTGTTGTTTCAAAGCACGACATGTTTCTACTCGGTGTTCTTTTTGATTATCAGTCAGAGCCCGAGGAACAGACTTGGCAGCAACCCTTTTCATTCCCAAATCTGTGTACTGCACAAGCTCCGCCTGCCTCCGGTTATTTTTGGGTACCTCTTCGTACAGTCTCCGAAAGCCAAAAGTTCGCCAATTTTGACTTGAAGAACAAGGTTGAAATCGCTTTAAAATAAACTAATCTCAAAATACTCCTCAAGCAAGAGCAAGGTTTTTACCTTAATTTGGATGCTTGGCGAACTCAAAAATTATAACATTTAACCCACTTTTTTAAGCATTGAATATAACCGCACGGTAATCCAGATAAACTTTTTTCAAATAAATTACAATTTTTTGCCCGGGCAAACTTTTTTCAGGTTTTTTTGGATCACCCCGCACAAGTCTCCGGTCAATAGATGGCGCCATCATATTCTTATTCTGATTTGAATTCAATATAATGGGTGACTTTTTTGCAAGTATCTTTTTGGCAACACTGTTTTTGACAGATGACGCGTGAATCGTGTCTTGTGTCATTGTCAAACTTGTTCAGTTTGGTCTATAATTTAACCATGAATCGACTTACGAACGAACAACGCTTGCAAATTATTGAATTTTACTATCAAAATTCATGCTCTGTTAAGAGAGTGCATCGAGGCATTGCTTCCAATTTATGGGCAATTTGGTCGGCCTACTGAGGGAGCTATTCGGAAGCTTGTGACTAAATTTCGAACCCAGTTTACATTATTGGACATTAAACCACCAACACGAGGACGTAGAGTGAGGACTGAAGAAAATATTGCCCGTTAGTTCTCTGTAAAAATGGTATAATCATGCATTCAGGATAATACTGGAACATCTATTATTCTATGTGCCTTGGCGTGATTGAGTGACAAACATCCACAGTTTCTCGTGTATAATAGTAGGGGATTGAGTCCCTAATCGACGGCCCTGGACAGAACCGACCGAAGAGCAGACGAAAAAACCAATACCGGCAAAAAGCACCCAAGACACTTTTTCCTATGTTAACAGTCCAGACTCTGCAAAGCCGAGTTTACGGCGGTACACTCAACAACAAAGCTTTATTATATGAAATAATATTTTTGTAATACCTTTCGCTGGCATATGCCAAATGCCGAGTTTTGAGTTGCGTTTAATTGTTATTGTCATGAGAAAGATGAACTTTTTCCATTAAGTGTTGTCAACCAATAAGAAGGCGTCTTTGAAGTAATGTATCTAATAAATATGGTCGATTTCTTTTAAAATGTCTCTCAAACTAGAGAACATTTATACGACTTTTTATATCGAAGCAGCCGCGCAGGCAGAAGCCTAAATGCCGGAACACCGCGGCTGCTATGATGATCCCAAAGAAATTTTGAACTGCCTAAGGTTGGTAGAACTGGGAAAAACATCCTCTTGTAGATTGTTCCACAATCTCGACACCCTAGGGATAAAGGAGCGGTCGTATCGGCCATTTCTTTATTGTACGAATTTCGACACAAATAGCCTAGCTTTTTCCTAGCAGCTGCAGCTATTGAGATAGGCCCCTAATAGGACACCTCAAAGTTTTGAAAAAAAAAACAGACAACACAGAAAACTGTTAGCAACGTAAATGTACCCAGGAAATTCAAACTATTCGTAGCAATTTAGGATCTATTTTGCTTAAAGTTGGCATTCAAATTTACTAAATATGAAGTAACTGCTTTGTTTCAGTGAATAAACTATATAATTAGATTTTTACAGAGTTCATATCGATGCATAATATTGTTATTGATCATACCGAGTTCGTTATATTATTAAGATTATTAAAAACACAAATATATTGATATCATTAGGAATATAGAAGAAAACCGGCTGAATCAACATCCGTTGAAAATTAGTAAAATTAAATTATTCTATCGATTATGAATGGTTAGTTTGGTCCTTGTGTTTGTTTACATATTTCTATAAATTCGTAATTCAATTTTATATAACGATTTAGATGCTTTTTTACTACTGATTTATACAGAGTAATACAAAAGTAATGACACATTACGCCAACTTGCTCAAAGTTGATTAATAATTCTAACAATTTGAACATAAGGCTGTACGTAACAGTAAAGTCAGCCTATTTGATGTATATTTTGTTCCTATATTTTAAAATTTTTATATAGTTAAAATTTGATAATAAATTTTAGTAAAACGTATAGGGTGACCCAGAAAAGTTTTCACCCTCAAAACAGCAATATGATTTTCATACAAGCATCACCTTTCTATGAATGTAGATACATACAGGGTGGGGACGGGGACACAAGTTTGGCAAAAAATCACGTTAGCACGTGCAGCCCCCTAAGGGGGGGTGCCACCACCCTCAAAATCTTAGATGGAAAGAGTGGTCGAGTGATACCTTATTTTAAAGGTCTCTCGATTCCCTTTATAATGATATGAAATTAATGTACTTCAGTTCAGTAGTTTTGAAGATTTATTGATTTAAAGCTTAAATAAAACTAGTACATCATCATTAGTGGAGATCAATACATTTGGCAGCAAAGTAATTTAAAAATGAGGAATGAACTGACCCGTTAGGCAAGCAAATGTTGAAAATGGCCACCATGACTCTCCATGCAATAATAAAAATTTTGCTCAAAACGTTGTCGCACATTTTGCAATATTTGAGGAGTAATTTGAAGGCACTCATTCACAATTCTTTGTCGCAGGTCTTCTAATGATGTTGGCTGAGTACCATAGATTTTGCTTTTTAAAGGACCCCACATAAAGAAATCCAAAGGTGATAAATCTGGCGATCTTGGGGGCCATTCAATGGCACCTCTTCTACCAATCCATCGTTCTGGAAACGTCTGATCTAAATATTGTCGAACACGCGTAATGTCGTGGGGCACCATCCTGGGCGTAGTGAAGAAAAGCATTTACTTATTAAGTAAATTCTTTTAGTCAAATTTCTTCTGAAAGTAGTACAAACTAATCTGATGTACCTATTAAAGTCTACTTTAAGCTTTAAATCAATAAATCTTCAAAACTACTGAACTGAAGCTCATGTATTTTACATCATTATAAAGGGAATTGAAAGACCTTTAAAATGAGGTGTCACTCGACCCCCCTTTCCATTTAAGATTTTGTTGGTGGTGTCACCCCCGCTTAGGGGGCTGCACGTGCTAACGTGATTTTTTGCCAAACAAAATCGACGGGTCTGAGCGTTTTTCAAAAAAAAAACTGAGGTGCCAGTAAATGCGTCTGTTATAATGTCAAAATATAATAATTGTCTTTATTTATAATCATTACATTATAAAAGGGCGAAGTTTAGGTCATGTAGCTATTCTTCCACTTGACCCAAATACCAAAAAAGTATAATAGTAAAATTATGTAAATAGATCCTAGTTTGAAATTAAATTTTCAAGCACATGCACACGCAAAAAAAATACACTTATCCATTTTCAGCTTTCATAAAATCATATCAGGAGCAGGTAATAATAATGTAGCTTTCTACTATTTAGCATGTTACTGATCGGTAACCAGTGCAACTTGAATTTAAATCCAATAATTACATTATAGTGTGTCAGTTTCGTACAAAAGCAGCCATCACTTTTTTCTATTCCAAATAGTACGTGTGGTGCCTTTTTGAAATCTGTATTCAATGAGCAATCTTTTTATTCAATATAATGCAGTTATTTTTGTTTCACCACAGATGGTCAAAGTTGTGGAAAAAATATCAGAATATTATAAATCCCAAAACAGTCCTTATTTTATCATAGTTACTTAATATCTTTTAACTACATTGCATTTGTATATGATAAATCAACAATCTAGAAATATTTTATAGAAAAAATGAACAAAGTATAACCTTATTTGTACATGCAGCTAAAGACCACAGATGAAAAGATTCGTTTTTTTTTTTAAATTTAAGAAAAAATTAATTATCTCAAAAACGGTGACACTTTTATGTAGGTAAGTTTTTGTTATTTGGGAGGTCAAGCCTACCTTCTCTTTGAGTTTGTCGTGGTACTTATTGGATACCCTGTATATGCAGGTGATATTTCAAATAAGATTTAAACCTATTTAAAGACAATCCTGTGAAAGATCGGTTAAATAAAGCTGAGCATTTATTCAGGCGGAGAGTTCGTAACTATACTAAGTGACATATAAATCCGAACACCCAGTTTAAATGGTTTTATTTTAATAAAAGATGGTGAATGTATTTATCTTATTGTAAATAACAAGTGAAATAATTTTCAGCCGTATCAGTTGGACATTCCGGTTTTTATACTGCTTTTTTTTTAATTCACTAACGCTCTAAAAATGAATATTTCAGCCGCAGTAAAGAATCACCGTTGGCGGATTTTGGTTCTTGACATCCTTTACGATCGGTTACGATGTCTAGAGTACGGAGACCTGTACGATTTCGTCAACTTAGTGAGTTTGATAGGGGCCGTATAGTGGGACTTCGGGAAGCTGGACTTTCTTTTCGGGCAATTGCAGTTAGAGTGCAAAGAAGTGTAGACACTGTGGTTAGGTGTTGTCAGGCATGGCTTCGAGAAGGCCGTACGCAAAGAGCAAGGGGCACTGGACTCCGCCGTAGAACAACAGGCCGTGAAGATCGCCGCCTAAGATTATTGGCCTTAAGGGACCGTTTCTCCACTACCAGGTCCATTGCAAATGAATGGTTTGCAGAACACGGAAGACCTATTGGCATGCGAAGTGTTTACCGACGAATGAGAAGTTTTGGCTTGTTTTCATACCGGCCACACTGGGTCCTCCCTTTAACTCGAGAACACCGACGTAATCGCCTTGAGTGGTGCAGACAACGGTCACTCTGGGATCAGGAATGGAACAGTATTGTCTTTAGTGACGAGTCTCGATTTTGTTTAGGCATGCACGATGGTCGTGCCAGGGTTAGAAGGCGACGTGGTGAAAGGAGGAATCCACAGTTTTCTGTTGAAAGACATGTTCATCACACTGTTGGAGTTATGGTTTGGGGTGCTATAGCTTATGGTTCCAGGTCACCTTTAATCTTCATCAGAGGTAACATGAACGCGCAGCGTTATATCCAGGAAGTTCTAGAACCCCATCTTTTACCCTATCTTGACACCCTGGCAGATCCAACTTTCCAACAAGATAATGCCCGACCACATGTTGCAAGAGTCACAATAGACTTCTTTCAACATAATGATGTCACATTGTTACCATGGCCACCAAGATCTCCCGACTTATCCCCAATTGAGCACGTGAGGGATATGATGAGTAGGAGATTGCTCAATTTGCAACGTCCTCCTCAGACTCTAGAAGCACTTCGAGAGGAGTTGGTGGTTGCCTGGAATGAGATACCACAGGAGGACATTGACCACCTGATCAGAAGCATGCCTAGGCGCGTTGGAGAATGCGTAGCACATCAGGGTGTATCCACACATTATTAAAGGTCGAAGGGCTTTAAAGCAGTGCAATCATTTTGAAATTTTTATCATTTACTTATTATGCTTCACTAAGTATTCATACAAAATTTTATTAAAATAAAACCATTTAAACTGGGTGTTCGGATTTATATGTCACTTAGTATATATTATGGATGAAATTATATTTAAGCGAGGTCTACGTTTACTTTTCAAATCTAACGGCTTTTTCTTATTGAATTTTGGTCCTATTTCTCTTAAATTTATTTATCAGATGGCAACAATTTGTTTTTTTGTAGTCGTTTCGATCTATACACGGAAAATAAAGGGTGAAACAATGTAGAATTTTGGATATAACTAAGCTTTCGCATAATGCATATTTACAAGATTTAGTCATAACGTCTTTATTTGCGTATATAAACTGTAATGATAAATAGCAGTTTCTTGATGTCTAGATTTATCTGAGGTGCTAACGGAATCTTAGTTTTTCATCAAAAATTACTACGAGGTTTATAACACAATCTTTAATTTTGTCTATGCAATAAAATAACTCAATATTTTAGTTGCTGTATTCATTAGTGGATACCATAAACCTAGCTGTTGCAAGATTATTTCAAGCAAACAAAAATCAGAAAATACCGTAAGTACACTAACCTGCAAGGGTTTACTCACAAAAAGTTATCGAAGCTCCACAATCGTTTGTTTCTTTGTGGGCGTTAACTTCTTGGAAAAGTAAATTAATCGTTAGACTAAAGGGACTTTCAAAAACGCAAATATAATCGGAATATTACTAGAAGTAGTCGAACCCAGAGTAAGTCACTGCACCGAGTACCCGGTACTCGGTATTTTAAAAAAGGTAGCTACACGATAAATTCCAGATGGTACATTTCAATTTTTGTTTGAATATGGTTCTCGAGTTTCCGATTCTTAATTTGCACCGGAAAGGACGAAATTTTTAAAATCATGCGCCTATAATAGAGCACCAAGAGATAAAAAAGTTGCGTCATTAGCTACTCGATCCGAAAAAATGTGTACATCTTTTGTCAGTATTATTCGTGGGACTGAACCTCCCCCCGAGACGCTACTACAATTATTAATGATACTCTTTAGTTCGTGCTAACTTATGGTCTTACTGCAATGAACAACGCAGCCAAAATTTAAGAAACTTGGCGCAAGGATATTTGAGATAAATAAAGCGTTGACTTTGACACCCTATATCTTTGAAACCAGGCTTTTTAAGAAAACATTTTATATGAACTTTAGACGACTATGTATCTCTATCATCAAAATTTGATATAAACGGGATTTGAATCATGAGTTTTCTTGGGGAAGTTAAATGTTACGGGATTTAGATTCAAATGGATGAGATAGAAGCTTGAACGGTATCGAAAATCCTATACATCGTGAGCGTGATACTTCACCAACGTTATTTTTGAACGTTTTTAAAACTCCAACGAAATAGGTAACTATCATAAAACATAAATATAGGTATACATATATGGAATTCGGTGAGTTATGTTGATAATATGAATAGATTGTCATCCCAATACAAGTAGACATTTTATATTCACTTTTGCATTTTAATATTATTTTGTTTGGTTGTTTCAGAGCTGTATTAACTTTTGGGTATTTATCAGTGTCACAAATAAATAATCGGCGTGTTTAAATAAAATCATGTTATAGCCTGAAGTTCTGAATAGGATTATAAGGCTCTAGTCGGGTATACCCGGGTTTCCAAGTGTTTTCAGACCCGAGAAGTAGTTGATGAAAAACCCGGGAATTGATGAAAATTATGAAATTTTATTTAAACTACTGGCATCTTAAGGAAACGATATAGCAAATAGTGGCTAAAAGTCTGGAAGTAAGGCAACACTTTGAAGTTCTTTCTTTTCTCCTTCTATCTAATTTAAATTTGCTGTATAAAGCACTGTTATATGGAAAACCCACTTTACAGACGGCAAACGGACTGTTTCTGATGCGAGAAGTTTCGTGTCACTTAAAATTTTTGAAAGCTTATCGCATTAGCAAGTCCAATATTAATTAATAACAGCTCTGATTGTGAACATTGTAATGTTGATCTATTTTTCAAGTGGCATTCTAAGTAAACGAATTCATGTTATTGTTTTGTTGTAAATAAGCTTATTTTCATTTATGTCACTGTTAGGATTGTGCGTGCACGATTTTTAAAAATATTCCTACAATTACAAGTTACTTAGTCAGGTTTTCTCGAAATACCAATTAAAATGCTCGATATAAGACAATTACATCGTCTTTCCAGTATTATTTTGTGAAAAAGAAGTTCGTTCTGGTTTTTTATGCATAAATATATATTTGAATGAGCGAAACTCATGGATATGAAGTTTTATTCGCAACCCGGATCTACTCTGATATGTGAAAGAAAATAAACTTGATGGATACTGAAATTTCTTGACCAAAATAGGCATCACTCACTGGTGTTGTTGTTGTTCTTGCTCATAATCTTCCTTGGTGTGGGAACCGAAGGCGACAGCGAGTTCCTCTGGAGGAGCACGTGTGGTTGCGTGGTAACGCATACTTTCAGCGGTTGTTTATCAGTCCGAACCGGAACGATCGTGGCCGAAACGGCGTTGCCGTTGGTGCCCGCGCCAGGAGTTCCGGAAACCGGAGCCGACGGCGGGTTCGAGTTGTTTCCGGCGCCGTCACTGGTCGGATCACCCTGTTCCATGTCCAGAGTCATGCATAAAATCCGGCGATTCTAGGGAATTATATGCGCGACGCAACCGATAGTCCGTCTGGACTACGACTGTTTTGTGTTAGGGCGCCGCGGCGCTTCAGGCTCAGGCACGTCGTTTCCCCCTCCACTAGGCGAGACCACGCGGAACTCAGCCTCTCCTCCGAGTCCTTCAAGATCTGCATGGCACCCTTCAAGGAGGGTTGCCGTTACCGGCCTAGGTATTCGACCTTTTTAACACGCTTTTATTAGCTTGTATGCTCTTCGAGCATAATTTTCATCAATATCCAGGAGTTTGATTAATCCGAAATTCCGCACACGTATCAAGGACCAATGCAATAATTTTGGTACTGTTGCGTCTTGTAGAACTTCGGATTCCACTGTTTTTTCACTTGAAACTTCTAGAGTGTGGATAATAAAGTGTGGATGAAGCACGCTCTTCATGCAGTTTTTTCCCCAAAAGACATATTTTCAGCAGTCATTTCTACCATTATTTCACCGCCATCTGCCATATGACGGCTGCCATATGCAGTGTTGTCAGAGCCAACATTGAAAATTCCGCTACTGGTATCAAAAAACTCTGCTACTTTCCGCTACCCCGGGGATTATAGTCGTGGGGGGGGCGCATTAAGACATTTATTATACAGATTGTGTCAAAAACGGACAACAAAAACCAAGCAGCGTGATAAAATATAACATAAAACATTTGACTATAAAAATAAGACAATATTACAAATAACTGTCAAACAACAGAACATTTATCACGCAGGCATATTAAAAAAATATTACAGGAGCTAAAAAATCAAAAGGATATGACTAAAGGCCATTTCTGTTTCGCATAATAAAATTGATGTTTTTGAGTTACTTAAACTTAGTCACTGTCTGTATCAGATTCTTCTTGTTGCATTTCTGTTCTCTCTATACTATATAAATTATTTTTGTATTTTTTAAATGTTTTTCACCAAACTCGAAGTCTGAGCAGCAACATTTTTTTGTATTGTATCCAGTTTGATAATTATCGCGAACAAAAGTTAAAGATACAATAGATAAATATCCATCATGTGTACCTAAATTGCAAAATTCCGCTACTTCTGGCAACACTGCGTCTGTGCATATGTCATATATGAGAGGCGCTTGCCTGCGGTGTTGCCCGATTGGTCTCCGCATTTAGGGAAAATTAAAAGTGGAAAATCAATATACCTGCCTTTTAGGTTTTGCATATGGAAACATAGTAGGCCGCGCGGATCGAACGTCAGTACTGAATCTTAACCTCAATCTTTAGTAAACTTAAATTCAAAGTTTCACAACAATACGTGCAGTATTCTCACTACAGTGAATGTTTAAGTGTCACCAAGTCATTAGAAAAATGGAACTCGACCGAGAACATTTTCGCGCCATAATTTATTACAACTTTCAGAGACAATTATCGCAACAAGAATGACTTGCTGAGTTACTGTCTGCTTTCTGCAACGAAGCGCCACATCAGTCGATAATTTCCCGTTGGTATGGAGAATTCAAACGTGGACGGGTCAGTCTTAGCGACGATCCCAGGGTGGGTGCACAAAAAACGGCAATCACCCAGAAAAACGTCAATGCTGTGCGCAAACTCAAAGTCATTTAAAACTACCTACCGTTTTGTTTTATTTACATATGCAAAACTTAAAAGACATCACTCGTATTAATCAATGAAAAACTGAAACAAACAACAATAGCAAAATAAAAAGCGGTTCTTAATAAGTATAAAACAAAAAAATAACAGTAGTAAGCTAATACACAATAAATTGTAAATAATTATAAAAAACAAAAAATAAAAACTGTGGTAAAATGAAAAACAATTTCATGTAATTATACAAAACAAAAAATAACAAACAGTAAAATAAAAAGCTACTCTAAGTGATAACAAAAAACAAAAAGTAAAAACAGTAGTAAAATGATAAACAATTCCATTTGATTATTAAAAAATTCTTTTTATTCTACTGTTTGTTATTTGTTTTTTAAAATTACATGGAACAGTTTTTTTTTGTTTTACTACTTTTTATTTTTTATAAGTATTGACAATTTATTGTTTTTTAGCTTACTATCGTTATTTTTTGTTTTATACTCATTAAGAATAGCTTTTTATTTTGCTACTGTTGTTTGTTTCAGATTTTCGTTTTTGTGTTTCATTAATTAATATATGTATTATAAATTTTCCCCTTTTCATATTTTTCCCTAAATGCGGGGCCCAATCCGGCAACACCGCAGACAAGCGCCTCTCATACATGACATATGCACAGACCTCAACGGCCTATGGCCGATGGCGGTGGAAATTATGGTGAAAATAACTGCTGTTTTGGGAAAAAATGTTCTAGACAAGTTTCAAGTGAAAAAACAGCGAAATTCGAAGTTCTACAAGACGAAACAGTATCGATAACAGTTTTCCATTACCCTTATAAGTAAAATTCTGTAAAAAGCAGATATGTTAATAAAAAGCAACGGATTTCAAATGCCACCTTACGAACTCTGCAACTACAAGGTGTCTTGTAAACCAGGGGTCTTGAGTCATTTGCCCAGGGAGTTTCAAAAACCACTGATAACGTATTTCCATATTATCTCGCTCATTTTTTCAACCTTCTCAAACAGTCTTACACATATCGACAGATTACCATTGTTTACATGTCATGACGTGACATAAGCTATCAAATAACATTTTCTGAAAAAAAAAGTTTTTTTTTTAAGATAATGGGCTTGTGTCATTACATACCTTAACTTAATGAGCCGTAAAAATATTTGGAATGTTCTAAGTAAAGTGTAAAAACCTAACAAAAGCATCATTAAAGCATATACCACTCCAGACCATAACAAAAATCCAATTAGCGACGATAGAAAAACAACATAAAGAAAAAGAAATACACAACTTCAAACTTGACCATTCTTACTTACTCTATTGTATCGTAATGCAAATGCGGTGGATAGAGAGATAAACACATATTCGGTAAACAGTTATTTTTCTTTGTACAATAAAATGAATTTGCATTCAAGAAGGTTTACCCCTCTAACGTAAATTGATATTAACAGTTAAAAGTCTCGCCATTTTTTTTCAATAATCCTGAAATCTCTAGTGGACATCCAGCTTGTTATTCAGCAAGGGTTGTTGTTCACCCCATTCAATCACCGCTAGCAACGATTACAAGAAAAAAAATAAAAATGGGGTTGAACGCCTAACGATCTTTTCCTTAGAAGAAACGTCGTATTCGCTATGCAAGATTTCGCGCACTTTTTGTTTTTATCATGCTGATGTCAAGTTTATTTGCATATTGTAACGATCACTAATGAACACCGCTGGTACCTATATGGAATATTGAAAATGAAAAATTACAGAATGAAAATTGAATAGTAAGTAGCGGCAGCTGCTGGGAAAAAGCTGGGCTATTTGTTTAGGGCCAAGTAGTACTTTTCTCCCCATGACCTCCTCTCTCTATACAAGGCTCAGATAAGATGTAGCCTCGAGCATTGCTCACACATTTGGGGTGCTGCCGCTCCGACTACATTATTCATGCTTGATGCGGTCAGACTGATCGATGACTCTTCTCTAACAGATGGTCTCGGGAACCGTTCGCATCGGCGGGCCGTCGGCGATCTTGCTCTCTCTCTCTCTCTCTCTCTCTCTCTCTCTCTGTCTCTGTCTCAGAGCTCTCCTCCATGAAGCCGCCGCGTGATGTGCCTGCCAGACAGACTGGCCTGACTCGCCTCCCATATCCTAGCCGTGTCGAACGAGGTACATCCAGAACTGGCCGATACGACCGCTACTTAGTCCCGAGGGTGTCAAGATTGTGCACCAATCTACACGAGGAAGCTTTTACCAGTTCTACTAGCCTTAGGCAGTTCAAAAATTGGATTAACAAAATTTCTTTGGGAATTGACGTAGACTACCTGTAGGCCAGGAAAAGAATGTCTATGAGCCTGTTTGGCTGACTTGATCTGTTTAATTTCTCTATTGTACATGTTCGTAAGTATTTTTTTTCTTCAGGGGGTTCAACTTGTTCTGGACTTAATTTGTTATGAACCGATTTCGGCGTTGCGTAGGAAGCATAGTCGACCTTCTTGACGTCTTTTTCGGGGCTGAAAATTGCATATTTTATCTCGAAAATGACCAACTTGAAAAACGTTAATGGACGTTAACTACCTATTTTGCTGACCTGATCTGTTTAATTTCTCTATTGTACATGTTCGTAAGTATTTTCTTTCAGAGGGTTCAACTTGTTCTGAACATAATTTGTTATGAACCGATTTCGGCGCTGCATAGAGTGAACCTACCTGACGCCTTTTTCGGCGCTGAAAATTGCATATTTTATCTCGAAAATTACCAACTTGAGAAACGTTAATGGACGTTAACTACCTACCTGTAGGACATTAAAAGAATGTATATGAGCCTGTTTGGCTGACTCGATCTGTTTAATTTCTCTATTGTACATGTTCGTGAGTATTTTTTTTCAGAGGGTTCAACTTGTTCCGAACATAATTCGTTATGAACCGATTTCGGCGTTGCGTAGGAAGCATCGAGTCAACCTACTTGACGCCTTTTTCGGGTCTGAAAATTGCATATTTTATCTCGAAAATTACCAACTTGAGAAACGTTCATAAGAACCTTTTTTCTTCGGAATGACCGAAAAAAAAAAAATCGTCCAGGGCGAATAACCAATTTTTGGGATTTGTTTAAAATATTGGACAATTTTTGAAACTTTTTGAATAAGATCATAATCTGATCTACCTAGCCGGGGCTAGTATACAGGGTGTACCTTAATGATATACAAAAGTTTAAGGGTGTGAATCTACCTGAAAAATGAATGTTGGTTTGATTCATAAAGTATGGCCACCAAGGTCCCCAGACGTCAACAGTTTAGATCTCCTATTGTGGGGATATCTTAAGACACTAGTGTACATAAGTTCCATTAACACTGAAATTAGGAGAAATAATAGTTGCAGCTTGTGATAGAATAAAAGACACTCCAGGGATATTGCAAATTAGCGTAATTCCATGAGAAGAAGAGCGGAAGCATGCATACTAAGGGAAGGGGTCATTTCCAACAATTTTTGTAATGATTTCGTTGGTTTTAATGTTATGTTTATGTTGTCAGTTGTTGTTGTTCATTACCCCTAATGTGTTTAATTTTTCCAATTAAATTAATAATAATTTTGCAAGTTAGACAATAGAACGGTTTTTATTTTTTTACTCAAAAATGGCGCATTGAAGGAAAACAATTCAAAAGAGATTATTTGTTTTAAATTGAACTGGAAATTTAAAAATAATTTTTATTTGTCAAAAAAACATTGGCGTACCATTTTTTTCTTAAAAAAGATCGAAGTCAATACCCGCACGCCACTGTTAAAGCTAAAAATTATTTTTGCATTGAAAAATATGCAACTTTATTAACTTCCACTACGTACTGAATATCAGTGAAATATCTGAAGGCGGTTCTGAAAATATTAATTAATTTCCATCTTTTCCTAAAACTTCAACACCCCGAGTTTTTGCAAGGCAACATTTTTGTACCATAGTTTATAAAGCAAACTAGCATTAATTTTTTATGTAGATTCACACCCTTAAATATTCGCATATCATTAAGGAACACCCTGTAGAGAATTGAAATGACTGGCTGATGTTGAACATCCCCGAGTTTTTGTAAGGAAACATTTTTGGACCATAGTTTATGAAGCAAACTAACATTAATTTTTCATGTAGGTTTACACCCTTAAATATTCGCATATCATTAAGGAACACCCTGTATATTTTTTTGCGGAGCTAGGGCAGCAATATCCTACGATATTTGTATGATTATGCATGGACATCCAAATGATCAACGGCATTGTAGCTGGAAGAACAGTAACTATGCTGCCATCTCTTAATGTAAATGAAAACAAATAACAAATTATAGTTTATTTGGTTTTGGCAGCTGTCTATTCTAATTTGTGTATAGTGTCTCCATCTGTTACCGAGGGCTGACATTATTTATTTGACAAATGGTAAAGAGTCCGATGGGCAAATTAGATAGGGTATTTTATTTTAGACGACGTGCAACACTGTTTTTGGTCACCGTTACTGTCTTTGAAAATAAATATCCCTATAAAACATTCAATCGATGTTATCTACATTAACCTAAAAGTGTTGTTTTGTTTCTATAAACTATTGTCAGCAAAATAGGAATAAATTCAATCCATAATTACTATGAAAAGACAAAGTAATGTATCTCATTACAAGAGACATGTGCCTTGATTCAATATAGCGAATATAAGCCGAAAAATACAAGAAAATCTCCAATATGGCTACTAATAATTTAGGAATTGACTGGATCGGATCACTCGGAGTTGGGGTCGTAGACTTTGAGACCCCTTCAGCTGGCGAGTCGAGTCAAGGGACCTCAAACATGAATCAGTATGAGCAAATTGATAGATCAAACACTAGTGCAACATTAAAGGTTTGATAACAATGCCAAATGTAGTAGGGCCTTTTCATAACATGAGCTTCCTTTTACAGAGAAATCCAAAAATGGAACTATCCAAAAATGATTTACTTAAGTTAGTTACTTATTTTGAAGGCGAAATTCAAGCAAGGGACATCGCATTGGCTGTTCTCAAGGTAATTACATCAGTAGATTGTGATAGGCATAACTAATCATTCTAAAACATCCATATAGGGTGGTATAAACATCACCAACCCATCCATGAAATTTAAGGTATTAACGCAGATTATAATAAAATGACTGTTTGCTTTATTGGGTGAAAAATATAACAAGCTGTAGGTAGTTTTTGAGCATTTGTCTGGCAAAATTTCCAGTTTTGTCTCGCATGCTTACATTTGGACCAATAAGCTCAAACCCTTGGGTCATGGGGCTGCATTTGGGGTAGGGTGTAGGCTACCTAGGACCCTTTGTGGGTCATAGTATTAGATTGATATTAGGTTCTAAATCTATTCAACACATTTACCTAGGAGCGCTGTTCTTTTAAAGGGCAGAGGGTAAAACTTCTCAATATGCTAAATATGCAGTTTCTGAAAATCCCCTCATACGAAACTCAAAAATATGATTTTGTAGAGTAACATTTCCATTTGTATCTCCCATCGTTACAAGGAGTGAAACTTGGTATACCTGGATAATCTGTGTCCCTGAATTTGAATTCTATTATAAAAATTCCTGACATGGGGTCTAATATGGGGTAGAAAGTTCCAGTTTACCTAGGAAATGTGTTTTTATCCAGATCATAAGATACACAGGGAGGATTTTTGATAATTTTCACATATGAAATTCGAACATATTACAGGACTTCATTTGTTGAAACTTGGTATATTCAGTAATGATGGAAGTGTTTATATACTGTAAAATGCTTGTATTGTAGTCGGAAAAGCTGAAACAGGTAGTAAATGTGGGACGGTACAGGCCAGCGGTAATGTCAGATCCTTACACAGCTTTACTAAGAGATAGCATAGCAGATGGTTCGTCTTCCAAGGCAGCTGTTTCAGAGAAAGAAATGGCACAAGTTGCTGAACAGCAGCTACAAGCACTAGAGCAGCTAGTCCTCCAGCAACGATGGGCACACCAGCATATGATCAGCATACTTAAAGAAGCAGAAAATAAACATAAGAAGGTAAGGTGATTGCAAAATATGTATGTAGTCCAGCATTGGGATGAATGTTTTGAATCGGAATGCTGATTGTTGTTAAAAAGTTATCAAAACATGCTTCCTCTAAAATTTTCCAGGTGATACAGGAACTAGAAGAGGAAAAAAGTAAACATGAACATGATACTGCTCAGGGAGATGATATCACATATGGCTTAGAAATGGAAAGAACACGATTGAGACAAGAACTAGAGATGGAGAGAAATGCTAGGAAAAAATTGGAAAAGGAGGTTAAACGACAAGTTGAAATGGCTGATGAAGAGAGAGCAAGACAAAAACAAATCGTATTGTTGTTATTGGCTGAGAGAAAGAAGATTATTGTAAAGTATATCGAAGAAAGAAAAAGGAGCGAAGATCTTGCACAGATTTTGTCAGAGGAGAAATCAAGGTGAGTGTTCAACTATTCAGATTATCTGCTTTTCATTGGATAGGGTCATTCAGAGTAGTCTGCTCATGGTAAAGACTAATATGATGTTTATTGCATTATTTTTTTCTTTCTTTTTGCAGCTTATATATAGGTTTTGCTGATATGACCAATTCGTTGCTCTTGGGGTGGCTTTCTTCAAAGCTTAACATTCTTTTCCTTTTTTAATGCTTCAAAATTTAGACATTGCCTTTGAGGTTGGGGTTGCTGGGTACAGTAAAAAGAAATGTACTTACAGATGCTTGGAATCAACAATGAAGTTGCAACGTTTGTTTTAGAAAAACAAGTAAACTATGTGAAGTTATTCGTTTATTGCATGCACTACCATTATGTGTCATATTTTCAATTTGATTCACTATCTGGAATTCTTATCAGTTATTCAGTCACATAGGCAAATATACTAAGTGACATATAAATCCGAACACCCAGTTTAAATGGTTTTATTTTAATAAAAGTTGGTAAATGTATTTATCTTACTGTAAATAACAAGTGAAAAAATTTTCAGCCTTATCAGTCGGACATTCCGGTTTTTATACTGCTTTTTTTAATTCACTAACGCTCTAAAAATGAATATTTCAGCCGCAGTAAAGAATTAGCGTTGGCGGATTTTGGTTCTTGACATCCTTTACGATCGGTTACGATGCCTAGAGTACGAAGACCTGTACGATTTTGTCAACTTAATGAGTTTGATAGGGGCCGTATAGTGGGACTTCGGGAAGCTGGACTTTCTTTTCGGGCAATTGCAGTTAGAGTGCAAAGAAGTGTAGACACTGTGGTTAGGTATTGTCAGGCATGGCTTCGAGAAGGCCGTACGCAAAGAGCAAGGGGCACTGGACGCCGCCGTAGAACAACAGACCGTGAAGATCGCCGCCTAAGATTATTGGCCTTAAGGGACCGTTTCTCCACTACGAGGTCCATTGCAAATGAATGGTTTGCAGAACATGGAAGACCTATTGGCATGCGAAGTGTTTACCGACGAATGAGAAGTTTTGGCTTGTTTTCATACCGGCCACACTGGGTCCTCCCTTTAACTCGAGAACACCGACGTAATCGCCTTGAGTGGTGCAGACAACGGTCACTCTGGGATCAGGAATGGAACAGTATTGTCTTTAGTGACGAGTCGCGATTTTGTTTAGGCATGCACGATGGTCGTGCCAGGGTTAGAAGGCGACGTGGTGAAAGGAGGAATCCACAGTTTTTTGTTGAAAGACATGTTCATCACACTGTTGGAGTTATGGTTTGGGGTGCTATAACTTATGGTTCCAGGTCAGCTTTAATCTTCATCAGAGGTAACATGAACGCGCAGCGTTATATCCACGAAGTTCTAGAACCCCATCTTTTACCCTATCTTGACACCCTGGCAGATCCAACTTTCCAACAAGATAATGCCCGACCACATGTTGCAAGAGTCACAATAGACTTCTTTCAACATAATGATGTCACATTGTTACCATGGCCACCAAGATCTCCCGACTTATCCCCAATTGAGCACGTGTGGTATATGATGGGTAGGAGATTGCTCAATTTGCAACGTCCTCCTCAGACTCTAGAAGCACTTCGAGAGGAGTTGGTGGTTGCCTGGACTGAGATACCACAGGAGGACATTGACCACCTGATCAGAAGCATGCCTAGGCGCGTTGGAGAATGCGTAGCACATCAGGGTGCATCCACACATTATTAAAGGTCAAAGGGCTTTAAAGCACTGCAATCATTTTGAAATTTTTATCATTTACTTATTATGCTTCATTAAGTACTTATACAAAATTTTATTAAAATAAAACCATTTAAACTGGGTGTTCGGATTTATATGTCACTTAGTATATCTTAAAAGCAATCCATATATGGCAAAAGTTTCTTCTGTAGTAGCTATGATGATTAATGTTTCCCTTTACTCGGGGAAGCTTTTCCATATATGGCGACTTTAAATTGATAATGGTGGGAAGAATGACTGTATTTGGAGATGCTTAACTTCTAGAAAACCGCACTTTATGTATAAATACTTCCACAATAGTTTTGGTTTCACCAGGGTTTTTCCTTAAGTGTGTCTGAAATTTAAAATTGAATAAAACGAGTTGTGTGCGACATATGATGGAAACTTTAATTGCGTATTAAAGTACATTCAATACCATTACGTTGTAAAAATTGCATCATTCAAATGACCTCCGCGGCTTCGTCTACAGGACTCGATCCGAGAGGTCCAATTTTGTAAAACTCTGCTGCATAAGCTGGGCTAGATCTCACCAACGGTTTGAATGATCTTGTTCTCCAGTTGGTGAATTGTTGTTGGTTTATTGCGAAAGACCAGCGACTTAACGTAACCCCAGAGAAAAAAGTCTAAGGACGTCAAATCGCACGATCTTGGCGGCCATTCCATACCGCCTCTTCTGGAAATAACGTGCCCTGGAAACTTTCCTTGCAACAACTGCTATTTAATGGCCGACGTGTGACACATTGCGCCATATTGTTGGAACCACATGTTCAGGTCCATATCATCCAATTGAGTCACCGTCTCGCCATTCTCGTTTCAGATGTACGGCTGACCAAAACCCACACCAAACAGTAAGTTTTTCCAGATCCAATGGAGACTCTTGATACTGTTGTGGATTTCTGTCTCCCCAAATGCGGCTATTTTGTTTATTCACGAAGCCGTTTTACCAAAAATGTGCTTTATCACTGAAAATGATTTTTTCCTCCCAACTCCCAACTGTTCCAGAGCCCAATCAGCGAAAGTAAGATGCGCTTGGTGGTCTTGGGGCTTCAGTTCTTGCGTCAACTTATATGGATACCTGCCCAAGTCTTTTCGTAAAATTCTCCGAGTCGAGATCGCAGACAGGCCAATTGCTTGTGCATGACGCGGAATCGAGAGGACTGGGTCTTCAGCTACATTTTTTACATCAGCAACAATATTCTCGCTTGACCGCGCATTTTACATTAACTGCTCGATCAGCAACCGAATCGTGTTGCTCGAATTTGGAGGAATGATAGCCATGCCACCTGAAACCTCAGAGCAAGACGTTGCCAAATTCCGGAGATAGCTATTGAAAAACCCTTTAGTTGTAGTGCAACATTTTCGGCAGTGTATTTTCAACTTGTACTTGTTCAAGGGTGGACTCAATGGCAGAAGGTTTGGAGGAAGAGAGCAAGAAATCATTACAAATGGAAGCTGAACTAGAAAAGCAGGTACACGTGTACGAAGCTGACAAAAAGGGTCTGAAGGCTCAACTAGCGGCGAAAGAAGGCCGATGCCAAGAATTGGAAATGGAGCTTCAAAGAGTTAAGGCTGAATACGAAGCACTCAGAACCAGGGTGGCAGCCAGCTTACCCAACGATGGTGCAGCTCCTATGACCAGCAGCGTTGCTAAGGTCGTCCAACCGACTGCTACCGTTTCCAGTGTTCCCGTTTCAGGGCCAAGTGAGTTTTTATCTGTCGCTTTATGGACGCAAACTTTTACAAATACACACTGGTCACTGATTACATAGTTAGTGTGCTGTAGTTGTGAAATATTAGCGATATAACTTGTTTTCTTTTTTTCAGCGACTGGTATTGCTCAATCTGTGATGCCGGGTCAAGCATTACGACAAACTAACATCACTTCTACAGCGATGGCGGCAGGAAAGGTGAGTTGGAGATATGATAAATAACGGATGTGACAGTGGTAGTCGTACAGTAGAACTCCGATTATCCGAAATAATGTGGACCCAAGGGCTTTTGCATAAGCGAAATTTCGGATAAAAACGAAAAAAATATTTAGACTCATTAAAAATTGGTATTCTACGTTCTCGATTCTGTGTAAACCACAGATCCACTTTTTGATATTCCCCTTTTTCATAGTTTTCCGTGACGACTGCGATGATGTCAGAACACTAGGCCACCTTTCAATTCTCTCGCGTTGTTTTTTCCATTCTGAAATGGTACTCACGCCCACACCTAAATCACTTGCCACGTTTGTAAGCAAAACACCTCTATCTAAACGTCTGACTGCCTCAAGTTTGTGTTCTATGGTAATAACAACGCGTTTACGTTTATTTCCATGCTGCTCCATCTTAGCGATTATGAACCTGACTGAAACAAACATACACGCACACATACCAGTGAATTTTGCAAACGCGCTTGGGGAATCACCGGCAGCGAATCTAAGTTCGGTTAATTTTTTTAATTTTCCAATATTATTTTTAACAAATTAAATTAATTATTTACAACTAAAATGCTATTGGATAGTTAGGACAAACATACAAAATCTAAAGTAGTTGCTCGAAATATAAACCCAATTGTTCAATACACAATTCACATCTACGAATGGTCGAACGTGGTATAGCATTATTCAAATAAGGCCTTATTTCATCACATGCATTCCTGATTCTGTCTATTAGCATATCTCTTGTGGTTACGGGAGTCTGGTACACTTTTTCTTTTAGAAATCCCCACACAAAGAAATCTAATGGATTTAGCTCATTGGATCGTGGAGGCCAGGCGACTGGTCCTCCACGGCCGATCCATCTTTCTGGATAATTTTCGTCCAGCCAGTTTCTAACTATTCTCGAATAATGAGCTGGACAACCATCATGCTGGAACCAGGCTAATCTTCTTGAATCTAACATAACATCATCTCACATATTTGCATGTTCAGCATTTAAAAATTCCAAGAAGGTCGCAGCATTTAATCTTGCAGGCAAAAGTTAGGGTCCAAATAGTCGATTACGGTAGATTCCAATCCACACGTTCACGCTAAATTCATGCTGAAAATTTCTTTCCCGAACTGCATGCGGATTTTCATGCGACCAAATATGTTGATTATGAAAATTTACCACTCCACGTCTAGTGAAGCATGACTCATCGGTCCCTAAAACGTTACTTAAAAACTCCCTATTATTATCAGTTCTATCAAGAATCCACTGACAAAATGTGATTCTTCGTTCTGCGTCCCCTGGCTGCAGTCCTTGCACAGGTTGCAAATGGTAAGGACGTCTATGGTCATTTCAACACGGTGAACATGGCTTGCTGAAATTCCCAAGGCACCAGAAACTTTCCTAACACTTGTGGTCGGATCTCTGTCAAACTCACGCAGAATCATACGGGTAAATCTGCGCTGACGAACATTTATGTTTTGATCCCTTTGGAGATTCCCAAAACCATTTTCAATTATTTGGCGATGCACTCTTACAAATACTGAGCGAGTTGGATGTCGTCGGTTTGGAAATCTTCGTGCGTATTCTCTGGCTGCTTCTGCTGCGTTTCCATTTACAAAGCCATACACAAAATGAATATCCGCTAACTCTTGATTGGAGAATAAAAATGGCATTTTTATAAAACTTACAAAAAAAAAACAGGTAAAAGAAACTAAATTTCGTGCATTCACAATTGCAAAAAAACGTTTCAGGTTTCAACAGACAGCAAAACTAACTGTCAACTAATTCACGTTTAACCTTATTCTGCTTTCAATTTCAAAAATATTTGCAGGCACAGCCTACTTCTAAAAATTATCGAGATACTGACTTTTTAACGTTATTTTATCATAAATAATTAAAAATGCATCGAACCTTAAACATCGAAATATCTCAAAAACGGCTAACTATAACGAAAATTCACAAGAGAGCTTTTTTATATTGAAAAGTGCGAAGAATCAGTTTTTTATTCAAAAAGCAAAAAATTGCACTAAGAAAATTTTTTCGGTCATTTTAATACACTACAGGTACAGTAGAGAGCGCCCTCTAGCGGCTACAGTAAAACTATGCCCATGGTTCGTTTTGTCGTACCAAAAAACCCTTGTATACCAATGTTCACTGTTATACATCAAATATTGTTCGAAATATTTAAATAAAACTATTTTAGAAAGTATTTTTCGACCCATGTTTATATAGACTTAATGCATTAATTTTAAAAGTTCTATCGAATCCTAAAGTTATGCAACAATAAACTGAAACACCCTATATATTATATATTCCGATAATGAATCTAATTTTCAGGTGATTGGAGGTGGTGTTGTCGGCGGTGGCACAGTCAGTCGCACCCCTTCGAAGGCGGGTGCAGGTGCATTTCATCCCCATCCCCCTGTCCAAAGTTCAGGAACGGCAGTCTCCCCGGCCCCCCAGACGCCTCCTAAGAAAGGAGCAGGTACCGCAAGGGGGGTGCCGCCCCCAATCCCGCCCAACAAGCCGGTCATCCCCACCAAATCGGCCACGGTCATCAGGAGACCCGAAATGGCAGGGGCCCCCTTGGGAGGTATCACTGCAGAAGGTCAGGAGAAGAAGAAGCCGGCTCCGATACCGGTACCCGTCGTACCACCACCCAAGGAACCAGACGCTCCCAAACAAGGTACGACAACATGTATTGGCAATTCTTAAAAATCACATTCATCGTAATTAAAAAACGTATCATAACCACCCTGTGATCCGTAATAGTTGAAACGACTGCGTATCTTCATTGATTAACATATTCTATATGAAAATACCCAACCATGTAAGTCGTCTAAAGAAATATCTGAAATAAAATGAGATATTCTGGGGTACATTTTTTTTATACCGGAGCAGGCGGGCAGGCAGAAGATCAAATAGAAAACTTAACACCTTCAATCAAATTGAGTTATTTCAAATTTCGACTTCGAATGCCTTTTTTATTACAGATTGAGAATGATAAAATATAAACTAGTCGGTGGAAGATTGAAGCTGAAAGTCGAAGTAATCCCTCATAAGTTTAACTGCAAAAAAGGTGTAAAGTAAGTCTTAAGTTTTCCTAGTTTACATTCATCAATGAGTCTATCGAAGGAGTTAGGATCCTCTACTACGTCTAAATTTGGAGAACTTCCACTTTCGTTATTGAAATCTTTCGCTTTAATAAACTTAATAACATACTACTGCCAACTTTACAGCTAGTGTAGCAGTAGGCATAAATACTTACTTCCAAAGTGTCACACCTTTTATTTACGCGCTTGAAAAAATGAATTCCATCACTGCATAAATGTCAGTTATTAACTAGAAACCACGTGGACGAGCGCACAGGTGTGTCTTATGAATTGTCTATAGACTAATAATTACTAAATGCACAGACGCTGTCGGCACGCTCGCCACTAGTGAAGTGTGACGTCAGACGCGTACTTACGGCAGCAATGATTTCGCGCCAAATTCAAGTATCAATTTCTCTGTCATTTATTGACCGATTTCAATAATTTTTTTACTGGTTGATTATATTGCATCTATATTTTGCTGGTATGTCATTACTGCGATTCTGGACATCACGAAGCTTTATTGCATATAGAGAACCCGTCATTTACGATGGACTATCGCGCGGCCAGAGAGAAAGTCGGAAGATGCATTCTCATTTATGAGAATTTGTTACAGCTATGCTATGTCAATAATTAGAGGAGAAACATAGCTGCGATAAATTCTTGAAGATGACGCCAGGGTACCTCATTTCATCTTGGATATTTTGAACGCCGAAATACAGTACATGGTTGAGTATCTTCAGGTAGAATACATTAGCAAAGGGTATTGTATAGTAATAAGTGTAAATATTTCTTTGAAGGGCAGGGGATTGAGATGCTGGGTCAAGAACTGGCCGATTTCCAACAGATGTTCGTTACCATGGCAACCAGCAATAACACCTAATAATGCCGAACGGATTGTAGACTTTTAGGAAACTTGACAAAGAAAGTTTTGGATGGAAAATTTGACGCTTCCTCTATTTATTTTATCTTTATTTCACCTGTGCAATTTTGCGCATCAGGTATTTTTTAGATTTATTGTTTTAGGTAAATTGTGTCAAACTGGAAATAACCATAATTTTATTCGTCTATTTCCTTCGATGCTTCTTGTTTGGCAGCTGACTAGACTATAAATACGCCAACGTTATAAGTATTTGAAAGTTATTGAGATCAAAGTTGTGCACACAAGCGCATCTTTTATTCTATTTTTTTTCATGTTTCGTTGAATTTGTCTAACAGCTTATAGAATCAGTGTATTCCTTTGTTTTAATGCTCCCGCGTTACTATGACAATGATAACAAGAACTTAACGCACCCTGTATAATGGCTCAAGCGCTGGTTACATGCTTGCTCTCATCTATAGCAGCTTATATAGAAAAAAACAATCGAATAGCTTATGTCTGATCCATTCTAAAAAAATGAGCATGTACTTCAATGTAAAATACGAATTATGTAGCATGAAATGAGTGTTTTTGGGTGTTGTAGATATTAAGGCAGAAGATACCTAGAAAGTATGATTTACATATTGTACTTTGAAAATTAAGAGCGTAAACGGTGGAGTTGAAATTTTATCGTTGTTTCTAAAGAGTCCCTTCAAAACCTATCACTGATATTTTGAGTTTACAGAAAACCGTTTATTTTATTTCCAGACTCCACTTTTGTGGTGTAGTGTATATTTTATTTGTTTTGCAATAGTACGAACGAGATTGGTTTCGGAGAAAGAAATATTCAAATGCAATAGTTACTTTGACGGTTAATATTATTTAACCAACATTTTATTGCAGCATTAAATCCATTTCTGTCTGCCGCTTCTTTACATACTCGACAAAAATAAAGGGGTTCACTTGAAAATTTATGTGATCTCAAAATGACCTTGAAGATTCAAGGTCAAGTATGTACTTGAACTTGAAATTGTCCACAATCTGCATTTGAGCGATTAAAAATAGAAAATCTAACATCACTTATTCTGTGGTTTACATATCGATAATCCCTCATGCGTGCATGGCCAATAGAACTATACTGTAGTAAACGTTGCAATCACAAAGAAGATTTGCCAAGAGTTGTGGTTTTATTGTCCAGCATGGGGTATTATTAGAAATAGATGTTTCCCGTTGAAAATTCATTTGATCTTCAAATGACCTTGATGGTAATAGTCAACGTCATGGACTTAGTTGAACATAGTTTCCATTTGAGAAAACTGTTCAAATGACCTTGAAAGTTATGGTCAAGGTCGCCATTATATGAATCTTTTCAGAGCTTACAACTTCATTACATAACAGTTTTCTTTATGAAACTTTGCGATATATGTTGCCCTTTCCATACTGCCAGGACACGCTCCAATACCGAGAACATCATAGTCAAGGTAACGGACACAGACATACTTCAACGTAAAATTTCTCGCTCTTTACATTTCCGGTGTCAAAAATAGGGGCTTCATTTGAAACCGTCAAATGACCTTGAAGGTCATAGTCAATGTCACGTCCTTGATGCATCCTTACAACTTTGTTCTGGAACATTTTTCTCCATGAAACGTCTTTTTAGAGATATCTTTTCATGGATAAAATTATGCCCATAACCTTCATCGGATTTCAATCATTAAGTGTATAAATCTTTGCGTCTCTCCATATTGTGGTTTGGATGTGATGCTGACAGAATATATATATATATATATATATATATATATATATAAAACAAAAAATAGGAAAATAATGGGCAAAATCCGCAAAAAGAAGGAAAGTGGATTCGAGCAGAAAATAGGATAGGTAACCCGAGCGATACGTATTTCTGCTGGTTGGCTTCATCAGGCCCGAAATGAATGCACATATGCAACTACAAGAGCCAACCTACACATTGTAGTATAAAATGGCTAGAAAACCTCGAATTCTCAAGGCGACATCTAACCACAACCACGCGGCCGGTTATAGCCATATTGTTGTGGACTTTGTGTGTGATTTTTTTCCCTCCCCATCTTCGTTTCCTCAGGTTACACCCGTATCCGGATGTATGGGCATGTGTATCTACTTTTGCAGTTGCATATGTGCATTCATTTCGGGCCTGATGAAGCCAACCAGCAGAAATACGTATCGCTCGGGTTACCTATCCTATTTTCTGCTCGAATCCACTTTCCTTCTTTTTGCGGATTTTGCCCATTATTTTCCTATTTATTGTTATATACCTTTCTCCGCATGATCATTTTCTCCTTTTATATATACATAAAAGTCCATTATTTTCGCGTGAAATCCACTGGCGTTGGAAAAAAGGTGGGTTGTCATCTGGAAAAGCCCGCGTAGCTTCATCGTGTACTGGATGACCCTGTACACAACCTACAGAATGGTATTATTCGGATTATCGCCGATCAATAGTATTCAAACTAAGCTGAGATAATGTATGGCTTCGTGGCGTGTGTTGCGTATCAATACCAAATTTCAAAACATAATCATGTTGAAATATTAACATGTTGCTCATCATAATCCGATACAACATATTGTCAATAAAGGTGAAAGGTGTAGAGGTGTAGAGAAACTGTATTTATTAGAGTTTTTAGTGCAGGACAAACCTTCGTTATCCGTTATCTAAATAAGAAAGCTCCGTAAGCTACGGAGAATAGGTCGTTCATAAGGTTGTTTTTTTCGGAATTCGTAGAGCTGGATAAGCTTAATTAAAACAATTTCAAGATGTAAAAACATATTGGTTAAAATATAATAGTCATCTGAGTTTTTGATCACGGATAAAAATAAATGCAAGACAGAGACAGTATTCTAAATAAATTGGATTGTCCTTATTTTTCTGGCAAGTTGGCGTTTCATTGTAGTTCTGCTCGTTTTGTGTTCATACGGCGGATCTGTTAAAGCACAGCGTTGCCAGATGGATAGAATTTCCCCAGAACACACAAAAATCTCACAGAATTAATACTTTAAAAAAATCCCAAAAGTTAATTACTGAAAAGGGGTAGGTTTGTACTTTCTATCCGCGAAACGTGTGATATACCTCAGCACATTAAATCCCCAAAAAATTCCAAAATAAAAATCTTCCATATTGTGCAACATCCCCTAACATGGCAATTCTGTCAAAGCACCGTTGGTACTCTAGGCGTCACGTTTCGGGGTCGTTTTTCAAAAATAACCTAACGGAAGGCTTAACCATTATTATTTTTGTTGCACTAAATATTCTCTATCATATAAATGAATGTACTGTCATCGAATTACCACAAAAGGAGTTTGTGTAATGTAAGCAGTACATCCACAAAGCTTCATGCATGTTTTCGACATATCTTTTTGTGTAAATATTGTACAAATCTTAACTCTATTTCGCGCTATGAAATTACGTGTATTATATTTTTCCATCCAAAATTTTACTTTCGCGCTTTGGCAGTTTGGGGTTGCTCAATCCCACAAAGTCCACCTTTTAATGTGATAATTACAACTATACTTGATGTATATCTTTATTTCATTCTAATCACGAAAATTTTCGGAAAATAGTATTAAAAATGTATCAGGAATTATGTAGAATTCTCAATTTAGACTTATTTGATTATATTGTACTCCATTTGAAGACATTTATGTTCAAATAGTTAGGTATTTTGAAATCAGGAATATTGTATTTATTGATTTACCACATTTAGATCGTTTTTTATCAATTCTTTGTACTTATATTTTACCACATGCATACTCCATGTGACCACACATATAGACAACAAGTCATTACTATGCAATAAGCAATTCGAGTGTTCGCAGAAGATAAAACAAATAAATAGCAAAAACCGTTTTTTGTGATAATGGAATTATAGATATAAAAGATTTGGATTAGATACTTTGTTATGACTGTTAGAAGATTTTAATGACTGCTAAGTCTTTATTTAAAGTATCGTAGTGAGAGATTCTTAAATAGTCCTTAGAGATGAAAGGTGTATACAATTAGATAAGTATGTCTTGATTATGAGATTGTTTCTATTATTTTTTTATTATGATTTGCATCTGTCGAAAATAAAATAAAGTTTGAATGTACTCAATATATTTTCGTTTCATTTCATCTTAACCTCGCCCTCCATGACTCTCATTTTACATTCACCCTGTACAAATTAGATGAAAATGGTGTCAAGTAGATTGACTATATTTACTTCTAGTACAATTGTCCAACAGTGGCATTCAAAATGTACTCAGTGACAGAAAGAATTATTTCTCCAACTTGATTTTTTTGGCAATGAGGTAGTCTTACATCAAGAATGAAACGATAACATTCTCACGAAATTTTATTGACAAGGAATAAGAAAAAAAAAATAATGTATTGGGCTACCCCGCAGCTGAATACACTCCTGTAACTTCGTGGATTAGCCGTGGCCGAGTCTCTGGCGGATGGTGCAAAGTGGTTAGTTTCCTCCCCATCATATCCCACACATGTTCGATGGGATTTAAATCCGGTGAACGGGGTGGCCACAGCAGCTTCTTGAAAAAAGTCGCGCAATATGGGGACGTGCATTGTCTTGCTGAAAAATGACGTGATTCAAACACTTTCGAACAATTGTATAATTTCAACGGTAAATATCCAAATACCGCATCGAGATGATCTGAAAAGTACTCCAGCCTCGAGTATTTGGATATGCAACTGAAATGAACACATAAGCCTATTAAGGGAGTTAATTTAATTAAGAGCCATCGCAGGGGTATTAGCTTCAAGGTGTAAAGCCATAGTGTGAATATGTTTTAATCATGAAGCGTGCAAATTATACCGTGTCGCATTTTTAACAATTTGCTGGTAATGTGGATGAGACTATCTAAAAATGTGCGTGCAACTTTGAACGACAATCACATCATTTACCATGAAGCGGATTTTGATTATAGTTCTGTGTTGTGTCTGTTCCGTTTTCGCTACCAATACGTAAGTGCGATAGCTTTAATATGCCTGGATTAATTTTGGGGGCAAATTCTAAACGGTTCAAAATATTTACCCTAACTTACACAGGGTGTTCCTTAATGATATGCGAATATTTAACGGTGTGAGTCTACATAAAAAATTAATGTTAGTTTGCTTTATAAACTATGGTCCAAAATTGGTTTTAGGAAAAAATTGCAAATAAATTAATATTTTCAGAACCGCTTCAGATATTTCACTGATATTTAGGACGTAGTTAAAGTTATGAAAGTTGCATATTTTTCAATGCAAAAATAATTTTTAGCTTTAACAGCGGCGTGCGGGTATTGGTGTTGGATATGGGTTTCGGTTACGGCATAGGGATTTTCTTCTGTCCACAAATGATTATTGTGGAAATTCTGAATGGCATTTCGAGAAAAATTAGCTTCGTCCGTGAACAGAATCATTGATTCAAATTGCGCATTTTGTGTAATTTTTTGAAGTTACTACTGACAAAAGGTCACACGCCTAGGAATATCAATGGGACGTAATGCCTGTACTCTTAAAATATGGTAAGGACATAACAGCAAATCAACTAAAATTCTCCAAACAATTTGATGGTAAATATTTAAGTGTCTAGCGATCTTCCGCGTACTCGTTTCAGGATGTTCTTTGACTTCGTGCAGCACTGCTTTCTCAATTTCAGGTGTTCTCGCACTTAGAGGATCTTTTGTTTTAAATTGAATGGGGAATTCAAAAATAATTTTTATTTGGCAATAAACCATTGGCGTACCATTTTTTTCTTAAAAAATATCGAAGTCAATACCCGTACGCACGGCACTGTTGAAGCTAAAAATTCTTTTTTCATTGAAAAATATGCAACTTTATTAACTTTCACTAAGTACTAAATATCAGTGAAATATCTGAAGCGGTTCTGAAAATATTAATTAATTTCCATTTTTTCCCTAAAACTTCAACACCCCAAGTTTTTGTAAGGAAACATCTTTGGACCATAGTTTTTCCTGTAGATTCACACCCTTAAATATTCGCATATCATTAAGGAACACCCCTGTATATGTAGGTATTAGAACTAGAGTCAACATTTCAAAGTTAACCATACCTCTAAAACAAAAATTCTCTAGGAATCGGCAATAATTGTGATAGTTTCAGTGTCCTTTGCAGAAAAAACGAAACAACCAGATATCAAAGGGAATATGTGGAAGAAACAAGTTTATCACTCAGAGACATACTGCCTTTGAAACCAAAGCAGTATGACAAAAATCGAGCCCCAAAGCCATTAGGTCAGCCGACAATCGTTTATTTCCACGTTACCGTTTTATCACTAGACTCAATCAATGAGGAATCTATGGCAAGTAAATATTTGTACCTTGCAATTTGTAGATTTGATAATAATTTTAGACATAGGTTCATTCTCTGTGCACCACATTATACGAGGATTTTCACGAACAAGCGCGGAATATACACTTATTACTCATTTTAAAGCCTCTTGCTTCAAGAATGTCATTCTCATTCTCATCTTATCATTTAATAATTGAATTCGCGGAATGGCAAGTTTCAAATCCTGGATCCCCATCAGTCATTCGATTCTTCCACTATCTTTTAGCAAGGTCTTTTCGAGCAGGGGCGGATTTAGCATTATGTCTACCACGATAGCATTAAATATTTATTAAATATTTAAAAAAAATGTTTGTTAAATATTTGTAGCGACAGATTTTTTGATATGTAATAAATACATTTCTTATATATTCATAAAATATTCGTTATAGATATTTGTAGTATATACAGGGTGACTTTGAAGTTGAGTCATTAATTTTCAGATAATGATTGTAGAAGGAAGATAAACCAAAATATGTGTGTAAAAATAAAAAAAAACTAAAAAAAAAATGTTACCTTGTTTTATAAAGTATCCTCCCGACAAGTATTTCAGTGCGGACCTGTATTTGATCGTGCGGTCTTGGAGCACCGGCATCCGGCATGCCCTCAACTGTGAGGTCTTAAGTCACCTGATTCACGAGCCCTTTGTACTACATTAACAAAGGCACGAGGGGTTGGTTGCACTCGATTGGGAAACCGATCCGCATACATCCGTGATGCCGCGGCAGCATTTTGTAAAGACTCCCCCCCCCGCAAATAAGAATCATGTCCACAAGTTCAGCATTTTCGTAAACATGTGCCATTTTTTATTTCGTTTGAGCCACTCAACAAACACCACTATTCACTCACGCGTTACCGACTGACACATTGACTGAATACAACGGAATAAAATTGTAGTAAAAACATCGTGATAAGCGTTTCAAATTCTTTCGCTTTTTTGTTTCCGATGCGATGAACCGAATAGGCGGATTATATCCGTTGCCAAACAGGAGCACATATTATTATTGAGACAGGGCGGTACTCAAACTTCTAAAGGGCTATAACTTTGTTACTTTAATTTTACCACAAAAATGTTAAAGGAAAAAAACATTTCTTTTGATCAGATCTACTTACTGTTAAAATAAATGACTCAACTTCGAACTCACCCTGTATATTCTATATATTCCAGTTCTACTAACATAGGCATTCCAAAGCTCCTCATAGCAGATAGGCTGTAAAAAATGATAAGCTGGTATGTACAGTTTGTGAAAATCAAAAGGTCGCCAATCTTGGCCCAACAAACTAGGTTAAAAATCGCTTAAAAGTAAATTAATGAACTTCGGGATCATATAGAGGAATGTTAGCTTTATACGTAGCTTCAATTTGGATACCTAGCAACCGCAAAAATAATGATTTTTAATCAAGTTTTATATCATGGAAGATTAGCATTTTTAGGGTTTTTCAGACATTAAATGGCTTATAGCTCGGAAACAACTAACCCTGAAGAAGAAAAAAATCGTCTTTTTTTGTAATGATTTAAGAGGGAAGATGATTTACAAAATTGACCAAAATGTGGCCAGGTCAGACACACTCAATTCCATCCAGCGCTTGGTCTACTATAGGTAGTTTACTGTTTACTCGATACTTGATGCGTTTGTCGATTAGTCATTGTTTACCAGTGTGACAAATATAGTTTTATTTACAAAACATACTGGTAGTTGAGGGTTCTGAAAATGCAGAATCTACGATTATAAATTTATGACTAACACTGGAAAATTGCAGACCTACGTAACGGACATTTTCCTGGCACAAAGTTGGAGAGATCCTAGATTACGACTGCCAGAAAATATGAGCGAAGAATACAGAATTTTGGATGTCGAATGGTTGCATAGCATCTGGAGACCAGACTGCTTCTTCAAAAACGCGAAGAGCGTCACATTTCACGAAATGACTATACCTAACCACTATCTTTGGCTATATCATGATAAAACTTTACTTTATATGTCCAAGTAAGAACCACCCTTCAAGTAGTATTTGCACAGTAGTGTGTAGTCACCGTTCTTGGTGGGTCGACGTAGTTTTTTTTTGTGAGGGGGGAATGCGTTTATGCACCATACCATAGCCCGAGCTACGGCGTGTGTGGGACTCCAGGTTGTCTTGATGAGACCACCCTGAACAATAACCTCCGCGTGGCCCGACTCATCAGCGTCTCGGTAAGGCCATGTGTTGTGCGTGACCTGCGGTCTGCTACAACGTCTCCTCATGTGTTTCAGTCTCTGGGAACGCCGGGTTGGTTCCTTTACCTCGCACAGTTCTATCGATGTCGTTAAGCGAGCATCGATAGAGGGTTGGCTATGTTCTCTTGGAACTCTTGTTTTCGAAAAATCAAGAGTTGCAAGTCCTCTACTACTTGTAAGTTAACTGGGTCGACGTAGGATTACCAATATCCCTTTATATATCTCCCTCATACAGGGTTTGTCCGGAAAGTAATAGGACTGAGTCGATTTAACAAAAATTGTTGAGCCAATCGTTACAATTCTTTAAAAACTTTCAAAATGGTATGGAGATTCGATCTGATTACTTATTTCATATGGCGTTGATGACGTCACCACGGTGACTACAACTATCCCATTTTCTCTTTGGAACAGGCTTGCTCTGCAAAATTTTCATTTTCGTTCCCGGTTGTAACAACCGAACACCTCTTAGTAATAATTCAAATTTGACCCACAAAAAAAAAATTCGACGGTGTCGTTGGTCATTTGGCCCCAGATTGACGTGTAAATCAGAATCTGTATATTCAATTTATCCGGATCACAGATACGCAAACGTTTTTTTAATTTTTCTCAGGAAATCTTAATTTATATACCGGTTCTTATAGTGAATGAAAGCTTGTAAATTAAAATTCAGCGTTCATTCAATATGCAATGTCGTAAGGCGGGAGTTGGAGTAAAGAACCCCGCACAAGACATGTAGAAAGTGAGTCTCAGTCGATTTGTTTGAAAATTCATTATGATATATTTCTGGCTTTCCTATACCAATGTTTTTATGCGACCAAAGTAATCCTGTGATTACTTCTTGAGAAATAGGGGGATGAAGTTTACCCGATTTGCAAACATTCATCCTTGAGGTGTCGAAGTACTATTAATCGCTTTCTGGATTCATGCAATAAGTCTACATCGACGGCTGAAACAAACGAATTCTATTGCCTGGAAGACATGATAAATCAAAGTAGTCTAAATAATTATCAATTATATAAACTTATATTTCATGCACTTCGAAAAAGGCTATCGAGGTAGTCGAAACGTCAGTAAACTAGTCCATTCAGCATCTCTGGTTTCTTTGATTTTCAGAGTTTTTGGTATGAGAAGTACACTCGGTACATTCACCTATTTTGCAAATCGGGTGAACGTCATTTCGCTATTTCTCAGAAAGTTATCATCGGATTGCTTTGGTCCCACAAGAAGGCGTTCAGGAAGGCGAGATATATATCATGCTAAATTTTCAGATAAAACGACTGGGGTCCATTTTACACATGTTTTGTGCGGGGTCCTTTGTAAGAATCTAGATGCATTCAGTACACTTTCTTCGCAGCCATCAATTCTAGATCAGGTATTTCGTGGGTTTAGCATGTTGATCGTACTGTAGTCAGCTCATGAAAAATTAGTTATTACGCTATTTAAAATTCAACTGGAACGATTGAAATAGAGCAATATTTAGGTTTTTTCAGGTTAACTCTGGTCCTGTCTTGTGCAATGAAGTTCGAAACGTATCCCCACGATACACAGATATGTACAATGATGATCGAAAGCTGTAAGTATTCCAGAAACACAAAACTGTTCCATATCACTACTAACGTGTTACTTAATGCAGATGTTATATTATCTACAAGATTTCAAAGGAAAACGTCTTTGAGGTAAGACTATGATCAAAGGCGACTAGTTGAAATGAAGCATGCAGCCAAGAGAAACATTGTGAAATTATGATTTGTATTGCGCAGTGATACAACACATACAGGGTGGCGTATCGAAAACGAAACAGACGCATTTACTGGCAGCTCAGTTTCTTTTTAAAAACGCCCAGACCCGTCGATTTTGTTTTCGAGGGGGACACCAGTTTGGCAAAAAATCACGTTAGCACGTGCAGTCCCCTAAGCGGGGGTGACACCACCCCCAAAATCTTAAATGGAAAGGGGGTCGAGTGATACCTTATTTTAAAGGTCTTTCAATTCCCTTTATAATGCTATATAACTAATGTACCTAAGTTCAGTAGTTTTGAAGATTTATTGATTTAAAACTTAAATAAAACTGATACATCATCATTAGTGGAGATCAATACATTTGGCAGCAAAGTAATTTAAAAATGAAGAATGAACTGACCCGTTAGGCAAGTAAATGTTGAAAATGGCCACCATGACTCTCCATGCAATAATAAAGATTTCGCTCAAAACGTTTACAATTCTTTGTCGCAGGTCTTCCTAATGATGTTGGCTGAGTAGCATAGATTTTGCTTTTTAAATGACCCCACATAAAGAAATCCAAAGGTGATAAATCTGGCGATCTTGGGGGCCATTCAATGTGTGTTAAATAGCAAGTTCACAGTAGTACTTTCAGTTTTTTTAATGATACATTAACGAAAGAGTGAACTGTGACCGATTTTGAAGAAAGAAAGTGATATGAAGTCATCCCCAGTAGTTTTTTCATCGTTAACGATTCCTTAACTTCTGTAAACTTAACAGTGCCAAATTAATAAGTAAACCAAATTTTGTTATAAATATTCCCTAAGGAACGTCAACGAAGATGTGATGAATATGTTACTAATCCGTCCGTCAATAAAATGAGAGAGGAACTGGTAAAAAGTGTTTGCCTATAGATGACGACCACAAAATGTTACTAAAGTAATTGTTCATTCCAAATAAATTTGGTTTCAAACTTTTCTTTCCACAGAGGAAGTATTGTAATCGCGAAAAATTTCGAAAATAAGATATTGTGTTTTGGATGTTACATGACATGCACTTGCGTGTCTCCTTCCTTCGTGCAGCAAACCCTATATGCGTATGACTGTATCGCTGGCCCTCCCGATCTCGAGTTATAGCAACGTTGCTAGATTCGTCGCGAGAAAAAGAAGGTGGCAGGTGATGCGATATGTACATACGAGGTGGGAGCGATATTATCTAAATGTACGAGCGTTATGCTTGGAATGTAATTTTGTGAGGATACTTGATTTCGTGTAGGTATCAAGAACTATTATTAAGAAAATGAGGCTACCGTGTACAGACACGCCCATTGCTGCAATCTGAGGATTTTTTTTCATGAAAAGCCCAAATAATGCACTAACGGTTTTCACAAAACCTACGCCTTTTTGATGTCATTGACTACATGGACAATTGTACCAGGACTTGTTTTAAAGGCATGGGAAGTATAGAATCAATCTACTTGATGCCATTGTATTTATTTTAAATAAACATTTCAATAAACCAAAAAGCATCAAATCAAAACTAAATTCAAAGTTCCCACGGTGCGCTATCCTTGTCTTGACTCATATTTATTTTACAGTATCCCATACAGATCACGACTTGGTGTTCATTTGGAACATGACAGATCCGTTAGTAGTGAATCCAGAGATCGAACTACCGCAATTGGACATATCTAACAACTACACGACGGATTGCACGATCGAGTACAGCACAGGCAACTTTACATGTTTGGCGGTCGTGTTCAACTTGAGACGTAGACTTGGCTACCATCTGTTCCACACGTACATACCATCGGCGCTGATTGTCGTCATGTCATGGATATCTTTCTGGATCAAGCCGGAAGCGATACCAGCCAGGGTTACCTTAGGAGTTACATCGCTGCTAACATTAGGTTCAGTTCTTTATTATTCTTTTAGTTTCATTCACTGTAATTTACAGTCAGATTTAAGATATCAACGTAGTCTTTTAACCGATCATCTGCGAGGGCGGTTCAATAAGCAGATTCACCTGAAGAAATCCATTGTTTTGATTGTTGCTTAGTTTCTGGTGTGTGATGATGAATGGCAGCCAAATTCAAACTAACCTATCAATCAGTCTGACATTTGTTAAGCCGTCCTTTGATATACAGGGTGGCCTGTGAGGTCTTAAGTCACCTGATTCACGAGCCCGTTGTACTACATTAACAAAGGCACGAGGGGTTGGTTGCACTCGATTGGGAAACCGATCCGCATAAACATGTGCCATTTTTTATTTCGTTTGAGCCACGCAACAGACACCACTATTCACTCACGCGTTACCGATTGACACTGACTGTATACAACTGAATAAAATAATTGTAAAAACATCGTTCCAAATTCTTTCGCTTTTTTGTTTCCGATGCGATGAACCGATAAGGCGGATTATATCCGTTGTTGCCAAACACGAGCACATAATATTATTATTGAGACAGGGCGGTACTCAAACCTCCAAAGGGCTATAACTTTGTTACTTTAATTTTACCAGAAAAATGGTAAAGGAAAAAAACATTTCTTTTGATCAGGTCTACTCACTGTTAAAATAAATGACTCAACTTCGAAGTCACCCTGTATATATGACAGCACACAATGATAACAATAAATTCCCTCAGGAACGCCCTCTGTCGTCAAACACGGGTAATTATTGAACCGCCCTCGTATTACGGGGGAGTAACAGATGATTATCTAGTAATATTTCAAAATTCCTCATATTGACAAGTGACACACCGTTGTGACGGACTTGTCAACGCCAGGTAGACAGAACCGTATTTTGTTGTTTTCAGCACGCTACAGATTCATTTTGTACTTGTTGATCAATTTTATTTCGAAAATTTCCTTCGTATACAAAAAAAAAACGCTACAAGCAGAATATTCATGACTACATTTTAAGTCAGGTAATAGTAGTTGTTGACTGTGATCATAATTTCTATATTCTTTTACATGAAAAATTACGGCTACTGGATGGATAGGGTACAGTCTATTCTATTGACTTTCCTCATAATCACTAAATTCCATATGCACTATAATAACTTTATAAAAAACATTTTTCTATATGTACTTCGTATATTTTATTGCCAAAGTTACCATTCAGCTGTTCACCTCAGTAGACGTCAAGACGTAATGGATACTCGTGAAATAGGGTTTATTACACAGGCCTGCGATGATTTCCCCTTAAAGATTTTTTTAGTAATTTGGGTATGTATTAGCCATAATTTAATCTCAAATACATTTGAAAAAATAACAACCATTGGAAGGGCAAAATTTCGCAGGCCTGTGTTATTTTCAAAGATGTAAGTTGTGTAAAGTAATATATTTTCAGCTACTCAGAACACCCAGTCTCAACAATCCCTTCCTCCCGTGTCGTACGTGAAAGCCATCGACGTTTGGATGTCCAGTTGTTCAGTGTTCGTGTTTATGTCTTTGATGGAATTTGCGGTTGTGAACAACTACATGGGACCCGTTGCTACTAAGGCTATGAAGGGCTATTCAGATGAAGACATTAGCGTTGATGTGAGCGACTATAGGGTAGGTTTGCCTACTAAAGTGATCCTGCAGGTAAAAATCTAAAGTAATCCCATCATTCGTTGATAATGTCAATATTTCTACGGCAAGAAAGTACCACCAAACATAGGGGAAAGTCATCTAGATCTTGGCGTCAAAATAATACCTGATAAATAAATCGTAGATAAGCCTTTGTTTCCAAATGATCGTTTTCTGATACGTCAGGTGGCATTTCTCGTAATTATTGATTATTTTACAAGATTTCAGGCAAGTAACATTCAATTTAACTCCACTTATAAAAAAGAAGTAAACAGTTTGTGTCAAACATACTATGCTACAACTATTTAAAACTGTAATGACTCATACGCGTGATCAACACGTGATCAGAGCTCGATCCCGGCGGTGGTCAGCAGCACAGACAGAGATGGAAATAATGGCTGATTGTTCTCCGCCGGTAGAACCAATGAAATGAAAGACGCGCCTCGACCGGCAGACTCATAGGCGTCGGCAACGCATTGGAACGTGTTTCGTTGAGCGATCGCATATTGTGTGTTTTTATAAGAATTGTTGTGTGATTGTTATTGTTGTGGTTTCTGTGGTTACTGTTTTGGTTATACATAACCATGGAGAGTACAAATGGCACGAGTGGAAGTACTGAAAGCCAGGGAACAAGTAGACGGCTTCGTAAAGCACTGAAGAGGGACGCGAAAGAAATCGTGCTCAACGTGTTCAATTATCTGAACAGAACTATGTCGCAGGGAGATGCACCCGCGCGTTGTGAAAGTATGACAGGCGTTCCAGAGTGGACCATTCGCAGGGTGGTGCATGAAAAGAAGAAAACTGGAGCTACTACTGATCCAAAGTTTAATTTGAAGGGACGAAAGGCCGTTAAATTGGATGACGATAGCAAAATGGCGTTAAGGCGAACCGTACATTCATTCTTCTTTAGGAATGGGATACCAACCCTCAAGGCTGTACATGCAGCGGAAAATGAAATTATACCCCAAATGAGCGTCGAGGTAATGAGGAAATCCCTGCACGAAATTAATTTTCGTTACGAAACGCGTAATCGGAAGTCAGTATTGGTAGAGAGACCTGAAATAGTCGCCTGGCGTCGAAAATACCTACGCGAAATGATTGAATATAGGCGACAAAGCAGAAAAATCTATTATTTGGACGAGACATGGGTAAATGCAGGTCACACAGTTAAAAAAACCTGGATAGACAAAGCTTAGTGAGTAACCGACAAGCAAGCATTGAAGGTTTGTCAACAGGTCTTCGTGGACCGTCAGGGAAAGGTCAAAGATTGATCGTAACTCATATTGGTAGCGATAGTGGCTTTTTAGAAGAGTGTGACTTGATTTTCGTCTCTAAGAAAGGAGGTGATTACCATGATGAAATGAATGCCAGCTGCTTCGAGAGCTGGTTTCAAGGGCTTCAGCGAGTTGAGCCCAACTCTGTGATCGTCATAGATAATGCTTCCTACCATAGTCGTCGAGCCGAACGTGTACCGACTATGGGATCTCGAGAAAGTGACATGCAGCAATGGTTGCGCGAAAAAGGAATCCCGTTTGACGATTCATGTGTGAAAGCGGAATTGTATGAAAAAATTAAACAGCACAAACCTGCGAACATTAGTTACGTGACTGATGAGATGGCCCGTCAATGTGGTGTCACTGTGCTGCGGTTACCGCCCTACCATTGTGAACTGAACCCAATAGAGCTCATCTGGGCTCAAGTGAAGGGTTATATTGCGCGCCATAACACAACCTTCAAATTACCAGACGTTAAGGTTTTACTTGAGACTTACATACAGCTAGTAACGCCCGAAGCTTGGCAGAATGCTATCCGTCATGTTGCGAAGGAAGAAACAAAAATGTGGCAGCTTGACCACCACATCGACACCATCATAGAGCCAGTTATAGTCTATTTCAACGAGGAAAGCGATAGCGACAGTTTATTACTGTCAGATGTAAGTGGAAGCGACGATGAATAAAGGTAATTCCCAAAATGTTTGACTTACAATATGTTTCAAACCACTCTTTATTAAGCATGTGACAAATCTAGTTCACCCATGTTAAACATTCATACCCCGCCTATGAACAGCCGACTACTGGTAGTTAAGTGATGTTCACGTGAACATCGATGAGTCATTACAGTTTTAGATAGTTATAGTATAGTTCGGCAATTTGTACCACCATATTAAATTATAGTGGCTTAGGTGCAACCAACAGGACCGGCTTCAGAGTTTTGTGCGCTCTGGGGCAAAGGATGAAATGAGCGCCCCCCCTCACACATAAAAAAGCTGTGCTCCGTTCTCCATGTCACTAGGCTATAGTTATACTTTTTGTGATCCGACGATTTTAATATTTTTGCTTTACTAATCTGCTCAAAAAATAGGTGATTCTTAAATTCAAATATTTAAGTTTAATCAATTAAACTTTAAGATAATACGGATATCCTAAGTTAATTTAATATTTTGTCACACCTACGTTCCTAATTTATGATCTGTATGTGGAATTCGGTACAATATTTTCGGTTCCAAGTAACGATGAAAATCTAATGATCTTTGGTATAATACAATTTAGAAACGGCCTGGTACAACTTAACGAACCTGTTCTATGAATTGCACCGTTTGCAATATTTTTTTTAAAAAAGCTAACTATTCTTAGCTCAGTTTTTTGTTGTGCATTTTGCTGGAAACATGTAAAATAATCTTACTTTAAATTATCACTCAATTGAAATGAGTCATTAACGAGCCATTTACTAAAATATGACAAATGGTACAATTATTCAACTTTACCCTATGCAAGGTTTTTAAGAAATCGTATATCATGACCCTCCGAAATACATGGTTTTACAATTTTCCAACACACTTTTGGCCATAGGAATATTACCAATGTTTTTTAATTAGCCAAGTAGTTGATTCACTCAGCCTGTTGATGCATACTTGTGATGTTATCCAAAATTATATTCAAAACAAAAATAGAAAATGTTACACCCGCATATGTGCATTCATTTCGGGCCTGATGAAACCAACAAGCAGAAATACGTATTGCTCGGGTTACCTATTCTATTATTTTCCTATTTTTTTGTTATATACATTTCTCCGCCTGATCATTTTCTCTTTATATATATAATATATATATGCCCACCATACAATGTGAGGACCTCCGTGTAAAATTTGCATACAAAGTGGAGACCACGACAAAGTGAAGTCCGTATACGGACCTCACTTTGTCAGACCCGACGTATCGTGTTCCCCATCCGCTAATTATGACGAAAACGTGAAAAAAAGACGGTCCTCAGTTTGGCACGTCAAAATACACACACGAAATATATTTTCCGTACGTGTATATTCTGCAGTCAATAGAAAACCGTGCGGCACACCAAGTGAGGACCGCAAGCAAAGCAACAATGGTCGGACCCATTATATTGAGTAAACGCAATTGCGCTAAAAATATAGTTCACCTTGCGCCGTTTCATTTGAATCTTTAAATTGCCATAAACACTAACTCAATACGATCGTTTGTTTCAGGATATGGAAAGGCCTAGATACAGCACAGTTAGTCAACCACAATACGATACGTTTTGCAACGGAAGAAGCATAGCACTCTGTATAGATCAGTTTTCCAGATTCTTTTTTCCATTTTCATTTTTAATATTGAATGTAGTATATTGGTCAACTTTTCTTTGACGACATATTTTACATGTGAAACATTAGCACAATGAAAGTGGTTAGAATAAAAAATGTGTTCAGTTTATTTGTGTCCTATTTATCATTTATTTAAGCAGCCCTGCTTTACGACTTTGTTTTCCGCCGCTTTCTGATCACATAACGTATGTAAAAACTGGAGAAGCTCATATAAGGCCAAAATTGAGGTACTCGTTTTTGTCTAAGCATTCCCGCTTGACGTACACATGTGACAAATTTTGTGTATGATTTTTTCCAAATTGGTAGAAGGAGACGATGATGTGATGGGTCGCAAAATGTATGGAATGAAACGTCATTTTCCTGCCTAAAAATCTGCCTGTCGGTAATCAAGCCGAGGGTACTCCAGAAGCTCCCGATTTTTGCACCTCTCCATCACCTTACTTATAACAGAAAGTAGAGCTATAAGGCCTGTAGTGGTGAGGGTTGATCTTAGATCCTTTATTTGGGATGAGCTGGAGATGTACAAATTTTCAGTTTTCTGGGAAAGTGACGGAATCATAACATATCTGGAAGAGAATCAAGTCCCTACCAGAAACTTTGCTGATGTCGAGCGAGAAGGTCACCCGTCTTCTTCCCGCATCATGTAGGAACCCTTCGAATTGACGGCACTAGGGAGTTGGGAGGGACATCCATGGTGGAGCTAACAGCAAAGATTATAACAAACAAGTCCGCATTAGCCTTTGAGTCGCTGATAACTGATCCATCCTGGCGTATCCTCCCAACAAGTATTTCAGTGCGGACCTGTATTTGATCGTGAGGTCTTGGAGCACCGGCATGCCCTCTCCTGTGAGGTTTTAAGTCACCTGATTCACGAGCCCGTTGTACTACATTAACAAAGGCACGAGGGGTTGGTTGCACTCGATTGGGAAACCGATCCGCATAAACATGTGCCATTTTTTATTTCTTTTGAGCCACGCAGCAAACACCACTATTCACTCACGCGTTACCGACTGACACATCGACTGAATAAAAACATCGTGATCAGCGTTTCAAATTCTTTCGCTTTTTTGTTTCCGATGGGATGAACCGATAAGGCGGATTATATCCGTTGTTGCCAAACACGAGCACATAATATTATTATTGAGACAGGGCGGTACTCAAACTTCTAAAGGGCTATAACTTTGTTACTTTAATTTTACCACAAAAATGTTAAAGGAAAAAAACATTTCTTTTGATCAGATCTACTCACTGTTAAAATAAATGACTCAACTTCGAAGTCACCCTGTATATGTTTCTGGACTCGACGTCAACTTGTATGTTTTTTACAGTAGGACTTTGTAAGAAGGATCTGTATGCTTTGATCTTCTGCTGACAGTGTCGCATGATTTGTTGAACCAGCCGTTGGACCCCGGTTCAGATACTTTCACTGTATGAGAGTTGTATTTCCTCTATCCCAACGTAGATAATTTCTGTTGTTGATGAACAGACAGCCGATGCATCCGGGTCTCTGAGGTCTTCCCAGTCTGCATGTCGTAATGCCAAATTTTGCGGCCTAGGTAAGTTTCTGCTGCCACAGCCAGTTCTGACCGAAACCTAACCTCCACAACACCATGGTCTGAGTTACCTAGGGGCGACAGGACAGCAGTGCTGTTAGTGACAGGATGGGCGGTCAGAAAGATCCAGCAGACTACTGGCGTCTGGCGTGTGACGAAACGCGGTACACCAGTTTTGTTTGGCGGGGAGATTTAATTGGGACACCCTGTATACGCCACTGCTGGAATTGGTTGATATGACCGCTCCTTCGGTCTAGCTCTTTGCGAATGATCTATCAAGAATGAAAATCTGAAAGGGTCGGTGAATGAATATGAAATGGCAAGTTATCGGAGTATTTGGCAACTTGGTGCGTCTCCTTCCCATCGGCGTTGGCGTCGAGCGTTAAGCGTCAGACGTGAAGCGTCGCAATGCTGCAGTTCCATCGTTCGGCATGGCAGGGCGAATTTACAAGGCGACGCGCGCCGGCAAACGCGGCAGCGGCGCGCTTCCTGACACCACCACCAGTGTCGCCGAGCCGCTATACAAAATGTGTAATTTTTGCCCGCTGATGAGGTAATGACGGTGATCTACAAGCCTGTACCTCTTGTACACACAAAAACCAATACAGGAGTACGACATAGGCGCTGGGGGAAGCACCACCCGGAGGATCGTTGAGGCGGGGCCAGAATGTGTGCATGTCCTCTCGCTAAAGTCCGTGTGGCGTCCTCCTCCTTTCTTCTGCATCCTCCTACAGCCCCACGGTACCATCGGTGCTTAGCCCTTAGGGCTCCTTGGTGGTTTAAGTATAAAAAAATAAAATTTATTTTTTTCGCTTTATTTTTGGTTCTAGCCCTTTTTCGGTAAAAAATCTGGAAACATCTGTATTATCTTAACAAATCATGGAAAACGAGGACGTATTTGGCATTTCGGTTAATAAGGTCTCATTTCGGTAGAAATACCGAAAAATCTATAGGTTCGGCAACACTGTATGCAGGTCGCGATATGAGTTTCTGGACGCACCGACGAACAGATTGCAATGTTGCAAATGACGTTTATCAGTAAATATACCAAATTTCTTAAAAGCATAATTTTAATTAATACAATTATGTTGGCATAATGTGAGTACGGTCGACAGCTTCCAATAATTAACATTTGATGAACTATCCGGCTTAATTGATCCCTGTTTACCGGGTGTGCCTGCGCCGCTGTGCGTCGGCGTCTGGCGTCTGGTGTCGGGCGTGGAAACGGCGGCGTCGCGCGTGCCTTCCCTATGCGGCCGAGCAGCGACCATCAGCGACCACATGGCATCCTTGCACACGTCAAGATGAGTCCTCCGCGGCGCGTTTTCGGCGCGCCCGACACCCTCAACGGCAGCGGCAGAAGATACCTACCAACAGCAACATCAATACCGTCTGCTCTATCTCCGTCCGCGTTCATACTCATCAGCCTCACCGTTCAACCTCAGCCTGAGGCTCAGATTCTGCCTCACGCCGCGACCGCGAACGCGAGCGATGTATAAATATCATACGTCCACGGGGTGTTATTTATAGCCGCTGGTGCTGACGAACATTTTCGCAGCACACTACAGTGTACAACGAGTTCTTCCATCGTTCCCTGAGACTCCCGAAAGTGCCAGGTGCCAGTTGCCAGTTCCGATTTGTAAGTGCGCCCGCGGCCCCGGACCCCGGAGTTAGCTACTTCCGCAAGATGCCCCCCGTTAACGTTAACGTACGTGTACGTTAACGCGGATGCAGTGTTCGTGGTCGCCAGTGCAAATTGTGAGATTGTGATTAAAAACGCGAACGCGAATGCCGAACTGCAGTGCGCAACTTTCAATCGATGAACAGAAACAAACAGAAACAAGCCAACATAATACGGACATTGCCATATAGGGTGGGTACCACCATGTATCTATCGCCTATACCATCCAGCACCATGTACCATTTAGCCAACGTCGTCATTGCTATGGAATGTAATTTAACCTACATAATGAAGCTTTTCCAACGAAGACAACAAGTTGACGGAAACTTTAACATGAACAATCAAACTTAAAATTCTGCGTTTGGAACTTTTCTCCACCATATTCTCCATTACCTATAGCTTTCTTTATCTTGTTTTTAATTTCTAGTTGTACAATTGCAGTTAATTAATGCTATTTACTATTTTGTCGTCTATGCTTTTCTTTGTCGAATATTCTCAAAGTAGCTTCCTCTTCTCCACTTTCCACTATCAACTAACTCGTCTTTGGGTGCTTAAACTGTTTTGTAGTCTTTACAAACCTCATACGTTTTGCGTTACTTTTTACATTAAGTTAGAAGTATTTTTGAAAATCCGCTAATAACAGACCCTTACAAATTTTTCAGAACTTCCAAAGTGTGATTTCGCGAGATGTATATTTCATATGTACAAAAGTATGAATTATTGCATAAAGTTTGTTCGATGACTTGACGGTTATGTACCTGTAATGAGAAGGACAGTGGCGTCAAGAGGTTTGACTCTTCCCACGCAACGCCGCTATCAGTCCATAAAGGATCATCTTCAGCACAAACTGGAATCTGAGAGAAAAGGATTAGTATATGCCCTATCGGTAGTGCATCTGGTAACGTCGCCTCCTCCCGATACCCAACCCGGTCAGACGTGGCAGCGCGCCACAGCATAGGAAGCACTATGCTGTGGCGCGTCAGTAATGCACCAAGGCAGATGCAGACGCGGTCGGTAGGTACGCGACCCGTCTGCTGAAAATGCTTTTCCAAGTTTTAAGGGCTAATGTACGGAGAAGCCTATGACGTTAGGGGACAGACCGACCGATAGACAGATAGACGGAAATGAGTGATATGGTTTTTCGTGATGTGATGATAATATCTCATTTACGAAGATTTCCACGATTACAATAGTTTCCCGCTAGTAGGTGTGAAGTAAATCATGTAATCCTGTAATTTTGATGTTTCTTGTGAGAACATTTTCAAAAAGCTCTGCATATATAATCTGGACTTTTGGTGGCTAGATTTGACGCTGGAACTCCCGAGGACTCCAAAGCTGCCAACTTTTCACCTTAAAAAGATTTCACGATTTTTTCACTCATATTCGAAATTATCGCCACAACTTTCACCAAGCGTGCCTTAAATTCATTTATAACAAGACTCCCAAATCGAAGAGTACCTATAGAGTCGAAAAGTCAAAAGGTGTCCCTATGTTTTAGCAACTGAAAAAGCAGTGACACAAACCCCCATAAACTTCGTATCAGGAAAAAGGTAATGAAAATGGGAATCAAAGTAAATGGATAGGGGCAAAGATAAACGTAAGATAAAGATAAAAAATAACGATAAAGGAAAAGAGATAAAAAGATACCGATATAGATGAAATGCAAAAATAAAAATATAAAGATAGTTAAAGATCAAAGGACTACAGGGTGATTCTGTGCACATGTTTTTGCTTCTCAAAACAAAACAAAAGATAAATGATAATGTTTGTTTCAGAGAGTGCGGACGAGTTGAGTGTAGATGGTGATGGGTTTAACGATGCCAGCGGCCCATTTTGCCGCTCATATCTCAAGAACGTGTACAACAGCGCGAGAAGTACCAGCCCTAGTATCCTGCAGGTCCACGTCCAATTTGGGTGGTGCCCGGTGACGAGCAGAGCAGTACTGGCAGTAGCTGCTGTTTTCGTTGCGCGACCCTGAGGAATGTTCATCCCGGACAGTTTGCGCAGCTGCATGGTTGAGCCCGATGTCTCCTCATACTTGCAGACGCCTTCCTCGGGACAGGTGCCTACTGCCACTGCTACCCAAACCCTACCCCCAGTGGGCTTTGGCCCCATCGGCCAACGGCCCTCGCCCTCTCGCCAAGCCCACGCCATGCGTGATATGTAATTAACATGATTAACATCAATGTTCTGTTACTGTTTTTATGTACTGTCCAACGTTCGTCGTTGTCGTTTCTTCTGTATTCGCCATCGGCCGGCCTCCAAACATGAAATACCACAATAGAAGAAGAAGCAAATCTTTCGTTGTAACATCGATGTTCGACTTTACAACTAAAAATATATCCGTGAGGGTAAATGGAAAGGTTTTTAATCCAGAAATGTGGAACGTTTTGCTGAGTCACTCTTTTATTTACGGTCAATTTTAAGATCAATAACTTTTTCGTTTATATTCAAGAACTGATAGTAATGCTTGTGAGGAAAGTTTATATCTCCAATTTGCTGTAACGATTGATTTACTATTCCAAAAAAATCGCTAAACTTCAAATTTATTTTTTCACCAAAAAGCGCAAAACTTACTGATTACAATTCTGAAAAAATATTCTCTGAAAATTTATAATTGTCACCAAATTTTGTGAGGTTAATGCGCACATTTCACGAGCTATCTAGCGACGTAGCAGCTTTAATTGCACATATAATGACTCATTTTACAAGTCTTTTCACCGTCTAGAGCCCTTATGTAGACCAATTAGACAAAAACCTCAAAGCTTTCTAAATATATGCCAGAAAGTGTTTTTCCACCTTTGACCTTTGGTAAAAAAAGTTGCTCAGCATGATGTTTGCATGCTCAGATAGAAGCCCTTTACGTTTATTCTTAAGAATCTAATTCCGTTGTAAAATACGCCTGTACAATTTTCCTTAAAACAGGGCTGGTTTTTGACTGCTTAGTCTGATCAAAAGAGAGGTTTTATAGCATCGAATGATATCAAGTTTTTTACTGCTCACGCGCGAATTCCGAATCTTTGACTGTGTTACAACTTTAGAGGTAGAACAAAATCCCTGACTACTAAATAATTTTAGAAATGTCGAAGTTTAATTCTACCTGAAACGATTTTAAATGATAAGTTGCAGACATTAAAATTCTTTTAGAGGTATTTTGATAATTATTACATGCTCACAAAAGCAATAAATAACTTGAGCGTTTTCCATTCCGGATATTTGCTATTAGGCCACTCTTAGTATGTTTGCTTGATCATTCTGGTATTGGAAAGTTTCATCCGTCTGGAGTAACCGGCAAGCAATGAGGGTGAGGGGTTGAAGGATAGGAGAGGGGATGAAAATGGGAGTGGGAGGATGTGTAGCTATTGAACGGCTGATGATATGCCGCTTTGACGCGCTAACGCTTGCCGCTTTGCCGCACTGGTGTCTGCAGACGACGCGCGACGCCATACCGATTTGCGCTGATGCCACGATTCCGATTACAGAATAATACACGGCCACAAACACAAAAAATGGCGTCAAGTAGGTTGCCTCTGCACTTCCCACTCAACCGTGCCACCAGTTCATAAAGTATGTATTTATGTTCGGCCCAAGTTAGTGCCTTTGTGCTAGCTACAACAAAAAAATTAAATGGATCATATATACAGGGTGGCCCATCTACGTGTGGACGGAATATTACTCATAAACACACATTTTCGGAAAATCTATTTATGCTGGCATATACTAAGTGACATATAAATCCGAACACCCAGTTTAGATGGTTTTATTTTAATAAAAGTTGGTGAATGTATTCATCTTACTGTAAATAACAAGTGAAAAGATTTTCAGCCTTATCAGTTGGACATTCCGGTTTTTATACTGCTTTTTTTTAATTCACTAACGCTCGAAAAATGAATATTTCAGCCGCAGTAAAGAATCAACGCTGGCGGATTTTGGTTCTTGACATCCTTTACGATCGGTTACGATGCCTAGAGTACGGAGACCTGTACGATTTCGTCAACTTAGTGAGTTTGATAGGGGCCGTATAGTGGGACTTCGGGAAGCTGGACTTTCTTTTCGGGCAATTGCAGTTCGAGTGCAAAGAAGTGTAGACACTGTGGTTAGGTGTTGTCAAGCATGGCTTCGAGAAGGCCGTACGCAAAGAGCAAGGGGCACTGGACGCCGCCGTAGAACAACAGACCGTGAAGATCGCCGCCTAAGATTATTGGCCTTAAGGGACCGTTTCTCCACTACCAGGTCCATTGCAAATGAATGGTTTGCAGAACACGGAAGACCTATTGGCATGCGAAGTGTTTACCGACGAATGAGAAGTTTTGGCTTGTTTTCATACCGGCCACACTGGGTCCTCCCTTTAACTCGAGAACACCGACGTAATCGCCTTGAGTGGTGCAGACAACGGTCACTCTGGGATCAGGAATGGAACAGTATTGTCTTTAGTGACGAGTCTCGATTTTGTTTAGGCATGCACGATGGTCGTGCCAGGGTTAGAAGGCGGCGTGGTGAAAGGAGGAATCCACAGTTTTTTGTTGAAAGACATGTTCATCACACTGTTGGAGTTATGGTTTGGGGTGCTATAGCTTATGGTTCCAGGTCACCTTTAATCTTCATCAGAGGTGACATGAACGCGCAGCGTTATATCCACGAAGTTCTAGAACCCCATCTTTTACCCTATCTTGACACCCTGGCAGATCCAACTTTCCAACAAGATAATGCCCGACCACATGTTGCAAGAGTCACAATAGACTTCTTTCAACATAATGATGTCACATTGTTACCATGGCAACCAAGATCTCCCGACTTATCCCCAATTGAGCACGTGTGGGATATGATGGGTAGGAGATTGCTCAATTTGCAACGTCCTCCTCAGACTCTAGAAGCACTTCGAGAGGAGTTGGTGGTTGCCTGGAATGAGATACCACAGGAGGACATTGACCACCTGATCAGAAGCATGCCTAGGCGCGTTGGAGAATGCGTAGCACATCAGGGTGCATCCACACATTATTAAAGGTCAAAGGGCTTTAAAGCAGTGCAAACATTTTGAAATTTTTATCATTTACTTATTATGCTTCATTAAGTACTTTTTTATTAAAATAAAACCATTTAAACTGGGTGTTCGGATTTATATGTCACTTAGTATATATCAGTTTCTGCTCCAATTTGCCGTGCACTTAAATGGGGATTTTCTTACAACTTTAATAGAACCTCCTACTGATTCGCCTCTTTGGTGACACTTGGATTATTTATACATTTTTTACTATATTCCACTGCTCCACTTGATTCAAAACGTTCTCGTAGTGTGGAAAATGTTTCCGGCATTGAATGTGGCATATGAGGGTACCGTTGCTTATATTCAAGCATGTTTTTATTATAATGCTCACAAAGCTTATTTTGACAGTTTGTAACTAATCAACAATCTATTTTTTTTCCAAGGATGATGCGATATTTTAGGGTATTAAACCATTCCATAAAAGACGTGCTAATAACCGAAAAAATAGCCGTAAAAACCCTCATGTGTCTAGTATCAAAAGCAAAGCTTATAAACAACTGAATTCAAACTTGCACAAATATACATTTCAAATTTTTGAGAAGAAGTACAATTCGCGTTTTTGACTACCCTGAGGATAAAGGAAGATTCGAAAAAGTAATAAATAAGATAAAAGCTGAGGTGTGTAAGTTTTTTTTAATACAATGCTATCAGTTGATAAAGAATTATGTTCGGGATAACTAAAAAGCTAGCATGTCTAACAAAAAAATGAAAGGAACAAGTCGGTGAATATTCCCCGTATATCTCTGACAACGTTGCGATTTATAAATTTCTCCCCTGCCGACAGTACCTGCCCTCATCCCGAAGGGGTCGTTTTCTCTCCTGGAATTCGACTTGACCTCAAGATTTTCAGATTTGTCATGATTTTATGTACGATTTTGGGGATTGTCAGGATCTCCCGCTTCCCCAGAAAAATTGCGACCTCAGGCTCTTCAAGAAGTTTTGGGACCAGATACGCACGTACACTTTCACAAGAAGCCATCTCCGGCCGATGATCGGTCCCCATTAGAGAAACCCCTGCGGGCGTCCATGAACGTTGCTATGACTAGCCTCCTCGCTTATCAGCCACGGCAGCCTCCACCAGATGCGAAGCACAGACACCTATCGGTCCGACCTCAGCCGCGTGTGTTGAAAATATTCTACTTTCTGTTTTAAGAGCAAATGTTCGGGAAATCTAACTCAAAAAATTGGGTTGGACCAGTTTTTGAGCCCCACAAATCAGGAGCCCGTGTTCGAACAATCTTTATTCTTTTTCCGTCCATTGGACCGATATTCAAAAACTACAGGGTGCGGCATAAAATAGCTAATTTTTACTCGAAAACAAATTTATCGATGGAATCAGGTTCACAAGGAAATAGCATTTGAGACAGTCAAGTGTGTAAAATCACATCAGGCATGTGGTGGCCGCAATTGTTGATGCAGTGCTGGAGGCGTTCTTGGAAGTTCGCTCTCTCAACTTGGGTGACTTCCACGCGAATTTCGCCCTTCAATTCGTGCAGAGTTCGGGGCTTGTTCGCGTATACTCTAGCCTTGAGGTGTCCCCATAAGAAAAAATCGCATATGGATAAATCTGGGGTCCGAGGAGGCCAATGAACATCGCCAAACCTGGAAATAAGGCGACCAGGGAACAGAGAAGGCGAATAACGTCCATGGATGCTCGGGCTGTGTGGGCGGACGCCCCATTCTGCCGGATCCATATGCAAAATTCCCCTTACCGAACGATCACTAAGGCGAAGTGCAGCAGCATGTTTCCGGGCAGATCGAGTCGGACTGCGCAGAAAGACCTGTCGAACGCGTTCAACATGTTCAGGAGTTCGAACTGTTCGCGGCGCTCCTCTTGGTCTTCTGTTGATCAGTTCACCACGCCTGCGAAGGATGGTGTTTCGAGAGGGAACAGCTCTATTCCGATGAATGTTGAAGTGGCGACGAAACTCACGCTGTACGACGATGACTGACTCATTATTTCGGACAAAACAATCATAGGCGAAAACGCGGTGCCCCACGGTCAAACGGCACCCTCCCCATCTCTCTCGTAGACGGATCTCTCCCAAAAACGTCCGTCCTCTCTGCCGCACCCTGTACAAAGCTTTTTCGTCCTTTGTTCGGAATAGTGGTAATCTTGGGTCGACGATTATTGGACAGACCGACGAATAAGTGACATGGTCATATAACACCCAAAAGCGATTACAATACTTCCTTCTCCAGTGCAGTGGCGTAGTAGTAAAAGCCCATTTGATGTCCGTACAAGTGTTTCACGGATAGCAGCGCTTTCTACAGCAGGTTTGAAAGTAAAAAAGCACTTTAAAGTGTTTTTCGTCAGCGGCGTGGAAAGCGATATACAGAATATGCGGACAAACGATCAAATTCATACAGAACACGAAGCTTAATAAGTGTCTATAAAAACTGACCTTGCGGTGGTAAAAGTTCCTAAAGGTCACTACTAGAAATTGGTATTTTAACTTTTCGATTTTAAATTTGATTGGGGCCGGCCGATAACGATTTTTGATGTTGACATGTTTGATTTTGATGTTTACTGACTCGATTGACTCAACATTTCTGTTTTGATGTCTCTTCATTTTGCACAGTCGTAACCATTTGCCTAATGCTCTATTGCTAGTTTTCCTAGCTCCCTCGAGAAATTTACATTTTCACTAGGAATTTCACTGAATTGGTGTCATTCGGTCATATACAGGGTGTCCAATAAGTACCACGACAAACTTAAGGAGAAGGTAGGCTTTGGACTGACACACCAAATAACAAAAACTTACAAAGCGTCACCGTTTTTGAGGTATTGCATTTTTTCTTAAATTTCAAAAAACGAACCTTTTCATCTGTGGTCTTTAGCTGAATGTACAAGAAAGGTTATACTTTGTTCATTTTTTGTATAAAATACTTCTAGATAGTTGCTTTATCATATACAAACGCGATGTAGTTAAACGATATTAAGGAACCATGCTAAATAAGGACTGTTTTGGGATCTAACGGGTGATTTTTTGAGAGGTATAGGAGTTGATTTTCAAAAAAAAAACACAAAAAATTTGAAAAAACGATTAAATCTTTATTTGAGTCGATAGAACGGTCGATATAATTTAATGTTTAAAGATTATTTCATGTAAATGTTGGCCGCGGCTCCGCTTTAGATGGCCCATGCGCAAGGTCAAATTTTGGCACACTCTCTCCAACATATCGGCCGGTATCTCACGAATAAATGCTTCAATATTGGCTTCCAGTGCGTCAATCGTTGCTGGTTTATCCCTGTAGACATTAGCCTTAACATGGCCCGACAAGAAATAGTCCAACGCCGTTAAATCACACGATCTAGGCGGCCAATTGACGGGCGCCAAACTGTTCACCGAACTCGCCTCTCAATAGGCCCATTGTGTCGTGTGCGGTGTGGCATGTGGCACCGTCTTGTTGAAACCACATGTCAGCCATGTCCAGCACTTCCATTTTGGGCAAAAAAGTTTGTTATCATCGCACGGTAGCGCTCGCCATTCACAGTTACGTTCCGGCCATTGTCGTCTTTGAAGAAGTACGGCCCGATGATGCCACCGGCCCATAATCCACACCAAACAGTGATTTTTTCGGGATACATTGGTAGCTCTTGCAATGCTTCTGGCTGGTCTTCACTCCAGATGCGGCAATTTTGCTTGTTAACGTACCAATTCAACCAGAAATGAGCTTCGTCGCTGAACACAATTTTTCGATAAAAATGTGGATCTTCCTCCAACTTTGCCAGCGCCCATTCACCAAATTGGAAAAGTTGTGGGAGGTCGTGTGGCTTCAATTCTTGCACCAGCTGTATCTTATAAGGTTTTACACCCAAATCCTGTCGCAAAATTTTCCACGTAGTGCAGTAACAGAGGCCCAATTGCTGCGAACGGCGGCGAATCGACATTTCACGGTCGTCACTAACACTGGCGGATACAGCCGCAATATTTTCTTCAGTCCTCACTCTACGTCAGCGTGTTGGTGGTTTAATGTCCAATAATGTAAACTGGGTTCGAAATTTAGTCACAAGCTTCCGAATAGCTCCCTCAGTAGGCCGACCAAATTGCCCATAAATTGGAAGCAGTGCTCGATGCACTCTCTTAACCGAGCATGAATTTTGATAGTAAAATTCAATAATTTGCAAGCGTTGTTCGTTCGTAAGTCGATTCATGGTTAAATTATAGACCAAACTGAACAAGTTTTACAATGACACAAGACACGATTCACGCGTCATCTGTCAAAAACAGTGTTGCCAAAGATACTAGCAAAAAAATCACCGATTATAACTTTCTGATATTGTTTCCTCAACTGTCATAAAATTATATCAGGAGCAGGTGATACCTTCTCCTTAAGTTTGTCGTGGTACTTATTGGACACCCTGTATAATGCATACATTTCTTTGTATCAGTATCAAGGTTATACGTTTTTTAGTTCCGAAATTGTTCTAGTACAACTACAGATGATTTTGTTTCTATAATAAAATATAAATTTCTCGAGGCGTAACATTCAGAAAAATGTGAGAAATGTTATCAAATTTATCGCACATTTCTTGCAATGATATGCAGTATAAATCTTCTTAGGCTTGTTGATGTTACAGCACATTTTTCTTGGATTTATAATCACAAGTATAACGACAACACAATATTTATAATACAAGTACAATATGCGGGTGCGATTGGTGAAATGGTAACTATTTTTACATATATGCACACTTTACTGCGCAATAAAAAAAATTCAAACTGCTCACGTAATCTTGTCATCGACGTGAATATACAGAGGGTACTGAGTCAATGTACTTGACTCCACTGTTTGGCCAAATCGGAATCCAAGGAAATCACCAGAATGATACAATTAAATTTAACTCATCTAAGAGTCAAATGATGTTTATTTTAGTCAGAGTCCGAGGGCTATCTTCTATGTACATACTCCCGCGTTAAAGTTCGTATAGTGCGTTAGATTTTGACTATTTATAACTGAGTATTTTTAGAGAGCACTTCCAATGACATAGCAGAGAAAACATAATTATGCAGCGTTCTTAAAGGTTTATAGTATTTTAGAAACAGTGATCAGTCAACATTGCTGCACTTAGGTCCTATTGGCCGAGGGTTCAACCACTGCCAGTAATACAAGGGTGTGTCGAAAAGTTCCCGGGCTAGCTTTGTAAATATAAACTATACAGGTTGTTTCAGAACTATGGGCTCAAACTTATAGGGGTTATTCAATGTAACAGTAGAAAACATTTGAGTATAGGGAGCCATATCCGGCGCTTGTTTGTTGTTATCTTCAAAAACGATAACAGAGACTGTTGCAAATGTGGTTTCAACATGACGGAGCGCCGGCTCACTTTGCTGTACAAGTATATTTTATCTGAAGTCACTTGAAACACTGTGAAATACCGAGTGCGTTTTATATATCTATATTTAACACGCTCTGTTGCTGCAAAAATCGTCAAATTTCGCAGCAAATATCCCCCGTATAAGATCAAAGGCAGTTTCACCGGTCCACGTGGAGTAAAGCACGCCTATGCGTGGACATAGCCAATGAGAAAGCGTGTATTTCAGAGCTCCGAACAAGTGCAGGTGGCTACTGAAAATTGAAACAGTTTAGCCAGTGCCGTGTAGCGGTGAATAAACGTGATTTCTTTAGTCTGTCCGTGTTTTTTCATAGATTTTATTAGTTTGTGTGTTTTTGACTTTTGAATACTCAGTTTACTTGTTGATTTAATTGTTGTGTTGATTGTTCTTGTGTGTCCTAAATATGGCTCTTTGGAGACCTTGGGAAAATGCTACAAGCCACGAGGAGATGGTTGATGAACCTGTGCAGGCAGAATTCTTTCATAAAGATTTAGAGGAACAGACTCAAAGAGTAATCCTAAATATGTATGATTGTCTGAAAAACGAAAATCCAGATTCCTCGCAAAATCAAATTTTAAACAGAATTTGTATCCTGACAAAAATCAGTCGGTCTACCATTTATCGGGTTATAAAAAGGGGAGATGTAGTCAACCATTCCTTCCACAGAAAGCGCATAGGACAAAAATTAAAAAGAATAGACGTGGGTCTTCAGGAAGATATTCGTCGTATAATATACGGATTTTATAAAGAAAATTTGGTGCCCACGTTGGAAATGATACGGGATAAATTAAAAGATTATCCTGAAGATTTTTATAATTACAAATGCTTAGACTCACTGCACTGTATTGTAAAACTGTGTGGTTTTCAATACAAAAAGTTAGATAAAAGAATGGTGATTATGGAGTCGTCTCGAATCGTTGAATTGCGCCAAGAATTTTTGCACAAAGTTAAAATCTATAGAGAGCAGAAAAGAAATCTGATTTACCTGGATGCAACGTGGTATGATACCCATGATGTTGTGCAGTACGGCTGCGTTGACGACAGCCACAAGTGCATTTTAAATGCACCATGCAACCGTGGAAAACGAATCATTATTCTCCATGCTGGCAGTGAAAATGGATTTATACCTAATGCCTTGCTGTTATCTGCCAAAAATATCAAAGAATCATGTGCCGACTATCATGAGGACATGACCTCCGACTTATTTGAAAAGTGGATAGAGCAGCAGTTAATACCAAACATTTCCCCAAATTCAGTGATTATTATGGACAATGCGCCATACCATTCCCGACAGAAAAACAAAATTCCGAATACAGGCACAAAAAAACAAGACATTATTGATTTTATGAAGGATAAGGGAATGGAAACATCACAAAAATCAACCAAAGCCATATTATTGGATCTTATTAAAAGACAAAACTTGAAAAAGAGTATGTTGTTGACAATCTGCTTCAGCAAAATGGCCATGAAGTATTACGTCTACCTCCCTATTACTGCATTTTTAACCCGATTGAGTTGGTCTGGGCTGCTTTAAAAAAAAAAGTAAGAAAACATAATCAGACCCCTCAATTAAGTGAATCGCTATTGGCCACAATAAGAGATGCAGTATCCCATATTGCTGCCACAGACCTATGGAAGCAGTGTTCTAGGCATATTATTGAAAAAGAAAATGAATATTGTGTTTTGCCTCCTGTAAATTCCGTTGTAATTCCTCTACAAGATGACTCTAACGACAGCTCCGAAGGCGAGGATGATATATAAATACCTATAATGTAAGTCTTTATATACCTTTTTATATACCTACCTGCTATGTAAATATTTGCCTACGTCAAACGTTGGAATTCTGTAATTTTTCCATTTCTTAACTTTCAGTCAACATAAATTAAACTCCCAATATAAGTATTTTTTATCCCAAATCAAAAAAATAAGAAGATAGTAAAATCCATTTATTGTGATATAAAAACATTATTATAATCGTTCTAAATAAATGACCGCACGCCTATGATACGTCATGAAATTACAAAGGACTCGCCGACCAAAGGTTTTTATGCTATTTCAAGTGACTTCAGATAAAGTATACGTGAGTATTTGCCTCAGCGGTTTGTGCGCCGTTGGATTGCCAGAGGTGGAGCAGTTTCTTGGCCTCCTAGGTCACCCGATTTAACGTCGCTAGATTTTTTCCTGTGAGGACATGCAAAGTCTTTGGTTTACGAAACTCCAGTAGAAACCGAGCAAGACTTAATTGGACGGATTACAGCAGCACTTGAAATCATTCAAAACAAGTATCAAATTTCAAACGGTGTATTCAGGTTGGAGGAAGACATTCTGAACAATTGTTGTGATGGTATCATGTACAAAAGGCAAACATTAAATGCAGTAAGTCCTATTTAGGCAATTCATCGTCTTTCTGAATTTTAACGCGTCTTAGGGCCGTGGTGCCGTAGTGACACTTTTCCGGATGTGGGTCCCTATACTCAAATGTTTAGTGCCTTTGTGCTCGTTTGATTTGCTCTGTTGGGGACTTTGAGCGAAGAGCGAACATTAAATTTTGCCTGAAACTCTGGAAAATTACCTACAGAAACACTAAATATGCTTCGGCAAGTTTATGATGATCAAGATATGAGTCGTTCTCGAATTTTTGAATGGCATGGCCGATTTCAACAGGAAAGACAGTCCTTGGAAGAAGTACGAGAAACCTTTTGTACTTGCACGATATTTCAAGTTTCCGCACGAGATACGAGATTGACAAAAATCTCGTAAGCTTTTGTACGAGATTTCAAAAATAATGACTACGCACACAACATTGTGTGGAAAAGTATAATAGTGCATGCAAATATGACCAACGATGGTAAACATCGATTTCCAGGAACATCGATACGTCGTCTGCATCCCTATCCAATCTTTCTACGAGCTTTTTCAAACATAACCAAGTCTGTTTATTGTCTTTCTCTAGGTATAAAATTACATCTTCATTAAGTAAATGTTGATACCATAAAAACTCTAAATACTCATATTTCATAATTCGTAATTTTCCATTTCATTTCTTTACTGGTGCTTAATACACTTGCATGCTTAAAGTAGAAGTTAAATTACAAAATTGTAAATTCACAAAACAACAAAATTTGTTGGGAAGACCAGCATTTACGGAAAGCTGTAAGAAACAACATTAAGAGAGAAACTGTAAAATGATATTACGAATCTAAATTGAATTCAAACCTTCAGAACAAGCACATCTAAACAAATTAACAAACAGAGCATATTTAAACAACATTAGAAACGATTAGTAAAGTTATTACTTAAAAATTATTCGATGGTATAAGGTAAGCTTTCATTAATTCTATACTTGAATGAGCCCCAGGAAGAACATTATAAAAGTGAATTCCATAGCTTATTCTTTATCTGCAAAAATATAGACGGCGAACATACCACACTATTTTTTTTACCTCCTGGTTCTCAATAACCATCTTTACTACCCCTCCCACCGTCCATAGGCTCCACCCGTTCTGTACACGGCATTGTATACGAGATTTTATGTCCAATATACGAGAAAAATATTCTGGCGTCTGATAATCCTGGTTCCTGGATGATATCGAGCGAAAACGTTGAGAAAATTTGTTATTCAAAAACGACTCATCCTTTTATTGACATAAGCATATTTAGTGCATTCTGTAGATGATTCTCCAAGTTTCACGCTCTTTGCTGAAACTTTTCGTTCAGAAATCGCTAAAAAGCGAGCACAAAAACACTAAACGAAAACTTTGCGATGAGGAAACTTTGCACGCTACGTTGTGAAGTTATACAATTGGTGTAGCATTCTCTGCTAGTCTAGCTAGTCCGGGAATTACAATATTTCCCCAAAATTCCCTGTAATGCCTATTGATACCCAATAATTCCTTTAGTTTCAGAAAATTTCCCAATAAGTCCTTGTAATGCACCATAATTCCCCGATAATTCTACGTAATTCCCCGTAATTCCCGAAAATTGCCCGAAATTCCTACTAGGTATTATGGACAGGAAGTTGACGTGTTTGATCCTTTCAGCGACTGTTTATAACGGGTGATTTTTTAAGAGGTATAGGATTTGATTTTCAAAAAAAACACAAAAAATTTGAAAAAACGATTAAATCTTTATTTGAGTCGATAGAACGGTCGATATAATTTAATGTTTAAAGATTATTTCATGTAAATGTTGGCCGCGGCTCCGCTTTAGATGGCCCATGCGCAAGGTCCAATTTTGGCACACTCTCTCCAACATATCGGCCGGTATCTCACGAATAAATGCTTCAATATTGGCTTCCAGTGCGTCAATCGTTGCTGGTTTATTCCTGTAGACATTAGCCTTAACATGGTCCCACAAGAAATAGTCCAACGGCGTTAAATCACACGATCTAGGCGGCCAGTTGACGGGCCAAAAACGTGAGATAAACTGTTCACCGTACTCGCCTCTCAATAGGGCCATTGTGTCGTGTGCGGTGTGGCATGTGGCACCGTCTTGTTGAAACCACATGTCAGCCAAGTCCAGCTCTTCCATTTTGGACAAAAAAAGTTTGTTATCATCGCACGGTAGCGCTCGCCATTCACAGTTACGTTCCGGCCATTGTCGTCTTTGAACAAGTACGGCCCGATGATGCCACCGGCCCATAATCCACACCAAACAGTGATTTTTTCGGGATGCATTGGTGGCTCTTGCAATGCTTCTCGCTGGTCTTCACTCCAGATGCGGCAATTTTGCTTGTTAACGTACCCATTCAACCAGAAATGAGCTTCGTCGCTGAACACAATTTTTCGATAAAAATGTGGATCTTCCTCCAACTTTGCCAGCGCCCATTCACCAAATTGGAAATGTTGTGGGAGGTCGTGTGGCTTCAATTCTTGCATCAGCTGTATCTTATAAGGTTTTACACCCAAATCCTGTCGCAAAATTTTCCACGTAGTGGAGTAGCAGAGGCCCAATTGCTGCGAACGGCGGCGAATCGGCATTTCACGGTCATCACTAACACTGGCGGATACAGCCGCAATATTTTCTTCAGTCCTCACTCTACGTCTGCGTGTTGGTGGTTTAATGTCCAATGATGTAAACTGGGTTCGAAATTTAGTCACAAGCTTCCGAATAGCTCCCTCAGTAGGCCGACCAAATTGCCCATAAATTGGAAGCAGTGCTCGATGCACTCTCTTAACCGAGCATGAATTTTGATAGTAAAATTCAATAATTTGCAAGCGTTGTTCGTTCGTAAGTCGATTCATGGTTAAATTATAGACCAAACTGAACAAGTTTGACAATGACACAAGACACGATTCACGCGTCATCTGTCAAAAACAGTGTTGCCAAAAAGATACTCGCAAAAAATCACCCATTATAATAAAAAATGATTTATGTGGCTAATTTATCGTCTCTAGTTTACTTTTGTAAATCCTGTTCAAACCTCGTTTATGCCACGTTAAAACTATACCACTTGTATTCGCGACTGTTGTGTGTAAAACATTTATGTGCCTGCCAATATGAGCACGAGGACTTGAAGCTAATGTGCTGATGTCTGTTTTCACAAGGGTAAATGAAATTATTACAGAATTTACCTCTAAATCGAAACAATATGCAAAAGTAAACAATGGTTAAAAGACGTTTCCGTCTGTTTTAACGTTTTCACAAATATATTATTCCATAATAGAATCCTCCTTTCTGCTCCCTAAAACTGATACTCTGAAATACGAGGGATGTCTTTTAAGTTTTGCATATAGAAATATAGTAGGCCGCGCGGATCGAACGTCAGTATTGAATCTTAACCTCACTCTTTAGTAAACTTAAATTCAAAGTTTCACAACAATACGTGCAGTGAAAACGTGCATTAGAAAAATGTAACTCAACCGAGAACATTTTCGCGCCATAATTTATTACAACTTTCAGAGACAATTATCGCAACAAGAATGCCTTGCTGAGTTACTGTCTGTTTTCGGCAACGAAGCGCCACATCAGTCGATAATTTCCCGTCGGTATGGAGAATTCAAACGTGGACGGGTGAATCTTAGCGACGATCCCAAACGATCCCAAACTCATCATTGAAGATAGACATGTGACATATCGCGAGACTGAGGCGTCCTTGAAGATCTCAAAGACCTCAATTCAAAAAAATTTACATGAAGAATTTGGAGTAAGAAAATTAGTTTCTCGTTGGATACCCCAGCTGTTGACTGAAGAGCAGAAAGCAGCCAGGGTTAATTGGTAGCAAAAAACGCTATTTCAATTCCGAACACTCAAAAAATGTGTACAGCATTGTTAGTGGTGATGAATCGTGTATTTACTGTTATGAGCCAGAAAATAACCGACAGTCGGCTGTTTGGGTGTTCCAAGGTGAAGAAAAGCCAACAAAAGTGTTTCGAAAAAGATGGTCGTGAAATTTGTGTCAAAAGCGGGTCATATTGCAACAATTCCTCTTAATGAACAAAGAACTGTTACTGCGGATTGGTATAGCACCATTTGTTTGCCACAGAGCTTCGAAAAATCGTTGACGCATTCAAAAATGCCGTTTTGGATCTGCCAACAAACGAGTGTTGTTTTATTTCCATATGCAAAACTTAAAAGACATCCCTCGTAACCTAGTATAACTAAAGAAAGTACAGGATCATAGTGAAAATACGTGTTTTTCTGCCCCACTGAAAATGAACGCAACCCAGTGAAATCTATTGTTTACGATTTTTCACCTTTAAAGTAACTCCTTCACTACTGTCACTGATCAGTTCATTGGTTTGCAAGCAATCTCAATCGCGGATCTTGAACCACCGTGCAATATTCAATAAGACGAGTATCAAATAGCAATCATCACCAATCACCAGTCGTACCTGTCCACAATTGAAATGCATCTCACTCTCTGGGTACTTGGTACTATTACCGATGCATTTCTATTCCCTTCCCATACAGTTGTTTGTTTGTCTGTTTGTGCGTTGCAGTTGTTTTGTGCATGCAAAGTTTGTACGTGAATTCTCACTCTACTATAGGGTGAACCATCAACTTGACACGGAGTAACCTGAAATTGTCAGTACACAGCAAAATCAAGGAATCGCTTTTCTTAAATTCCTATCCATAGTCTGCATTAGCATAGTGTATGATAAAATTGTTCACACATATACTAAGTGACATATAAATCCGAACACCCAGTTTAAATTGTTGGTGAATGTATTTATCTTACTGTAAATAACAAGTGAAAAAATTTTCAGCCTTATCAGTTGGACATTCCGGTTTTTATACTGCTTTTTTTTAATTCACTAACGCTCTAAAAATGAATATTTCAGCCGTAGTAAAGAATCAACGTTGGCGGATTTTGGTTCTTGACATCCTTTACGATCGGTTACGATGCCTAGAGTACGGAGACCTGTACGATTTCGTCAACTTAGTGAGTTTGATAGGGGCCGTATAGTGGGACTTCGGGAAGCTGGACTTTCTTTTCGGGCAATTGCAGTTAGAGTGCAAAGAAGTGTAGACACTGTGGTTAGGTGTTGTCAGGCATGGCTTCGAGAAGGCCGTACGCAAAGAGCAAGGGGCACTGGACGCCGCCGTAGAACAACAGACCGTGAAGATCGCCGCCTAAGATTATTGGCCTTAAGGGACCGTTTCTCCACTACCTGGTCCATTGCAAATGAATGGTTTTCAGAACACGGAAGACCTATTGGCATGCGAAGTGTTTACCGACGAATGAGAAGTTTTGGCTTGTTTTCATACCGGCCACACTGGGTCCTCCCTTTAACTCGAGAACACCGACGTAATCGCCTTGAGTGGTGCAGACAACGGTCACTCTGGGATCAGGAATGGAACAGTATTGTCTTTATTGACGAGTCTCGATTTTGTTTAGGCATGCACGATGGTCGTGCCAGGGTTAGAAGGCGACGTGGTGAAAGGAGGAATCCACAGTTTTTTGTTGAAAGACATGTTCATCAAACTGTTGGAGTTATGGTTTGGGGTGCTATAGCTTATGGTTCCAGGTCACCTTTAATCTTCATCAGAGGTAACATGAACGCGCAGCGTTATATCCACGAAGTTCTAGAACCCCATCTGTTACCCTATCTTGACACCCTGGCAGATCCATCTTTCCGACAAGATAATGCCCGACCACATGTTGCAAAAGTCACAATAGACTTCTTTCAACATAATGATGTCACATTGTTACCATGGCCACCAAGATCTCCCGACTTATCCCCAATTGAGCACGTGTGGGATATGATGGGTAGGAGATTGATCAATTTGCAACGTCCTCCTCAGACTCTAGAAGCTCTTCGAGAGGAGTTGGTGGTTGCCTGGCATGAGATACCACAGGAGGACATTGACCACCTGATCAGAAGCATGCCTAGGCGCGTTGGAGAATGCGTAGCACATCAGGGTGCATCCACACATTATTAAAGGTCAAAGGGCTTTAAAGCAGTGCAATCATTTTGAAATTTTTATCATTTATTATGCTTCATTAAGTACTTATACAACATTTGATTAAAATAAAACCATTTAAACTGGTGTTACGATTTATATGTCACTTAGTATAATTATCGAAAATATCGCTGTACCGACTAATTCAACTTACTCTCATCGAACGGAATATCTACGACACAAACCTTTTATCCGGATCTGGTACAAAAAGAAACAAGTAACTTTCCAATTTTGTGACATACAGGATGGACAAAAAATAATTGAGAACCTGAATTTGATGTCTACGAGCAAGATAGAGAAACATACCCGTGTGTTAAAGCTAGAGCGGCGCGAATGCAGAGTCCACAGACTCTTTATACATATACGAGGGCTACGCTATATATTTTGAGATACACGAAAACTAAAAACTATTTTTCGAAAACTAGTTTATTTACGTTCTAAGTAATTTCCTCCAGCATCAATTAATACACATATTAAATTCTTCTAAGCAGTCAGTTTTTGGAATGCCTTCAACAAACTGATCAATTGCTTGATCGATTTCCTCTTCGGACGAAAATTTTCGACCACGCAGATTTTGTTGAAGAGCCAGAAGTCACGCTTTTTCTAATCTGGCGAATTAGGCGGATGTTCTAGCGTTTTGATAGGGCGTTGGCGTGAAAAATCTAAAGTTAGTTGGGCAATGTGTGTTTAAAATATTCTAATAGCATAATTATACAACACCTTATAGGGCAAATTTTTAACTGTTGCATAAACGTTTATACAATTATTTTATACGGCATATTTGCACGTTAGTCAAAATGATTGTGATTGTGTCATATTTTTGTTAAAATTCCATAAATGTTTTAAGACAAACAACGCATGCATACGTATATTGGTTCAAAATGTTTTATCAACTGTTCAAACAGAATATATAGGTCTGGTACAAATTCTGGGTAAATCATTCGGTATTTCATTTCAGACATTTGTCAAATTGTTGTATAACACCTACCAAAATATTCTAATAACCTAAAGACAACATGGACGATGCCATGATTATACACAACCACCCGCCATATTGGGCAAACATGTATTTCTCTATTTAATATTAAATAATTATGTTTCAGTTAGAAATTACAGATATAAAGTGATAAACATTACTGTAATTGTGTCAAAATATAGGATTTGTGGAAGATTTAACGCAGATAAGTTCAGTTTTCCATCTCAAAAATCTAGACATACTTTTGATCATTATCAAAATATGAATCAAATACGAATTGCGTAACTAATTTGCACGATAATCACAATAAAATTTGCTGCGCAAGTAATTCAATAGCCCTATATCACAATGTAGAAGTTTATCACATACCTGTGTATGAGATTCACAATGGCCGATACGTAAGTAAACAAGATGACTGTAATGTGTTAGTTATATATTCTTCTTCGTCTATACAACACAAAAGAAATAGTTTGGTTGCAATAAAGTTGAATCACGTAACAGAATAGTTGTATAGTTGACAAAAACTGAATCTTGCACTGACGCAACTGTCCTATAGCGGCTGCAAAAGGCTTACGCTTTTGTTGTATAACTGTTACCTGCAGCCCTTATACAACCTCTTAAATGACTGAAATGTTCTATTAGGTGTGCCCATTCCGCTTGTATAGCAGTTCTAAGAGGGTTTTAAGGAATACTGTATAATCATTCTTGCAACTCTAATAGGAGTGATAATTGTTAGTCGGGTGTGCACTATTGCGGATCCTACCCCAAGAGTTGCCTCTATAGTCGCATATGTGCAGCGAACTCTGAACTTCAGCAATATTTTCTGGAGTCACACTAGAACATGGCCTACCACTACGTTCTTCATCAGCCAATGAAACACGCCTTATTTTTAATCCGGCATACTAGCGAAACACACTTGCCCGGGACAGAGCTTCATTACCAAATGCCTGTTGTAACCGTTGGATACATTGATGTTCAGTTAAACCGTCTTTAAAGTGATAGTAAAACATAGCGCGATAACTCCACGTTTCGCCTTAAATTTATTTACACAACGTGCACTGTAAGGCGCTTGCAAGTGTACCGGATGCGGCGACTTACTAATAAAGGACTGCTCTTCCTAATAGTGCACTGTTGCCGATTTTAACTAGTATAGTTAATGCGCATCTCAAAATATACAGCGTGCCCCTCGTATATATATACAGGGTGGCCCATCCATGGGTGGACGAAATATTACTCATAAACAAATACATTTTGGAAAATCTATTTATGGCATGTTATACACCACATTTGAGGGCACATATGTAAAATATTGGCAATTATACAGGGTGTCCCAATTTTGACCTACATATCAAAGCTGTGATTTTTTTAATGGAATGCCTCAAATTTTATTGCATATTCGGATAAACCAATTCAAAATAAGAAGATTGATATAACATACTATGTGGTTTTGGTAATTAGCTACTGAGATGTAACGTGTTTTGTCCAATTCGGCAACCCCTCAATTCGCCATTTTGAAATTTGGAGTGCTGAATTTTGTACCAAAAAAAACTTACACACCTCAGCTTTTATCTTATTTGTTACTTTTTCGAATTTTTATTTTTGCTCATTCAGGGTGGTCAAAAACGCGAATTGTACTTTTTCTTAAAAATTTCAAATGCTTCACCCTGAATATTTGTGCAAGTTTGGATTCAATTTTTTTTTGGTATAAGGTTTGATTCAGATAAAATCACTAGATTTGGAGTTATTAAGCTTTTAATAGGACAACACACCAAAATTACGGAAAAAATCACATCATCCATGGAAACAAAAGACAAACAGTAGGCTAGTTCCATATTGCCACTGAGAGTACAGATTTGACGTAAAAACTAATAACAATCAGAACAGTATAAATCAGCTTCAAGCGTAACAGAGAAAAACAAGTATAACAACATTCACCATTTCTTCTTTAGAAGAATTCATTTTCAAACACGTTTTTATTATAATGCTCACAAAGCTAATTTTGACAGTTTGTTAATCAACCATTTATTTGTTTCCAAGGATGATGCGATATTTTAGGGAATTAAGCCGTTCCATAAAAGACGTGCTAATAATCGCTGTAAAAACCCTTATGTGTCTAGTATCGAAAAAAGCTTATAAAAAATTTAATCCAAACTTGCACAAATATACAGGGTGATGCAATTGAAATTTTTGAGAAAAACTACAATTCGCGTATGAGCAAAAATTAAAATTCGAAAAAGTAACAAATAAGATAAAAGCTGTGTGTAAGTCTTTTTGATACAACATCACTCCAAATTTCAAAATGGAGGACTCAGGGGTTGCCGAAGTGGGGGCTTTTTCTAGACAAAACACCTTATATCTCAGTAACTAATTACCAAAACCCCATAGTATATCAATTTTCTTCTTTTGAATAAGTTGATCCAAATATGCAATAAAATTTGAGGCATTCCATTTGAAAAATCACAACTTTGATATGTAGGTCGAAATTGGGACAGCATGTACAATGACCAATATTTTAGAAATATGCCCTCAAATTTCAGGAATAGATCTTCCCAAAATGTATTTGTTAATGAGTAATATTCCGTCTACACATGGATGGGCCACCCTGTATATTCCGCTATCGCTCATTCGTATTTCTCTCCCTATCTCGCTCGTATGCATTAAATACGGGACATCTGTTCTGCTCTGCTGATGCTGTATAGCTAATACAAAATAGTCACTCAGTTGCTGTTGTGGAAGAGTTCCTTGTTACTGTTCAATTTACTGGTGGCTGGTTCTGGGAACGCCTTCATATCAATCAATTCACATTTCCTTGGTAGGAGCATTTTGATATGTGTAGCATTTCACTTTCATGAGCGATGCTGTCAAAATGAATATGCCAAACCAGGTTCCTTAAAAAACGTACAAGTATGTTTGAAAAGATTTAGGTCTCATTACATGAAATAATATATAGGGTGTCTGCGAAAGGTTGGGAAATCTCGAAACTGGAGATACTACAGACCAAAATATGTGAATTGTCCTAAACATACCTTAGTCCAAAAGTTGATAGTTTGCGAGATCAAAGTTACAATTTTTGTTTTCTATTTTTCCTTATTGCTTGAGGAGTATTTCAGATTTTGGCATAAGTACGTTTTCTGGTATGAGAAACAAGAATCCGTTATCTTTCATGGCCAAACTTCTACAGGGCACCACTCACAGCACTATTTCGATAAATAACTTATCATAACTTTTTTGTGCTACCCTGTATATAGTTCAACTGACCAATACGTCTTATTTTCTCGTATTTCCTCAACAGAAAAGGTTTACTTGTTAGAAGTGTTTATCATATTAGAAAACCTCCCTATAGCGAGTTTTATGCCAAAATCTGAAATAGATACTTCTCGAGCAATGAGGAAAAATATAAAATAAAATTGTAATTTTAACACTTGGGTGACTTCGAGGTTGAGTCATTTATTTTAACAGTGAGTAGATCTGATCAAAAGAAATGTTTTTTCCTTTAACATTTTTCTGGTAAAATTAAAGTAACAAAGTTATAGCCCTTTAGAAGTTTGAGTACCACCCTGTCTCAATAATAATATTATGTGCTCGTGTTTGGCGACAACGGATATAATCCGCCTTATCGGCTCATCGCATCGGAAACAAAAAAGCGAAAGAATTTTTAACGCTTATCACCATGTTTTTACTACAATTTTATTCAGTTGTATTCAGTCAATGTGTCAGTCGGTGACGCGTGAGTGAATAGTGGTATTTGTTGTGTGGCTCAAACGAAATAAAAAATTGGCACATGTTTACGAAAATGCTGGCCGCACGATCAAATACAGGACCGCACTGAAATTCTTGTCGGGAGGATACTTTATAAAACAAGGTAAATTTTTTTTTTATTTTTACACACATATTTTGGTTTATCTTCCTTCTACAATTGTTATCTGAAAATTAATGACTCAACTTCAAAGTCACCCTGATGACGTATAATTTTTGATCGAAAAAAAAAATTAAGATCGACATGAGCTTCGAGAAGCATAAGGAAAAGCAGAATCGAAATTGGCGGAAGTTTGGAAGAGAATTATTCATTTTGGTAGCATTCCGCTTTAAGTTCTCATCAAGATCAAAGTGTGTCAATAAAATCTGGGAAAGTGCGAAAACTAATTTGGTTAATTTACATCAGAAACAAAACCTGTGGTTGTTTCTCTAGTCGCCACATGAAACCACAGATGTAGAATGAACGTTTCGGCCACCTTGATAGCCTACGAAGTACATCAAAATAGACAATGACACGAAGTTAGTAAATCTCCATTCAACATCTGAGGTTTCATTTGGTAATAAATATGAATATTCACTAACTTTGGTGTTTAGCTTCGCGATATTTTCGTCTACAATCAGATCAAAAATGCTGCATGCCATCTTTGATGTTTCATTTTTAACCGAAAATCATCTAAGTTAGTATTCGCAAGTTCCTGCATATAAGTCGATAACTCATCCGAATATTGAGATACGATTAATTATTAGGATGAATTTCACCCGTTCATCGAGGCTCTTCTACCTTTCGTTAAGTCCTTTTCCTACACATGGTTCAATCTACAAGCAGCTAAGAGGAAATACTACAAGAAGCACGAGAAACGAATGTCCTTGGAAGAGGAAAGGCAATGCAAGGAAGCCCTACAGGTAGGCACATACACACACTACGTGGATAAGGTAAAACTTTCTCGACTTGACACACAAGTAGTGCACCAATAAGCGAAAATGTAATTCCAGTATTATGTGCACATATCATTTGTTCAGACAAATTTGCTTGTTGTATCAAGTCTACACGAATTTTTGAAGTTTTCATTCAGATGTATACTAAGTGACATAAATCCGAACACCCAGTTTAAATGGTTTTATTTTAATAAAAGTTGGTGAATGTATTTATCTTACTGTAAATAACAAGTGAAAAATTTTTCAGCCTTATCAGTTGGACATTCCGGTTTTTATACTGCTTTTTTTTTAATTCACTAACGCTCTAAAAATGAATATTTCAGCCGCAGTAAAGAATCAACGTTGGCGGATTTTGGTTCTTGACATTCTTTACGATCGGTTACGATGCCTAGAGTACGGAGACCTGTACGATTTCGTCAACTTAGTGAGTTTGATAGGGGCCGTATAGTGGGACTTCGGGAAGCTGGACTTTCTTTTCGGGCAATTGCAGTTAGAGTGCAAAGAAGTGTAGACACTGTGGTTAGGTGTTGTCAGGCATGGCTTCGAGAAGGCCGTACGCAAAGAGCAAGGGGCACTGGACGCCGCCGTAGAACAACAGACCGTGAAGATCGCCGCCAAGATTATTGGCCTTAAGGGACCGTTTCTCCACTACCAGGTCCATTGCAAATGAATGGTTTGCAGAACACGGAAGACCTATTGGCATGCGAAGTGTTTACCGACGAATGAGAAGTTTTGGCTTGATTTCATACCGGCCACACTGGGTCCTCCCTTTAACTCGAGAACACCGACGCAATCGCCTTGAGTGGTGCAGACAACGGTCACTCTGGGATCAGGAATGGAACAGTATTGTCTTTAGTGACGAGTCTCGATTTTGTTTAGGCATGCACGATGGTCGTGCCAGGGTTAGAAGGCGACGTGGTGAAAGGAGGAATCCACAGTTTTTTGTTGAAAGACATGTTCATCACACTGTTGGAGTTATGGTTTGGGGTGCTATAGCTTATGGTTCCAGGTCACCTTTAATCTTCATCAGAGGTAACATGAACGCGCAGCGTTATATCCACGAAGTTCTAGAACCCCATCTTTTACCCTATCTTGACACCCTGGCGGATCCAACTTTCCAACAAGATAATGCCCGACCACATGTTGCAAAAGTCACAATAGACTTCTTTCAACATAATGATGCTACATTGTTACCATGGCCACCAAGATCTCCCGACTTATCCCCAATTGAGCACGTGTGGGATATGATGGGTAGGAGATTGCTCAATTTGCAACGTCCTCCTCAGACTCTAGAAGCGCTTCGAGAGGAGTTGGTGGTTGCCTGGAATGAGATACCACAGGAGGACATTGACCACCTGATCAGAAGCATGCCTAGGCGCGTTGGAGAATGCGTAGCACATCAGGATGCATCCACACATTATTAAAGGTCAAATGGCTTTAAAGCAGTGCAATCATTTTGAAATTTTTATCATTTACTTATTATGCTTCATTAAGTACCTATACAAAATTTTATTAAAATGAAACCATTTAAACTGGGTGTTCGGATTTATATGTCACTTAGTATGTTTTGGTCTGTAGTATCTCCAGTTTCGAGACTTTCTAACCTTTCGCATATTGAAACTGGCTAAGCTTGGCCCATTGTGAAGATGAGTCTTAATGGATTGTTGTTGTGTGTTAGAACGAGAAGGCGGAAGTGAAGCAGAAATGGGCGTCTCGTCTTCTGGGCAAGTTGAGGAAGGACATCACCCAGGAATGCCGGGAGGACTTTGTTCTGAGCATCACCGGCAAGCGGCCAGCCGTTTGCGTCTTGTCCAACCCCGACCAAAAGGGGAAAATGCGTAGAATAGACTGCCTGCGCCAGGCTGACAAGGTCTGGCGACTAGATCTCGTTATGGTGATACTTTTTAAAGCAATACCGCTGGAAAGCACTGACGGAGAGAGACTCGAGAAGAATCCCGATTGTGCTCAACCAGGACTATGTGTGAATCCATATCATATAAATGTTTCCGTTAGGGAGTTGGATCTCTATCTCGCTAATTTCATCAATAGCCATGGTAAGATTTATTCAACGACAAAACTGCTTTCCCACCTATCTGACTCTATTCAAGTACAAATTCTAATTTGGAAGACTTTTGTGATTCATATTCAAGTAGATTGTGGATATTCAATAATGACTGTAAAACTGACGAATGCAACCTACAATATCCCGCTATAAATCGACCCCCCCCCTCTAAATTTTTAATATGACCTTTCAGAGTATGTAAAAGTTATAGGGTACAATAGCGCGCGATCTGCGCCTGCGTGCAGTTTCGGACTTACTCTTTGTTGGTTCGGGCACTCGGCGCAGCACAACCGTGGCAGATACTTTTTCAAGGTAGTGCATTCTCACCTTGTTCATTGCGAATGTTGCCATTAATCCTGAGTTGGGCTTCAACTGTTCACAAGGTTATTCAGTCGTTCATCCAATCATTTATCCAGGCTCGCGACTGTTTGCTGTTTGCTTGTAGCACTTAGTCGTGCAAGATCTTTAGACGGTATTCAAATTGAAGAAAAATCGTGGGGTGCATTTTACATTTTCATAACTCTCCTCCCATAGATAGTTGCCAATAGAATGATTGCAACATTTAATATATCAAGCCTCCCACGCATTTTATTCTTAATTGAATGATTCTGTTAATAACTTCAATTTTATTATGATTTTATTTTGAGGTCAGTAATTATGATTGATTGTTCGACCATCTACTACTGCAATATAAACTTTTTGTAGTTAATTCTTATTGCCCACATTGGGTGCTACGTCGTAGGTGGTAGACGGTCTCTGACTGTCGAACGCGGAGGTACCACCCGGCGGATCTCGTGAATTTTATTATAATTTCACTTTAAGCTATTATTTAGTTCTGATTCAAAATGTATATGGTTTATCATACTCATTTTCATTCGTTTGGTCAAAAGCTAAAGTTCATGTGTCATTTATAGTTTATCCACTGAAACAAAGCAGTTACGTCATATTTAGTAAATTTGAATGCCACCCTTAATGCAAAATACATTTATGTTGATAACGTCAACGGCTGTTGTTTATAGGTGATTTATTTCCGTTCTTTTTGCTTCAATATTTGCATTGTTATTTCATAACTTCAACATTTTGAAGTGTACTTTTAAAGATTTTGCTAAAAGAAAAAGCAGAAGAATTCGTCATTTCTTTGAAGAAATATTTTGAGACCATGGAGCTCCATCATTGCCTTTACAGTCCGTAAGAGGGGTATTAGGTAGTAAATAGAATTTATACTAGCTCTAGTATATACAAAACATATGCTCCGTAATGTTGGTTGTGGTGTGGCATTGAAGACATAAAGTAGATTTTGTAAAACCTCCTAAGATCTAAAAGTTTCAATTAATGTGGCAACCATGTGCGTCACTGTCATTATTTGACGTTGTGAGGTAACTGCTTTGATTCAGCGAATAAACTATACTCAGAGTTCGAACCAGTTTGCATCTAGCAGCCTATTCTATCTGTCTAGGGACGAAATACAGAGGATTAAATGACACGCAAAGTTTAAGTTAAAGTAATAAAAATAAGTTTAACAAGCCATCTGTATTTGGAATCAGAAAAATGCACTATTGTCTTCACAAAACATATAGAGGGTGTTCCATTTAAAAAAATAAAACTTTATTCAAAAGCACTTTTCTGAGACCACTGGTATACAAGGTAGTTCTTCTCGGTGATTTCAATGCCCATAATGCCCATACATGAAACATTCCATAGTAGACCCTATGACTTTTATTCACAACTTTTTCTTGTAGAAGCTTCATGTAAAAAAAGTTAGAGGGGGTCAATTTATAGCCGGTACAGTATATATGTTGACCCATTTCTGATCCATACCCAAACATAATATATGAGTTAGGAAGTTGTAAAATATGCCAATGTCTGGCCAATGTGGAAGTAGGTAGGCATGCCAGCTCATGAGTGCCTTACAGCTGATCAACTTGGCAAGAGTACGGAATTGCAAATAAATATTATGCCTTCTCCTATAATATTGGCATATTTTCAAAATAACACTAGTCTGCGCCACCTGAAAACCGTTATTACCTTTATCATTGACAATGAACTAGTATTTGCAATTTTTATTTTCAGAATACTTTTTAATATTAGCGGAAAATTTGTAAATGTGTAAATTTTGTATTTACGCGTGAGGTCCCGTCCTCTCGTCGACGTCCTGCCGAGATACACCTTGTTGAAAACATGCGCGGCTATTTTTGATACACTTTACATTATTACAAAACAGAATGCTTTGTTCTAATTATAAATATACCACTGAGCTCCTCAATTTTACTAAAACGGAATTATTTTAAGAGTATTATATGGCAGTTGCTTATCTGGGTTTCACTCTTGATTGGTTAACGGATTTTACGTTTCTTTAAAACTCTGAAATGTGAATGATACGTCTACCGCCACTATATTTAATGAAGGTAATCAGAAAGTAGGCCTGAAAAATGATTAGCTTCAAACAAACAAAAACATCATCGTCATCATCGTATCTAATTGCGAACAAAATCAATTTTCTGAATTTTGAGGTTGTGAAGTTGCTTTACTGACCTAGCGCGTTACTAAGTTTCAGGTTTTCTGTAACTCTTACGTAGGATATCGAGGACAAGAAGAACGTATCTTATAACTGCATAATTACTATACTATAACTATCTAAAACTGTAATGACTCATCGATGTTCACGTGAACATCACTTAACTACCAGTAGTCGGCTGTTCATAGGCGGGGTATGAACGTTTAACATGGGTGAACTAGATTTGTCACATGCTTAATAAAGAGTGGTTTGAAACATATTGTAAGTCAAAAATTTGAGAATTACCTTTATTCATCGTCGCTTCCACTTACGTCTGACAGTAATAAACTGTCGCTATCGCTTTCCTCGTTGAAATTGACTATAACTGGCTCTATGATGGTGTCGATGTGGTGGTCAAGCTGCCACATTTTTGTTTCTTCCTTCACAACATGACGGATAGCATTCTGCCAAGCTTCGGGCGTTACTAGCTGTATGAAAGTCTCAAGTAAAACCTTAACGTCTGGTAATTTGAAGGTTGTGTTATGGCGCGCAATATAACCCTTCACTTGAGCCCAGATGAGCTCTATTGGTTCAGTTCACAGTGGTAGGGCGGTAACCGTAGCACAGTGACACCACATTGACGGGCCATCTCATCAGTCACGTAACTAATGTTCGCAGGTTTGTGCTGTTTAATTTTTTCATACAATTCCGCTTTCACACATGAATCGTCAAACGGGATTCCTTTTTCGCGCAACCATTGCTGCATGTCACTTTTTTGAGATCCCATAGTCGGTACACGTTCGGCTCGACGACTATGGTAGGAAGCATTATCCATGACGATCACAGAGTTGGGCTCAACTCGCTGAAGCACCCCTTGAAACCAGCTCTCGAAGCAGCTGGCATTCATTTCGTCATGGTAATCACCTCCTTTCTTAGAGACGAAAATCAAGTCACACTCTTCTAAAAAGCCACTATCGCTACCAATATGAGTTACGATCAATCTTTGACCTTTCCCTGACGGTCCACGAAGACCTGTTGACAAACCTTCAATGCTTGCTTGTCGGTTACTCACTACGCTTTGTCTATCCAGGTTTTTTTAACTGTGTGACCTGCATTTACCCATGTCTCGTCCAAATAATAGATTTTTCTGCTTTGTCGCCTATATTCAATCATTTCGCGTAGGTATTTTCGACGCCAGGCGACTATTTCAGGTCTCTCTATCAATACTGACTTACGATTACGCGTTTCGTAACGAAAATTAATTTCGTGCAGGGATTTCCTCATTACCTCGACGCTCATTTGGGGTATAATTTCATTTTCCTTGATCGCTGCATGTACAGCCTTGAGGGTTGGTATCTCATTCCTAAAGAAGAATGAATGTACGGTTCGCCTTAACGCCATTTTGCTATTGTCATCCAATTTAACGGCCTTTCGTCCCTTCAAATTAAACTTTGGATCAGTAGTAGCTCCAGCTTTCTTCTTTTCATGCACCACCCTGCGAATGGTCCACTCTGGAACGCCTGTCATACTTTCACAACGCGCGAGTGCATCTCCCTGCGACATAGTTCTGTTCAGATAATTGAACACGTTGAGCACGATTTCTTTCGCGTCCCTCTTCAGTGCTTTACGAAGCCGTCTACTTGTTCCCTGGCTTTCAGTACTTCCACTCGTGCCATTTGTATTCTCCATGGTTAAGTATAACCAAAACAGTAACCACAGAAACCACAACAATAACAATCACACAACAATTCTTTTAAAAACACACAATATGCGATCGCTCAACGAAACACGTTCCAATGCGTTGCCGACGCCTATGAGTCTGCCGGTCGAGGCGCGTCTTTGATTTCATTGGTTCTACCGGCGGAGAACAATCAGCCATTATTTCCATCTCTGTCTGTGCTGTTGACCACCGCAAAGCCACAGAAACGACATATGTCGTACGCTATACGGCTGTACTGGAAGGAAGCCGGGATCGAGCTCTAATCACGTGTTGATCACGCGTATGAGTCATTACAGTTTTAAATAGTTGTAGTATATAGTGAGCCATCTCACTTGAAGCATTTCGGAGATCATATTTCGAATTTCGGGTAGATTTGCTATGAGTAGGCCATGGAAAACTATCTTCGGATCAGATTTTTACGCTCCTAGGTAGTTAGAAGATTCCACGGATTATCTTCTTACATTGGGACATTATACAGGTTGTTTCACAACAAGAAGTTGATATCTCAAAAAAAAATGTAATAAAAATCCTACAGAAATCGAGATAATAAAATAATACAGTTTACTTTCTTATTTATCTTCACAAAAATCGACCGTTCTTCATTCAGATCACCCACGATACAGATTAAACCTTATTTACACGTTCTTATCAGTATGAAAGAACAAAAAATTCCTGATATTTTGTTTTCCTCGATTGTTTGGTACAAAATTTGCTAATGCATGTTCTAATATCCTGTCGATGAACGCAAAATACAGATACTTATTTTTCAATTTATTATAACTAAGGCTTATAACTTAATTTCTGAGAAATCAACTTTAACCGTAACAGTGCATATGTGGTTGAAATTTGTGAAACACCCTGTATATCGTTGTACTATAAGTATTTCTTAGATGCAATTCAAAACGTTGATAGCCAAAAGATCCTGGTCCATAAGCGGGTTTTTGTGCTTTGAAAATAATTCAAATTTCAAGTTGAGCATTTGAATATTTTGAACGTTCATCAATGTTCTTTAAAAGCCAAGGTTTGCAATTTTATCAAGAATTCCGACAATTTTGTATATTGAACTTGGGAGTCTCATTATATCTGTGCATCGATTATTACTGGGTGAGCGGTATTGCAATCGCGAAAAATTTCGAAAATGAGTTTTTTTGGGTGTTATATGACATCTACATCACGAAAAACCATTTCAGTCATTTACGTCTGTCTATACAGGGTGTCCGCAAAGTTGGGGTTTTCCTTTTCAGAAACAACTACCTTTGAAATAACAAAGGTAATGTGTAGTGAAACGAGGGCGACCAAGTAAAAAAAAAATAAAGGAAAAAGTACTCACTCTCCAGTTGACGAGAAGGGCTAAGTACGTCTCTGCCCGAAATCATACCGCTCCAACAGAAAATGAAATCAGCTGATGCGCTACCGAGCAGACGCAGGCAAACAAGAAAGGCAAAATGTTGCGTAAAAAGTCTAGGTATTGCATCCCGTCCAATCGATTCGGGAGAATAAATGGCCCAATGAGCATACCGTTCACCATGCCAGCCCGAACATTCACCGAAAATGTTTGTTGAAAATGTGCCCGACGGACAGCGTGCGGATTTTCTACTGACCAAACATGAGTGTTGCGAAAGTTATTCACCCCATTACGCGTGAACGTAGATTCGTCTGTCACCAATATGCACTTCAAAAAGTCCGGATTATTGTCATGTTGATGCAACAACCACTCACAAAACCGCACTCTTGCTGGAAAATCGTCAGGTTGAAGGGCTTGTACACGTTGGACGTGAAACGGATACAACCCCTCTTCACGCAGCGTTTGCCACACTTTAGTTTTTGATACTTGCACTTCTCTAGCCACGTCTCTAGTGTTTGTTGAGGGATTCTCGTCTACGCGATTACCTCTACACGCGTGACCGTAACCGTCGGTTGAAGGTTGCATACTAACCTGACACACTGACCCCGACCCAGTTCTGTCGTCGGGTTGAGCCAGTGACCTTGTACCAGTCGGTGATGTCGCGGCTACAGTACGGTATTCAGATATTTTTGATGTTGCAGAGCCCTTTATCTCGGTTCACTTAAGACATTGGTGTATATGGTACTAAGAAAAATTGCTTATGTTTTCAAGATCTACAGGTCGTGTAAAGGAAAACCCCAACTTGGCGGACACCCTGTATGTTTGTCTCTTTGCCTGTTCGCTAATCCTAGACCCCTCTATAACTTGGAAAGGACCGGTCGGATTTTGATGATTTTGAAAAGCTATCCAGTGGCGGGGCTAAAAGCAGAAAAATAAAAATCGCCCAAACATCGTTTTTTCACGTATCAGAAGGCCCTGATCATTTTCGAAAAAAAGTAAGGGGCGGAGGGTTGTAGCGCGTGTTTTTTTTTCGAGGTATAGAACGATCATCAAGCAAGACGTAGATTCGTTGAATGGGCCCAAAACAAGATTGCCGTTGTTCCCGATTTTCATAAGCGAATTTTGTTTAGCGATGAAGCGCACTTCTGGTTGAATGGCTACGTCAAGAAACAAAACTGCCGCATTTGGAGTGAAGCTAATCCTCAAGACTATGTCGAAACACCGTTACATCCAGAAAAACTGACTGTTTGGTGCACTACAATCGATTTATTGAAAGACACGTTTGGTGACCGCCTAATTTCACGTTTTGGACCTGTGATATGGCCTCCAAGATCTTGTGATTTAACACCGCTAGACTATTTTCTGTGGGGCTATGTAAAGTCATTGGTCTATGCGAATAAGCCACAAACGCTTGACCATTTGGAAGACAACATTCGCCATGTTATTGCCGATATACGGCCACAAATGTTGGAAAAAGTAATCGAAAATTGGACGTCCAGATTGGACTACATCTGAGCCAGTCGTGGCAATCATATTTAAAATGTAATGCCACAAGATTATCTTTCGAATAAAAAAAAATCATGTGAATCGAATAATCCATCGTTGTTTTATTGCAATTTAAAGTTCTATACCTCTAAAAAAAAGACCCGTTAGGAGGGTGGGGGAGGGTATATCTCAATTGTTTGGCAGTGGTCTACTTATAAGCCTTCTGCCGTGGTAATTCTACGCTCCTTTTATACAAGTTTCACTCATCATAGATTTCCCCCGTACATTTACTGTACTGTACTTCGAATGCTGGTGAAATATTTCCGTCCTTCACGAGTCTATCATACGCTTCACGGTCCAGCCGATGCATGTATGTAGCGGTTAGCCTCGGCTGCTCGACTGGATGTGAACAGATAGATTCGATCATATGCGCCCGCAGGAATTTTTTTCATGGGACGAGCGACAAGAGATAACTTTTGTGTAAAAGCGTAGCTGCCGCCAAAACTTTTTGAAGAGCGAAGGATAGCCATTTTCTTAGGACGCCAAATCTTTCAGAGCCCCAAAATTGTACAAAAACCATGGTAAATATGCACATTTTAGGTGTATGAGTCTGTTTGGCTGACTTGATCCGATTATTCTGTGCAGAGTCAACCTACTTGACGCCGTTTTTTAATGTGTGAAGTTTTGGACAAAAATTCCAATTTTGGGCACCTTAGGCTTTTAAAAGAACAATCAAGTACTACAACAAACATGAAAATCTTGATGAAAGCTTTAAAATACATATGTTCTAAAATATGTTAAATGCAAAAATTTCATACATGTGATCAACTTGTTTTAAGGCCAAAAAAACCTCTTATGATCCATGATCCCTCGTATAAAGAAACGCCATTTTTTCACATACTGGCCTAGGTTTAATATGTTTCCTCAATAAGCGGTTTAATATAGTTTCATCGACGCTTTGCATTATTTCAAGTAAAGTTCAAGATCTATTTATGCTCCAGGCTTTATAATTAGCTAGTAAAACCACGCCCACTGCACCTGACCAAAAGTCAGTGATAAAAAATAGCAGTCCGGCAATCCATTTAGTTGAAAATAGCGCTTATACTGGTCCACGTGACCTTTTATCTATGACCTTGTACTTTTTGAGTAACTCTGCATCATGTTTTTGATGACTGGTCTGCGGGCTGCGACTGGGACACATTTGTCTATTTTATAAATAGAGAAAATTAAATAGAACTGAAATGTTCGTAGAAACATTCGAAACCTACGAAAAACATACTAAAAATTCACTAGCACCTTCCCTACGATCTCGCTCATACAACCAGGCACATACACAGAAAGATCCATGTGCCGTTGTGGCCATATGGCGAAGACGAACAGTAATAAAATATATTATCACAGTCGAAATAAAATACTTCGCGCCTTTTCGCGTTTCAAAAACTCACAAAACTTACTTAACCTCGACATAAAACTTCAAATGCGTTCATATACCCTAGTAGTATGTGAAGATCGCTTTCTAGAAAACTCAATAACCATCAAAACTTCGGTCAACATATTGAATTAGCTAGACATCAAATCTGATTGCTAACTGACAAAACACCTAGCCTACACCCTATTTCACGAGTATCCATTACGTTTTGACGTCTACTAAGGTGAACAGCTGATCAGCAAGTGACATCTTTGTATTAGTCTGTAAAACTCAAGGCCATACTTATTTTTTGTTAGCAAATACAAAATGAATCCGTAGTGTACAAAAAAAACAGAACAAAATATGGCTCTGTCTACCTGGAGTTGACGGGTCCCCAGACCGGTCCCTCGAAAGTGTGTGTCACTTTTCGGCATAGGAAATTTTGGAATATTACTAGATAATCAGCTGTTATTGACAACTGACTAACAATATACATAACCTACAATTTGACAACACATCGGATCCTGAAGACTACGTCTTATACAAAGTGAGGAGATTACGTGGAGATCTTCTAATTCTAGCCCTAAACAAAATAGCCTAACTTTTTCCCAGCAGCTGCCGTGATTGATGAGACGTGTTCGTGTCAGATCAAGTCCTCGGTGATCTGGACTTCGTCCAGCCAAAATAGATGACTCTTTGGTGAAACCCATCCATCGAAACTCTGGATGAGCGCTACGGCACTTCTTGTTAATCAAGGTGCAGTACTACGTTTTAACTTTAGACTGCGTCCCCAAGCAGTGATAAGCTCCAGATGAGGAAATCGCTACTGGTCTTCTTTACTCCATCTCAACGGCAGAGATCGGCTTGTCACTTTGAATTGCTGCATGTAGAGTGCTGTTATCGGCAAAGCTGGGGATCGGATTGATCGTACAGGAAAGGAGGTCGTTGCTACGTACGAGGAACAATGTCGTGGCAATGACCGATCGCTGAGGAAGACCCGCACTAACATTGCGGCCAGAGAGGAAGTTAGCCAGCCGCCCATCTGCAAAGCTTCTCTGGGAAATCATAGGATGGAGGCTTGCATAAGGGCAGCAAGCCACAGCTGATCAAATGATCGACATATTGAATTAGCTAGACATCAAAACTGATTGCTAACTGACATAATACCTAGCCTACACCCTATTTCACGAATATCAATTACGTTTTGACGTCTACTAAGGTGAACAGCTGATCAGCAAGTGACATCTTTGTATTAGTCTGTAAAACTCAAGGCCATATTTATTTTTTGTTAGCAAATACAAAATGAATCCGTAGTGAACAAAAAAAACAGAACAAAATATGGCTCTGTCTACCTGGAGTTGACGGGTCCCCAGACCGGTCCCTCGAAAGTGTGTGTCACTTTTCGGCATAGGAAATTTTGGAATATTACTAGATAATCAGCTGTTATTGACAACTAACTAACAATATACATAACCTACAATTTGACAACACATCGGATCCAGAAGACTACGTCTTATACAAAGTGAGGAGATTACGTGGAGATCTTCTAATTCTAGCCCTAAACAAAATAGCCTAACTTTTTCCCAGCAGCTGCCGTGATTGATGAGACGTGTTCGTGTCAGATCAAGTCCTCGGTGATCTGGACTTCGTCCAGCCAAAATAGATGACTCTTTGGTGAAACCCATCCATCGAAACTCTGGATGAGCGCTACGGCACTTCTTGTTAATCAAGGTGCAGTACTACGTTTTAACTTTAGACTGCGTCCCCAAGCAGTGATAACCTCCAGATGAGGAAATCGCTACTAATCTTCTTCACTCCATGTCAACGGCAGAGATCGGCTTGTCACTTTGAATTGCTGCATGTAGAGTGCTGTTATCGGCAAAGCTGGGGATCGGATTGATCGTACAGGAAAGGAGGTCGTTGCTACGTACGAGGAACAATGTCGTGGCAATGACCGATCCCTGAGGAAGACCCGCACTGACATTGCGGCCAAGAAGGAAGTTAGCCAGCCGCCCATCTGCAAAGCTTCTCTGGGAAATCATAGGATGGAGGCTTGCATAAGGGCAGCAAGTCACAGCTGATCAAATGATCAACATATTGAATTAGCTAGACATCAAAACTGATTGCTAACTGACAAAACACCTAGCCTACACCCCTATATTTCACGAGTATCCATTACGTTTTGATTGGTGAAGAGCTGATCAGCAAGTCACATCTTTGTATTAGTCTGTAAAACTCAAGGCCATATTTATTTTTTGTTAGCAAATACAAAATGAATCCGTAGTGAACAAAAAAACAGAACAAAATGTGGCTCTGTCTACCTGGAATTGACGGGTCCCCAGACGGATCCCTCAAAAGTGTGTGTCACTTATCGGCATAGGAAATTTTGGAATATTACTAGATAATCAGCTGTTATTGACAACTAACTAACAATATACATAACCTACAATTTGACAACACATCGGATCCAGAAGACTACGTCTTATACAAAGTGAGGAGATTACGTGGAGATCTTCTAATTCTAGCCCTAAACAAAATAGCCTAACTTTTTCCCAGCAGCTGCCGTGATTGATGAGACGTGTTCGTGTCAGATCAAGTCCTCGGTGATCTGGACTTCGCCCAGCCAAAATAGATGACTCTTTGGTGAAACCCATCCATCGAAACTCTGGATGAGCGCTACGGCACTTCTTGTTAATCAAGGTGCAGTACTACGTTTTAACTTTAGACTGCGTCCCCAAGCAGCGATAACCTCCAGATGAGGAAATCGCTACTAATCTTCTTTACTCCATGTCAACGGCAGAGATCGGCTTGTCACTTTGAATTGCTGCATGTAGAGTGCTGTTATCGGCAAAGCTGGGGATCGGATTGATCGTGCAGGAAAGGAGGTCGTTGCTACGTACGAGGAACAATGTCGTGGCAATGACCGATCGCTGAGGAAGACCTACTGAATCTGTCTCTCAGAGCCAGAAGCCTTAACCGGCGGTCTTGTCGGTCTCTGGGACGTCCAGAACTGACACGGTAAATGTACGAAAACTGAATGCTTCTTCATCACCAAACAATACACGCACCCAACAGAAAAACCTGACCATGTTATCACTTGTTGTCACTCAGTATATATCTCATACAGGTTATCACTTTATCCATAATCTACTTGAAATTATATTTTATACAATGTGAATAATAATATGCTGTTGCCTATAGCGAGTATGATTCTGAAGTTCAAAGTGAATGCCCTCAAGGTTCAGTTCTGGAATTAAATTCGATCATTATTGTAAATTCGAAATACCTTTAAAAATTTTTATTTGTTCCAGAAATCTTGAGTGGGGTGTGTTACAATAACAACAAAAAGGAGGATGAACGAAAAACCAAAGGTGTGTTTTCTTCCAATTTGTAGTGTATAGTAATTGGCAACAATTTCGTTTAATAAAGAAAAATAAATATGATACGAATATTATTAAAACAACCAGGCAATGTCTTCCATGCAAAAAAATTGGAATAAAATTTCGGCTTCAGCAACATAAGGGAAAAACCATAAAAGAGAAATATTGACAGCTCTTGCAGTTAACAGTATTAAAGTCAAATTCATGTTGTTGTTGTTGTAAATAACGTACACTTAGATATAACAAAAAAAATCGCTTCTGTGATTTGACCCTTAGACTACTTGAAAATAGTTCATGTTTGACCTAAAAGAAATTATTTCCAGTTACAGGATACACCCACAATCCATATAACGGAGTGGTATGTAATGACATAATACTAGCTACTGGAGTATTTTCGTCAAAGGAATTATGGAAATTATCAAAATGTAAATACTTGCTTAAATTTCGTTGGACTGTTGACTAATTTTTGAATATTTTAGCATCCATCTTACATGAGCTATCGGATCCACAACCTAATATGAACAACGTTAAGTTAGAACACCCTGCATTTTACTGTAATAGCTATTCCGAGCAAGGACCTGTCATTGTAGACAGGTCGTCCTCAGTAGATACGATGGTAGTTTCAGCCACATACTGTAAGTACAAACCATTTTTTTTCAAAAACAAATATATACTGCACTAAGGTAAAAGGCAATAGAATGTAAGAATCTAAGTCTAAAAGCTTATCCACACTCACGCGAGAAAAACATGAGATATGTCAATGTGGAACGCATGTTTATAATCTTGGCAAGTTCTCGGCTTGTTCCCCCATTTCTTGTCGGTTTTTTTGGCGCGAGAGCTGAAAACGCGAGAACAGATGAGAACTTGTGTTGACTCCACACTCGCATGTTTCGCAGTGGCAGGTGACTCGCCTATCAGAACAGTTGAACATATATATATATAACTCAAGCTTTCGAAGATCTATGTCTTCATCGTCTGGAGCTGGAAACAATTATTGACAATAGCAACAATTAACAATTAGGAGGAATAATAGTTACTAAGTCGGCGAGATTGTTGCTGAAATTGTTTTTAAACAACAGTGAAGGGAACACATAGTCGACGAATAAAAAACTGGACTGATGAGGTTCGATTAGGACGGAATTATTTTATTATTAAATGGCAAATCATAGCTATGTTTTTTTTTATTTTTGAAAGGGTTTTTTCCTTAAAAGTTGATTGATTTTGGAAGAAAACATAGCTATAATTTGCCATTTAATAATAAAATAATTCCGTCCTAATCGAACCTCATCAGTCCAGTTTTTTATTCGTCGATTATGTGTTCCCTTCACTGTTGTTTAAAAACAATTTCAGCAACAATCTCGCTGACTTAGTAAGTAACTATTTTTCCTCCTAATTGTTAATTGTCAATAATTGTTTCCAGCTCCAGACGATGAAGACATAAATCTTCAAAAGCTTGAGTTTAAGTTATAAGAATGTACTTTTGCAATATTTTGCCTTCTACCCAAAGAAATTCAAAGATATTTTCTCCTAACAGCTAAGGCAATTAACTATGAATACTATATATATATGTATATATATATATTTTCAAGCAGAACCGGTTAAAAAAAATAAACTAAAAGCCCACGTTGCGTGGAAACGTATTAGTACCTTTAGTACCTTGATGGAATTACCCATTGAAGAATCAAAAAGCCAGCTACAGAGGGTATAAAAATAAAGTCAAGAAATCGGGCGACAATTAATCCTACGTCCATCGACATCGAGAACTGTATTGAGAACCTTGTGAGTGTGGACCCAAAGAAGTTCTCGCCGAGATTATTGCGTGAGTGTGGAGCGGCTTTTCGAAAATTGAACTCAAAATTCTGTTTTTTTTTTTCGGCCCAAATAAGTACACTCAAAAGAGAATCATTATTACAAGTACTTTATAGAGAATCAGTTAAATGTGATTTCGGATCATAATTGTTGTCAAGGCCTAAAATAAATGATATTCCGTCTTTAATTGTCGTAAATCAAAATGGAGGAACATGTGATTTACTGCTTTTATACTCTGCAAAAACAAATTCACTGCCACTGTTCGTTGTTCTCATAATATATTTATATTAAACTTTCAAATGAAAAACGCAATAATGCAAGATGTTATTTTATTTAATACATATTCATTCAAGTTCACATAATTAGCACAGAAGTCATCTAATAATTCAATTTCATAATAATTATATGATTACATTTAATAATCACATTCAACAAAAATAATTATACAGGGTTCCGCAAAGTTGGAGTTTTCCTTTTCCTTCCAAAAAAAAATGAAAAAGTACTGGCTGTTCTATTTGAATTGAAATTCCAAGTACGGCTCTGTCGTAAAATCCGTATTTACACCGTAGTCGTACGTCGTATAACTTTACTATGGCGCTGGCGCTGTGGACGTGACCTAGGGATAGGACAGGACCGGCTTCGGCTTGGTTCAGGTTTAATTGAGATTGCGGAGCCCAATATCTCTTGGATAACACCAACTTTCCGGATAATATAAACTCAAAACAGCATGTTTTCTTATACAGTGAAATCCATATACCACCTCGTAATGTGTGTGAGAGAGAACCGAGCAGTACATGTGTTAGAAAGAGATAGACGCATTTCGTTGCCTAGCAACCAGAGCGCTTCTCTCTCGTACACATTACGACGTCAGCCAAAATGTTAACTTGATCGAAGAATATTTTTCAAAATTATCATTTCGGAGCAAAAGTAATTATTTATAACGATACATACTTATTCACAAATAACAGATTTATTACATGAAAAAAACTTAATAAATATCGTAATAGGTGATAAACGGTAAGCAGAACGTAAAAGCAGTATAGTTTCTTACTTTGATATATTGATTTACTGCTTTTATGCCTAGTAAATGCAATTAATATGAAATATTCGACAAAGTGAAAAAATAACTATTTTTGTTAAACAATTTGATCAATATATTTTGCAATTGTAATTATAAAAAAATGTATTGCCTTCAAAATTAAAAAAAAAAACAGAAAATGAGGTTTACTGCCTCTTACCTAAGCACTGCAGTAAAGAGCTTTTTGTTTTTGGCGCCTTAGTGATCTTAATGGTCGTAATGCCTTTTCTAATTATCTTACTTATTTAGTTTAAACACAATATCCTGTTTCAGCAATGCCTCAAAATACAACGTTAGTGTCTTCCAGTTCACAAGCCAGTCCAGGTACCTTATTTTATCAGCATAGTCCAGATTCTCACCACCAACACCAGAATCAAGTAAAATATCCAGAAAATGGGCACGACACTCTCTCTGACTTTGTTACCTTTGTTTGTCAAGAAACAGATAGTAATCAAAACGCACAGGTATATAGTGTATGTGTTTTTTTTTATCTTATATATACATTTCAATTGAAACATTTATCACATACTTTTTGCTAAATAATACAAACTAAAAAGAATATGGCAAGACACAGGTACAGAAAGAAGATCAGGGTATATTAGTGGGGTTTGCGGCCTTATTAATAATTCAAATTTCAAGTTGATGGCATTTATGAAATTTTTGCATTGGAATGTAGGTATTCCAAACCACCATCACTATTTTTCTGTTTCAAGTCTATAATGAAACCCACTAGACGCAAAACATTAAGGTCAATAGGTAGGCAGATTTTATTTAAGGAAATCCTTTAATTTGGGCGACACTATTTTTTTGGTAGCATCGCTGGATTATTACTTCCTAATGATAAGTTTGAATACTCGTCACTTTCATCGGCATTTTTACCAATCAAAAAGCAAAATTTCACAGCTGCACGTTGCTCACTGAAGTTTGCCATTGTAAAAAACGAAACAAGCACGAAACAGCTCTATCAAAAATAATAACTACAGAGAAACTAAACAAGCCAGATCGACAACTCACGTGGCACTGAACTGGTAATGCCTCTAGGGGCAGAGATGTGTAGGTACTACACAAGCTCCTCCCACTGCAATGCTATTCCGGTTATTTTTGGGTATCTCGTCGTATTCTTGAGACGTGGCTCTACAATGGTCACACATTTAGCGCTCCAAATTATACAGGGTGACTTTGAAGTTGAGTCATTAATTTTCAGATAATGATTGTAGAAGGAAGATAAAAAAATATGTGTGTAAAAATAAAAAAAAATGTTACCTTGTTTTATAAAGTATCCTCCCGACAAGTATTTCAGTGCGGACCTGTATTTGATCATGAGGTCTTGGAGCACCGGCATGCCCTCCCCTGTGAGGTCTAAAGTCACCTGATTCACGAGCCCTTTGTACTACATTAACAAAGGCACGAGGGGTTGGTTGCACTCGATTGGGAAACCGATCCGCATAAAGACTAAGAATCATGTCCACAAGTTCAGCATTTTCGTAAACATGTGCATTTTTTATTTCGTTTGAGCCACGCAACAAACACCACTATTCACCCACGCGTTATCGACTGACACATTGATGAAAACAACTGAATAAAATTGTACATTGTAGTAAAAACATCGTTTCAAATTCTTTCGCTTTTTTGTTTCCGATGCGATGAACGGATAAGGCGGATTATATCCGTTGTTGCCAAACACGAGCACATAATATTATTATTGAGACAGGGCGGTACTCAAACTTCTAAAGGGCTATAACTTTGTTACCTTAATTTTACCAGAAAAATGTTAAAGGAAAGAAACATTTCTTTTGATCAGATCTACTCACTGTTAAATTATATGACTCAACTTCGAAGTATATAAGCTAGCATTACAGGCCTTCTCCTTTAATTGCTGTCCTTCCCCAGACATTTATGTTTAATTTTCTCAGGTCCTCTTAACCCTCAGTTTTCCACCTCGTCCTTGGTCTGCCTCCTATTGACTGGATAAGCAGTGTCTTTGATACTCTATGTTCTGCCATTCTTTGCACGTGTCCCAACCATCTCAACGTCTGAGCTTTTATGACCGCCGTTATATTTGGCTCTTCAAACAGTTCTTTCAACTAATCATTTATCTTCGTGTCCACGTAACATTTGGCCACCAAAAATCTTTCTTAACACCTCCCGTTCCCATATCTCTAGCTTTGCTCGGTCTTCCGTGTTTCTCATGCATACGTAACCACTGCCCCTATTAGTGTTTTGTAGATCCTGATTTTAGCTCCTCTGGATATAATTTTGATTCTCAGTAGTCATTTTAGGGTATATATGGCACGATTTACTCGGCTTTGATGTAAGTACTGTACCCAAGTAGTCAAAGGGATGTACCTGTCCAAACTCATAGATTTCCCCTTGTCATTATTAAGTGCGGTTCTTTATCTGCCCATTCCATGTATCTTGTCTTTTCTACATTAATGTACAGTCCTTTGGATCGTGCGTTTTCTTCGAGTCTCTTTACGGTGTCTATAAGTTCGACTTTACTCCTAGCCAGGTCACCAGCAAATGCTAGTTATTGATGCTTTCTGTATGTGTTTATGTTTGCTTCCTGCATATTTTTCTCGAGCACAATGTTGAATAGCAGCGAAGACAGTGGATCGCCCCAAATTAACCAAGTGTAAAATGAAGCAACATATACTAAGTGACATATAAAATGCAACACCCATAATTGAGAGAGAGCGAGAGAGATCTGAATGGAATATGGAATGGAACCCAGTCGTGTTCAGCGATGAGTCCAGATTCTGTTTGAGATGTGATGAATTTTCCATCGTACGGCATATTCATTGCACTGTGGGTGTCATGATTAGTGTGCATTCGAGGTAGCATGACTATGCCCACGAAGTTTTACAACCACATCTGCTTTCCTCTTTGGAAACATTGGAAGACCCAGCAGCACAAACCTCATGTAGACTTTTTAGACGGAGTAAATCTGCTTCAGTAGCCTCCTCGATCTCCAGACCTTTTCCCCATTGTATGGAACACGATGGAAAGAAGGCTACAAAATTCCCCGCACCCTCCACAAGCAATGAAGGCTCTAGGAAACCAAATTCAGAAGACCTGAGATACAATACACCAAAAAGACATCAATCACTTGATCCAATCAATGTCGCGACGACTTAACGAATGTGTAGCGAACACAGGAACTTCAACACATTGTTAATATCAATGTGGGATATCTCGGCTATTTTGCGAGTTAAAATTTTAATCACACTATTTATCAGTAGACCTAAAGGTATGCTCAAAATTACTCACTCCAAGTCGCTGTTGCATTTTCTATGTCATTTAGTATATTTTAGACGAAATGCAATACGTAGATGTACAGTACAAGTATGTGACAAATGTATGGTATGCATAGAGAGTGGTCTAAGAGCGTAATATGCTGGTGTTGTTGTTTCAGATGCAGTCTTCCCCGTTGTCTCGCAGCCCGAAGGGGCAGTACTTCCCGTCCATGCTCCCCCCGCCGCCTCTGCCCCCAATGGCCCGGCCCGTGGCCATAATCCGTTCGACGAGCGACGTCGCCATGGGCTCGGGAGGTTCGCCGCCCCCAAATCAGGGGCAACCGACGGCCGGTACGATCACTCCGCCCTGTGGCGCTGGCGAGACGTCCCCTGCCGACGAGGTACCAGACATTGCCTCATCTCCACCATTAAGCCCCACCACAGCCACCGCCGGCACGGGAAAGAAGTCACCCTCGCTCAGAAATTCAGTACCTACCAGCAGTCCGTACTCCCCAACCAGGGACTATACGTTTAACCATTTCCATGGACAGCCCGCAGGACATGTTGGTAGTGAACGCTGTTGTCCTAAGGAACACTCCTCATTCTCAAAATTGATATATACATATCCTATACATACGATACAAGAATTTACCTTTTACGTATTTTTCTTTATTACAAAACGAGGTTAGATTGGTTTTGAATTATGAGCGAATACACGATAGGCTAGTTGACACTATTTTAAGTAGGCCATAAAAAAAATAATATTATCCGGGGTGTCCGCAAAGTTGGGGTTTTCCTTTTCAGAAACAACTACCCTTGAAATAACAAAGGTAATGTGTAGTGAAACGAGGGCGACTAAGTAAAAAAAAAATATGGAAAAAGTACTCACTCTCCAGTTGACGAGAAGGGCTAAGTACGTCTCTGCCCGAAATCATACCGCTCCAACAGAAAATGAAATCAGCTGATGCGCTACCGAGCAGACGCAGGCGGTGGTGCAGACCACGAACAGAGGTAACAAATATGACGGCGTTGCCGCGTTTTCAGTTTTTAGTTAAACGTACTTTATAGGTATTGTTCGAAGTTATCGCCGTTTGATTCAGAAACACAGGTGCGTGCACGACGTAGCCATGCATCGGTGCAGGTTTTGAGAATGGAGTCCCTCCCCCGAATGAAAGCACCAGCTGTTCAATTCTGAGACGAAGTTCGTCAACCGTATGCACTTCAGTTTTGTACACTAAGCGTTTCATTTCTCCTCAAAGAAAAAAATCACATGGTGTTAAGTCTGGAGATCGCGGAGGCCACGCTACGGGTCCATTACGTCCGATCCACCTATTCGGAAATAATTCATTCAAAAACTTACGCACTTCGCGTCTAAAATGGGGCGGTGCACCATCGTGCAGAAACCACATTGATTGTCTTACACTTAATGGCACATCTTCTAACAAGGAAGGCAAAATGTTGCGTAAAAAGTCAAGGTATTGGTCCAATCGATTTGGGAGAATAAAGGGTCCAATGAGCATACCGTTCACCATGCCAGCCCAAACATTCACCGAAAATGTTTGTTGAAAATGTGCCCGACGGACAGCGTGCGGATTTTCTACTGACCAAACATGAGTGTTGCGAAAGTTATTCACCCCATTACGCGTGAACGTAGATTCGTCTGTCACCAATATGCACTTCAAAAAGTCCGGATTATTGTCATGTTGATGCAACAACCACTCACAAAACCGCACTCTTGCTGGAAAATCGTCAGGTTGAAGGGCTTGTACACGTTGGACGTGAAACGGATACAGCCCCTCTTCACGCAGCGTTTGCCACACTTTAGTTTTTGATACTTGCACTTCTCTAGCCACGCCTCTAGTGCTTGTTGAGGGATTCTCGTCTACGCGATTACCTCTACACGCGTGACCGTAACCCTCGGTTGAAGGTTGCATACTGACCTGACACACTGACCCCGACCCAGTTCTGTCGTCGGGTTGAGCCAGTGACTTTGTACCACTCGGTGATGTCGCGGGTCGCGGCTACAGGACGGTATTCAGATATTTTTATTTGTTGCAGGGCCCTTTATCTCGGTTCCCTTAAGACATTGGTGTATATGGTACTAAGAAAAATTGCTTATGTTTTCAAGATCTACACGTCGTGTAAAAGAAAACCCCAACTTTACGGACACCCTGTATTTTTTCAGACCTAAAAGAACGTAAAATTTCAATTTACAAATATATTTTTCTTAGACAGGAGAAAACGCTGTAAGCTATATCAATGTGCTATGACGTCATACCATCTGTAAACAGCAGCTGACAGCAGCATAACCTCTCAAACCTTTAAAAAATGACTAACACATGTAAACACATGAAAAATATATTAATATGGTTATTGTATGTAAAAAAACATCGATAAAGACCTCAGGAAAGTCGCGGATTAGGGTACCCAGGGAAACAAATACACGCAACACTGTGTATTGCTTGGTGCATACCTTATGTTCGGGACATATTTTACATTTTACTGTGCATATTTTATTCTCTCATTTTGGATGACTTATGAAAAGGAAGATAATGCTAAGTGTATTACTTCTTCTTTCTGTTTATGTCTATTATCATATCAAATACTTAAAAAGAAGTCTTGACGTTCCTCAGCTTAGCAAAGCAGAAAAATATGGGCTGAAAGCAACCATCGATGTGTCAATTTTCGACAAATTTGTGCTTTCTGCTTTTACGAATCGGACGTCCATTATTGTTTTTTTCAATAAAACAAAAAAATGATAATGTTCAGGAGTTGTTTTGAAACATTTAAAGAAGACATAGTCCACGAGTAACATGCGGATGACGTTTCTTTGTTTACAATTTGGATGACGTCACATCATAGCCGATGGTGTTTTCGCCGTTTCAGATTAAACATTGAAAATATCCTTTTTAAATTGGACTTATAGATCCATCTTGCGCTTTTAAAAATCGTAAGCAATACCCGTTTATTCTATGAAATTAGATGTGAGCCAAATAGCCTATTACACTGCCCAACAAGTAACTAATTCAAAATATGTTTCTCACATTTAATGCATTATGGTGTGCGTATTTAAGAAATCACATTAGTGTTTGTGTAGCAGCTCTAGCTTGTGACATTTTTCAAATTATCAGCATTTCGTAATGGTGCATATTAACTCTCTTAAAGGTTAATCAGTTTTCTCATAATTAACGGCAATCGCCTTCGTGAACAATTATTTTGGAGATAAAAACGCCGAGAACTATTTATACGGGAAGTGTGTAGAGCTACAAGGAGACTATGTTAAAAAATTTAAAAAAAAAACAGAAAAAATGCCTCATATCTTTGTTATGTCGGAAACTTTTCGAACCACCCTCGTATAACGCGTCCGATTTTCAAAATTTTCTGTTTATTTTTTTGGATTCAGTAGAGACGACTTGGGAAATTTGATATGAAGTGTCTCAATTTGAATGAAATAATAAAGATAGACGTATTTAATTTTTTTTAAATTCAAGATCAGCTGTTTATCTCAGGGTGCATATCGTCGCAGCTTCAATTAATTAAGGCTTGTGAACTTTCATTACCAAGAATAAGCCATCTAACTCCAATGTTTGGCAACACTAAATCTTCGTATTGTTGGAAAACGCTGAATAATACTGAGACTTGACGTGAGAATTTGTAACAAAACCCAGTTTTCATTACTATCCAAATCTGTGGTTTCGACAATATGAAACTACTGCATACCCTTCGGTTCCTGAAAGGTAGTCTTTGAGAACCATATTATTTGGCGAATTGGCCTTCAAATTCACCGAGTTTTCCCTGGGGGATATTTGAATAACTACGATTACATCAATCTGATAAGAAACACTACTCACTAGAAAGACAACATCTATATCGAAATCGCAGTCATGTAGCTCGAAATCTCGCAAAAAGGTGACGTCCAAATTCTCCATACACTGAGTAAACGGATTTCTGACGCATGATTTTGTCCAAAAACCCCATAGAAAAAAATCGCAAGGGGCCAAATCGGGAGAGATGGCTGGCTACTTCAAATATATATAGTAATACATAATAAGCATTAGCTTTGCACCACGCTGTAGGTTACGTATATTCTTATTGAGCACACCAGTACACGTTGAAAACGTTATTGTTTTAAATAAGTAATCCAGCTAAATTCTTCTTAGTGCCTTTATAAAATTTCCATCATGTCATAACTGCTCAAGTAATCAATCTGCACATCCCACATGTCACATCATAGGGTCGTTGAATTATGCATATTTTGAATAAGTCATTGTAGTACCTACACAAAATGTGTGATCATGCTTTTATCATCTCTTTATTATATTCTCTGTCTATCTAATTTGTTGTAGTATAAATCCACCGTATATGAGGAAATCTCAGTAGATGAGTGGTTAACATCTTTTTTGAAAATACGGTGGTCTTTCTTAGGACAGCAGAATATAATCGTTCAGAACAAACGAACAAATTCTAACATGTGCCTATTTTCAGCTTTTCAGTTACCCCAGTATGACGGGGATGTCTGGTGTTATCAGTCCTACCAACCTCAGTATGTACTCGCCCAACGTGACTACGTCGAGAGGTAAGTATCTAAAATACACAAACATACGATCGTCTCTCCAATGTAATGAAATATTTTTTATTTAAGATATTAGGCCCGATTTCACTAATCAAGTGTGCAGAATTTGCGACTTTTGCACAATTCGACTAATGAAGAAGAAACACCTTATACGTTATTTGGTTTAGCTATAAAAACATGTTTTTTCATTCCCGTTAATTGTCGTGGTCGCTTATTTCCACTACTTTTCAATTGTCTTAGTTTTACTTGTATATACGTAATTATAAATTGCCAAAGCGCAAAGTAGCCCTGCAGCCGCAGTAGCAGTTTCACCGTCCTTACCGTCAAAAGTTTTCGGGATTCGCACCGAGATCCGCGCGGCGATTTCTTGCGTGATCCGCGCGTGGGTCTGGAGAGGGTATAAAAGGAGATCCGGCTTCAAGGACCCTTCTGAAACTCTGAAAGTGAAGTGAAACTCTGCGAACTCTAGGCATGATAATGCAATGACACAACAATGAAACAAACGGAACCAACACGAAAAATCACTGGATATTAAGTAAATATGTTCATATTATTCGGATCCTCATATGACAAAAAAGCATTTACAAAAATGTATGGCTCGGAAAGCCTTCAACATTTTAGCAGCGTATACTTCCATGATAGCAAACACGTTTATCAAAATTCAATAAATATGGGGTTGACGCAGGAAAGTAAACGCATATTAAAACAAGAAAGTTAGATATTCAAATCAAGTTGGGTACTTTATTTTGAAGGTTCATTTATACCATTTATGTATGAAAAATAATATCGCTCAAATGTTCACCGCGACTGGATTTACAGACGTCCACGCGATGGTCGAAATTTTCAATGACATTTTGCAACATGGTCGGTTCTATGGCATTTATCTCGGCAATGATGTTGTTTTTGAGTTCTTGAAGGGTGGCTGGTTTGTTGACGTAGACTTTGCTTTTCAAATATCCCTATAAAAAGAAGTCCAAGGGAGTCAAATCGCACGATCTTGGTGGCCATGGCACATTTCCTCTGCGCGAAATCACGCGATCACCGAAGAAGGACTGCAATCGATGGATATTGACGTTGGTTGTGTGGCATGTTGCACCGTCTTGTTGGAAATAAACATCGTCCATATCCATTCCTTCAAGTTGCGGCAAAAAATAGTCCTCTGTCATCACGTGATATCGCTCAGAATTGACGGTAACGGCGTCCCCGGCCGCATTTTCGAAAAAGTACGGTCCGATGATGCCTTTTGACCACAATGCACACCACACAGTCTCTTTTTGAGGATGCATCGGCTGCTCTTGATACTCACGGGGATTTTCGTTCGCCCAGATGCGGCAGTTTTGCTTGTTTACCGTCCCATTCAAAGTGAAATGCGCTTCGTCGCTGAACATGATTTTTGATGAAAAATTGGCATCAATTTGGCGGTGTTCAAGGAGCCAATCTGAGAACGTTCGGCGCGAAAAATGGCCGGCCCGACGCAGCTCTTGCGTCAATTGGATCTTGTAGGCGTGTACATTCAAATCCTTGTGGAGAATGCGGAGCAAACTGGTTCTCGAAATGCCCAATTCTTGGGATCGACGCGTTGTTGATTGTTTCGGATCGCCTCTCACACTCTCCTTCACAACAGCAATATTTTCCGGTGTGCGAACGCTTCCTTGGCCGGCCAGAGCCTGGCAGATTTGCCACAGAACCTGTTGCCTCGAATTTACGCACCAGACGACCGATGGCTGTTTCGTTTGGGCGGTTGTTGCGACCGAAATGTTCACGAAGCGCGCGAAACGTGTTTTTTATTTTTGCACCATTTTTGTAGTGCTCTTGAATAACTTTAATGCGGTCTTCAATCGAATACGACTCCATAGCGATCAATGGTAAACATTCAACTAGCACAATGACATGTCGGTGACAGAAAACAAAGATGGCGTCTATGTCAAATTGACGTTTACTTTCCTGCGTCCCTATTGGACAACCCTTTAATTCTGGATGTTGCATTTTATATGTCACTTAGTATCTTTTCGATGGGTGGAATGTGCGTGCGTCCCAAATGAAAATAGGCTTTTGCAGCTGGATCTTACACAAATTTTATAATTTTTCTCTAGTTTGAGAAACATTTTACAAGAAATCGACGAAATTCATTAGATCCATTACTTCAAAGACGCCTTCTTATTGGTCCAATTTGTGCGGAAGACGCAAATTCAGATCAGAATAGTGAAATCTGGGCTCATTCGAACAAGACATGTTGCACTCACAGGGCGTCTCAAAATTTGTAGTCAATCTGCCGGTTTCACATAGAATAAAAAAGTAAAGCTGGATTCTCAAGGACCATGGCACGCTACCGTGATTCTCGCATTCGTGAAATTGTATACGTCTGAATGTGATGTCGTGAGTTTACCTCCGACATCAGGAGGGTAAAAAGTGCACCATCACCCACGCTCGATATTAAAAACGTTTGATCTTCAGGTGTTGCCACGACAGTCGAGAACGAGGCAGATCCTAATGTTGGTGACTGACTTGGAAATGTATGGTGTAATCTTTAGACAATGGTAGCATACTTTTAAAGTAAGGGTGTTCATTACTTATTGCAGCGTCTGCCAAACTATGTTTCCCTGTTTCTTCTGGCAGGTGACCACTTTCTGACTCAAAAACGATTTTTCAAACTTCCCTCTAACATATCACCAAGATCTGAACTCAAAAGCGCACAGTTTTTAACCAGAAGCTGCTCCATAGTCGGCTTTAAGAAATCTGAATCGTGATCGTGTAAACGGGTTCACTTTCCACCGGTCAAGGCAAGAGTCACGACAGCGTGCCACGTTGTCGTTTTTTGTCCTATGAGAACGCAGCTTGCTGCTTAAATTTATCGAAAGAATGACGACACATTCTGGGACAGCTTGTAGAGCAGTAGCACCTCGAACTTGATTCCCTAATTGTAGGCACTCCGCGTTCTAGCGGTATACCTCGATGGAGCACTCCACTTCTAACCTTCGACCAGGAGGATTTCAGCATGATCACCCATCCTGGCGGTGGAGAGCCAGGGGCGATCATTCTGATGGAAGAGTCGAGTCCTCAAGGGGGTCAGGGGAACACTCCTTCGACTAATGGGAGTGGAGGCGGCACAGCCGCGTCTGGTAGCGCGCCCTCTAGTGACCACACGGGACACTGCTGTAACAGTGCGAACTTGATGTGTGACGCTGACAGGTTCTTCCAGGGTGCAGGCGAGGCTCTGGAGCACGGGGCCTCGACGAGGGACTCGGACCAGTTGGCCGTTGCCAATGCTACTGGGCCCAAGTCGCCATAACAACGACAAACTGCCTTATATTCCAGGAAATATCCGCGTTAGACCAATAGAAGTATACAATACAGTCAATTCATGTCCGGAAAGTGTGTCTTTTCATGCGCTCTTAACAATATTACACTTGCTAAAGTCTATCAAGTCAATGAAAGGTGGGTGGACCATAAACAGTTATTATTCTTTCACGAGGAAATAAAGGAATAGGAGCAGAAATAAAATTGCTAACACGAGCTATGTACGTTTCTACTTATTACCTTCATCAAGCCTAAATGGATGTTTATGGAAAACATATACCCATCACATCTGGATACGGGTGTAACCTGAAGAAAAACAAGAGCCAGCAGGCACATGGCTTCGGAGAAGAGCTCGTGGCGACGTGGGTTGATATCTCGTAAACACGAGGTCTTCTGACCAAAGACACAAACGTGCCTGCTGGCTCTTGTTGGTGGTTTCTAGTTGTATTTCCCTCTTTGTGATCAAATCTGCTTATACAGGGTGACTTTAAAGTTGAGTCATTAATTTTCAGATGATTGTAGAAGGAAGATAAACCAAAATATGTGTGTAAAAATAAAAAAAATAAAAAAAAAGCTACTTTGTTTTATAAAGTATCCTCCAGACAAGTATTTCAGTGCGGACCTGTATTTGATCGTGCGGTCTTGGAGCACCGGCATGCCCTCCCCTGTGAGGTCTTAAGTCACCTGATTCACGAGCCCTTTGTACTACATTAACAAAGGCACGAGGGGTTGGTTGCACTCGATTGGGAAACCGATCCGCATAAATCCGTGATGCCGCGGCAGCATTTTGTAAAGACTCCCCCCCGCAAATGAGAATCATGTCCACAAGTTCAGCATTTTCGTAAACATGTGCCATTTTTTATTTCGTTTGAGCCCCGCAACAAACACCACTATTCACTCACGCGTTACCGACTGACACATTGACTGAATACAACTGAATAAAATTGTAGTAAAAACATCGTGATAAGCGCTTCAAATTCTTTCGCTTTTTTGTTTCCGATGCGATGAACCGATAAGGCGGATTATATCCGTTGTTGCCAAACACGAGCACATAATATTATTATTGGTACTCAAACTTCTGAAGGGCTATAACTTTGTTACTTTAATTTTACCACAAACATGTTATAGGAAAAAAACATTTCTTTTGATCAGATCTACTCACTGACTCAACTTCGAAGTCACCCTGTATATCTCAAACTGCATATAAAGGTCTTTCATTAAGGTGATTATGAATATATTGTCATAAAAAAACACTCAAGGAATATTACTTGAACACCATCCTAAAACTAAGAATATATTCGTGAAATGCTTTAAAAACAATCCAACTATAAATCAAATAAATTACCAGTAACCTTTGTAATGAAATAAAAAAATGTGTCCAGCAAAATAGGTCCTTTTCTTGTAAGGCCAAAATGTTCCAGGTGGCGTTAGAAATGTTTTACATTTTGGTAAATATTGAGTTGGTACAATTCAAAAACCCGACTTCCCCTACAACTAAAAACTAACGATGGATGTTGGTGTGAGTACAAGAAATTTGTCAACTATAGGGCTTTGTAATAATCGGCCTTACAATTAGCATAGCCTCCATGGTCCACCCATCTTACATAAATATTGATTTGAACACATCAAAAGACGGTGAGTTAATTTCTCTAGCAACTGGGAATCATTTTTATTCCTGAATCAAATGGTCTACATTCAGATATGCGAACATCTGTTGGACGTTGAAATTTTTATTGCAAGTTATGAACCGTGATTGTTATAATAGCTACTTATTAAAAGAAAAAATCTACAAACCCATCAAGTGCATCTGACAAAAATCAGCATAAAACTATCGAAACAGTTCTGCATATTGTACAGTTGCATGAGATTTCGGCGTTCAGCTATTTTTGCATTCTCCAAAGTTTTTAAGAGGTTATTTCCTGGATAAATAAGTCTCTTTTACATTCATTGCTCTACTTCCAGCTAGAGTTGCTTCATTGTTATTTTATTCCGTATTTGAATAACCCAACCAGTGAATCATATATTGCTTACAGGCTCTGAAATTATTAGAAGCCAGAAGTCACTGACTTTCTAAACGAGCTTTCTTTTTTTGATCCTTTTACTAGATAACACAAACACTATAGTTATGCTAATGCCAGTTCTGTATATGTTTTTACAAAACCATTACAGGAAAAATACATTTTGAATAATTATATTTTGGATTACATTCATCTGGTATGGAAATTTGCAGAATAAAGGTTTTTCCACGTGGTTGATGCTTTCTCACTTGTTCAGCAATAACAACTGCCAAATTTTCTAGGTGGACTTATACATTCCATTTCTATGCTGTTTATTTCAGACGCAATCCACCAGAAACGAATACTGACTACCTAAACTAATTTTTACTGCTACTACCCAACACCATGTTTATATCAATATAAGCTATGGAATTTTATTCGCTTTTACAATGTATCAGTTATTTCTGTCAACTGTTATTTTTAGCCATTGTCCTACGTATATTACTTTTCTCAATGTCGAAACATTTTAGATTTGTGAAAGTTCATCGAATCGGCTGTTAATCCACTGAGATATGTCCGCAACGGGCAATTGAGAGTTGTGAATGGAGCATGGGATGTAATAGAGACGCACAAAGCTTTTTTGCCAATTTGTGTGTGATGTTTAGTTGGATTATAATAATTTCGCGCAAGTAATGCGCTATAGAAGCTGCTCAAATAGAGTTAAAGTGCAGACTAGTGAAATAGTACACTAAATGCCGATGCACAAATACAGAATTATTGTTAGAATATCCCTTTATAGCATCGGTATCGTTAGTGTCGTTAGTCTTCTCGACGTACGCCAGACCGATTTACATCCCTCCCGTACTTTTTTGAAATGGCCAAGCCGAGGTCAAAGATGTAAATAACACATTTTGGAGTATTTAAAAATGAATATTTATGAGTGACACGAAGGGGTGTGGATTTGGCGGCCTTCCGTTTAAATTCCGTTCCTATGTTGGGTAGAATATCCAGCGATGCTTGTCTTCCACGAAAGAGCTTGTTGTTGCGTGAACAAGCAGTGAGCTGGGTCTGTGCCTTAGTATTACAATAATATTGATACTGTTATCGTAGCCTAGTTAGAGACATTATATAATCGAGCTTGGTCCGCTCAAACATCGGTCACATCACTTCTGCTCCACTCAAAATAGACCATACCAAAACTTGCCAAACGCTCATTTTCAAACACAGACATACTACGGTAGTTTGGACACAGGTTCAACATCATACACAGGGTGATCCAAAAGTTCTGAAACGGCTAGATATTTGGGAATATTCAAAGGGCTTGGTAAAGGTAAAATAGTAGAGGGCTATTCAGTGGTGACATTGAATTCGACCTTGAGCAGACCTTGAAGCCTGTTCTTTAGACCGTGGAAACCGATATAACGGAAGATATTACGTTTAAATATGAGAATTGTTTAAACCACGAACGTCATGTCTAAAAGTCAAATTTTCCATACTATCTGCTTTCGGGTCCAAACGTATATGGTACCTTATGAAAAAATTGTCTAGACCTTGATTCCACCGTCAAGGTTGTGGTCAAGGTCTGTTTCAGGATCACCCGTGAATAGTCAGGGAAATTCAAGCTCATGCTGTCTTTGAGTTCTTATGATTGCTTTATCGTTAAAAATATCCCAGTTTTGACGGTGACCTTGCCATGCCTGAACGTAAAGTTTTCCCTTCTGGTCAAAAGTATAGAGTACTGAGATATGAAATGGTCTTAACATTGATTGGACCATTAAGGTGATGTTAAAGCTCAGTTTCAAGGTCATCAGTGATTAGTCAGAGATAAATTGAAGCTCCTGATGCGTTCGGGACTTTATTTTTGCTTTATTTTCAGAAATATCCCGGAAATCATTCGAAACAAGAGTTTTTTACGATGACCTTGATCAGAACGACCATATTCGAAAGGCTTGGTAAACGTAAAATGGAAGAGGGCTTTTCCCCGGCTATTCAGTGGTGACATTGAATTTGACCTTGACTTTATTAAAACGGAACTCTGTACTTTGGACCGTCGAAACGGATATAACGGAAAATATCACGTTTAAATATGACGTTGGTTGGGAATCGTTTAAACCACGAATGCTATGTCTGAAAGTCAAATTTTCCATACTATCCGCTTTCGGGTCCAAACGTATATGGTACCTTGTGAAAAAAATGTCTAGACCTTGATTCCACCGTCAAGGTTATGGTCAAGGTCAGTTTCAGGGTCACCCGTGAATAGTCAGGGAAATTCAAGCACATGCTGTCTTTGAGTTCTTATGATTGCTTTATCGTTAAAAATATCCCTAAAATCGGCCATTTTTACTGTGACCTTGACAAGGACGTTCAAAAAAATAGTTTTCACCCAAAGCCATACCTGAACGTAAAGTTTTCCGTTCTACCTCTTACTCTGGTCAAAACATATAAAATGGTCTTAACATTGATTAGACCGTCAAGGTCATGGTAAAGCTCAGTTTCAGAAAGATCCCTGAAATCATTAGAGAAGAGCGTTTTTTACGATGACCTTGATCAGAACGACGATATTCAAAAGGCTTGGTAAACGTAAAATGGAAGAGGGCTTTTCCCTGGCTATTCAGTGGTGACATTGAATTTGACCTTGAGCAAATTAAAGTAAATACTTTTTTAAAACGGGATCCTGTACTTTGGACCGTAGAAACGGATGTAATGGAAAATATCACGTTTAAATATGACGTTGGTTGGGAATCGTTTAAACCACGAACGCTATGTCTGAAAGTCAAATTTTCCATACTATCTGCTTTCGGGTCCAAACGTATATGATACCTTGTGAAAAAATTGTCTAGACCTTGATTTCACCGTCAAGGTTATGGTCAAGGTCAGTTTCAGGGTCACCCGTGAATAGTCAGGGAAATTCAAGCACATGCTGTCTTTGAGTTCTTATGATTGCTTTATCGTTAAAAATATCCCTAAAATCGCCCATTTTACTGTGACCTTGACAAGGACGTTCAAAAAAATAGTTTTCACCCAAAGCCATACCTGAACGTAAAGTTTTCCGTTCTACCTCTTACTCTGGTCAAAATCATTCGAGAATAGCGTTTTTTACGATGACCTTGATCAGACCGACCATATTCGAAAGGCTTGTTAAACGTAAAATGGAAGAGGGCTTTTCCCTGGTTGTTCAGTGGTGACATTGAATTTGACCTTGAGCAAATTAAAGTAAAGACTTTATTAAAACGGGATCCTGTACTTTGAACCGTGGAAACGGATATAACGGAAGATATCACGTTTAAATATGACGTTGGTTGAGAATCGTTTAAACCACGAACGCTATGTCTGAAAGTCAAATTTTCCATACTATCCGCTTTCGGGTCCAAACGTATATGGTACCTTGTGAAAAAATTGTCTAAACCTTGATTCCACCGTCAAGGTTATGGTCAAGGTCAGTTTCAGGGTCACCCGTGAATAGTCAGGGAAATTCAAGCACTTCTTTGAGTTCTTATGATTGCTTTATCGTTAAAAATATCCCTAAAATCGCCAATTTTTACTGTGACCTTGACAAGGACGTTCAAAAAAATAGTTTTCACCCAAAGCCATACCTGAACGTAAAGTTTTCCGTTCTACCTCTTACTCTGGTCAAAAGTATAGAGTACTAACATATAAAATGGTCTTAACGTTGATTAGACCGTCAAGGTCATGGTAAAGCTCAGTTTCAGAAAGATCCCTGAAATCATTCGAGAAGAGCGTTTTTTACGATGACCTTGATGAGAACGACGATATCCAAAAGGCTTGGTAAACGTAAAATGGAAGAGGGCTTTTCCCTGGTTATTCAGTGGTGACATTGAATTTGACCTTGAGCAAATTAAAGTGAAGACTTTTTTAAAACGGGATCCTGTACTTTGGACCGTGGAAACGGATATAGCGGAAGATATCACGTTTAAATATGACGTTGGTTGAGAATCGTTTAAACCACGAACGCTATGTCTGAAAGTCAAATTTTCCATACTATCCGCTTTCGGGTCCAAACGTATATGGTACATTGTGAAAAAATTGTTTAGACCTTGATTCCACCGTCAAGGTTATGGTCAAGGTCAGTTTCAGGGTCACCCGTGAATAGTCAGGGAAATTCAGGCACATGCTGTCTTTGAGTTCTTATGATTGCTTTATCGTTACAAATATCCCTAAAATCGCCAATTTTTACTGTGACCTTGACAAGGACGTTCAAAAAATATTTTTCACCCAAAGCCATACCTGAAAGTAAAGTTTTCCGTTCTACCTCTTACTCTGGTCAAAAGTGTAGAGTACTAACATATAAAATGGTCTTAACATTGATTAGATCGTCAAGGTCATGGTAAAGCTCAGTTTCAGAAAGATCCCTGAAATCATACGAGAAGAGCGTTTTTTACGATGACCTTGATCAGAACGACGATATCCAAAAGGCTTGGTAAACGTAAAATGGAAGAGGGCTTTTCCCTGATTATTCAGTGGTGACATTGAATTTGACCTTGAGCAAATTAAAGTGAAGACTTTTTTAAAACGGGACTCTGTACTTTGGACCGTGGAAACGGATATAACGGAAGATATCACGTTTAAATATGACGTTGGTTGGGAATTGTTTAAACCACGAACGCTATGTCTGAAAGTAAAATTTTCCATACTATCCGCTTTCGGGTCCAAACGTATATGGTACCTTGTGAAAAAATTGTCTAGACCTTGATTCCACCGTCAAGGTTATGGTCAAGGTCAGTTTCAGGGTCACCCGTGAATAGTCAGGGAAATTCAAGCACATGCTGTCTTTGAGTTCTTATGATTGCTTTATCGTTAAAAATATCCCTAAAATCGCCCATTTTTACTGTGACCTTGACAAGGACGTTCAAAAAAATAGTTTTCACCCAAAGCCATACCTGAACGTAAAGTTTTCCGTTCTACCTTTTACTCTGGTCAAAAGTATAGAGTACTAACATATAAAATGGTCTTAACATTGATTAGACCGTCAAGGTCATGGTAAAGCTCAGTTTCAGAAAGATCCCTGGAATCATTAGAGAAGAGCGTTTTTTACGATGACCTTGATCAGAACGACGATATCCAAAAGGCTTGGTAAACGTAAAATGGAAGAGGGCTTTTCCCTGGTTATTCAGTGGTGACATTGAATTTGACCTTGAGCAAATTAAAGTGAAGACTTTTTTAAAACGGGACTCTGTACTTTGGACCGTGGAAACGGATATAACGGAAGATATCACGTTTAAATATGACGTTGGTTGAGAATCGTTTAAACCACGAACGCTATGTCTGAAAGTCAAATTTTCCGCACTTCCGTTCTCGGGTCCAAACGTATATGGTACCTTGTAAAAATTATCTAGATCTTGATTTCACCGTCCAGGTTATGGTCAAGGTCAGTTTCAGGGTCACCCGTGAATAGTCAGGGAAATTCAAGCACATGCTGTCTTTGAGTTCTTATGATTGGTTTATCCTTAAAAATATCCCTAAAATCGCCAATTTTTACTGTGACCTTGACAAGGACGTTCAAAAAAATAGTTTTCACCCAAAGCCATACCTGAACGTAAAGTTTTCCGTTCTACCTCTTACTCTGGTCAAAATCATTCGAGAATAGCGTTTTTTACGATGACCTTGATCAGAACGACGATATTCAAAAGGCTTGGTAAACGTGAAATGGAAGAGGGCTTTTCCCCGGCTATTCAGTGGTGACATTGAATTTGACCTTGAGCAAATTAAAGTGAAACTTTTTTAAAACGGGATCCTGTACTTTGGACCGTGGAAACGGATATAACGGAAGATATCACGTTTAAATATGACGTTGGTTGGGAATCGTTTAAACCACGAACGCTATGTCTGAAAGTCAAATTTTCCATACTATCCGCTTTCGGGTCCAAACGTATATGGTACCTTGTGAAAAAATTGTCTAGACCTTGATTCCACCGTCAAGGTTATGGTCAAGGTCAGTTTCAGGGTCACCCGTGAATAGTCAGGGAAATGCAAGCTCATGCTGTCTTTGAGTTCTTATGATTCCTTTATCGTTAAATATATCCCTAAAATCGCCCTTTTTTACGGTTACCTTGACAAGGACGTTCAAAAAAGTAATTTTCACCCAAAGCCATACGTGAACGTAAAGTTTTCCATTCTATCTTTTACTCTGGTCAAAAGTATAGAGTACTGCGATATAACATGTTCTTAACATTGATTGGACCGTCAAGGTCATGGTACAGCTCCGCTTCAAGGTCATCACTGGAAATTCAGAGATAAATTAAAGCTTCTGTTGCCTTCCGGAACCTTATTTTTGTTTTATTTTCAGAAAGATCCCTGAAATCCTCTCAAACGACTGTTTTTACGATGACCAAGGAAAAACTAATTTTTATCCAAGGTCATACCTGAATGTAGAATTTTCCACTTTATCCGTTACCGGGGTCAAAAGTTAAGGATTCCACTAAATGTCATGTCTATTTTTTATTTGACCTTCAAGGTCATGCTTAGGGTAGAATTCAAGATTGCCAATAAAAGCAAGGGAAAAATACTGAGCGCTTAAATGTTTTGCAGTTTCCAGACTTTAGGATCATCCTAAATTGCCTTGAGGCATTTTTTTTAAGTACGGGAACTACCGAAGTATTTGCGAAGTTGGCTTTTAGTTTGCAAGAAAAAAATAACCTGTATCCATTGCTTAATGCTACATTGGTATTTTCATGGCATGGTCTGGAAAAAATCTAGTCTGAGGTGATTGTGACTGTAACAAAAATCGGCATTAAAGTAACTTGTATATAATATATATTTATATACCAACGTACTTTAGTAGGTAAACGGGCAGCGAATAGCATCTTTCAAAATCTCCATTGTCGCTTACACGTTTCCAGGTCAACATGTAAGAACTATTCTCTTATTTACAAAATATTTACGATAAGCTTATAGAGATATTCGCGTGACAATAATTATATTCGTTCTGGCATACCCTAATAATATACAGATAAATATAGCATCCAATATGGTTTTGAATAATTATTTTAGAGTTATGATTTCTTTGGAAACAAGTTCCTTACTTTGGATATGAATGTTCAATTTTGATTAAAAAAACGTTTATCGCTTATAGGCCTAATTTTTTAACATATTAAGAAAAAATAGTGACATATCTACAAGTTGTATAAAAAATCCTTGCATTCAAAATTTGAAACAGAACATCAGGTATACTCATCTTGTTAGAGAATAACACAATTTGCACTAATGATAATTTGCAACAGTTTATTAAAAATGAAAGATGTTTTTCGTTGCGTTAGTTTTGTAATAATTAAATGATACTGTGATTGAGTACATTTAAAGCAGTAAGGGTTGAGCGTGGAGCTAAAACAGGTCATAGCTCTATACAGGTCAACGCTCCCTGAACCTCCTTTGAATTATGTTTTCTAGATTTACTTTGCAACTGATGTATTTTCATTACATGCACATTTACGGAAAATGTATACATACGTTCATTTGTTCGTGTGAACAAATAATAAATAATAGTAGCAAATAAAATTTTCCTAGTAAAAGCTTAAAGATACGCGCTTTGAGTTTTGTTATAATCGATGACGCCTATTATTTTTGTTCTTTCACCTTGTACGCTTTGCTTATTCTTTTAGATATTTACAATCAAAACAGAACGTACAATACGGCATGACCGCTTGAAATCAAAATATGTCACAGTCGCAAACTCATCAAAGAGACACCACCACCGTTAAGGCGTTAAAAATGCAGAAATACATGGTTATAAACAGTATAGTGAGTAAAATAGTACCTGAAAAAGTTAGTCGTAGACTAGTGGTAAGCTGATGGGCTGCATTTGATGCAAAACACTGTCTTGCTATTTGAATTTTCGATTTTGTAATAAGCAACTTTTATGTGGACATAAATTAGGTGATGTTCAAAAATAGTTTTGCAAACTTGATTTTGAACAGTATAAAACCTAAAGGTCACCGGTGACACACTTTTTTTTAGACCAATATCGTTTTTAAGATCCTAAGTAAAGTAATAATATGCAAAGTAGCTAACAACCGCGGGGTTAACTGTATTAATTTAGTCAATTTTACTCTAGTGCCTTCGTAGTTTATAGTAAAAATTCATCGAACCAAAATGTTCATCGTCACATGACAGTCGGTTTCTGTAGCCGAGCTTTCCAACGGTAAAAGCAAAAGCTGCATTTTTTCTATATCATTATTAGATAATGGTATGTATGTACATGTATTCTAAGCGGAATGTGCATGGAATGGAATGACGAAAAAAATTGTTCAAAGGTAATAATAGAAAAGTCGAGAATCTAGTCACATAACTTAGCAGAGTGGCCCTGACTGACATACCTACTCCCTCCGCTAAAATATTAACAGTTTTGCTCTGTGGACACTCTGCAATCCATTTCCCATTCTATCCCTGTAGTTCAAGTAAATAGATCAGATCTAAGCAGGTTTTTCAATCAAAACATGCGAAAACGGTTTTATTTATTTAAAAATATAACTTTGTTATTTTATTTTATTTTTGTAAGGCTGCTCAGCTCTTTTAGGAAATCGACCAAAGAGTCATATGAATAAGTTTAGTGAAATCGAGACAATAATTTTTTTGTAGGGATAACAGTACTCTCAAACCCAGAAAACACTATTTGTTGTGTTAGTTTTAACCGCTAAGTCATCCCTGAATAATTAGTTTCAGATTTCAATATGGTAACTGACATAAAACAGAAACTGTTTAAATTTTGTAACCTAGAAGTTTTTTGTTTTTCTGCTTAAACAATTTCAAAGACAAAATGTTTTAAAGGAATTCTCACTCTAAGATATTTAGTGTTAAGATAATTTGTACATATTGTTTGTGTTGTTTATTTATTTTATATAGTACGTTATCTTTGTATGTTGTAGAAATTGTGTGATATAATAATTCTAATATTTTGTTGATATAGTTCTTAGTTGAAATTAAATATTTTAACTAAATAAATGAAACCAAGCGAATGATCTATTCACTTGAAGTTACTTGTACTAGCCTCCGAGTATAGTAAAAAATAATGATTATCCTGTAAATAATGAAATTATTTGTTACTTATGCATATACTTATAGAATCGGGTGATATTTAACCAGTGCCATTGATATATTGTTGATTCGATTGTTAGGCGTGAATACGTCAAGTAGTTATTATTATGAATTACTTAGTAAGCTTAACAAAATGCGATTGTATGAGTTTTAATTTTAAGAATAAATCAGAGGGTTTATTTCATAGCGGCTCGTTTTATTTTTATACAGGTCAACAACGCCCAAAGGTGGCGCTTTGTGTTAGGTTAATAACTCCAAACCCCAATTTTCAACCACTCCATAAAATTTCTAAATACGAGCGATATCTAAAACGTCGAAGCACGAATCGCTACTACTTGTTGATCCGTTGATCGCGACTGATGTCACTCATATTTAGATCACAATAGAAAAACCTATTTCGAAAAAAAAATGCTACTGACAAGCAAATGACTCGAGCGAGTTCAAGCTTGTACTGAAGGCGGATTACATATTCCCCTATCTCGACGCCTCCAGTGTTGCCAGACCTGACGCTACGTTGCCAGTCTTATCACTTAATCTGCAGACCTCGTATAGCTAGAATACCCATAAACCTTTAATAAAGCGTTTTTAGTAAGAGAAGCATGTTTGTAAAAAACAGACATACGAGGTTCATTTCAAAACTTCCCACCAAGAAAACCACTGATTAAAATAAAAAACGCTGAGACACGTCAAAAGATTTGTCGAGGGGAACAACTTTTCACCCTCTGGCCCCCAGGGCCATCCCCTCAAAAATTTTCAATGACAAAACGTAAAGAGTAATAGCTTGCTTGAAAGGTCTTTCGAAGTCCTTTATTTTAACGTTAGATTTTTGAAAATCGTTCGATTCGTTTTCAAGAAAATTAGAAAAATCTTTATTTATCTTAATTTGTTCAAATAGAAAACAAAAGCACACGAAAATATCACTTTTTATTTCAATAAGTATTCGAAATGTTAAATTAAATTATTTCTTTCCCTTAGCAACAAATAACTAAACAGGTATAACAACAAATACAGTTCGCCCAGGATATCTGTGTTGATAAAAATAATGCGGTAATAATTCGGGTTGTGATTTGGGTGTTGCCACGTCTAATCTTCCGAATTGCTGTCTATGTTGGCAGTTGCCGGTTTAAATTGTAAACGCATTGTAGATTTGGCAACTCCTGAACAAATTAAGATAAATACGGATTTTTCTAATTTTCTCGAAAACGAATCACCTGATTTTAAAAAACCAAACGTCAAAATCAAGGACTTTGAAACAATATTATTCAATACCCCTTGTTATTTAAAATGTTCAAGGGAATGACCCTGGGGTGCAGTAGTTTTTGATTAAAAAGTTGTCTCCTTTGACAAATCTTTTGACGTGTCTCGGCGTTTTTTTATTTTAGTCAGTGGTTTTCAACAAATTTGTAGTGAGAAGTTTTCAAATGAGCACTCTGTATGTAACTAGTGTAGGTAGCGAATTGGTTTAGTAAAAGGTAAAAGTAAGAAGAGCAAGAATGACCATTGCGGCCGCATGCCATCATATGGCTTCTAAGGAACGTACCGATACCGGACCAATAAAATGTGAAGTGGAAATATGTAGTGTAGATACCTTCTATATTGCAAAACAGCACTGAATGGACGAATGCTTCAGCAGATACCGCCATGCTGGGGACGCGGACGCGACGACCGAATCTATTTCATAATCAAATTATGAACAACTTCATTACTGTTACGATTCTGGAGCGTTACATACCTGCACAACACACAGCCCACATTTTCACGAAAGATAGGCTGGTTAACTATATGAATATAGGCAGGTACAATTTCATAGAGAATAAAGAATCAATATATATATACAGAGTGACTTCGAAGTTGAGTCATTTATTTTAACAGTGAGTAGATCTGATCAAAAGAAATGTTTTTTTCCTTTAACATTTTTCTGGTAAAATTAAAGTAACAAAGTTATAGCCCTTTAGAACTTTGAGTACCGCCCTGTCTCAATAATAATATTATGTGCTCGTGTTTGGCAACAACGGATATAATCCGCGTTATCGGTTCATCGCATCGGAAACAAAAAAGCGAAAGAATTTGAAACGCTTATCACGATGTTTTTACTACAATTTTATTCAGTTGTATTCAGTCAATGTGTCAGTCGGTAACGCGTGAGTGAATAGTGGTGTTTGTTGCGTGGCTCAAACGAAATAAAAAATGGCACAGTCTTTACAAAATGCTGCCGCGGCATCACGGATTTATGCGGATCGGTTTCCCAATCGAGTGCAACCAACCCCTCGTGCCTTTGTTAATGTAGTACAAAGGGCTCGTGAATCAGGTGACTTAAGACCTCACAGAGGAGGGCATGTCGGTGCTCCAAGACCGCACGATCAAATACAGGTCCGCACTGAAATACTTGTCGGGAGGATACTTTATAAAACAAGGTAACATTTTTTTTAATTTTTATTTATTTTTACACACATATCTTCCTTCTACAATCATTATCTGAAAATTAAAGACTCAACTTCAAAGTCACCCTGTATATGTGCGTAGTAGTCATTGCCATTGCCAACGACCAGTTGGGCAAAAAAATACAATTAATTGTTAATTGGGAAATTGGCAAACTTTTGACGATAGTATCAAGCTTTCGGCAATTTTCTATGGAGCCTTCATCAGGATCTGAAAACACAATTATGATGCTGGCAACCAATACAGGAACGATTTAAATTGTCAAACAACTTACTCGTCGTTGAGGTTGCAGCCAAATGGTGTTTCAAAACGATCGCGGATATATATATATATATATATATATATATATATATATATATATATATATAACTTGAGACGTGGTCATTGTCGTCTAGACCAGTTAGGTGAAAAATTAAAGCTTCCGCCTTTTGTTGGGTACTTCGACAAAATTTAAGCAAAGAGGACTCTTTATACTTTTTTTAATTCTCTCTAGCTTTCAATGGACTTTGCCATCATCATCAGGAGCTGCAATTACAATGATAACAGTAGCAACAAAAGTGTAAAATGAATTTAAATTGACTATATATATATATATATATATATATATGAGATTGATTAGATGTCGCCTTGAAAATTCGAGGTCTTCTAGCCATTTTATACTACAATGTGTAGGTTGGCTCTTGATGTGGATTTTGAGTGTGGTTTTTTCCCTCTTCATCTTTTTGTCAGGTTACACCCATATCCGGCATGTATATCTACTTTTGTGGTTGCATATGTGCATTCATTTCGGGCCTGATGAAGCCAACCAGCAGAAATACGTATCGCTCGGGTTACCTATCCTATTTTCTGCTCGAATCCACTTTCCTTCTTTTTGCGAATTTTCCCCATGATTTTCCTATTTTTCGTTGCATACCTTTCTCCGCATGATCATTTTCTCTTTATAGATCCTTTGGGCTTGAAGTACCACATCAAGTGGCTATAACCGGCCGCGTGGTTGTGGTTAGATGTCGCCTTGAAATGTGTTGGTTGGCTCTTGTTGTTCACTTCGTGTGCGATCTTTTTCCCTCTCCATCTTCGTTTCCTCAGGTTACACCCGTATCCGCATGTATGGGCATGTGTATCTACTTTTGTAGTTGCATATGTGCATTCATTTCGGGCCTGATGAAGCCAACCAGCAGAAATACCTATCGCTCGAGTTACCTATCCTATTTTTTGCTCGAATTAAATTTCCTTCTTTTTGCTGATTTTGCCCATTATTTTCCTATTTTTTGTTATATATATATATATATATATATGCGATTCATGGTTATTGACGATATCTAGCTAAGTGAAAGACTTGTCTTTGGGGATATCGACAAATTATGCTAAGTGTACCCTTTTGACTTACAAATACTCAAGCTTTCGACAGGCTATGCTGAGAGAAGAGAGATCTAACCAGCCTCATATACTGGGAGGAGGACGAAACAGCGTTTCATTATTATGCGCTATTTTGTATACTTGAAACATCACGAAGGACTAAGGCCTAAGCACCCATGGGTATCGTGGAGCTATAGGGGGATACAAGGAAAAGGGGGGACTTCACACGGGCTCATGCGAGGGAACACGTGTGCATGCGACAAGTACACATTCGAGGCCATGATGGTAATTATATTAACCTATTACACATATTTCACACACCATAACTTTCCTTAAAACTTATAACGATAGAGAAATGTTTTCAATAAACGTCCTTGCGTTTCGCTCTAAGGCCTCACCGGCGGGCGTGCCGGTATTCATAAATGCCTTGGGATGACTGGTGCTGCGCCGCGCTGCCGCGTCGTGTGATCAAGTATGGGGGAAAGGCGACGTTGCCAGATGGACGGTATTGCCGGTACAGCAGGGAAACACTGTCCATAGACTAATTGTATCGCTGTTTAATTTCTCTGTTGTTTAGGTTCGTAACTAACCCCTTTATCACAGGGTCTAATTTAAATATGCTGCTTTAATTCGTCCGACAAAACACAGCCAACCATGGACAGCGAACGAAAGTATAGGAACTATCATCTATACTGGGTATAAGGTCTATGGCCTGGTCTTATTTCGATAGGGTCTAGATTTTGCTGAACCTGATCCTTTATGATCTGATGACCGTCGTTGCGTACTTGACGCCTATTTTTGAGTAACGAATGTTTGTGGAAATATCGCTTTGGATGAGTATCAGCAGTTCAGATACGTAAATGTCCTTATTTTTGATTCGCTCTCTACACATGGATTGTAAGTTCGTATATGCAAGGACATGCGTGATCGCAGGATAAATCAGTTGATGTTTTGTAAGTATATGCAATACGCATTAGACATTCACGAAGGTTACTTGTACACTCTCATTTGTCTAATTGCATCTCAACATATTTGTATCAACAACGAATATAAAAATAAGTGAGGCATTTTACTCTACCATCGCATTGGAGCTTGTTTTTTTTTTGAAGCTGTCTATAAAGATGATTAGCATCAGCTTGAATGCAATAAGAATAAGCCGACTACTAGAATGAATTCTTCAAATGTAAGACCCTTTCTCTCGAACAAAACTGTAGCTATATATAAAGTGCAATAGCAAGTCGCGCGCTTAGTTCAATGTTACGCCTCTCTGTTCGCCATGAGATTTGTCCTGATATTAGGTAAAACGCGTGATATACTCATTATGTAGTGGATTTGCCGGGCTTTCGAATACATTTGTAGTTCTGTTGTGTGATAGTTTGTGTGTCGTGATGTCATTAGACCCCTCAGAAGATTGTTCCAAGTGGATTAATATCAGTTCTCAGTGGTCAAATTGATTAGATTCATCCAATGAGTAATTATAAAAAAATGATCAAGGGTATAAAAACAGATTATTTAATGATCAGTTCGGGGATTCATTAAATCTATTTTAGTACTAGCTGTTACCAGCGTGATATTACTACTAACATATAATAATATCGTTTATATAACCCGCCGGGTGTCAGCGAAAAGCTGCTTTAAATACCAACCAGGGCCAAAAACACAATTACAACACAAGTTTGGGGAAATATAAACAATGTGAATATACAACAATTTTTGTAATCATTTCGTTGGTTTTAATGTCATGTTTATGTTGTCAGTTGTTGTTGTTCATTAGCCCTAATGTGTTTAATTTTTCCAATTAAATTAATATCTAATATTTTTGCAAGTTAGACAATAGAACGGTTTTTATTTTTTTACTCAAAAATGGCGCATCGAAGGAAAACATTTCAACAGAGATTATTTGTTTTAAATTGAACGAAGAATTCAAAAATAATTTTTATTTTGGCAAAAAACCATTGGCGTACCATTACCACTGTTAAAGCTGAAAATTATTTTTGCATTGAAAAATATGCAGCTTTATTAACTTTCACTACGTACAAAATATCAGCGAAATATCTGAAGCGGTTCTGAAAATATTAATTAATATCCATTTTTTCCTAAAACTTCAACACCCCGAGTTTTTGTAAGGAAACATTTTTGGACCATAGCAAACTAACATTAATTTTTCAAGTAGATTCACACTCTTAAATATTCGCATATCATTAAGGAACACCCTGTATAATAATAATAAACCTATAAAGAATAACTCACAATTAACAAGATGATAAAATCTACATCTGGAGATTGAGAATAAATATATAGTTGTGCCAAAAAAAGAAAGAATAAAAATAGAGAAAATTTAGTCACAGTTAACAAATACACCATTACAGAAGTTAAAAACTAGACAATATACAGAATTATAACATATTTTAAAAAACAAGTTTTTTACTTTTGACGTAAAATGTGGCACTAATGAAGCTGACAGGGAGCTTATCATAGAGATAGGGTGCAACAAAAGTGAAACTCTTAGTAAATAGGGTGGTTTTATGATAAGCCGTGCTAAGGGTGTAGGTGACTTCTCGACGATAATTTATTATTTAAATATGTAGGGTATTTGGTCAATAAAATGCTATGAACCAAGCATAAAGTGTGCACCAACCACCTCTGCCTCATCGTCAACCAATTCACTTCTTGAATATATAAAAATAGCTCCTTTTTTCAGACTCCAACAGAATATCTAATACAGCTGTTCTGTACTTCCTGAGCTTCGGCTTGAGTCAAACGAGGACCAAACATGAAACTCCCATATCATATCTTACTTCTGAATCGATATAACATTGTTTTTGAGTATTGAGGCGTCAAGTAGATTGACTCTATACTTCCTCCTCCTCCTCCGATAATATTCGAACTTCGGTTCACAAGTTTCCTATTGCATAAAGATATTTGCATCACACAAGTCCGTGTTACACATTTATGTCGGTTTGTTAGCTCATGACTGTTGCATATCAAAACGTCATAAGTGATGAGTCGATCTACTTGACGAAATATTCAGAGAACCATCACAACACAAATTAAAGGTTAGGCAGTACAAATCAATATAAATAAAAATACTAACTCCACCAATAGAAATTGTTTTAGCACACTCCTCTCGCAAAACAGAAAAAACTCGTTGGAACGCTCTTATCAGTAAACAGAAATAGTCCCACAAAAAATGTTTTGACGCTGATTGGTCAACCAATACGATTATCGTCTGCAAAATATTCTACGGATGCCTGCTAGGTGTATGGCTTGTAGGCGGGTCTTTCGTGGTTTTTTATCTCTCACAAGATATAATTGGTTATTTAGAATTCCCTTTGCTTGCTATCATGTAGGAAACGTTGGGATGGGATTTTCAAAATACGCTGACAGTGCAGATTTTGGTAATTGTCGGACAGTGGATTATCAATTAGTATGTGTTCAACTTTTTTCTTTTTTCTGTATTGTGGTTCATACGTGATGCTGAGAGACTGGACATATACTAAGTGACATATAAATCCGAACACCCAGTTTAAATGGTTTTATTTTAATAAAATTTTGTATAAGTACTTAATGAAGCATAATAAGGAAATGATAAAAATTTCAAAATGATTGCACTGCTTTAAAGCCCTTTGACCTTTAATAATGTGTGGATGCACCCTGATGTGCTACGCATTCTCCAACACGCCTAGGCATGCTTCTGATCAGGTGGTCAATTTCCTCCTGTGGTATCTCATTCCAGGCAACCACCAACTCCTCTCGAAGTACTTCTAGAGTCTGAGGAGGACGTTGCAAATTGAGCAATCTCCTACCCATCATATCCCACACGTGCTCAATTGGGGATAAGTCGGGAGATCTTGGTGGCCATGGTAACAATGTGACATCATTATGTTGAAAAAAGTCTATTGTGACTCTTGCAACATGTGGTCGGGCATTATCTTGTTGGAAAGTTGGATCTGCCATGGTGTCAAGATAGGGTAAAAGATGGGGTATAAAAAATAATAATAATAATAAAACCATTTAAACTGGGTGTTCGGATTTATATGTCACTTAGTATTTTAGTTTTATCTATGCTTTAAATCAATAAATCTTCAAAACTGCTGAACTGAAGTACATTAATTTTATATCATTATAAAGGGAATTGAAAGACCTTTAAAATAAGGTATCACTCGACCCCCCTTTCCATTTAAGATTTTGGGGGTGGTGTCACCCCCGCTTAGGGGGCTGCACGTGCTAACTGAGCTGCCAGTAAATGCGTCTGTTTCGTTTTCGATGCGCCACCCTGTATAATAATACTCATTAGAAAAATACATGCTGAGAGTTTAACACGTATAAGACCTTCATTTTGGTCTTATTTTTTATTTTCGAGAGGAGCTAATGACCTTCGGGGCTGACAGCTGCTCGTATCTTGCGAATTCCATTGAAATTATTTGTAGAATGAAAGTCGCATTGCTACGCTTTTGTTTTAAATCCGTAATGAAACATAAAATGAAACTAGCGAGTGTCGATAAACCGCAAGCTAACGAATCAACAAGATGCTTCTTTTTAATACAATTAATAAGTGAAAATTTTTAACGAAATGCACGTTTTTTAGTTGTTAGAAATCTTTAGAGTTTGTTTTTACTACAAAAGCGTATACAATATACCATCTAAGAACACGGCTTTTTGATCTATTCCGGTTGGTAATAGCCACTGAGATTAGCTGAAGTAGCGAAGGAAGACTAATAGAAAAATTTCTTTGTCGTAACACCCAATGCATAATGGTTTCTATGCATTTACTTCCTGTCATCGTCTTACTAATTATTGTTTGCACTAAGTCAGAACTAACGACCTATACAAATCAAATTTACGACAATATTATATAATATATAGTTCATTCACTGAAACAAAGCAGTTCCCTCATATTTAGTAAATTTGAAAGCCAACATTCATGCAAAATAGATCCTAAATTGGTACGTATAGTTTTAATTTCCCGGGTACATTTACTACATGTTGGTAACAGTTTTATGTTTTGTGACATTGTCGGAAAGCTTGTCCGGTAACTACTTGATAAAAAAACAATATCACATTTTCGAAATTTTTGGCGATTACAATACTTCCTCGCCCACTGGCGTAGCTTGTCATAATTAACAATAGGATGACGAATTTCTGGTGAATTTTAGTTCCGTATATAGCAGCAGGTTGTAGAACCTGTAGAGCTCCCCAGGGATCGGTCTTGGCTCCAACACTGTTTCTCTTACATATCAACGACCTCCTTTCCTGCACGATCAACCCAATCCACAGCTTCGCTGATGACAGCACTCTACATGCAGGAATTCAGAGTGACAAGCCGATCTCTGCCGCTGCGCTGGAAAAAGGAAGACTAGCGACGACCTCTTCTCTGACAAGAGACCTGGAGGCTATCACTGCTTGGGGACGCAACAATCTTGTACAGTTCAATGCTTCCAAAACACAGTACTGTACCTTGACGAACAAAAAGCGTCCTAGCGCTCATACAGTTTCGATGGACGGTCGAGTTCTACCAAAGAGCCATTCATTTCGGCTGGTCGGAGTCCAGATCACCGAGGACCTGATCTGGCACGAACACATCTCTTCAATAGCTGCAGCTGCTGGGAAAAAGCTAGGCTATTTGTTTAGGGCTAAGAAGTACTTTTCTCCGCATGACCTTCTCACTCTATACAAGGCCCAGATAGGGCCTAGCCTCGAGTATTGCTCACACATTTGGGGTGCTGCCGCCCCGACTACATTGTCCATGCTCGATGCTGTCCAGAGGAGGGCGGTCCGACTGATCGATGACTCTTCTCTAACAGACAGTCTCGGGACTCTTTCGCACCGGCGGGCCGTCGGCGATCTAGCTCTTTTCTATCGCTACACCAACGGGCTTTGCTCCTCAGAGCTCTCTTCCATGATGCCGCCGCGCGATGCTCCTGCCAGACAGACCCGCCTGACTTCGGCATCCCATCCTAACCGTGTCAAACTTCGTACATCCAGAACTGGCCGATACGACCGCTCCTTTGTCCCGAGGGTGCCTAGATTGTGGAACAATCTACGGGAGGAAGCTTTTCCCAGTTCTACTAACCTTAGGCAGTTCAAAAATCGTATTAACAAAATTTCTTTGGGATCATCATAGCAGCCGCGGTGTTCCGGCATTTAGGCTTCTGCCTGCGCGGCTGTTTCGATATAAAAAAAAAAAAAAGCTTTTTCCATTTTCATTTGCTAATGAAATTTGAAATGCTAAATTAAAATGACGTATTTGTTCAATATGTAGTTGCGTTTCTGGAAGCGCTATCAAAATGTGGAGCAGCGAGGATACCCGGTGGAAGTGGGAGGGTTTATATCGAGTCTCCTCGTTCAAGATTTCTACTCCCAGGCCACGAAGCATCTGAAGACTATTTACCAGAACCCCAATATCAAAAAGCTGCCAGGTAGGTATTAAACTATCCTTCCTTATAAAGATATGTCACCGATCTTCTCAAGTTTTCTTCTTTCTTTGAATAGCTGCAGTCCAAGATTTTGTCGTATTACATTTTATTTATTCACTAATCTTATGAGTGATCCATTTTTTCCTAAATAAAATTACATAGAATATTCGGGAATAATATTTAAAACGTACAAGCTCGCAGAAACTTTATTATAAAAAATACTTTTCAAAGCCAAAGTGTACGGTAGTCACGATAATCCTTTCTCTAATCTTTGGTTGCTTTTTTTTCCATTACATAATTTCAGTCTTCACCATCAACTCTCATTCCTCCTATTTGAGTATCATTGCCATTGATGTGGTAGCCCAGAAACATGTTGCGATACCTCCCAGTCTCCTTGAGCCTAACATTTTAAATAATTATTTTCTTTCAATTTTCCAGACAGCTGCAGCTGATCCAAATTTGATTGATAGTGTCTCTAACTCTTATGGCGATAGACGCCATACACCGGATGCACCTCTGTTTGCTTTCAAACTCCTTACTCAGCAAGACATAATATATATAATCTCTCGCATTAAGTCTAAGGCATGTGGCTCTGATGGTCTAACTTTAAATATGGTTTGCTTATGTTTGCCTGATACCATAGACCATATAACTCACATTATTAATGTCTGTCTCGAAACAGGTTACTTTCCTGCCAGTTGGAATTACCTTATTATGATTTCTATCAAAAATACTCGAAAGAGCTGTCTACTCACAACTAGTGGAGTTTTTCGAACAAAAACACTTATTTCATCTAGATCAGTCAGGTTTCAGAGCTGGTTACAGCACTACTTCATCTTTAATACATCTTACTGATTCCGTCATTCACAATTTAGATAATCACATCAACACCGTCCTGGTACTGTTAGATTTCTCGAAAGCCTTTGACATGGTCAATCACCAGATACTACTGAGTAGGTTATCTCATTATGGAATGTCAGATGTCGTTCTAAGGTTCTTTGAGTCAACAAACAGTGAAAACTGATCAGGGAATTTCCTCCACTGAGCCAGTTCCTTCAGGAGTTCCACAGGGTTCAGTGTTAGGTCCCTTACTATATCTGATTTATACGATCGATCTGCAAGACTGTTTAGTCGACTGTTGTATGCAAACTTATGCAGATGATACTCAGTTAGTGTTTGGTTTGGATCCGTCCAAAATTCAGAACAGCTGTTGTAGGTTTATTTTTGGATTGCGCACGTTTAGTCGCGTCTCAGATAAAATCAAAGAACTCAACTCGTTGCGAATTGATAAGTTATTTATATTTCTTTTGACCGCCTTCACGCATAAAGTTCTATTATCTAACAGACCAGCTTACCTTGCTAGCAAATTAGTAAACAGAAATAGTCCCACAAAAAAATGTTTTGACGCTGATTGGTCAACCAATACGATTATCGTCTGCAAAATATTCTACGGATGCCTGCTAGGTGTATGGCTTGTAGGCGGGTCTTTGGTGGTTTTTTATCTCTCACAAGATATAATTGGTTATTTAGAATTCCCTTTGCTTGCTATCATGTAGGAAACGTTGGGATGGGATTTTCAAAATACGCTGACAGTGCAGATTTTGGTAATTGTCGGACAGTTGATTATCAATTAGTATGTGTTCAACTTTTTTCTTTTTTCTGTATTGTGGTTCATACGTGATGCTGAGAGACTGGACATATACTAAGTGACATATAAATCCGAACACCCAGTTTAAATGGTTTTATTTTAATAATATTTTGTATAAGTACTTAATGAAGCATAATAAGAAAATGATGAAAATTTCAAAATGATTGCACTGCTTTAAAGCCCTTTGACCTTTAATAATGTGTGGATGCACCCTGATGTGCTACGCATTCTCCAACACGCCTAGGCATGCTTCTGATCAGGTGGTCAATGTCCTCCTGTGGTATCTCATTCCAGGCAACCACCAACTCCTCTCGAAGTGCTTCTAGAGTCTGAGGAGGACGTTGCAAATTGAGCAATCTCCTACCCATCATACCCCACACGTGCTCAATTGGGGATAAGTCGGGAGGTCTTGGTGGCCATGGTAACAATGTGACATCATTATGTTGAAAGAAGTCTATTGTGACTCTTGCAACATGTGGTCGGGCATTATCTTGTTGGAAAGTTGGATCTGTCAGGGTGTCAAGATAGGGTAAAAGATGGGGTTCTAGAACTTCGTGGATATAACGCTGCGCGTTCATGTTACCTCTGATGAAGTTTAAAGGTGACCTGGAACCATAAGCTATAGCACCCCAAACCATAACTCCAACAGTGTGATGAACATGTCTTTCAACAAAAAACTGTGGATTCCTCCTTTCACCACGTCGCCTTCTAACCCTGGCACGACCATCGTGCATGCCTAAACAAAATCGAGACTCGTCACTAAAGACAATACTGTTCCATTCCTGATCCCAGAGTGACCGTTGTCTGCACCACTCAAGGCGATTACGTCGGTGTTCTCGAGTTAAAGGGAGGACCCAGTGTGGCCGGTATGAAAACAAGCCAAAACTTCTCATTCGTCGGTAAACACTTCGCATGCCAATAGGTCTTCCGTGTTCTGCAAACCATTCATTTGCAATGGACCTGGTAGTGGAGAAACGGTCCCTTAAGGCCAATAATCGTAGGCGGCGATCTTCACGGTCTGCTGTTCTACGGCGGCGTCCAGTGCCCCTTACTCTTTGCGTACGGCCTTCTCGAAGCCATGCCTGACAACACCTAACCACAGTGTCTACACTTCTTTGCACTCTAACTGCAATTGCCAGAAAATAAAGTCCAGCTTCCCGAAGTCCCACTATACGGCCCCTATCAAACTCACTAAGTTGACGAAATCGTACAGGTCTCCGTACTCTAGGCATCGTAACCGATCGTAAAGGATGTCAAGAACCAAAATCCGCCAACGTTGATTCTTTACTGCGGCTGAAATATTCATTTTTAGAGCGTTAGTGAATTAAAAAAAAAGCAGTATAAAAACCGGAATGTCCAACTGATAAGCCTGAAAATTTGTTCACTTGTTATTTACAGTAAGATAAATACATTCACCAACTTTTATTAAAATAAAACCATTTAAACTGGGTGTTCGGATTTATATGTCACTTTGTATAAAATGTGCATTTTGCCCTAAATTTCTGAACACCCCGTGGAAACTTTGGATTAATGAATAAAGTGTCTTCGTATGAGAATTTTAAGCCTCAACTTTTCTCAACAGTTATTTTTTTGATTCATGTCAATATCTCAATTATTGAAGAATATCATGCGAATGGCATTTGATCAGGATATTTTTAGGATTCATAAAAGAAGTTACTTTGTCCGCTTTCTGTTCTGAGTGAGTCCATTGGTCTATTCTTTAAAGACGTTCGGATGGGCTGCAGACATATCAGCCGCACTCGGAAGAGGCAGAGGCGGAGGCAGAGCAGGTGCAAAACTATCCTTCTTATGAATATGAGAGAAGGGTGCAAGGTACCAGCACGGTAAAGCAGCGCCAGGTGACAGTGAAGAAACCGGCATTCGTTGAGCAGTATCTGAAGGAAGTAACGCCAACCACAAGCTCGTTTGCTGCAAAAGTGGACATCAATACAAGAGCAAGAAACAAGCCACCTGTAAATGCAGCCACGGGTTACCCAGAACAAGCCGATGAAAGCATCCAAAGACAATCCACATATCAGTATCTGCTGCCTCGGGTACAACATCGGTAAGTTCCATTACACTACTAGAGGTTGCCCCTCTGAGCGTAGAGTTAGAGGCTATTTGTACATGATCTTCACTGTAATATGGTTCTAATGGACTTTGAGATATAAAGGGTTGTCCAATAGGGACGCAGGAAAGTAAACGTCAATTTGACATAGACGCCATCTTTGTTTTCTGTCACCGACATGTCATTTTGTTAGTTGCATGTTTACCATTGATCGCTATGGAGTCGTATTCGATTGAATACCGCATTAAAGTTATTCAAGAGCACTACAAAAATGGTGCAAAAATAAAAAACACGTTTCGCGCGCTTCGTGAACATTTCGGTCGCAACAACCGCCCAAACGAAACAACCATCGGTCGTCTGGTGCGTAAATTCGAGGCAACAGGTTCTGTGGCAAATCTGCCAGGCTCTGGCCGGCCAAGGAGCGTTCGCACACCGGAAAATATTGCTGTTGTGAAGGAGAGTGTGAGAGACGATCCGAAACAATCAACAACGCGTCGATCCCAAGAATTGGGCATTTCGAGAACCAGTTTGCTCCGCATTCTCCACAAGGATTTGAATGTACACGCCTACAAGATCCAATTGACGCAAGAGCTACGTCGGGCCGACCATTTTTCGCGCCGAACGTTCCTTGAACACCGCCAAATTGATACCAATTTTTCATCAAAAATCATGTTTAGCGACGAAGCGCATTTCACTTTGAATGGGACGGTAAACAAGCAAAACTGCCGCATCTGGGCGAACCAAAATCCCCGTGAGTATCAAGAGCAGCCGATGCATCCTCAAAAAGTGACTGTGTGGTGGGCATTGTGGTCAAAAGGCATCATCGGACCTTACTTTTTCGAAACTGCGGCCGGGGACGCCGTTACCTTCAATTCTGAGCGATATCACGTGATGATAGAGGACTATTTTTTGCCGCAACTTGAAGGAATGGATATGGACGATGTTTATTTCCAACAAGACGGTGCAACATGCCACACAACCAACGTCAATATCCATCGATTGCAGTCCTTCTTCGGTGATCGCGTGATTTCGCGCAGAGGAAATGTGCCATGGCCACCAAGATCGTGCGATTTGACTCCCTTGGACTTTTTTTTATGGGGATATTTGAAAAGCAAAGTCTACGTCAACAAACCAGCCACCCTCCAAGAACTCAAAAACAACATCATTGCCGAGATAAATGCCATAGAACCGACCATGTTGAAAAATGTCATTGAAAATTTCGACCATCGCGTGGACGTCTGTAAATCCAGTCGTGGTGAACATTTGAGCGATATTATTTTTCATACATAAATGGTATAAATGAACCTTCAAAATAAAGTACCCAACTTGATTTGAATATCAATCTTTCTTGTTTTAATATGCGTTTACTTTCCTGGTACCGTCATCGATTAAGTTTTGTTCCCAAAACTCAAGCTTTTTTATAAACGAAATCATTTCTGTTAGTTCTTTGTCTCCCCCCTGAAGCTGCAAATTAAGTTCATTTAATTTTTCTTTAATATCCACAAGAAAACTAAAATCTCTAAGCCAGAGTGAATTTTCCAGTTCCGGTGAATTCAAAAAAGAACACTTCTAGGATCCCTGGAAAGATGTTTTACCTTAACGAATCATTTGATTATCCGCAAGACATTGTGAATGCCTTAAGTGTATTTTTCAAGAGTGTCTACATAGGGTCTCAAGCAGCCAATTTGGGTAATGTGGACGATAGTTTCAACAATGTTGCTCATCTCAACTAACAATTATCACTCCTATTAGAGTTGCAAGAATGATTATACAGTATTCCTTACACACCATTGTATACTGTAAGAACATTGGCAAAACCCTCTTAGAACAGCTATACAAGCGGAATGGGCACACCTAATAGGACACTTCAGTCATTTAAGAGGTTGTATAAGGGCTGCAGGTAACAGTTATAAAACAAAAGTGTAAGCCTCTTGCAGCCGCTCTTGCGTCAGTGAAAGATTCAGTTTTTGTCAACTATACAACTATTCTGTTACGTGATTCTACTTTATTGCAACCAAACTATTTCTTATGTGTTGTATAGACGAAGTGTAGAATATATAACTAACACATTACAGTCATCTTGTTTACTTACATATCGGCCATTGTGAATTTCATACACAGGTATATGATAAACTTATACACTGTGATATAGGGCTATTGAATAACTTGCGCAGCAAATTTTATTGTGATTATCGTGCAAATTAGTTACCCAATTTCTACGGGCTTCGTATTTGATTCATATTTTGACAATGATCAAAAGTATGTCTAGATTTTGAAGATGGAAAACTGAACTTGTCTGCGTTAAATCAGAATTTGTACCAGATCTATATATTCTGTTTGACCAGTTGATAAAACCTTTTGAACCAATATACATGCGTTGTTACACAATAGTCAAGTTGACGTCATCTACACGGACTTCTCGAAGGCCTTAAATCATGATGTATTGCTTGAAAAGTGAATCAAATTTGGTTTTTCTAGTGATGCTAGGGACCTTTTTGTACCTTATTTATCTTCGAGGTGGCAATTTGTTTCTGATAATAAATTTCGTTCTGATACTTACTTAGAATCATCCGGTGTTCCGCAAGGTTCAAATTTGGGTCCTTCGCTGTTCTTGCTATTCATCAATCATGTATGTGAAGATTTGCAGAGTGAGCGCTTATGTTTTGCGGATGATTTGAAAATATATTCCGTTATCAATGATTTAAATGATTGTAGTTTCCTTCAGACTCAATTGGACATCCTCCAGCACAGGTGTGATACCAATAGGTTATTTCTTAATGTACCCAAATGTAAAATTAGGAGTTATTTTAGGAGGAAAACTACCTATCACTTTATTTACCTGTTAAATGGGCTATCTCTGGAGCGTTGTACCGAAATTAAGGATTTAGGTGTGATTTTTGATTACAAGTTGACATTTGGTAAACATATTGAAGCATTAGTTTCACATTCTATACAGTTATATGGATTTATTGTTAGAAACTGTAGACATTTCCATAACATAAGAACCATTAAGCTACTGTATTTTGCTTTTACGAGGTCCAAACTGGAGTATGCTTGTATAGTTTGGAATCTCATTTATGAGTGGCAAAAGAGTTGTTTGGAGAAAGTACAGAGAAGATTTTTTAAGTTCTTAGTTTATAAAATTGATGGAATTTACCCAGAAAGGGGTGTTACCAATACCGAGCTATACAGTTTAAAAATTTCAATAGAATCTGTAGTTTCTGCGATATATTTTGTACTTCTAACAAAGAATTAGTTAGGATAGCTAATATACTAAGTGACATATAAATCCGAACACCCAGTTTAAATGGTTTTATTTTAATAAAAGTTGGTGAATGTATTTATCTTACTGTAAATAACAAGTGAAAAAATGTTCAGCCTTATCAGTTGGACATTCCGGTTTTTATACTGCTTTTTTTTAATTCACTAACGCTCTAAAAATGAATATTTTAGCCGCAGTAAAGAATCAACGTTGGCGGATTTTGGTTCTTGACATCCTTTACGATCGGTTACGATGCCTAGAGTGCGGAGACCTGTACGATTTCGTCAACTTAGTGAGTTTGATAGGGGCCGTATAGTGGGACTTCGGGAAGCTGGACTTTCTTTTCGGGCAATTGCAGTTAGAGTGCAAAGAAGTGTAGACACTGTGGTTAGGTGTTGTCAGGCACGGCTTCGAGAAGGCCGTACGTAAAGAGCAAGGGGCACTGGACACCGCCGTAGAACAACAGACCGTGAAGATCGCCGCCTAAGATTATTGGCCTTAAGGGACCGTTTCTCCACTACCAGGTCCATTGCAAATGAATGGTTTGCAGAACACGGAAGACCTATTGGCATGCGAAGTGTTTACCGACGAATGAGAAGTTTTGGCTTGTTTTCATACCGGCCACACTGGGTCCTCCCTTTAACCCGAGAACACCGACGTAATCGCCTTGAGTGGTGCAGACAACGGTCACTCTGGGATCAGGAATGGAACAGTATTGTCTTTAGTGACGAGTCTCGATTTTGTTTAGGCATGCACGATGGTCGTGCCAGGGTTAGAAGGCGACGTGGTGAAAGGAGGAATCCACAGTTTTTTGTTGAAAGACATGTTCATCACACTGTTGGAGTTATGGTTTGGGGTGCTATAGCTTATGGTTCCAGGTCACCTTTAATCTTTATCAGACGTAACATGAACGCGCAACGTTATATCCACGAAGTTCTAGAACCCCATCTTTTACCCTATCTTGACACCCTGGCAGATCCAACTTTCCAATAAGATAATGCCCGACCACATGTTGCAAGAGTCACAATAGACTTCTTTCAACATAATGATGTCACATTGTTACCATGGCCACCAAGATCTCCCGACTTATCCCCAATTGAGCACGTATGGGATATGATGGGTAGGAGATTGCTCAATTTGCAACGTCCTCCTCAGACTCTAGAAGCACTTCGAGAGGAGTTGGTGGTTGCCTGGAATGAGATACCACATGAGGACATTGACCACCTGATCAGAAGCATGCCTAGGCGCGTTGGAGAATGCGCAGCACATCAGGGTGCATCCACACATTATTAAAGGTCAAAGGGCTTTAAAGCAGTGCAATCATTTTGAAATTTTTATCATTTACTTATTATGCTTCATTAAGTACTTATACAAAATTTTATTAAAATGAAACCATTTAAGCTGGGTGTTCGGATTTATATGTCACTTAGTATACATATGTAGGTCAAGGATATACATGAGATATGTTTGTTTTGTTACATAGTTTGTTCTGTATCTTTTGTATGGATTTTGTATAATATTGTCGTGTTAATGGGCCACTGTTGGACAATAAAGCTACTATCTATCTATCGCGTTGTTCGAAAAATTGAACTATGCCAGATAGGATATCATTAAAACGTTTCAGCGCTCGTCCCCTACTTAATGAATGTAATGGTTACACCTAAGCCTAACCAACTGCCAGTGGTTACATTTAGCACGCAACTCGGAAACAGGATCTTGCTATGGCGGGATTGATAATAAATGTAATGTGGTCTAAAAGCAATGCGAAAATGTATTTTATAATAACGAGTGAAAAATCCGGACCAGGAAGTTGTTAATAACAGTAAATGAATACATAAATCAGTGAGATAGGTGATAAAATTATCATCAATTGAAAGGAATTGAAGCCTTGTAAATAAAGTAATGAAAAGTTTGCGAAAGCAGCCGCAAAGGTGAAAATCGCACTTGCCGCTGGCGCTGAAGATAATAGAATAACAAATAAAAGTGAAATGCCGTTGGGGAACATTGGCATTGATCAATGCCGATTGCCGACCTTCCATCATATAATTAGCATTAGCGCAACTGTCACCATCAAATACTCAATAACAACATTTCTTTGATACCCAGGGAAAATGGCGTCAAGTTAATTGACTCTGTATCTTTGTATTTCCCACACAATTCTGTCATCTATTATAATAACTATATGACAATACCAATATGAATGTATATGTACAATAGGATGGCTATTACTTTTGGTATTTATTTAACGCAACGCTACCCACCATGACGAAATGCCGACAGCCGACTTTAAGGTATATCAGTTACGTTGCGTTTCTACCTTTTGGCGTTAAATACTGGTGCTGCCATCATGCGGTTATAACTGTTTCTATGCGATGACAAACATCCTTCATAATAAAAATCTGTCACTGACACCAAAGATGCAACATTTGTAGCCCCCATCCCCTACAACCCCCAATTCTTGATTATCAACCCACACCAAAAACAAAAAATTAAAATTGTTAGGAGTCTCTCAGAGGTCAAAAGAAATTTTAGCGATTTTTATTTTCTTCGAATTTTGCCCATAGTTCCCCATCTTAGCTTAGATCAATTTTCAAAACCTATAAAGCTTTTTCTG